>OW052221.1:43963577-45163577 GCA_932526605.1 Nephrotoma flavescens | reverse complement strand
TGGATTTACCAGTTTAATACTTTGAGTATATTAAAATAGCTGTAGCTGGATTAATTTTATGTTTGGAATTAATTTCCATTGGAAAAGGTAACAAATCATCATGTTGTTCCCATATGTTGTTTCGTTTTATAAAAGCTCGAAAGTGACCGGGTATATTTTTACTTGCAAATTTTTCATAATGAATAACACCTTTTAAATAAAATTCATCATCACCTAAATGAATTATTTTACTTATTTTATCTAAACGTATACTGTACGAATTATTATTTGGCTGTACATCAGCAACAATTAAGCCGTAGTTGCTAAAATAATTGATTGTACGTTCTGTTTTACACTTGGGACAAATCGACTGTTTAAAATCTATGCAGTTTTGAACATCACTTAGTGAGTTTTGATTGAAACTAAATACGTTTTCAAAAGGGAGATAAAAGGTTTCTCTTAAAATATCAGGATGCTGGTTTCCCAAACAACTACGAATTTCAGTTAACGGTGCAGGCAAAACTTTTTCTAAAATGAAAGAAATACTACAAGTAGCGTCTAATTTGGTGAAATTTGTCTTTCGAACGAGGTTCTTGCTATCCTTATATATCTCTATTAATATTCGACTTCTCTCTTCATACAGAACAGAGTTATTAGGAAAAGAATTAATTTCAGACAAAAATTTGAAAAATCGGTTCGTAGATTTTTGAAAAAATCCCTTAAAATATTCAGAATCTTTGTACCGACACAAAAAAATCTGGGCTAATGCATCAAAAGCACAAGTATTGCTGATACAGATTTCCTCTTTTTCGTTATTTAGAAAAGTATATCCGTTTTTTAAAACGTAAATATCTTCATTTTCGTGGGCTAATAAGTTTGGCGTGGCTGCAGCTGACTGGGTATTAGTTCGTGCCAAACGACTTAAGACTTGTCTACCAAAATGATTTGGAGACTCGATTCTTTTCTCCTTTTTATTCCATGATTCTTCGTGGTATCCGATAACCGGATCATCAACTTGACTTTCTTTTACAAATTTTACTTCCGTTTTTTTAACTATTTCTTTTAATTGAATTAATTTTGCTATTTTTTCCGTCTTATCTTTCAATACACTAACAAATCTACCTAGTCGCAATGACTGATGGTTCGTATAATGATTTTTAACCACAGAAAACCAACTTTCTGCATTTGCGTTGGATATTCTTCCGGATGCACCCAGTTTTCGAGCGAAACATACACCCCAAAAAGATAAAAAGGACATATATTTTTTTAAAGTGGAATTCACAAATTCAACATTAAAATGTACGTTCAAATTTGACTGGCAGTTCGATTCATTGCATATTGAGTCTTTCGTTTTAATAAAAATATTATTAAAACGAAAATAATAGGGACTGTTGCTAAAATTGGATCTAGAAAAAAATTGTGATCTTTGCGGCGATCTCCAGTCATCTGTTTCAGATGGGATAATCTCAGATTTGCCATGAATGTTATAAATTTGTTTCAACATAATTTTGACAGAATCAATAGAATTGGCTACCTGTTGTGTAGAGAATTTTGAGCAGCCTATTATGCAGTAAAATTCAAATGATTTGTCAATGTCATCCAAAACCTCACAGTTAAGCATGCCACAAATTATATCTAATATTAAGTTTCTGGTTATACTAGAAGCATTAGGCCATTTTTGTTTTAACTGCGATGATATGATATTGACAAAGTGGGCGCAACATACGAAAGTGCCAACTTTATTAATATGGGGAAATTCATTATTCGAGGTGAGTATATCGTACGTATAGTTAATGTACTCGGATACAGTCATGAAATTGAAACTCAGCAGAATGGATTTTATTAGCGCCCAAGGCCAGTCGGTGACAAAGAATTTTGGTTTGTATTCTTTTGGCAAATTTTGATTTAAGTCATCCAAAAATCGTTTGATGGTATAAGAATCATGTTGCGATGAAATTAATTCAGCGATAGGGATTAGTTGTTTATTAATATTTATTACACATGCATAATAAAGGATCCGCTTATAGCTGTGATATTAGTCCATAAGAGTACACACAATCCGAGGGCATTCACAGATCTGAATAGACATCTCTAGAATTAGTTGATTATGGCCCACAACCTACCCTACACTTTCATATTAAATATCGCAAACGGAGCGGTATTCTAAAATCGGTGAGAAATTCCCCGAGGGTTTCGTTAATAAGGTGGTTATCAAAATTAGTCCATAAGAGTACACATAAGCTTATGGGGTTCACAAATTACTCGTACATTTTTATTTACCTATTAACATCTACGGTTTAATATAAAAACGTTTAACCGCATAGACATATAATTTAACTTTACTTTTTTTTATTAAAATATAAGATGATTTATATATTTTTGTTTATCATGATTTTTAAATTTAAAGAACCTATAAAATGATTTTTTGACTAAATAAAAAAAATTCAACCCTGCTACATTTTCTTTCGTGTATCACTACACTTTTGATTAAATTGTGTAAGTACACTTTTGAAAAATGATTTTTTGTGTAGCTACACTTTTGATAATTGATTAAAACTTCACACCGGTCTTATTAGGTCAATTTGTGATTTTAAACTAACAATTGACCATGAACTGGTTTGTGACATTGAATTACACTTTTAATTTACAGTACCCATCAAATTATCAAAGCAAAACTTTTAACAAAGTCATTATGATTTATGTGACACAACATTAAACTGCATTACATAAATAAATATTATCTGGTCGCATACTGCTACACATAATAGTACATATAATCTAAATGGTAAATCATGTTAAACATAATTTTCTTAATTTATCGTCTTTGTATTCCCTCAAGGCATTAAACCGCATCATATCAAAATAAAAAGAACAAACCATGATGTAATGTAGGTGGCGAATTATTATGTGTTCGGGCACTATGTACATTGAAAGACACAAGAGACATTATTTTATGATTTGTTATAATGTTGCTGTATTGTTATTGTTGTTTTTGCGATCCACAAAACATCAAAAGCGAGAAAATTGTCGGAAAATCACCAAGCGACAATTAATAATTGCTTCATAGTTGTTAATTGAGAAGAATTCATCATCATTTCGGGTTTTGTTCTTTTTTATCTCAATCATTGTCGCAGCACCGACATCACAACATCATCGTCATTATGAAAATGACATTTATCATTTTTGTCAACGGTTTTGGTATGCTGCAATACACAACCATATACACAACAGCACAGATAAAAGACAAAATTCTTGTCTGATGTACTTACCTATCAAATCGCAACCGTTAATTATATCAAGAAATTTCATGTCGCGCGGTGTATTTATAACGCGGTTAATTATTTTCAATTACACAAAATCGAGCGACGCGGCCCCTTACAATTTTATAATTCACTTAATAAACTGACAACTTTAATTGATTTATATATAGCGAGTGTACAGTTGCTTTGTGTTTACGGTGACACAACGTACCTGCCAACAGTCCTGATTGAATTGATAATCAACGCAAAATAATTCGTTTATTGATTTTGGATCTAACCCGATTTGCATAAATTTATTCGATATGTGACATTGATGAAGGAAGGAAAATTCATCGTCTGCCTAGAAGAGATTAAATGGAAAACCATTAAATTGTTCGTATATAAATTCACCAAATTAATTGGGGAGTTCAAATGTCAATTATTGGAACGAAATTAGATTTTTTTGTTTTTAATTCATTCGAGAATATAATTATCCTGGGTTAATGTGTATGTCAAAAATATATTGATATGGATTTGGTACGAGGCATAATTAATTACGTCACATGGTATGTAATATACGATAAATTACTGTGTGCTCCTTCTGTTTGCGAAGGGAGAATATTTTAATGTATATATAGGCAAATAGACATACATGTATGGTAATTAATTATAACTCAGCATGATTCATACACATATAAATCAGTGCTGCGCAGAATATGTTAATAAATAGTACAGTGTCTATGTGAGCTTAACTGTTAACTTAATCGTATACCTGTTGATAAGCTACGTACGTACCAATGTATTTGAGGCTTACCTATAGATAAGCAAAAGATCAAATACTTTTCTTAGAATTAATAAGAGGTTTCTGACAGAATAACAAGAAACCGTTCCAACAGTGAAAACTGTAAATGAACCACTACATTTTAAGCTAATAATAGGCTAATTAAATGCTCTTTTAAAAAATGTTGGACCTCATCCCTTCCAACTAAAACGATGGGTTCTGCTAGCTATAGAAAAAGTTAGCAGAATCTAAATAAAAAACTGATTTAAAAACAATTGGACAATCAAAGGTTAATTTTAGGCTAGAAAAAGTATAAGGCTTTATCACTTCAAAGCTAGCAGAACCCCCCTTTGAAGTGATATAGCCTTATACTTTTTCCAATTGTTTTAAATCACTTTTTGATTTAGGTTCTGCTAACTTTTGCTAGAGCTAACAGTACCCATCGTTTTCGTAAGTCGGCGCCAAAACAAAGTACGGCAAACTCGGATCTTTTAAAAGATAAATTTATCAAATGAGAATCTCGAGATTAGGTAAATATTCACCAATCAATAAGGAATTCGAATTCTGCTTTGCTTAATGAATAATCTCTATATTTATAAGGCTACTGTTGCTAACTTTGTCACTGATAGTAATAACTTGAGTTAAGGACATCGTACTTTATGCCTCAAAAAATCGGTAATTTTAATAGCTCGGCTGAGTTCGAAGATGAGCATCGTCCAACTTTTGGCCACCGAGATATAACAGAAAATGTAAAAAAAAAGGTTTTACTCATGTGATTTTAAGTCGGCGAGCAGAATTGCGAAATTCCCTTTTACACTTTGTGATTGAAGTGAAAACTTCTTTAGGCACGTTGGGCGATTTTTTTGAATGAGTAAAATCTTATGATTCGCTCCACCGACATGCTAATTTTTGTTATCAATAAGTTGGTTGTACGTTGATATTTCAATAGCCAAAAAATCATTTTGTAATCAAAGTAACGCAAAGCAATACTATAAGTTACACAAATCAAATAAAATTCAATATTGGTGGAGCACAAGATTGGGATGACATGTATTAAGATCCCTAAGGCGTATAATTTGTCCTATACATTCGAAGAGAATTGTAGACACAGACATCTACTTACAGATGACAAAGAGTGGGATACCACTCTAACAGAAGCGTCTTTTACGACGTTTCCGAAGCAAATGAAATTTCTTTTTTCGTGGATTTGCATTTTTGCCGATCCACAAGATGCGGGAAAGCTGTTTGCTACCCATAAAGTTGCACTAACGGAACATTTTGTTCATGCTCTTACGACTTTTTTTTTGTCATAACAATCATTGCCTGGCCTAACATTCTTAGTATTTTACTTCTATGGCGATTCTTGCGTTGTGACTGATAGCAATGCCACCTATGTACGAACACGTGTCATTTGCTGTACTAAAACATTTTCCACCATGTGGACGTGATTTTTTTTAATTCTCGTATTTCTCCTTACCATAAGGCCGCACGACCGTCGAATAAAAGAGATAGCGAGACCAATGTGCATCGGGTGTGTGCTAAGCAATGCGCTTTAGAAGAATATTTTTTGTTACATGTTTCTTGAAAAAAGATTCGTCTAGAACGTTTTGGCGTTCGCTGTGTAGTGCGAGAATTTTTTTGAGGAGTCGGGAGTCTAATTTTGGATAAAGAATGGTCAAGTTTTTTTTTCTTGATTTTGTAAAGTGACGTCGCGAGTCATTTGTGATTACAAAAAAATAAATTTATGAAAAGAGAATCCGAGATTTTCTATTTTTATAATTTAAAATAGAAGTTACAAAAATTAATAAAATTAAATATATTGCTAATATTTGTGTAAATTTAACTCATAAACTCCTGTATTTGGTTATTATTTAAAAAAAATAAAATACGAAAACAAAAAAAATTATTAGCGATTTTGAAATAAAAATATCCATTTTTTTTATTTAAATGGAGACAAGTGTGGTGTGACATTCATTGCATTCGATTCCAAAAAAAAAAATGCAAAATTTATAACTAAAATAATTCAAGCATATTTAATTATTCATAAGTGAATTTCAATTGTAGTTGTGGTGGTTGTAATATAAAGAAAATTACACTGTGCTTAGAAAGCGAGAAGATACAATAAAAGTAAATATCCGATTACCGGCGGGTGACCCGCAATATTTACGGTTGGCGTGGCAACACCCAACTTTTGTTTTGGCGGCATGTCAAGGCCATGTGTACGGGTTTTTGTCGAACCAACGCCCATTGAATTTCGAGGGCCTTTCACGGCCGGGAAGGAAAATAATTAATTATACAATTGTTGGTACCGACCGAATTTGTTGGATATTTAGTTTCGGTGAGGCAATGCCCAAACAATTATTTTACGGGTGGCCAGTTGAGGCCACTACGTTTACGACGGATCCGGCGGCCAGTTGAGGCCAGCCGTATTATTTGGTATAGTAGATTACCGGCGGTTGGGCCGCACCGGTGGAACACTACCCGCGGGGATATACACCAAGCCGCAACGGTTGGGGTGGGGAGATCACTTGTGACAATGACGACCGCCCAAGGTCGCAACAATTTTTTTTTTTTGGGTTAAGGTACGATTTTTTGTTTTATTTTATTTTTATTTTTAAATTTTTTTTTTTTTGAATTAGAATTTTGGTTTTGTCCATAAAAAATATTGTAATCTCGCACCGACATACATTTTTCTTTCGGTGGTTATTGTATTTTTTTGGTTTTGTTCCGTTACAGGATTTTGGGTTTTCCACTGCTATGTTGGTTAGATTCCCTTCCTTTTTTTGTAGGGTTTTTGTTTAATAAAATGAATCACTAAAATTTTTCGGTATGATGTGATGAGGGGGGGGGGGGGACTCTCATTCTGTGTCGGCATGATGTTTGCAGTCCCTTGGTGCCCGCATCCGATTTAGGAACAACCGCTTGCTCTGTTTGAATTCGAACGGATGCGCGCACCAAGGCACCGGCCGACAGATTTTGGCGGAACTCCGGGTTTTATTTATTATTTGCGTTTTATTTTGATTCAAGTTTCTGTAATCACGGTGTAGGCCAGGATACCCGTAAGCCTAATATGCTTTGTCTAAGCTGAATGTTAGACAAAAAAAAAAGCTGTTGATGTCCCAAAAAAAAAGAGTTAAGGAAGTGGAAAATCTTTCCTGTACAATACACTTCTCTGCACATTGAGAGGTCACAGTGACATTTTGTTACCGGTTGCTTCCACTGGAATTGCAGCCACTCTTCTTGAGGGAGAGTGAACTTTTCACCCCCAATTTAAGGTAGCAGTTCCAGAAAAATGGACTCAGTATCTAATACAAAGCAGATGTCAGACGACGCTGTGAAAGTCAGGAATGCCAAACTTATCGTTTGGGATAAAGCTGGAATGACTCCGGGGATAGCCCTGACATGTGTAGCAAGACTTTTGAATTAAATAAAAAGGGCTGTTGATGTGTCAAATGGTTATAGGTCATTTAGTAATTGCTTTCTCTAGTCTGCCATGACTATTAATAAAGCTCAAGGACAGACTTTTGAGAAAGTGGGACTGTATGTGTCACAACCATTTGCTCATGGGCAATTATACAATGCCTTTTCAATGGTGAAAACCTTTGAAAGTATCACAGTTACAGTCACAGAGACGGAAGAGCAGGGAAAATTAGGTCCTAATTGTGACAAAGTGTTCACGTGAAATGTCGTTTATATAGAAGTTCTTTATATTTCAAAAAACATTGGACGTGGTCCAGAACATCAGGGTGGGGTGAGTGGCGGGTGTCCTTCGATGTGTCGAATTTTCGCTTTAAAGAAATTCTGTGAGCGTGTGTTCGTGGATTGGCGATTATTTGTTTTTTAATTTGGGCGTGGTCTAAAACATCAGCGCCGGATGAGTGGTGCTTGCCCTTAGACATAAAAACGTGTCGAATTTTTGCCTTAAAGAAATTCTTGGAACACGTTTTTTGGCAAGAAAGATCAAATAATAATAAAAATTGCGAGTTTATGTATATTTCATAAATTAGTGGGAAACGTCTCCGGTAAACGTAGTAGTTAAATGTTTGGTAAATTGTTCAATTTTTGTAGCAATCAAATACGTATTCTTATTAATCAATTTTAAATTGATTAATAAGAATACGTATTTGATTGCTACAAAAATTGAATTTTGGAATCATAATACATGCCCGTGCAACTTATCGGCATAATTTGCTTCGGTATTTGTATTGAGATTGGTTAGATGAAATTTCTCGACCATTGGTATTCATCGTTGAAGTTTTCGGTATTATATGGGATTATATTGTTTAGCTAATTTTGTTCCAAATATGTATAAGTACGATTAACAAGGGGAATACGAGACAGTAGTGCAGTTTTGAGCCACGACTTTAACCGGCCCTCGTATGTGTATCCGTTTTGCTTGCCCCGTAAGTATAGTAGGTTTTTTAAATAATTTACAACCATTACAATGGCAGCCTAATCTTCTGCCTATTTTCCGAAAAGAAAAACCTTTTCCGAAAAGGGCTTGAATTTTTTCCTTTTCGTCGGCCCATAAATATTTTCCAAATGACATTATTTTTATACAGCACTTGGCTATTTGGCAGACCGAATATAACTAAAACTATTCTTTTATTAGGCTGAAGGTGATTTTATTTGACTGTAGAAAAATTTGCTGGAGAATAAAAACTGAAAAGAGAGAGAGAGAGAGAGCAAAAACAACCAATCAAATTAGCTAAAATAGTCACATTTTTGTAAACAAATTTCCCCTACATTTCATTTTGACCCTTCGGAATAAAAATTATTTTTTCTGTATTAATTTTAGCTGAAGGCAGGCACCTTAACAAAAATAAATTTTCTAAATCATTCATCTCAATTTGTTTATTTTACGTTTGAATTTATGTCAAAACGAATGGAGCAATAATATTTGCTCACTCAATATAAAAAAAATTTATCATAATTGTCTAACTTCACTTAAAACTGCAGGAAATCTTGCTGCACAAAATTTTGCTACAGAGTCAAATAAATTCTCCTTGATCGAGAAAATATAATCAAAGGCTACTGTGGTTATATAGATAGGTGTACAAGTATGAAATGCGGTTTTATTACTTAAAAAAATATTAAATCCGGAAGAATTAACAAAATGCTTTATTCGCTTGTTTACATTTTGTACATCATTCAGGCAGTTTGTGAATAATACGTCCGTAAAAATCTTCCCCTTTTGCTTCTTTCATCGTCCCATTCTTCACATATTCGTACGAACCAAAGCGCTGTTCCGCCAAGTGCGTGACCCATCGATTCAAACAAGTGATAAACAGAAGGAACCAAGTCTGAGGAGTAAGCAGTTTTACCACACTCCCCAGCTGAGTAATTCCAACGCGTGGAGCATTGTCATGAAGAAAAATTAGTTTTGTTGCCTCTTTCAGAATTCTGGTCTTTTTTCAAGCAGCGAACGGTTCTAACCGGTCAATTGTGCTTGGTAACGTTTAGTATAACAGCTATCTCATAATATACCACGCCCCTCGGTCTCACCAAACACAGAAGATCGTCTTTTTGCCTTTTTGCCAAAGCGATTTGGCCTTGCGGTTGATGTTGGTGGTGCGCCTGGGTTCACCCATGATTTTTTTCGCTTATGATTCTCAAAATAAATCCACTCTTCATCCCATGTGACATAGTACGATTCAAAAACGACTTTCTTTTCTACCGAGCGATCAAAATGTCACATTGACTGTCGTTCAACTCATTGACTGTCGTTCAACTCATTTGGTGCCCATCTACCGGTCTTCTGAATCTTCCCATCTCTCGTAGCCGCTTGGAAACAGCACATGTATCTGGTGATGGAGCATGTTCACCATAAGCTTCTGGAAGTAATCAGTATGATTCAACAGCATTTCTCTTCAAATGAAAACAAAAAATTAATGCTGTCCGCCAATGCTCTTTGTTCGGTATAAACCAATGGACATATTTTCACATTTTTCGTTGATGACACAACAAAATGGCGCAGTGTCAAATTTTTATAGCATAAACTGTATTGGTGCACCATCTGTTGCCTGAAATCCGCATCTCGTGTACACCTGATAGTTCTGGAACTAAGCAATTTCAAAAAACTGTTTTTTCTCAAAATAATTGTATCCTGAAACGGATTTTACCATGACCAATATCGTATTACATACCTTCGTTTACTTTTTTGATTTTCTAAATCAGTGTTTATAAAAATGGAAAAAACGAGTTATAGACCGCACTGTATATGTTAATTTCGATTTGTTAGTGTCATTTCGATGCTCCTGGCCTTCGCTATACATGTTTGTCGTTAGTGTTAAGGCAGTGAAGTGGCTTAAAGACTGTTCCACATAATGAAACTTTCAAGCACGTCCGTGCAAGTTCCTCTTGGCACGAAGCGTTTTTCGATATTCCCCACTATGCACCAAAGAAGTTGTCGCACATTGAACTGGAATTTTTATTTTGTATAAGCATTATGATTTCGTTAATGATGATAAGTGAAATCTTTCGAAGATCTTCTACTTCTAGAGACTTCAAGCACTTCGATGACACTGATGTATCAAGAATTGGCACAGGCAGTTTAAATCCACTGTGAAATGGTTGGCAACCTTTTACCAACGTTCCAGCAACTCATGTCGTGGCAAACGGTAGTGTAGAGGAACCCATGTCTTTCCTGGCCACCAGGATCATCCAGATAATGGCAACAACTGAAAATGTTCGACCCATCTACTGCCACGATGATTTTTCTAAGCGCATCGATATGTTTGTGGTTCACCATTGCAATTCAAGCTACGTCGTGTTCAATCAAATCAATCATCGTAAATCTGAAATTGAGACAGATCTCAAAGATAGAGACAGATGGATTGTTCAAACAGCAGATACAGACAAATATATATCGGAGTTGTTTTGGCTTCTACAAAACAACTGCATCTATCAAGCAGCGTTCCCATTCTTCTTCTGAGTCAAGAAGGTGCTCCTTTGCTGATGATTTAAATGTAACATATTTATATCTCAACGTTGAATTTTCGTAGGGCTTCAAGTATAAACGTCCTTCATCCCTCGGGCTGACATTCCGGCAACGACCTTCACTCCTCGTTGCTGACATCTTTTCCTTGTTCCTTTAATACACACGATGTGGGGTGGAATCTCAGTGTAGGGAGATACTACTGTGTATGGCCAATGTTTGTGTTGAGCTCGAACCATGATCCATGCATGGTCCAACTAGTGGATGCTGCCAATAAAGCCTCTTCTTCATGTCCCGCTTGGTAAACAAATCTTTTTTGGCGTCGAATTCGATTCAAAAAGCCTCCACATTGCTTCGGGTACACTGATATAACTCGTATTAATGATGCTTTTAATCTCGTTGTAGTGAAGTTCATGTTGATGTGAAGGCGATGCTGGTGCAGTCAAATCACTTGACAATGTACATGTAAATGTATTTTACAGCTGTCAATGATATACTGACTTCAACGTTGATGTGCTCATTGTATTTTAGAAGTAAATCAGTAAGGAATAACATTTCAATTTTCCATCACAACGCCACTCACTGTTGCTCGAGCATCGCTGCACTACCATGGTACAACGGGTAACCGTCAACATAGTGCATAAGGTTACGTCAGTTCAGGGTTTGGTAAATTTTTCTGAGCAATGATCATTCTCTTTGTATCCTGCATTTCAGTTTTGAATTTGGCAACGTTCATGCATTATGCATCGCATTACGACTTCGTACAGTCGAGGACTCTCGTTCGGGTCTAAAATTTCAGTGGATATACATATTGATATATGCATTCCGGTGTTGTGAATTTGCATTCAGCTCGAAGCGTCGGGCAGCTGGATTAAAGAATGCCTAGAATGCAAGTTGCAACATTTCTGATTTGCTCTAATATAGTTCCATATAGTTTCCGTGCTCCTTCGAATGCTTCACACCTCCATTTCTGCGGTCAACCTGGTTCTCTATATGAGAAGAGAAGTAGCATTGGATCAAGAAGAGGGGCCTGAAGGTTTATTTTAACAAACCACTTCGAATCGTGGTAAATACTATCAAGGTTACTGAAGGTTATCAGTGTTTACTGGTTCAGACAGCAAATGCTGTTGTGAATTATCCCCTTCGTAAAATGTATCAAGCAGTCAGGTACAAGTACCCAGTATGGTTTTCTTCTTTCAGATTCAGGAGATGTCCCCAACTATGCTCCCAATATTAAGCAATGAGACCGGGATGGTTGTCATCACTGAGCATTTGGAGAATCTAAACAAGACAAGAGAATTTATCATAGATCGCAACAGACTCTATGTAAGATTGTGTAGGTTGATAAAAAACAACCTACTCGACAAAGATGTTATGATCGACTTCATTGCTGATACACGTCAATATAACCATGTCAGAATCACTGAAGTTCCACAATAAGCTCAATTTCAGCAGGACCCAAGTTCAGAAACGACTACACGCTGTGTACAACAACCCATTCATCATTGAAGAATAACTCAAATCTAAAATCGTGGTAAACGGCTACCTTGAATTAGGCAACTTTGAAGTCAACAAAATGGTTCCATGGTAATTGAGGTCATTATCAATTTAGTTTGCTAACTCCTCACCATTTTTTAGCTTTATACAAGATGGCAAAAATTCAACTAAAGGAGCTGAAATGATACTGAAGAATATATTACTTCACTGACTCTAATTCATGCGGCGGAAAGGGAAAGAGTGCTGTTCTTGGCGAAAAAGCTTGTGAGATTCAATGTGGAACGATTACAGCACTGGATGATACGTGTAAGCGACTGACTGTTTCATCCAACATTCAATACAATATCAACTAAAATGATGTCACTCATTAGGGTGATTTAATCAGCATACTAGAATATTTGTGGCATATATGGCTACGACGATTTCTTTTATAATATTTTATTGATAAGATCAATGAGATGCTCAACTTGAAATATAAGAGTTGTGATATATTTAATAGGATGCCCTGTCTTTCAAATTTCAAATGTGGGCAAACTACGTGTGTCATTATTTATTCATTAAACCATCAGATTACCTGTAAAATTCACATAACCGCACAGTTGATATGATTTGACGAGATGTTATTTTTGTAGGCGAGCTGCGTGGTTATACAAATTGTAATACCTCCGTCTATTAAATGTCAACTGGATACTTTTTATGGTAGGCAGTGGCTGAATGGTATTGAATTTCTAAATTTAATTTAATGCGAGTCGTGTGGGTCTAGAAAAGCACAAATAAAAAATTAACTTTTGCTCCTATTGATTTGTATAATTTAAATACTCGTATTCATAAGAAAGAATAATAATGAAGACGTTTAATGAGAAACTTTTTATCGATTAGTGAACAGAACGTGGTATAACGAATCCCAATTCTTAGAAATATTTTATTGTTGTGCGTCTTCACAACAACCAACCAAATTATTTGGCTTGTTTGGTAATATGTTACGTGTGGAAGGATATAAATACTAAAGCAACAAAGACGAGTTTGCGGGTATGTGGTGGTATGGATTATGCACGTGATTGATCATTGAATAAAATCCAGCAATCCTCCTGGCCTTCAACCTTTCACAAGCGTTTCGATCTCGTAAGTCGATTATTTGGAACTAATTCAAAGTTTGGTTCTGGTAGTGTTTCTCTAATAAATGGCCTTGTGTTAGGACATCTGTACTGATTGAATCATTTGATTTGATTTGGCATAATGCTCGAGAATTTATACGGTGTGTTCAATTTGGCATATTACATAGGGTGACCATTTCTTCAAACTTGAATTTTCTGCCACACTTCACAGCTGGAGGAATAAATTTCCAAAGAAATATTCCGTGGCCGTTAAGATAATTAGAAATTATACTGGTATTATTAGTTTGCCAATGTAGTTCGCACCGTGCAATACATTGTTTTAAAGCAGCAAAGAATGCGTCGGCCGTTATATATGATATATGCACTTTCAAAGATCTTGCCCCTTTTTCCATTTTAGGAGCAATCGAAATTGGCCCGCAGAAGGGTCTTGAAAGCATAACTCGTGCTATCAGTTAGGTTGCCATTAATTAAGTAGTAGTATAGCTGCTCTTTGCCTCACGCATATTTGGCAATTGTGTGCAACTTGTTTGGCCATGCTTCTGCCATTTATAATTCAGAATTTTTGTTTAAGATGAGAGGATAATATATGAATGGAGCAAGATGGTAATATTTGTAATCGTTTAGTATGTGGCTATCATTTTGCTTTAAGGTATAGGAGTTTGGCAAAATGATAGGGAGTTTTGAGTTTTTTCTGTCGAACGCCGGATCGTACTTGTTGGATATATTAAACAAACTGTTCGATAGTCTGGCAAGTAAGATGTTTTCAGAGCTTACTTATGTACCATCGCCAAGGTATGTGTTTCATAAAACAGCTATGAAACCAAACCAAACTTATTCTGAGTGGGTGACTGATTTGCGTGGTATTGCAAAAAATTGTAAATCTGTTTGCACAAAAATTGGTTGCACTCAATCATATGTAGATTTTCTAATCCGCGACGTTATTGTTATTTTAACTCCTCACGACGTACCTGCTCCTGTAAACATATGTGTGTACAGAAACATTTCCAACGCTTGAGGATGTACTCGAAATAGCAAAAGTAAATGAAATAACGGTGTGAACAAATGCAACGTTTATGGGCGAAAGTTCATCGGCATCGCCAGTATTCAAGATGGATAATCACCATCTAAGAAGAGATTATCGTTCTCGTAGATCGTTTAAGTCATGTTCGCAATGTGAAATTGATCACGATCATCCCAATTGTCCGTATTACAAATCGACGTGTGATCGATGTAAAAAAATCGGTCATTTGCCACCGTATGTATGTCACAACAACAGGGTCAAAGACGACGACGTGGTAACAATGGAGGTCATCGTCAACGTCGCTCAACAACGTCGCGACAACGCTCTAAGCCTCGCAACAACTCGTACTCACCACAACGTAACAATCACAAGCCTCAAACAACGCGTATGGTGAATGAAGTTGATGTTTCAACAATTTTTCAAATCAACAGTGGTGCTATGAAAAAGAAATTGTGGATTGTGGCCCGGATTAATTCGGAAACAGGTTCTAATTCAACTGGACACTGAGACATCGTCGATCGATTTGTAGCATTTCTATGGGCCAACACATTCCAATAAAGGGAACCGTCGATGTTGAAGTATCATCTCGTAATAAAAAGCTCGTCTTACCTGTGATCGTCGTAAACTCAAACGATGCTATGGATATTCTTGAAATGAACTGGTTTCAAATAGAGATGTCACCAATCAGCGTGAATTCAATCTCCTCTCACGAAAATCTAGAGAATTGAGTGTGAGGAAATTTGTAACCGCCATCCAAAATTATTTGGTTCGTCAACCCTGGGTTATTGTACGACGTACAAAGCAGACATTAGTTTGAGAGAAAACGCAAAATATTTTAAAACCAATCCAAACCTCATCATGGGCTACTCCAATCGTACCAGTGAAAAACCCGAATGGTGGAATACGAATTATAAAGTGACGATCAATTCACAAGTCGACATGGATCGTCACCCAATCCCTCATATCGAAGAACTATTTTACAAGTTACAAGGTCAATTTTTTACAAAACTCCTATACGGAGTTTCACAATTCGGTCGTTAGAATAAATCTTCGCATCGCAATCGAAGGTTTACCATCGATCATCGTAAGAGATAATGGTATTCAATTTATGTGTGCAGAATTCGCTGAATTCTGTCGTATGAACAACATCGAGCATTTGACATCAGCACCTTATCACCATGGCGAAGCCGAACGAATGGTCTGAACTTTCAAAACAGCCATGAAAAAAATGTGTCATAACGTCACCAACGGTGACAACGCACTATTGAAGTTTCTATCGTTTTTTCGTTCTACACCATTAACAAATGTAGACAAATCACCCGCGGAACTGTTACACGGTCGACAGCCTCGCACTGTAGTGTCATATCGTCAAATACAATGTCGAAGACAAAGTTTACGCTAAGGATTTTCAACGAGAAGTCCACAAAAATGAAGAAAAACTTACATCGTCAAATCGTTGGGGGAGAAGAATGTACCTTGTTGGCACAAACTATGGTATTTGGAGACAACATCAAAATCAATTACGACCAAGAATTTTGTCATCAACCGATGACTATGAAAAACCGATGACATAAAAAACAATTGGAAAACAAGGCGAGTAAAAACGTATATTTTTCTAATTTCCCTTTCTCCGCAAAACAAAATCTTCATCAACCATTTTTGTTCAATGAGAATCGTATGTCAAATCACGTGCAAGAAGAATCGAAAAATGACGTACAATCACAACAAGCACCTGCAAGTGCTCAAAAGCAAAATTATACGACATCAAGTAGCGATCCTCCAAGTACTACTTTACGAAATCGATCACCTGCGGCCCGTGTGTGATAATGAAAACTGAAAATCTCCACAAAGGATTGTAAACAACGATACGGCATAAACAACAACACTTTCAAGAACACAACACAAGGAAAATCGAAGTTTACAATGCGAAACACCAATAAGACGATCAAATCATCCAAGGCAGACAACCGTGTTATTCCAATCAACGCATTAAAATGTATCATCGGACTATAGTTTTTTTACGGAATTTTAATTTTCATTCATTTTTTTTAATTTTTGTTGTTGTATTGATCTCTCAAAAATTAACTAGGGATGAATTGTTATAACGGCTCATTATAACGCCTCATTCAATTATTGCAACTAATACTTTCGCATTAATGAAAATATAAAACAAACTTAAATTTGCAAATTGACATGACTTAAAAAAGGTCCCATTTTCAACCTTTTTAATTTCAGCCTTTTTAATTCAGGGAGCCTGTTATAACTTCACGCATATCAATTTCTATAGCAGTTTCGTTATTTTGTATAATTGTCAATTTTTCGTTACTTTTCTTTAGTGGGATTTTGCACAAAAGGCGAGAAGCGAGTTTACGTCTGATTTCTCGCCTTTTAGTTTTGTCCGACAGTTTTATAGCGATTATGCACAAATCGACAAAAGTTAAAGGCGAGAAAATTGAGCAACTACGGATTTAGCTGTCAAAATGTCATTTTGTGTTTAAAATGATTTGTGTCAGTTTGCAGTTTAGTGCGTTGTGTTCAATTTTTTTTTAGATTTTAGTGATTTTCTAATAAAACAATTTGTTTGACAATTGTTTTTGATAAAAAATAAAACAATATGAGAATTATCCGGTTTCATCTTAGGGATGATTTACACCCTTTTGACATCGATTGTACAGTTTATAATTAATCTTATAAACTTTATTTATATATTTAATTAACGTAATATTTAATCCTAGAGATTCCAGGAACGATATCGACTTGAAACGTATCATACCGCACCCCAATACCGAAAAGAAGATATGTAAATGTGTTTAAAGAAGACATGTATGCAAATAATGTAAAATATAAAAATGACAAAATAAAAAATAAATAGAAATATATATTGGCAGTATGTATTACATATATTACCGACATCCAATTCAAACAAACTTTATATTTTTTGACGATTAGTGTAAAAATGTAATCTAAAAATCTTTTCGCCTTTCTTCCCACTATGCAATATACATGGACGGAAATAAAAGCGAGAGTGAGTGTCTACTCGCATAGTGCATAATCGCTTTTACTCGCTTTTAGCTACAACTCGCTCAAAAAAGGCGACTCGCTGTGTGCAAAATCCCAGTCCTGTGATGTATAAAAAACTGCTAAGTCAATTGAAAAACTTCATAATTAAATATTTAGGCCCTTTCCCAAACACCGACTTATTTCAAGCTTATTCACTTATTTGACGCCATCTTGAATAAGTCATCAAGTCGTCCCAAACGATTTTGCTGACTTATTTTGACAGCTATATCAAACAACAAATGTTTTAGTAATTTGCTATTAAATAATAAATAAGAAAATGAAAATGTACAAAAAACAATTGATTTTAATGAATTATTTAATAAATAAAAACATAAAAATGTATTTTGAGTTATTAAACCACGATGAAAATGTATTATTGTGGCTGGAGAAGCGCGAAACGCGCATGGTACAATTTTTTTTATACACCTCTATTAATCCTCCTAATTTTTTTATACCTCTAAAATCTATCAAATTGATTTGTTAAGGCAACTAGGGCCAAAAGTCCGTTCCGGTAAGAATAAACCCACTTTTTCTATAATGTCTGTCCCTGAGACTTGTTGATAGTCATTGCAAATGCCAATTTAATTGGAAATTGTCTTCGTCGTAAAATAAACTGTAAGTCTGTGTTGATCGGGGCCAGCTCAATTCTGGGAATGAATACAGTTTCCTTTTTGGAATTTCCCATTAAAACGTCGGCAATTATTCAATAAAACAAAGATTTCTTAATAGAATTATGAGACTTTCAACTATTAATTTCAATTTATGAAGCGGCATGTAGTTTGGGTGTGAGAACATTAAACTTTTCCCAAATACCATGAAATTATAAGCAAGCTTCAACAATTGTTGACTGACTACCATGTGTAATTACAAGTAAAGTTTGTTTAAAATCTCCACCAAGTAGTGCTGTTCTACCACCAAATGGTTTCTGGTTTTTCATTATTTCTTTACAAAGCTTATCGACAGCATTCATAGCAACACCAAGTGCCATTGTATAGCTTCATCCCATAGAATTAAATTGGTCTTTCTAATTAATTCTGCGTCAATAGACGTCATTCGCATAGAGGACGTTGAGGTTTCTACGATTGGCACAGATAATTTAAACTGGGAGTGATATGTTATGCCTCCGTCAAAAAGATTGGCAGCTATCCCTGTAGAAGTAACGGCAAGCACAATGTTTAATTCTCCCTGAATCGTGTTAAGCAATGTTTTGTACAGATACATTTTACCGAAACCTCCTTCGCCATATATAAAAAATAATCGGTGTGGAAGATCATTATGATGTACAGCTGTCATTATGGATTTGAAAGTTGTTTTTTGTTCTTGATTTAATGTGTATTGCATAGCATCTCCGATTTCTTTCTGGATATGTGCATCGTAATATTGTATCGGCTCTCCTAAATTAGTAGGGGAGTTGGTAGTCCAAAGTCAGTACATTGTTTGTCATGTAATTTTAGAGTTCCCTGAATATCTCTTAAAGTAAACGTCTCACAAATTGTACATTCATCAGTTTGATCTCTATATTGGTGAACGTAATCATCACATAGCTCCTTTCTAAACTTTGTAAACAAATCTAAAGCATTTGAAGAGGATGCAAAAACACAAATACATGCATATATAGAACTCACAACTGACGTGGCATGCTTGTTGAAATAGCGTCTGACAATGTATTTTCCCATGTAGTGTCATCATTAAATAAACCACGTTTTTGAGACGCTTCTTTAAATGTTCCACTTGTGTAGCCATTAACAGTACTTAAGTATTCAAAATACAAAATTCCAGGAACGGGAAGAAGAAGTAAGCGTAGATAAAATCGTTCAATATCTGTCATATTAACCGAAAACATTCTACCAATGGTCATGTTTCCACATCTTTACCGGAGTTTCCATGCGGGGATGTCAGGATATAAATATCGTCGAGCATTTTCGTCGGTTTGATTTAGTTTAGAAAATCCTGTAAGCTTCTTTCGATGGTTTGTTCGGTAAATAAGACAGTTTGATCATCTGGAAGGTGGATTGGCAATCTCACAATGACGTGTTCGAACTGTTCAAACTGTTCGTGCATGTTGGTACAAAACAGGCGCCAAGCTGCCCCAGGGATACTTACATACCTCGAGTCCATGTATGTTCTAATCTCATCATGATCCAAAGTACCTTGTTGAACGAAGGTTATATTGGCGCAATCGTGTCCTTTGTAGACATACTTAAATAAATACGTCACACTTTGAATTAATGAACAACATTCGACATTAATATGACAGTTAAATTTGAGGCTTAAACGTGGATTGTTCGGAACAATCCATGAATTATCCTCTGTCTTACCATTCATAATTGCACAGCCACAAGCACCTCGCTTGTATTTTGGATATCAGTTACAGTTAACTATCGCTTCATCTTGAAAACTGTTAGGGAAATTTTTTCTGCATATTCTATTGGCCATGCAAGGTGTATTGGAGGTTTGCTCTCCACAGGGACCATGTATCATGTGTTTTGTAATGATAGCATGTAGCTTTGGATAAACGTCAATATCTGGAATTTACGCAAAAATGAATTTATCAATGGTTTTCGAATCATTTAGGTTTTCTTCGTTTACGACAATCAAGAGAATATGGGCATGAGGTAGTCCTCGTTTTTGAAACTTAATGACATGCACCTTTGCAACTGAAACTCCGATAACATGATTTCTTGAAATTTCATCGAGTAATTCTTTGAGCTTTAATTTGAAGACTCTTGCCATTAAATCGGTACGAAATTCCGGAGCTTTAATCTTCCAACAAATTGTTACTTATTTCATTCCATTTCGGATTATACATGTCATTATACATGTCATTATACATTATACATGATTATACATGTCATTGTAATGAAATAGTCCGGCTTGCCATATTTACGCACAATCGCCTTAGCATCTTGATAGTTTTGGGCCATAGTTCTTTCATAAAATTGGATTAAATTCATCCCGAATAGAAAGTCGATAACAATAATACTGCCTTTGAGTAACTCGAATTCGAAAATTTACAAATAGTCGGTTTCTTATATTTGAAAGTGTTGATGGTTGAAAAAGAGGCAAACCAACAACCCAACTTTGATCACCAAGTGGGAAAAACAATGGATATATATTGGTTCTAAATTTGGATGGATTACACTAATTCTCTCAGTTTTACGTGAGTTTGCATCATTAAAATTAGCGCGGCAATAAATTAACAGATCTCGTTCAAGTGGAGACTCTCCATTATCATTTTGAAAAATAAAAGCAACTTCATTAGATCTCGGAGAATTCAACTGTCGTTGATCAAATCTTCGATCTTGCATTATTGATTTAAACATAAATTTTCCAAAGTTATCTTTCACCTTAGCTATAGAGCGGATGGTACAGTAGGAAAGCATGCCAGGTTTGTGGTAAGATTAACTCGCATTTCGTATTGCTTTACTCCATATTTCAATGTATCATCGTCCATTTGTGCATTGTTCGCCTTTATTGTTTGATTGGCATCATCGGGGCTACCTTTAACTAGATTATTGGACGTAGTAACGGAAGGTAACGCGTTGTCATGCAATAATGTGTGATGACGTTTTTACATAGTTTATAGTTAAACTTTGAGGAACATGTAGTTATACGATAATTCCGCGATAAGCACAAGTCCGCGATAGTCCCAATACTCCCTATGATCAAAAGTAGCCTGTGGATTACGAATTCAAAGCAAATATCAAATATTGTATGGTGTTATTCATTTAGGTGAACATTTCATTTCATCTAGACAAAAGCTGATCATTTTCGGGTTAGATATAAGATTCAGAAATTTGATATGTGGAATTTTTCCATCAATCAAATTTGTGATCCTCGACCAAGTGATGATTAATTGATTTAATGTATAGTACTGCATATTAGTGTGCCCCCGTAGTAAAGAGTCCAGTATGATGCTGTCGTCTATTTCAATAAATTGTTCGCCATGAATATTACGAAAGGTTGGTTTAAGCTGTCAATCGTTGTGAGTATTGGATCATCATTTATCCTGCGTAACGATAACGTGGTAATTTTTGTGGTAATGTATAGCTGAATTTCCGATCGTAATACGTTGCGTAACCAACAAATTTGACTGACGTGTTATTGATTATCCCAAAATTAGCTAAGTGAATTGAACCAGAATTACAAGTTGTTCTGTAATAGAAATTTTTAGATTAGCTATCGTTTCATAAAAGTATATAGTTTGTTCGAATTAGGCGAAAATTTAAATTTATGTGGGTGGCAGTAGTATCGTGGTTCCACCAGGCTCGTTCAGGTATTTTAATGTAGATGATTTTTTTAGGAATTTTCAGCTTCCTTATCCATCTCTCGATTTTGTGGTGTACTGAGCTTTGTTTAAATTGCCGATCCAAGTTTTTATATATATCACAATTCGTTTTTGGAACTTGAATGAAATCTTTTCGAAATTTCGTTGTACTTTTATTAGCGGAGCATCGGTTGCTGGAACTGATGTGATGAGTTTGTAAAAATAGTTATCCGCTAATATGGATTTCTTGGAGATGCTTCTCGATTTTAGTGCTGATCGAAGATGATGCTTGCAGATAACGTATTTGGAATGATCGTAAATTATAATTTCAAACCATGACATACAATTAAAAATGTGGATCTCGAAAGGGTCTTGTAGAAAAGTCTTATAATTCATGAAAGACTCGGAAGCCGTGATGAATTTCTTGGCGTTTCCTGACTCCTTTGTTGAGAACATTACCGTCAGCTCATGATTTATGGTTTTAGTTAAGATTTTTAAATGACGTGATGCGTACCATTTTCCGGATAATGTATGTGTTTGTCTTAGTTGGTTTGAAGCTTGATTCACTTCTCGAAACCTTCTTAGTGACTCGTTGGTATCGTTTTCTCGGGTAATTATTGTGAATCTATTGGCATGAACATCTGTGATTTGTGTTGGACTTAGTATAAATGAATCTGCGATTGACCAAATAAAATTTGAATGTATCTGCAAGTTTAGAAATTTTTGTGATGTAAGTAATTCATGTAATATGTCTGCGTCTAATGACATGTAGATTTCAATATATTTATTGAAGAATGAACAAGCTGAATCCAGACATAATGGAGCTGGATGTTGTTTTCGTTGGTGTTTTTTCAGTTGAACTGTATTAGTGGTTTTTGGTATGATATGAGCTTTCGAATAAATAGTGTAATGTTTAATTACACGTAGTGTCATATCAGTATAGCTCTTTGTTATTCCAGCAGAATTTGTTATTTGGCCGTATTTGGAATAAAATGATTCCAATCGTTTTAGGTTTAGACCAAAGTTTTGAATAAATGACCTTATTACAAATGAGATTTGTGAATATGAGTCATTTGGAGTTTGCTGAAGTTGTCTTGATAATACTAACGCTGTCGGCAGTATGTAATGAGTATTTGAATTAAGTGTGTGTGATGTGGTGGACTGGTTAGTTTCAGCTGAAGGTATAATTGAAGCGGGCTTAAATAGATTGTTGTCTTCAATTTTGTATGAGCAGCAGGAACGTAAATTATGAGTTGCTGAATATGATTTGTATTTTCTGGTAGGTAGTCTAATTTGATAATGGAGCAATGTGTGAAGTAGTTTGTTGTAGATAAGACAAGATGCGTGGTTTGTACACTTATTGCACGTGGATCCCTTTTGTAGACAATTTCGGTATAAAATAATTTTGGTAACAATTTTTTCTCGAGCTTGAATCGATAAATTTTTAAATGTGTGGCATTTATACATCAAATGTAGATTATCACATTCACAAACAATAGAGATAATGAAACCATGCAATTTAGTAGAGGAATTTTTAATAGCAACCTTTTCCAAAGTGTTGCGAGTTGTTTCCATTAACTTTAATTCATCGTATTTAACACTTAAAAATTTAATAAATGCAGACACATTTACGATATTCTTGTCAACAGTTTGTTCGACCCAAGCTTGCCTATCAATATTCTTTAAGATTAAGTAGATACGAAAATAATCTTGCACCTCACTGCCACTTCCACGTTTTCGAAGACATGTGATTATTCCATCAGCATTTTCTGCTATCTGCGGTAATTCGTTTCCTTTTGAGTATTGACAAGGTTTCTGATTGAAAAAAGATTTATGACGAGAAATAACTGTACGATTTCGCTTATTGTACCGTTTGCAAAGCAAATCCCAAGCTTTATTATAATTGGCTTCTGTGATACAGATATGTCTAATTAATGTAACTGCATCGTCTTTTAGCACTTTAGTTAAAATATGAAATTTGCCTACGTTAGTTAAATCATGATTATTGTGCACCGTGCTTGTGTATGACTTGTAGAATGCTGGCCAATATTGATAATTTCCTGCAAATGGTTCGATAAGTATTGCAGGAAAGCATGGTTTGTTTTTCGTATTATTGCCCTCGTAACAAGTGGGTGGTTGCGATATATGATTTTCGAAATTTTCATTTAAATTAACAGGATCGGTAGTCATGATGCTTCGATTTAATGATGCTTGCATAAGCAACATGCGAGCTTGATGATATGTTTCATTTACAGTTTTAGTAATGGGCTCGTAATCTTCGCTAACAGTTAATAGTTCCAATTCGTATTGATTAACGGATTGGTAATGAATATCAAGATATTCTAAGCGAATCGTAATTGCTTCGATCGTAGTGGTATTGGTAATTGTTTGAGAATTTTAAAATACTCTTGACTCGATTGAACGCGCGATCGCGTAATCTTTCTAAAAGTTGCACCATTTTAATATTAATTTAAGCGTTCACAATTAACTTTTAATTATTGTTTTGTATACGGATTAAGCACCATTTAAATTAGCATATGATTAAAGCTTACGATAATAAATTAATTGTGTACTTATCTTGTCTTATCGCATCCATGTGAGAATATCCCGGGTTTCGGCACCAAAAAATGTGGAACGATTTTTGAAGTAATTGACATCCAATGTTGCAATTCCTTCTAGAATCCAAATTCAAATTAGACTTATGAATGATTGTATCAAATCCAGTAAAAAATCAATAATACTACCAGTCGTAACACACTGTATATCTTGAAACTGATCTTTTCAGTTCAAGAGTTTATTGCAAAAAGAACATTTTACATTTTTGTTTTACAATTTTTGACAAACTTAATTTATAAAAATCTAAATTATAATTTATAAACATTTTATAAAATTGTATAGAAAATTTGATGAAAAGTGCGCTAAGTTTAAATTAATTATAACAGAAATTTATACTAGTATATTAATATGAGTATCAAACGCACTCTCTATACCGAACACTAAATGGTATAATCTATTACATTTTTACTTATAAATTAACAGCTGTCTTTAATTGTCAATGTTAACAGTTTGGTTTTGTTTTGTTTATCAATATAAGTATATAACATTAAATTTAGTTTGTATTAATTAATAAATTAATTATATGTATTGTTCTAATTATGAATTAAGTAATGGTAAGTAATCGTAATACATTTATATAATGAACAATTTCCTATTTTACACAAAAATCACAAATCCTTAGTTTCACCTTAATTTGTGTGTCCTCCAGCATTGCCTTGCAGCGTATAATCTAAAATAGGAAATTGTTCATTATAACGGGTGATTTTTTAAGAGCTTGAGAACTTTTTTTTAAAAAAAAACGCATAAAATTTGCAAAATCTCATCGGTTCTTTATTTGAAACGTTAGATTGGTCCATGACATTTACTTTTTGAAGATAATTTCATTTAAATGTTGACCGCGGCTGCGTCTTAGGTGGTCCATTCGGAAAGTCCAATTTTGGGCAACTTTTTCGAGCATTTCGGCCGGAATAGCCCGAATTTCTTCGGAAATGTTGTCTTCCAAAACTGGAATAGTTGCTGGCTTATTTCTGTAGACTTTAGACTTGACGTAGCCCCACAAAAAATAGTCTAAAGGCGTCAAATCGCATGATCTTGGTGGCCAACTTACCGGGCCATTTCTTGAGATGAATTGTTCTCCGAAGTTTTCCCTCAAAATGGCCATAGAATCGCGAGCTGTGTGGCATGTAGCGCCATCTTGTTGAAACCACATGTCAACTAAGTTCAGTTCTTCCATTTTTGGCAACAAAAAGTTTGTTAGCATCGAACGATAGCGATCGCCATTCACCGTAACGTTGCGTCCAACAGCATCTTTGAAAAAATACGGTCCAATGATTCCACCAGCGTACAAACCACACCAAACAGTGCATTTTTCGGGATGCATGGGCAGTTCTTGAACGGCTTCTGGTTGCTCTTCACTCCAAATGCGGCAATTTTGCTTATTTACGTAGCCATTCAACCAGAAATGAGCCTCATCGCTGAACAAAATTTGTCGATAAAAAAGCGGATTTTCTGCCAACTTTTCTAGGGCCCATTCACTGAAAATTCGACGTTGTGGCAGATCGTTCGGCTTCAGTTCTTGCAGGAGCTGTATTTTATACGGTTTTACACCAAGATCTTTGCGTAAAATCTTCCATGTCGTCGAATAACACAAACCCAATTGCTGCGAACGGCGACGAATCGACATTTCACGGTCTTCAGCAACACTCTCAGAAACAGACGCAATATTCTCTTCTGTACGCACTGTACGCATTCGTGTGGTTGGTTTAATGTCCAATAAAGTAAACTGAGTGCGAAACTTGGTCACAATCGCATTAATTGTTTGCTCACTTGGTCGATTATGTAGACCATAAATCGGACGTAAATCGCGAAACACTTTTCGAACCGAACACTGATTTTTGTAATATAATTCAATTATTTGCAAGCGTTGCTCGTTAGTAAGTCTATTCATTATGAAATGTCAAAGCATACTGAGCATCTTTCTCTTTGACACCTTGTCTGAAATCCCGCTTGATCTGTCAAATACTAATGCATGAAAATCCTAACCACAAAAAAATCACCCGTTATAAATGTATTACGATTACTTACCATTACTTAATTCATAATTAGAACAATACATATAATTAATTTATTAATTAATACAAACTAAATTTAATGTTATATACTTATATTGATAAACAAAACAAAACCAAACTGTTAACATTGACAATTAAAGACAGCTGTTAATTTATAAGTAAAAATGTAATAGATTATACCATTTAGTGTTCGGTATAGAGAGTGCGTTTGATACTCATATTAATATACTAGTATAAATTTCTGTTATAATTAATTTAAACTTAGCGCACTTTTCATCAAATTTTCTATACAATTTTATAAAATGTTTATAAATTATAATTTAGATTTTTATAAATTAAGTTTGTCAAAAATTGTAAAACAAAAATGTAAAATGTTCTTTTTGCAATAAACTCTTGAACTGAAAGGATCAGTTTCAAGATATACAGTGTGTTACGACTGGTAGTATTATTGATTTTTTACTGGATTTGATACAATCATTCATAAGTCTAATTTGAATTTGGATTCTAGAAGGAATTGCAACATTGGATGTCAATTACTTCAAAAATCGTTCTACAATAATTCAAACAAAGAACAGTTTCCAGGAGTATTAAAAGGCAAGATTGGGTTACGCAAGAAAATGCAAGTAAAACATCATCTAAGATCACATGTCAAACCTGTATATTTCGTCCAAAAAGACTAGTCTGAGCAGACGAGACTTGAAATTTCTTGCATCATATCAAGTATTAATTATTCTGACTTGACAGGATCGATCGTTGTTGTAAAACATCAAAATGGATGAGTTCATATTTGCGCTGACTATTCGACTGGACTTAATGATGAACTGCAACCAATATCCAATTCCAGCATATGACGAGATTTTCTAAAAATTAAGTGGGAATTCACTAGGGTCACTAGGGTTTCTGCATGAAATAAAATATTTAGGCCAGATAATATCCTTATTTATTGTCTGATTAAAACCAGATCCAAAGAAGATACAGGCAATTATCGAAATGCCACTATACCGTCATATTTACCCAGTCTTCGTTCTTTTCATGGTTACCCATATTCTATCGGATGGTTTTTGGTAGACAATTTACCTTACAAAGGGACCAAAAGCCGTTATTATTTTACTCAAACCAAATAAGAGTATACAGCCAACCAGCTTCATCGTTGGGCGTTACAATTACTGTTATATGATTTTAAAATTATGGGCATGCAGACGTATTACCAAGACTAATCAATTAAACGTCACGACCAGATGGAGATTATTTGGTGCAGTAACTCAGCTTCTGATTGCTTCGGCAGCTATCAAATACGTCAATGCACAGTGACCCAATAAACACATCACTGAATCGTGAATCACATAAACACGTTGATTCCAAAGCCATTTCATAAAGAACATCCAGGTATGGACCGAATGTACTTATGCACGAGAAGAAAAATATGTACAAAAAATATGTAAACCACTTTATCAGGAATGTCCTTTAACCAACTAAGCCACGGCGCCATAATAATAGTGCTGCTACAAACATAATCGTATATTATATCTAACACCAATTACAACAACAACTTTATAGATAGCACAACGAAGATCCAAGAATTTTATAATTGCGACACTTTATAACAAAGTCATCGCATTATAAAAAATGGAATGCAGCGAGTACACGTCATTATTAATTCCTTCAACGAAATTCTTAAACACACAAACCACTTATCAAACACATACACACACAATAAATTTATAGTTTGTTACTTTATTTTATACCTTAAACTATTTAATCATTAACACAATCACCAACAATTAATTAATCATTTTGCTAATTATTTATCCACATTTTCTTTCGCGTCCGCAATTCACATACTCCGTACACCACAATTTAAAATTTGCTTCAGCTATTTTGTCACATCTCTGTGCGGATCGTGATAAAGTCTCTGTGTAAATACAAAAAAAATTTAATTAGTGATAATCGCACCATACAATCGATATTTGCACTTGTAATGAATAATCATAAATTATGTTGTTTGTATAGACAAATACACGTACCATATATAAAGTAGATCAAGATGCAAGATTAAAGATTACATAAAACATAAATACTAAATTAAGACAAATTGTTCGATTTGTATTTGTCTCAAAAAAAAAAAATAATGTCAAAACATAACGCATTCCAAAAATAACGGCAAACATAAACCAAAAACAGAATTAACGCACATTCATTACGTCCAAAGATGCCTTGAGTAGTTTGTCTTGCAAATATCCGAACGTATATAGAGTATATGTAGTTGCATGCACTTTACAGTACATACACAACAGAAGCATACCAAAATAATTGTTAAAAGATGAAAATGAAATTATTCATGTTGTAATTAAATATTTATAAACAACAACAACAACACTTAAAGTAAAATAACATGACATTAACTAATTTTCTTATTAAATACGAAAATTATTATTATTACTTTTAATGTATCTAAAGGTGAAGAAGAAAATCGTATATTGAATCAGGGATGCGAACCAAGGCCTAGCAAAATTAAACGATATGCAGTTGGATTGTTTCAGAACCACCGGCTATTGGCAACTTGTTAAACAAAATCAACGCCTTGGTTTGGGGTCTGGTCACATTCGCTATATCATAGAGTAATATAAAGGATCTTCGAAAATTTTTCACCTAACAGTTTATGTTGAACATGTCACAGGTAATTTATTTGAATCAAACTGAAGTGCTATAATAATTCGAACATTTCGGAAACTTGATGATCATGATGAAAAAAATGTGAAAACACAAAAAAAACCTTGCCAAAAAGTAGCTGCTTATGGGACAATAAACCGTTTCATCAGAAGTAAATTTTTTTGAAATATTTTAGTAGTATGGATTCGGGTTTAGTTTGAAAATCTGAATCTTATGCTGATTTCGATTAAACGAAAAATGTTACACTGAGGGTAAAAATGATTCGCCAACTGCTGTCAAAATGTTCGATTGAAAACAAAAAAATACCACAAGGGTAATATTTTGCTACACTCAGGGTAATTTTATCTACTCTAGGTTTTTTGATCGAGTAACCCATTTTTTCTTGTTGTCATACGCCATTTTTTTCTATACTTGTCAAAACAAAATATTTTCAAGCAATGTTAATTCGTTATTATTCGTTATTCGAAATCAATATAAAACTAACACTATAACACTATGGCGAAAAAATTTGTAAACCCATGTTAAATTTCTATAAATTCAACTTTTCTGTTACGAGTTGGTTCGATCGCCCATTTTTTTAAAATAAAATTCATTTCTTATCCAGGAGCTATACGACATGATTTTTCACGTCAGTTAATGCACCAAAATCTAAAAATATTCTTGAACAATATGTTTCTCCACACAAATGGCCATTTTCTACAATACATAAGCCCTAATCACGGTGAAAATTCGGGTTGAGCTCGTTTTCCCGAATTTCGAAATCCCGACTTTCAAAATCCCTTCTTTCAAAATCACGCCTTTGCAAATCCCGACTTTAAAAATCCCGATTTCCAAAAGCCCGATTTTTTTTTAAAAAAATTATGAATTCGGGCGCCCGCCGGCCGACATTTTGAAAAGCAATAATTGTAGAGGCTAACTGCTTCGATAACTCTCAACTCCGAGGGGCTTTTGTTTTGAACTTCGGGGGACGTGGGAGCCGGGATCAGCAAACATGTAGCAAGCATGTCGCACTGCGTGCCGCACGTAGGAGCGGATTATATATAGAATCTATTTATGACACCTACAATCTAGTAGGTAGTGATAAAAAATATTAAATTTTGATTTTTCAGCTATAAAAAAACAAAATTTACTATTTAATATTTTTTTAAATATCCCGACTTTTGTCGGAATTTTTAAGGTTTCAGCAAAGTCGGGATTTTGAAAATCGGGATTTTGAAAGTCGAGATGTTAAAAGTAATAATTTTGAAAGTCCGTTTTTTTTGTCGGAATTTTGATAATTCGGGTTTTTGTGATTCGGGATTTTGAATTCAATTGGGAGATTGATTCGAGTCGAGTCAACGTTCGTTCAGGCTGAGATTTATTTACAAAACCTAAATTCCATACTCGTGCAACTATGATGGAAAATAAGCATTTAAACTTAATACAGCTGAAATCATAGCTCCTCTGCCAAAACGACGGCATGGGACGCGGCACTGAGCCGTTACAATCCGATGCATGTTTATTATGCTAGAATGGTGAGGCAATGAGTCAGGAAAGTGTGACAGGAAATCAGTCAGGAAAATTTTACACCAGAAGGATTTCGGATATGCCAATCACAATGAAAAGACAGAGATTCCAAGATCAAACCACTCACATAAATGCGGATTAGGATCAAGGGCGTGTTAAACTGGCTGCATGCGCAGCACATGCCAATCTTGCGGTGGTAACAAGAACGAAATTCAAATTAAATCAAGGGCACGCGTTTTCCTTTCAACCCAGCGAACATAGCAAACCGTCACACAGGGGAGACATAAATTGATTCTTTAGTTTTTACTATGATTATAAACAACCAATCGCTATAGCCTCTCTTCCAAATACAAACGGTGCTACAAATTTGACTTCTAGTCAATAACACATGGAGTACATGGAAAGGATGAAGCAGGAGGTCAAACTGCTGAAATTGGAAACGAACCAAATTCATGCTGAAACATGTTACAACTAATTTAGATCATCTTGCATCATATACCAAAGCCAATTTGGTGGCAAAAGGAGAATACCTCCCTATTCTTCTGCATTTCTGCTGGAAAAATCCAGTTTAGTCTGGAGAATTTAAATGACTTGCTTCTGTTCATCGCCCACAATATTCGTTTTTTTCAACGAGTTTTCCGTGTATATTTCAAAATTTGATGGTTTTCCAATACGAACGTTGCTCTTTCAAACCCTTAAAGTTTCCTTGGAAGTAACTTGCGATAAGAAGCTTTAAGGATTCCGCACTTGCAAATGTCTATGAATCACGCAGTCGAATTTAATAACTGAAAGTGGGTTGATTTGTAGAAATAATCGTCCTAAGGCGGATGTGCTCGAACAACATCGTTCATGTGACCACCACGGCTCCTGTTGTAGACCTGCATGTTGTTCTTAAGATCTTGAATTGTTTGAGGACCATTGTTATACTCTTTACTTTTCAATAATCCCCAAGGAAAATAATCTAACGGTGCAAATCGCATGATCTTGGTGACATCAGAATTTCTTGAAACTACACGATCATCGAACTTGGTTGCCAATAAGTCGAATGTTTTACAATTTGTGTAACATGTTGTTGAAACCAAAGAACATCTTAATCGATTTTATACAATTTTGCCCACAAAATTCAATAAATATCTTCACGTTCATTTTCGAAAAAATAAGGTCGAATGATGCCACGATCCACATCCAACAGTATTTTTTTGATGAATTGGTTGTTCATGAAAAAGGTAAATCACTAATTCTCTTTGATAGTCAATAAAATCAAGACGGAAGGCTACACATTGAAGACAATCAACGTTTTGGTAGAAACATATCATAATCGAGCACTGGACGTGTTCATCCATTGGTTAGATGGTCCAAGATGCCGATCGTACAGAAACAAGCAACATTGCATTGGCATCGACAATACCATCGATGTTCTCATTCTACCAGGATTGCCGAAATCGTTTGATGGCAGCGTAGAAAATGACACATTGAAGGAACTTGAGGCACTTAGTGATGAATTGATCAACAAACCCAACATGCACAATCGATTACAAGTAAAACCTTCAAACCTTCACATTTCACCTGACCCTAAAAAAATATTGTACATCGATACCGAGGTATGCGCTCAAATCAAAACCACCAGTGGGGAACCGATATATACCAAATCATACCCGTATCCATCCAGCATGAAGCAGGAAGTGGTCAATCAAATTGCTCAACTTCTCGAGGATGGAATTATATGATCCTCCAAAAACCCTAATATAATTCCCCAATTTGACTTGTGGAAAAGAAATTGGATGCCTAGCAAACGAAAAAAATTCGAATGGTAGTAGATTTCAAGAGGTTGAATGCTGTGATAATATCAGATTCATATCCCATTCCGGATATCTCAAATACACTGAATAATAGGAAAATTATTTTTGGATTTACTATCACGGAAATTCCAGATACTTCACCACCATCGATCTGACTTCAGGATTTGACCAAATTAAAATGAAAGAGGCTGATATTTCGAAAACCTCATTTTCCTCCATGGATTGAAAATATGGATTTAAAAAACACACCTGCAACCTTTCAACGGATGATAAATAATGTTTTGAAGGAAATCATTGGCGAATGCAGTAATGTTTATATAGACGTAATTATTGTCTACGGAAGGAAAACTGCAAAAGAACATCGAGCCAACATCGAGAAACTATTTTTGGAACTACAGAAGGCCAACTTGCGCGTAAATATCGATAAAACAGAGTTCCTAAAAACAGAAACGGAATACTATTGAAGTTAGCAGCAGAAAGATCAAAAAATCGACAATGCAGATAGTGTCTTCGCTTTCTCAGCCGAAAGTATATAAATACGTCACCGTTGATCAACATTCTTCAGCCGAAAGTTATCAGCCGAATAATTATTTCAACAACACATCAACAGAAACCAATTTGAAGGTTTTAGTATTTGAAGGATGTTGTAAAACCTAATTCTATTTATACTTGAGAAAAACAAATATTTACATTAACCTTGCTCCAAATGAACATAAAGTAAGGTGGAGATACCACTATGGCCATTTGTTATGTCGTAATTCTTGGTCAACTTTGGCCTAATTATGTTGAAATTCTGAAGGGGTTAATTTATCAAAATTTTGCTAATTCAATATGTCGAAAATGCATTGAATGGCATGTCGTTCTAGGTTAGCATGCCTTGTCATTGATGCCACTATGGACACTTGACAGGCCATCATGTTGGTCAACTTCGGCCTAACTGTGGAGACATATTGAATTAGCGAAATTGCCTCGTATGCAAAACGAAATTAACCGGTTAATGAAACCGGTTAAGGAAATTCTGATAGGGATACGGGGGTTTAATTTGATAAGATTTTCGTAGTTCAATTTCTGAAAAAATCATTGAATGGCCCGGCGCTCTTGTTTAACCTAAATTCGCATTGACGCCACTATGACCATTTGATAGGCCGTAATGCCTGTTAACAACAGTCCAATTTTGAAGAAATTCTGAATTAACAGTCATAAGGAAGGAACTATGGAATTTTTTTTCAAATTACACCCCCGTATCCCCATCAGAATTTCTTCAAAATTGGACTGTTGTTAGCAGGCATTAGGGTCTATCAAATAGTCATAGGGGCATCAATGGGAATTGAGGTTACGCAAGAGCGCCGGGACATTCAATGAATTTTTCAGAAATTGAACTATGGATTTTTTTTTCAAATTATACCCCCGTATATACTGTTAAAGTTAGCCGAAAGTCTCCAGCCGAAAGATAATGCAGATAGTGTCTCTGCTATCCCAGCCGAAACACTAACTAGGCAAATGCAATAAGACAAATGCAATAATTGTAGATGCTAGCGGTTTCGACAACTCTTATGGGTACGCGGGACGTCGCTGTACTCCTCCCCGATTAGCCCTCCGAGGGGCTTTATATTTGAACTTCGGGGGACGTAGGAGCCGGAATCAACAAACATGTCACACTGCGTGCCGCACGTAGGAGCTGATTATATAGAATCTATTGTCCGAATCGAAAAATCATATTGTATATATTTTTCTGGGATAGCAAAGGCACTATCTGCATTATCTTTCGGCTGGAATCTTTCGGCTAACTTTAACAAGGTCCCCCGTATCCCCATCAGAAATTTTTCAAAATTGGACTGTTGTTACCAAGCATTAGGGCCTATCAAATTGTCATAGTGGCATCAATGCGATTTAAGGTTAAACAAGAGCGCCGGGCCATTCAATGAATTTTTCAGAAATTGAAATATTGAAATCTTGTCAAATTACACCCCCGTACATTTCTTAAAAATTGAAGAAAAAACTTTTATTTTAATATCAACTTAAAGAAGTAAATAATATGAAGGAACAAATAATTTTTAACTTTCGGCTGAAATATATTGATCAGCATTGTTCAATTTTTCTTTTCGGCTATCAAACCAAAGACACAATCTACATTATCATTTTTTTTATTTTCGGCTGGCTACTGTCGGATAACTTTAACAAGGTAACGGAATTTTTGGGTTAGCTCATAACAAACAAGGCCACCAAGCAGGACAAAATATAGTATTGGAAATTCAAAACATCAAGAAACGAGAATTTGAGAGACCTCAAATCCTTCCTGGTGCTCGCATCGTATTATAGGCGATTTATCCGGGGCTTTTCACTAATAGCTAACCAGTTAACCAACTTAACGAAAGAAGAAAATGCGCAATCAAATACAATGCTTTGATCTAAGAAAATGAAGATTGAAAAATATATTGAATCTATTGAAAAATATATCAAAGAGCTCCTGTCTTCAAAGGAGATATTGATTTTCCATATTTTAACAAACATTTTCTGCTAATTACTAACGCTTCCTCATCCACCATTGGCGCTGAATTATCTCATTGAGATATCGGGAAACACCGGCCAGTTACCTACATCTCCAAGTGACTGAATAATAGGTAATTATGAAACAAAATGAAAAGAGATGCTGGCCATAATATGAGCAATTGATAACCTTCGCAACTACTTATATCATACCATGCGTACATAAAATTACACTAAGTAATAAGAAAAACGTCGATTGGAGGAATCTAATTACGACCTTTTGTTTTCACCTGACTGTCAATACAGAAACTTGAAGCGAATACATTGTCCACCACTGGAACTATACACAGCAGAGGATGCTTCCACGAACTTACTGTTTTTTCAGCCAGGCAGGACATTTATGCCCATGAAGAGCCCCATCCCTCTTACCACAGACACAATATTAGTTTTCTGGAAATAAAAAAAGAATTTTATACAAGGTTCTGAGAGTATTTCTAGTTTCAAAATACGCCTAGCGCAAACAGTTGTTGAAGACAATCACAATAAAGAAAATAAATTCCCCATCATAAAAGAAAAACCCTAGCGAGCAGACAGAAATCACTTGAAAAACGATAGCCAATTTTGGAACACTATTATTTTCCTAGGATGGTCAGTTTGGTCAAGAAAATACACTCAAACCTGCGATGCCTGCAACACAAATAAACACGATTGACATATAATCTTCATCGTGTTGCTGTTATTTCAACATACCTTGCGGAAATTGAATAAAACAGTACACAACAATTTAATAAGTAATTTTAAATAATTACCACAATACTTATAACAAGGTCTCCCTATCTTTTTTTCTAGTTCCTGGTCCTGGCGTTTTATTATGTCACCGAGTATCTATACGGGTACAACACTCCACTCGTAACAATAAACCAAGGAAATGGATGAATAATCCAAGGGAGTTTAAAGCTGATTCACCTCATCAGCCTGAGGAATTACACACTCAATCATCAATATTCAAGACAACACCCTATTGATCCATCAAGCGAAAGACACGAAGAGAGAGTTCGAACTGCTCAATTAGCCAACAAAGGTAAAATTAGTCGTTTAATCACGGAAATAGAAACCCTGTGGTAGGCCAACGTGATAGAGGCAATAGAATATGCTGAACGTATGATGATTGTAAAAGAATATACCCTTCTCAAAAAATATCACACATAGGGGAGACGTCTATTTGTAACCTAAGTGGACTAAATCATATCATCTATATCAACTGATGTAATTAGCAATTCCCTAACCAATAAATCATTAAAACCCTCAACGACCATACTAAATTTCTAAGCAACTCGACGGAGAAATCTCGTATAATAACACGATTCAACATTGAAAGGAAGTTTTTGGGTGCAATATGCTAACGAGACGGTTCAAATAAACAATTCCACGTTCGTAAGTAAACAAAGTGAAGTCATTCCAATATTTACCAATACTAGAAGGTCAACATGAAAATTGGAATAAATGAACTCCCAATTAGAGAACTCAACAAGTTTTTTTCAAATATGTAAACGCAGCGAATAATTTCACCCCAGCCCACACCTCTGAAAATAATACAAAACAACAACTTATTGTCTTGTACATATACTGCATATGATAATTTTCAACTTTGTTAACTTAATTACTGCCGCATGTGTTACACACACATGTTTCGTTTTTGTGAAAGCACATTAAGTACCCAAACAGAGCGCTTGTTACATGCAAGCAAAATGAAAATACCACTTTAATACATACTGCATACATACATTACTTATATGGACTGGACACACACAGTAAACCCCATATTTGGATTCATTTTTGTATATCATACATAATTTGTGTGGTTATTTATGTAAATTGCTTACGTTATATACCCATAATATCACGTTTTTCCATCGCAAAGTTATGCACGATTCTAAATGGTTATCAATTTACCATTTAAAGTGTTGGTGGAAAATTTTGTTTCTTCATTGTTTTACAACTAAAGCTGTTAATTATTCCATTTCATCACATCATACGTTTGGTAAAAATGTAAAAACTATGTAAATAGTTTTAGTGTACGTAAATTCTAATATAAATGATTTTTATTTCATTACGATCAAAAAATATTTCCCCTAATTGTTGATACTAAATAATAAAACTTTTCGTCGGTACTAAAGCTAATGTACACAATACTAAATAGTATAGCTTACGGCGAATTTTATTTTGAATAAATTTTTTATTCGCCTGTATGTTGACGATGTAAATTAGCTAAGAGCTTTTGATGTGTAGCAATAATGTTTCATAAAAAATTAAATAAATAAATTGAGTTAGTTAAGCATTTAATTTTGAAAATCTAAGAAATGCCGTGAAATGTGAACTTTAATTGTACTCAACTTTATATAAAAGCACTTACACTATGAATTAGAATATAGTTATAATGGAAAGTTTAAAGAAGCAAAGGGTCATCGTACTCAGGTACGTATTGAGAAAGAGATTTTTGATTTGGGCCATGAAACAAAATCAGATATATCCAATTTCGAGGACTACGCGGTTTTGGTAGGACTTAATGCATTCTTCGATATTTACAGTTCTACGGTTCACGAACGAGATAACTTAACAGCTGCCCAAAAATTTCAGTACCTTAAATGTGTGTTGGAAGGAGAATCGGCAACGCTTGGATGAATCCATTGGGATTGAGATCTTTGGTTGCAGGAGACATCGGAATAGATTTTTGTATACGATGGAGGAGTTGCTCGCGACAATCTGATGCAATTCAAAAAGCAAGAGATGTGCCGACTATTTAAATGGAGGTTAGAGTATACAGGAGATCCAAAAGATTGGTAGATCCAAAACTATATGCCGACAATGCCACAGGAAACACTACACATCATTGCAAGTGTCATAGAATGAAGCAAGGAAATTAGAAGACGATCAACCCACAAGCACAAGAATTCATATAGCTATGGTATCGGAGCTAAAAACGAGACAGAAGCTGAATCTGAAACTAAGGTACACACCGTAAGTCTGAAACCACATCACGAGGAATTCTACCAACTAAATTGATCGGCATCCCAAGGATCATTTATATCGACATCGACGGCATGTATTCAAGATTTAAACGTTAAGCGAAAAAACGCCCGGATTATTGCAAAGGGACTTGGTGAAGCCGGTTTGAGTGAAATTAGAAGATTTGTACAGCTGACTATCGCATCTGCGGAATCAATTATGGTTCGCTCATCCTAGTTTCAACATAGGCAGCCTACTTTTATGAGTGGACATCTTTGAAGCCAGGCGAATGCAATCGAACGATTTTTGGCTGGAATAGTAGTTCGTAGTGTAACTTCCATTTTAGCAACAAAATTAAAAGCAGTGGTCGATGCTTCACTAACGGGAGTTTCACTAACCGATATACTAATGGTTGGGCCAATCGTTCAACCCGAACTTATTAATATATTTTTAAGATTTTTACAGCATGAATAAACGAGGACTATCAAACATACCAAAATATTTTTTGGCGTCTTAAACCATATCCAAACACCTAACAGGAAAAGACGTCAACCTAAGGCACGACCTCAGTAGCATTTTTGGCAACTCGTTGCTTAATAGCGATTTTATACAGTTGTTAGTCAGCTACGGTTTTGCACTATGGCTCGCGCTGTAATATACACTACAGTAAAAACCCTCTTATCCGGAATTCTGGGGAATGAGATTATTCCGGGAAACCGATAATTCCGGATAATTAAATGTTTCATTAAAACTAGAAATTTTACGAGAAATTCGCTTGATGTCATTATTTTTAGGATTCTCATTCATTTATTTTCAAATTATGTACCAAAAAACAATTTTTTATACATCAGTTCATTGAATTTATTGCAAATATTATGCAAATATTATGTATACGAGTACGCAAAATTTAATAATACATATATTAAATATTTTACTAACCAACTATGTAATACAACTTTACATATTCAATTCAAGCATAAAGCATAAAAAAATTAAAGGAAAGTATAGTATCCCCCTTGTGAAAAAGAAAGAAGTAAAAACAAAAAAATCCTAAAATTTAAAATTCCGGTTAATTGGGTGTTCCGGTAATTTGATGCAGGATAATCGGGCTTTTACTGTAATATGAAAATTAAAGCCATTCAAATTTTTCAACTAATGCTTTCATTAATGAAAATGGGCAAGGAACAATTGCAAATTTCAAAATGAATTAAAAAATGCATATAAAAACGAAAAAATCAAAAAAAAAAATCGTACAAATTAAAATTCCGGTTCTGAGTGTTCCTTATCCTATTCCGTAATTGGATACCAGATAATCTGGCTTTTACTGTTATACAGTTTTACGTTTTATTTCGACTTAAATGCACATTTTATTTTATTTTCAAAATAACTTAAAAATACACAATTTATGTCATTTATAAACACACTTCTTAAATCATTTTCAAAGTGACTTACGATATGCATATTAATAAAGTCAGCTTTTTTATTTCATTTTCATTGCAGATTTTAAGTCAATTCCGAAAAAAGTCAGAAAAAACACTATTTTGAAGTCAGCATTTTTTAATTCGGGGAGTCTGAATTTACATTCAACCTGACATTTCTGAGCTTTGTCGCCAAATCTAAAATGATAATCGTCGAATTTTGGGTTACCCCGACCTCTAGATCTTACGTTATTTGTGCCTGTCTGTCTGTACCCGATTTTTGCAAAACAGAATTATTAACTTTTCATAACTAGATAGATGCAATCTATCCTGATAAATTAGGCACACTCGCAAAAATCGGGTTACTGTCTGTCACCACAATTTGTTTATCACGATTTTTATAATTTCATTTTCAATCTAGATAACTGAAAATCGCGAAATTTTGTGTCTGTCTACGGTATAAGCGAGATTAACGCGATTTCGATTATTTGATCGAGGGGTTAAGCATACCTCTAATTTCTGTCAAAAAATCTAAAATCTTCTGATTTAGAGTCTAAATTGGATGTTTGTGAAATGTCGGTTGGATTGGAGTACATGTTGGATACCGTAGACGATGATGGGCTAAAGGATTGCACGATGTTACGGCATTTAATATAACCGTGGCATCACCTCCATCATGTTGTCTGCCCGTGCTGCTGTTAAGTCGTTTTCAAAAGTATTGAGGAAAAATTAAACTTGCGAAGGCAACCTCTTCATCCAAAAAGTTGTCTGAGTAACTTATCATTAAAGTTACTACCAGCATTAACCCATAGCTGACGGAGCAATAGCGATGGTTTCTTATTTCCCAAAGCCAGGTTAGTAAGGACGTTGTCCAAGCGTGACATCTCTGACTCGCCCAACACGCGAATCACTTCCTCTTTAATACCGACGGATTCTGACCATACAATATGGTTGCGGAGGTTTGAGTCGCACTGCTTCAATCTCCACATTTTTATTTAGGCCTTCAGTCCAACCATGTCCTGAACCAGACTGCTCAGATGTCTGAGAAACTCCTGAATTCCGGAATAAATTTTGAATTTGTTGTGAATGACTAGGTTATTCTGCGGAACTTGCATCACCATAATCTTCGACATTGATCTGGGAGTTAGTAATGATAAGACGGGTATTGGGCTCCATTTACAAATTCGATTAGAAATGAGAGTAAAAAAAATGAAAGACGAATAGAAGAAAACGAATTCAATAAAATAAATGAAATACCGGAATTTGTATTTATTTGTAAATTGAAATTTTTATTTTATTGAATTAAAAAAAATGAATGAACTCTATAAAACAACAGAAAAAACAAATCGCTTACCTCGGCCTACTTACGTTTACACTTTGTCGTGAATTCCAAAATATGTTTACTGTTGATGGTGTCCTGATGCATCGTCTGTTATACTGCCACTACTGTTAAATCGCTTGTTGTAATGTTTGGGGTGTAGCTTCCACACAGTTGAATGTTAGTAGCCTTGTTACATGGTGTCCGGGATTGGTTACAGACCGTGATTTGATAAATAACCTTGCACACACGAAAATTAATAATGATGTACTATTCTTCACAATAGTGCAGCTGCAACACATATATGCCAGAAATAAAAATATCAGTTGATTATGGCCATTGAAGCACACAGAATTATATGACGTTGGGGTTACCAATTTGTGGGTGATAAATTATATCCCACTTTTTAATTTGCCACTTTGATCGGTAACTACTGCATAAGGCGGAACCGAGCTTTCAGCACTTCCGTCTAATAATTGTATTAATCGTTAATTATAAAAGTAGCACAAAGAAAAATTAAAACTATTTAATAACTCATTTTTAATTTATTTATTTACACAAACAACTAAATATATATAATTAAATAATTAATTTAAAAAAAAAACAAGAATAATAATAATTACAATAAAGTTGTTTAGTTAATTATTTTATTCATAAATAAAATTATTTTAATACCAATTTAATTATCAATACATAAAAATTAATTTTTTTATAAATTTTCTTTGTCTTATCACAGATGCCTTATATATTCTCAAAACTAATAAACAAAAAATTTAATTTTCTTTTTAAATAATTTAATTTCTACTAATAATTAATATTAAATAATAATTATATATCAATAAATATATATTTTATGTATATTTGGATTAATTACAATTTTTAAGATGTGCGTGTGTCACAATTTTGATTATAATGCTATGGCAATTTGGATGACAGAGCGCACTCGAATTTCGTTGCGATTCCCGAAACGTTTCCTACACCTAAAAATTCTAAAATGCTACGTAATAGTATGGATTAGCTTGTAAAATTGTGGCAGCCGATAATTAAATAGGCAGTGTTTTTAATTCGATTATATAATATTTGTTTGAGGCTGTAATAAAATATTTGCTATTTTTAAAAAATGGTAATCATATCGCACATTAAATAATTAATTTTAAAATTCTACAACTAAATAATTTAATATTTAATATGGTTTGTTGGATTTCGGTATTTTTTGTTAAATAGTAAGCGTTTTTGGACGTAATCGCCGTACATATTTGTGAGTTTAAGTTCGTTTAACGCAGGCGCCAGAATGCAGGAATGTCAACTGATGATTAATTCGATTTTGGGCACAAAGCAGTGCCTCATATGAAATGTATGATCGTTGATCGGATCCACATACTGGATTTAAAATATATACTTGTTTTAGGGTTTCGGGGCATGGATGACGCATTTTACGGCATGGTCCGCTTCGTAGTTTAAACAGATCTGAAATATTAAAAAAAAAAGATTTTGTCAATAACTATTTAGATTTGATTTATTTATTGAATGATTCTCAGACTTTTTGAAATACTAATGCCCGGTTGCACAGGAATGTGACTAAAGGCCGGTTAGTTGTGCGTCAGTTAAATGTTTTATATGAAATCTGCTGTGCCGACATGTTGTAACTATCACTTTTGTCGCTTCGATACATTTTCGATAGAATAATGGTATTTTAGAAGTAAAAATATTTTTTCTTTCATGTAAATTTTTAAGTGATAGTTAAATGTCGGCAATCAAAAAAAACTCAATGCAAGCTTGATTAAATATATTTAATTTCATGGAAATATTTAACGATTAGTTAAAAAGTTACCCAATCAAAATTGGCAATTTAAATATTTATACGCAAGCTAAATATTTACATGGAATAAAATATATAAGTAATCAAGTTTGCATTGAGTTTGGTTTGGAGATTTTTGGTTTCATATCAGTTTGCTGACAAAAATGGGACCCAAATACTTCATTTTATTTGAGAAAGTTATGCCGATCCACTGGAAAAATAGACTTCAAACATAAATAAATAAAAACGTCGGTTTTACCACCTTCAATAATTTATTACGCAAGACCGCCAACAGATATTGAGTCTAACGTCACTCTATGAGCCTTGTAAAGTTCAGGTCAACCTAGTACGACTCCCTTCAGGGTCATACCTTTGCGCTCACCTGCGATTATTTTTTTTTGTATTTATTTCTCAGAAATTCGTTACCATCAAATAAATAATGCATTTTTCTGATGACATTGCCATCTACACATTACACATTAACACTAAAGTTTAATTGGGAATTGGCCTTCATATGCTGTATTATGTTTTTTTAGCCACCCCTATTTCTCTCTCGCTCTCTTTCTGGCACTATATCCCATTAAGGGATTTGGCCACCTCAATCATATTTTCATTTTAGATAATGAGTGATTAATTCATTGATTCATTGAAATTTTTTCCTTGTCACCACCGGGAATCGAACCCGGGACCTCCGGTCGCTGAGCAGTCGAGAACATTGAAGGGCGAGACCAACGTGTACCTTGTACGGGTGACTAAATAAAATATCGAGGAGTATTTTTTGGTTTTGTCTCTCGTATTGGTGTGTGCGGTTGATGTACGGTGTGAAACTGTGAAAGGACGCACACGAAAAAAAGAAGAGAAAAAACAAAAACGAACAAAAAAAACTCTTCTAGATTTTTTTTTGGTGTGAGAAGTTTTTTTTTGAGTCGAGTTTTAAATTTGCATTAATATAGTCTAGTTTTTGATTTTGGTATGGAAAAGTCGAGTTGAATATGAAAAGCTCGAATTTTTGTTTTCTTCTAAAAATTAAAAATAAAAACTAGTTTTGTTAGACGAATTTAGTATCTTTGGTACAAAATTTATAATTTCATGGGATGGTAAAAATAATAAATTTAAGAAAAAAAACACAAGTTTATTTTGTTCGTATTTGACTTTAAAAATATGTAAATTGAAAAAATACGATATTGTGTTTATACAGTGGAGGAAGTCGTACATTATTTTAATATTGGCGTGTAGAGTAATTGAAAAAAAAATGAATTCTCGAACGCTTGGAAAAATACAGGGATTGCGCTGCTGGAATTTTATGAAGCCGTAACGAGTAGCTAGTCTCAAATTTTATTTTACGGACGGCCGGCTGGTGGCATCGCAATTTTATTTTTAATTTACCGGTAGGTGCCGTCAACTTTTATGTTTCAACGTGGGTCGCCTCATATTAGCTGGTACCTAATTTGTAACGGGATGCCAACAACAACAACGCGGCCATTCGCAAATTTCATCCTACGGTTTTTGTGCGGGACAACGTCCCACATCCTACGGTTTTTGGCGAGCCAACACCCAACGTGTTATTTTCGGTGAAAGGCGGAGAAAGACGCCCAACGTGGTTTACGGATTTGGCGCGAAATTGCCCAACCTTTTTGACGGCCTATCAAGGCCAAATTTTTGGACAAAAACGAGAAAACGCCCAACGATATCTAGATCTACGGGTAGCCAGTTGATGCCATTCAAATTTACGGTTTACGGCAGGAAGACGCCCAACAACATTTTTTATAGTTTACGGAAAAGATGCGCCCAACCCAATTGCAATAGGGTTCAAACGGCCCTTGGTAAATTTGGTTTGTAACGGTGAAAGGCACCGTAACCCATGGGTGGTAAGTTGAGGCCATTCATACAAAAGGTACAATTTTTTTTGTTTAATTTTTTTTATTTTTTTTTTAATATTTTTTTTTTCAAGTAAATTCATTTAATTCATTTTTTTTTCTCAATTTTCAATTTCATTTTATTTTTAAATTTTCAATTTTTTTTTATTAATTTCTACTGTATAAATCGAGTGCCAAATAACGGTTGCTTGACGCACACTTGATGGTCTCGCCTCAAAAATTTGGGATGCTCATTTTATTATATTTTTGATTTCTACTTTTATTTACTTTTTATTAACCCATTTCTTCTTTTCGCTCTTTCCTGCTTCTATCTTGGTGAATATTTTTTTTATTAAATAAAAATACTGCACGGTGACTTATTCCCGGCATTAGGTTTTACATATTTTTCTTTATTTGTGTCAATTCTTGATTCGCCGAAGATGAATTACTAAATTTTCGGGTCTGTATGTTGGGAGGGGGATTCTCATTTCGTGTTGCTTCCATATTTTGCAGGCTGGGCTTGCCACTCCCCACCATTCCCTTGGCAGGACATCCACAGGATCAAAGTGGCGAGTCCAGCATGTGTTCTCCATTCGGAGTAGACCGCAGAATCTGTGTGGTCTCCCCGTGGCACTCCGATAGTCTCAAGCTGTTGGAGTGTAAATTGTGGAGGATCCGGTCGTTCCTCGGTGGGCACACCCAGATTATTAAATTTATTACGTTCCTCAAGTTTCGAAATTTAACGTAATTTCAGTTTTTAAGCATTTTTGTTAAAAAAATGCTATATGGTTTCGGTTTGCCGTCTGTGTGCACAATAACTTGAGAACGAATGGAGATATCAACTTAATTTTTTCACTAAAAGTTCAATCAATTCTTGGGAATGATCCCTATTGATTTGGACATTTCTGTGTTTAGGGTGTTCGGAGGTAAGTAGGGTTTTGTTAACCCCCCTCATTAAAATTGTTAGATTTTTTTTTCATTTTCTATTCTATTTTGGTTTCATAGAGCATGTGAATGTGGAATCAAAATATATCTCGTTTGGATGTGGTTTTGTGTGGGTGGTGTGGTTATGGGAGTGGTAGAAGTGGTGGTATGGGAGGTGGAGGGGATGGGATGGGGGCGTTTTGGGTTTGGTGTGGGAATTTGGAATTTGATGGATGAGGTTTTGTGTGGGTGGTTTGTGTGTGTGTGGAAGTGGGTATGGAGGTGTTAAAGGGTGATAATATGGGTGGTGCGGTATAGGGTGGTGCGGGTGAGTTAGGTTTTGGGGTTTTGGATGGTGGGTGAGGGTGGTAATAATGTTTAGGTGTGGTGGTTTGTGATTTTTTTGTGGATAAACTATTTTCTTTTATTTTATAGGCAACAAAAATGCTTATAGAGTTCGGCTCCGAACCTTTCCCGTCTTTTTTAGTTTGCTTTCGATTTTGATTTTTATTCTGTTCACGGTATATGCCAGGAACACGCAAGCCTCAACTTCCCCATGACCAAAAACCATGAGATCTAGTCGACAAAATCACTGCGAAAAAGGCCTCATTTGTAGCAAACCTTATCCAGGTGTGTAATAAATTATTTTTGTATCAGATTCGACGGAATTGGCATCAGGCGGTATGAACCTCAGATAGTTAATAAAAATGTCGAGTTTACAAATTTCAATAATTTATTACACCAGTTATTAGATCATAAGTTGGTTTGGAAGGATGGTTAGTTGGATTTTGTAATTATCAATGTCATCTGCTTTATAAACAGATTGGAAAAACTCAGCCAACTGTTGGTTATATGATCAGAAGATCACAAGACTTTTCAACTTTAAATGTCATCTTGGCTGGGTAACCATGAGTTTCGGGTTTGGATTTAAAAAATATCCAAAAGAGTTTGGGATCTCCGTTTATTTTATTCTTTAGATTGCGATATACCTTTTGTACAGGGTAATTCGAAACATTTTCATCAAAGGTTATTACACCCAATTCGTGCTACTGTTTGGTGTGGCGTTACCACCAAAAATATTTAAGGCTCATTTTTTTTTAAAATAATCGAGAAGCAAGCCTAACAATAAATAGAGAACGTTATAGGGTAATGCTCCAAAAATGATTGTTTTCACTGTATGGTTTAACAATGGAGCTATTGAGGCAACAATTATCACGTCGGATAATTTCCAAAAATGGCAATTTGATGTGGCTACCAAGATCGCCTGCTTTGAGTGCCGAAGCGCAGACTTTTTCTTGTAGCTATCTCAAGGAAAATATGTATGTTAATAAGCCCCAAACTTTGCACCAGCTAAAGGAAAACATTCATGAAAAAATTGGCCTTATACCGCAAGAAAAACTCCACGAATTTATGGAAAATGCCGAAGCAGCTCTCGGCCATGGTTTAAGGAGACATCATCAAGCACTTTAACGGCCACATGTGGAACAACGGTTCCATCTGTCTTTTATATAAAAATTACCTTGGACACAAATATCGGGAAAAAACTACGGTTGAACAATTCTTTTTATTATTATCATAGCTCACATTGTTTTGACTCTTAGAGGACAAGTTAACGACATTTAAGATATACAGAATTTTGAAATTCTTGAAAATAATAACCGTTTTCGGGATTAAGTGGACCCATAAGACTTTGCTCCAATGAACAGTTTTGATGACTTTTGTCCACTATAAAAACAACACCAACCTGAAAATATGTCAGTTGTCTTGGCCGGAGGCCATCTAACTTTTTTTTTAAACTAGCGCTTATTTTGAGTATGGTATAGGGTTATGTCACCTCTGATTTGACAGAAAGTTAGTTTTATCCTTCCACCGGACAAAGTGGTTGTGTACTCGGTTGAACAACGCTGGGAAATATTGAAATATTACTTCGAAAATCACGGTAATGTTGCAGAATGTGTGCGAAAATTGCGTGCGGATTTCGGAAGAAACGAAGCACCGGGAGCTCCACATGAGCGTTATTTTGTGAAAAAAGTTAAAGAAACAGGCTTGCTAATTAATAAACCAATACGAACCGAGCAGCCAACCAAGATGTGCCACCCGAAAATGTTGATGCTGTAGCCGAGAATGTGCGTGAGTCGCCGGGAACGTCAACTCGTCATCGTGCTCAAAAATTGAACATTTCACGCACAACATTGCGACGAATATTCCGCATAAAGACCTTGGTAAGACACTGCATAAAGTTCAATTGGTTCAGGAATTGAAGCAAAGAGACCACCCATTGCGTTTTCGGTACGCTGAGTGGGCTTACGATCGACTTGAAGAAGATGCCGATTTTGGCAAAAAAATCATCTTTCCGGATGAGGCGCATTTCCATCTTGGCGGCTATGTAAACAAGCAGAACTGTCGCATTTGGGGCACTTGATCGTAGAGAAGCCGATGCATCCTCAACGAATGACTGTAAACCAGCAACGATTGACGCTCTGAAGAACAATATTCGCATTGCCATTGAAGACATAATGCCGCATACCATCGAAAATGTGCCCATGTGCCAATTGGACCGACCGTATGGGGTAAGTCAAGGCCAGCCGAGGCAGTCATATGAATGAAATAGTATTCCATAATTAATCGGAAGGATTGTTCTTTACAATGAAAAAATAAATTTGAAAAAATATTGAGAACTTTTTCTTTTATTGCATTTGAAAAAAAAAATTATTTGGCCCACCCTATACATATTTCAAGCAAAATAAGGAAAATGAGAAACGTTGACTTAGTGCAGTCAGAGTTAGATCACAAATCTTTAATTGGAGTTTAAGGAGTAAAAATTTGTTATCGCAGAATAAAGCAAATTTTGAGAAATGTGTTCGTAAATATAAATGTTAGATAACATCTAACCGTTCCTAAGAAATACCATTCTAAACATTTGACATTGAACATTATTATTTACAAAACAGACCACAGGAATGGTCGAAATTTTGTTCCTTAGTATTTGCTTATCAAATTAAAAGCTATAAAGTAGATTTATGCACGATTTACATGTTCCAATTTTTTTTTCCAGTAATAAATGAAGGGTTAAGTATATTACGATTTTCGTTTGCGAGAGGAACACGAAACAAATTCCAGTAAAATAAAATTGGGTTTTTTTCTTTTTAATTTGGGGAAATGTTGTTTACATATGGCTGTCTCTTTTTAACTAGTAATTTTTTGTTATTTGCGTGCAGCTCTATTTTTCTGTAAAAAATTTGTTGTGAAAAAATTGGAACATGTAAATCGTGCATTATACATAAGTCAGACGAGACTGCCAAAAAACACTTTCTCATTCACTTTCGTGTTCATTGTTTGGTGTTCAAAATCAAATTGGAAAGGTACCACAAATGTAGCTTCCGATGGTGCTCAAGAACGCGACAAAGTTATAGAGCGAATTGCAGTCGATGAAATTATCAATTGTTGCTTTTATATCGACGTTTCTGGTGATGAAGTTCATTGCCGGCATTTGTGCGAGGTCGGGGACAAGCTGTGCTTCCATTTGCCATAACAGGAATTGCCGGAACATTGCTAGAAGTGGATTTAAACCGCCTGTGCCAATTCTTGATAGAATCGATAATGGTAGCTTCACTTATCATTATTGATGAAATCATAATGCTTACCAAAGACGGTGCATTCAGCTACTTTTATCTGAAGTGATGAACAGCGGCAAATCGATCGGTGGAAATGTATTCGTTGGCAGTGAGGACTTTTGACAGACGCTTCTTGGTCGAGCCACATCACTGAGTTAACATTATAGGTGAGCATTTAACACTCAATGGCGCTTATTCAAGTGATTCTTTGCTGGGTTATTCAAGTGATTCGTTGCTGTTCCAACCAATCAACAGACGCTGAAGATAACCCGTAAGATTACAGGACAGGCCGCAGTACTACAGTGCGGACACAATCATTTCTGAAGGTCCAAAAGACACACAAAAATATCCAGTTGAGTACTTGCACAATCTAACACCATTCGGTATAACGCCACATGTTTTGCTGTTGAAGCCTAGCATCATCGTAATAATGGAGCGGCGCAATCTGGATCCTCTAAAAGGAATTGTGGAATAGAACTCGTTGAAAACTGACGGCGACAACATCTTCATACCGCAAATAGATTTTCAATCGACTGATCCACTTTTTAATCGGATGATCCACATTTGCTTGATGATGATTGACAATTCACAAGCATCATAGTTTACAAAGAAGTCGTTCAAAAACGATCGGAACCACGCAATTTAAGTAAAAATGATACATGACGTTGCGCACAGTAATTTTTTGTAGATAACAAACTACGATTGATTTTGAAATCGACACCAACCCCATCGAATCTAAATTATTAAATTTAAAGCAGCTTTAACTGCTGCGGCGAAACAGGAGTTAAAAGGTTACGAAGCAGCCTCGGAGTTGGGACACTTTGAGGCCAATTCCAACGTCATCATAAAGCATTTTAAAAACTAGTTCACATGAAAACTTGGTCCACATTAAAAATATATTGAATCGATGCAGTATGTATATGACGTTTATGTATGATGAAATTTACTCGGATTTTACTTACACGGATTATATCGTCGCGAACACTCCAAATGAAATTCCGAACGGTAATTCTTGTAATCACTGCCACATACAATAAAACGGTTCCTTTCCGTAATGGGTGCTGCACGCAACGAGTTCATCAATCGGTCCGATTGTTCACACGCTCGTTGGAACGGGCACTGGCACGTGCCACCTATCCTCTCACTCAAATGCGGCTTGGCACAAATCGCTTGAAATGCATTCGTATACGTAATATTATTGGTAAGACATATTGGGTTTTGTTCAATCATACGTCGATTTACGTGACACGCCTTTTGACGTGCATTTCGCCCAAGGCCACGACGCGCTTCGTACAATGTACAACCACCCTCGTGTTTTATTTCAAGATCTGTAACAAAATATGTAAACAATTATGATTTTATGTATAAGCTGAGTGCATTAATTCCACGACCTATATTTACTAACCTGGATAGAAATCTTTTAAACATCGCACCTGATGTATATGGCCATACGTAAATCCATTAGTCGCGCACACCGGCTGTATATTTGGCCATGCTTTATTCAGTAAACTATCGTACGATGGGCACATTAGCGGTTTACATTCACGGTGCATTGCAATTTTAACAGCTGGAATTATACAACGAATAAAAAAAAATCGTAAATTATTTAATTCTTGTAATTAGTAAATGCAATTTCAAGTGCGCGATTCACGATCAATTGATTTGCGATGAATCATACTTGAATTATATTTTATTGGTCTGACATCGAAAAGTCATTACTCTTAGATAATATTTATATTATTATCATCCCACACATCCACGCGCGCGCCAAATCCGAAAATTTTACTTTTCAATTGCCAAAAATTTATGAATGAAAATATTTGAAATGTTTCTTCTAATCTCTCGTAAGCGGATTATTTATCTATATAAATATGCGGGAAGATGATATTTTAGATTATACTCGGAGAATTTGTAAATTACGCTAAATTGCTATAAGATAAGCTAATTTGCACATATTTTGTACGATAAGAGCTTATTTACGAGTAATTTGTTGCTGTAATTAATTGTAGGTATTTTAATGTCAAACGCGCTTAATTTAAATAATGCGGAACTGAAATGCTCGTCATAAATTTAACACATAACGACATAATTGCAATTGATGATAGATGATTAGGTTTAAACTTGTAATAATTTTAAAAATTTTAAACTATCCAAAACCAGGAAGCTTATAGGCAATTTATTCGTTTGAAGAAATATTACAATTGTATTTACGCCTGCGTACATATAACAACAGTTTTAAAAACGATCACGTGATACGTAATCTTCTTGAGAACATAATTTATCTACTGGCGGTTTGTTTACTGGTGTGATGACGTTACATGCTGCAGATGAGAGTAAAGAGTAGTTATCAAAGCATTGCTGATTGTGTAAAAGTTAAGAAACAGATAGCAAGAAAGAAGAGAATAACCAAAATTTGTAAATGTAACTGGAATTTTTTTTCAAATAATTTAATCGGCCTTGGGAGCTGCATTAACACTTAAGATTATTTTGTAACATGAAGCGTCTAAATTTACATCTTATTTTATAAATTGCTGGAAGATATTAGAGACAAGTGAATCGCTCGAGCGCCATTACAACAATTTTGTTTCGGCATAAATTTCCAGCGCTGATTGATAATTTTTATCATGATACTTGTCGATGAAATCGGACAGCGTTCTAAATACTCGTAATACATCAAAATTGTGTACTCGTACATCTACTTGAACTGAATCTTCGCCACTCTACCGATTTTTGAATTCCTTTGCTATTTCTTGCCATTTCTCGCACATTGACCCTTTCTTGTTCAAGGAGTCATGGACAACTTGCCATCGATGTATAGTGTAATGTCTGCATATAACTCTCGACCAAAGTGTACATTCGGATTACCTTTTTTAAAAATTCCGTTTCTTTTACACAGTAAAATGATATTACAATTCATTTTACTGTGTAAAAGAAACGGAATTTTGAAAATGAAAAATTAATGTCGATCTCGAGATTTTTTGCATATTTACCATTAGCTAAATCGCCACGGAGTCGAAAAAAGTACCTTTTAAAAGATATGTATGCGGGTGTGTGGGGGGGGGGGGGTGCGTGCGTGTCACATACATGCCTGTCTCCCCCCTAAAGCCCAGACGGTTTGTCCGATCGAGAAGAAAATTCATACTTAAGCATTTCCATTAATTCAAGGATCCCAAGATTTTTGGGCGAAACCGGTCCACCGGATATGGCACCTCGAGCAGAACTTCTTCGTTTCTTGTAAATATTAAAAAAAAAAATTGCATTTACAAGAAACACGATTATGAACTAAATAATTCTAAAGTACATTTGCAACAATATCGGTCCTAATCATTTTTCCAAAATTTAACAGTAAATTACGATTTTAAGCAAAAAAAATTGTTTTTTAACAAAAATTCGACCCTGTAAATCCCAGATGGACTGATTGATCTGGATGAAACTTCATACCTTCTTGTTACAAATTGGGAGATAACACTGAATTTTGAACGAAATCGGCCCATCGGAAATGACATCAGCAATTGGAGATTTTAGTTTTTTCACCGGTATGACAGCCTCAATTTCGTTTTTTTATATCATTTAGTAGCAAAATTAATTTAGCATTTATGAAAGACAGTTAAAATAAAAAAGATTAGAAAATAAATTTTCAACAAAATTAGTTCAGATCAAAATTTAAATTTTAAAAGAAATGACAAGTTTTATTCGGAATAAATCTTCATACTAACTCTTTTTTCATAAATTAGGAGAGCTATGCAAAATATGGTGGATCTGCACAACCGGAATGGCACCTTAAAATTTTTAACAAGGGTTGGCCTCGGTGATTTCCTAAATTTAAGCAGGAATGATAATTTTTGATTATAGAAGGTGTTCAAATTAATTGTGTGAAATTTTTATTTATTTCTATTGGAAAGTACATCCGGTTAATAATAAAATAGAATGTCGTTCAAGTGACCTCCTCTGCTAGCTCGGCAGGTAGTCAATCTTTTACCAAAATTTTCAATAACTTTTTCGCTATAATGATGGTTCAATTAGTGATATTTTCTCGATGATGTTGCCGTGTTGAAAAGTTTGAGGATTATCCGGATAAACTTTAATCTTCAAGAAACCTCATAAGAAGTAGTCCAATGGCGTTAAATCGCATGATCTTGATGGTCAATTCACGTATGTTCTCCGAGAAATTATTCGATTATTAAACTTCTCTTTCAAAAGATCGATTGATTCCGTTTCTTTGTGGCATGTTGCACCCTTATATTGAAACTACACATTCTGCACATAAATATCTTTCAATTGACTGTACAAAAAAATTCTAATCATCTCTCGATATCGAGCTCCAACCACACCAAAATCCACACCATACAGTAACTTTATTTGGTTTCATTGACTTTTCAAACAATTCTCTAGAATTTTCTTCAGCCCAAACGGTCTATACTTCAGTATTTCTTCTTTTTGCTAAATTAACACCCTTATTCCGCTAGTCGAGTCGTTTGTCGTTTCAAATGACTCTAACAATCTGCTATTTGTATAAAGAATTAGCCAGTGGCCATGCCAATAAGTGACTTGAGGCGAGAGAAACAATTAAAAACTGTCATTTTGAGTCGTGTGAAAATTTGATACGACTAGAAAAGGCATCAAATACGTCGTTTGTCGTTTGAAGTGACTACGATAATATACATACTAGTATTTTGTCAAGGCAGCCGCCTTTGGTTTCATATTAAATGGGTCACTTGAAACGACAAACGACTCGACTAGCGGAATAAGGGTGTTAATTTAGCAAAAAGAAGAAATACTGAAGTGCTTCAGCTGGGTCAGTGATTTCAAATTTTTTAACCGACAGCCTGGTGTGTGGATGAGATACGATGTGTTTTGCATCGTCTCTAAACTCTTCGCCAATAAACAAAATTTTAAAATCGGGGTTTTTGCAGACAAAGCAAAAAGACAAAAAAAAATTAGGGTCAGAATTTTTCTTTTGCTTTTATGCGATTGTATGAAAATAAATTTTGGTAAAAACTAAACGCCTGAGTAAATATGAAGAATTTTACATTTTGTTTCAATACCTACTAGATTTTTTAAATGTTTGTTTTTTTCCTATCCGGTTCGTTGAAGCACCCAATAAACAAACGAAAATAATTTTGCACATACATAGAAAAGCAAGTGCTGCTTGAGTTTTGTTACAAAACGCAGTGTAAATGTTAAACGATTTTCCTTTTAACGTAAAGTGACTGACATCTGACGGGATATTTTACAATAGAATAAGAGTGAAACGTGATCAATTTCGCAAAAAACTAGTTTTAATGTAATATAAACGTCATAATTGACTATAATTCGACTGAATATTATGTATAAAATGTTCAAGTGGTCTACAATGTAACAAATGGTGAAATAGTAATAAAATGGTATGAGCCTCTCTCCCATATAAACAAATGTCACCTTTCGCTCGCATAGGAAGTGGTGCTAACTAGGTGACGTTTAAAATGTTAATATGATCCAATTTAGTAAAAACATTACCAAACTAAACATTGCCTGGTAAACAAGTACCAAATTTTATATTTAAATTTACATTTTCTACAAGAAATATCCTTTGCTACTAAGTGCTTATTTCAATTGGTTTAAATACCGCATAAAAAGTTAAAATGTTAAAAAAAAATTCGTGATAAATATTTTTTAACTTTTTAAATTTTTATCTGTTTCAATTGGTTAAAATTTTGACAGTAACACGGTTAATTATAAACGTACTGGTTAATTATAAACGTAACGGTGTAATTATAAACGTACATAGCAAATTTAAATGTAAAAAAATACTATTAAATGTATATTAGTTAATTATGGTCAGTTTACATCTAAATTATTACGATTTTACTCAAAATTTGTACAAGACAAATTTCTATTTACAAACAAATTTTTTGTCAGCCAAATGTTTTCTACATAAAAATTTTATCAGCTCTTGAAGCAGATAAAAAGTTTAACATTTTTATTCACCACGATTTTTAACTTAAGGTCGTGTTTCAATTGGATTAAATACCGCATAAAGCTTAGTACTCAGTTCAAAGTGAAATGAAATTTTAACGCGGTCTCCAAAAATATATTTATTTTCGCGTGAAATAGAAATGATATTTTATATGGAGAATTTTTAATTTTAACATATAAATTTGTAGACATGCATAAATTAATTTCTTTATTTTACGTAAATAATTTAAATTAAATTGACTTTAATTAAAATTTATGAATCTGTGGTATTAAAAAATTTGTTTTTTGCCAAAAATAAACAAATGTCAAAATTTCGCGTGAAAATAATGTCTCGGCACATTATTTTCACATGAAAATAATTTGGAGAGTTAATGCGCGCCATCTTTGATGTATTGAACACACTTGGTTTTTTCGTTGGAGAACTGAGTACTACAAAACGAAAACAGAAATGAAATTTTTCATTTCTAATTTCACTTTGGTCAAATCGTATGAATTTCACGTGAAATCGAACTGAGTACTAGGCTTAAAAAGTTAAAAATTTATTTGTGGTAAATTTTTTTTAACTTTTTAATTTTTTATCTGTTTCAATTGGTTAAAATTTTGACAGTAACACGGTTGCTTATTTTATGTGTAATTATAAACGTTAATGTAAAAAAATACTATTAAATGTATGTTAGTTAATTATGGTCAGTTTTCATCTAAATTATTACGATGTTTCTCAAAATTTGTACATGACAATTTTCTGTTTACAAACAAATATTTTTGTCAGCCAAATGTTTTCCACATAAAAATTTTATCAGCTCTTGAAGCAGATAAAAAGTTTAACATTTTTATTCACAACAATTTTTAACTTTTTAACTTTTTATGCGGCATTTAAACCAATTGAAACACGCATTTAACATGTATAGAAGATGGAAATTTATCTATAAAACGTTAGTACTTTTCACCATGCAATGTTTACTTTGATCGAGTTGGTTTTATAATTTTCTTTTGTTTTTGATAATGTAACTAGGTGATTTAGGTGATAGATGAGCCTTAGTTTGACGCACAAATTTTCGATGGGGTTATCAAACTAAACATTTCATTTCGATAATCATGTGTTAATACCTCAATTATACATTTACTTTATTGCTAAAGAAAGATTTAGGTCAATTGGGTACATTTTGGGAACATTCAGTTGAGTATCATACAGCCTTAATTGTTTAGAGAGGAACTGAAGGAAATTTTCTCGATAATCGACCTTTTGCATAAATTATACGACTAGCACTTTTTTTTATTTTAGAAAAACAATCAAATGTAACAAACATAATTTTTAAGTCTCTAGAAATCGTATTCCTATACAGTCTGATAAATTTTATTACTCTCTCAGAAGAGGACAAATTATATGTTCTGAATAATCAAACTTAATAAAATGATAATTTTCTATTATTAGGAAAATATTAATTTAAGAAAATTCGTTCGATTTCCTTCAATAAGTCTGGCCATTAACATTCATTTTCTATTAGTTTCGCATTCGACGCACATTATACAGTAGAATACTTGAAAACCCATAACATTATATTATGATCACCCTATCTATACCATAATACATTATGTAGATAAATAAAAATTAATAAACCTATAAACTATTTTTATGCATTCCGTCTAGTCGATTTCAAAGCGCAGCGTATCGATAAAAATTGACATAAAAATAAATTTCCACTTTCTTTCGATTTTTTCTTGTATCTAATATCAATCATCAAATAGATCATAAAAAAAACATTCAAACTGCACATTAATAGATGATTTTCTTCTTCAATTACAAATCATGATTACATCTTGGCGAATGTGGTCATGTAATTGGATCATATAATTAATTGTCATTTGTACATAATTCAGTTTATGTATTACATGCGCGCCTATTACGTAATTCAATAATAATTAGAGTGCGACGCGGTTTTAATGATGGGAAAGTGTTTTCTGATATCCCGCAATCAAATAATCCGTTAATTGAGCTATAAAGGTAACAACTACATGCGATACAACTGCGCTAATACGACAATTATCAGAGTTTTGTTTGCACAAATTAAAATCATTTTAAGTCAACGGTGGCAAATTATTGTGATTAAATTAATAATTCGAATTAATTAAATTAATATTAGATGGTGAAATACATTTATGTTAAAAGAAAATAAAAATTGATATTATATGGAAATTGGTAGAAAAGTAAATATACGGTTGTCTGGTGTAAGCGGGTGATTTACTTGCTTAGCAGGTAAAATTAATTGGGTCACATTTTCTATCGGGCGATGTACAACCTCTCCATTTACAATGAACATTTACTAATTTTTAAAATGCTACCATCCGAAAAATTGAGGAGTGTATATGTTGTGGTCAACACCCGATTTTATTTTACGTATGGAATAAAAAAAAATCTCGGATATACCGTACTTGATTTCTAAGGCGAGAAATCAACCTGACCAGAAATTTGGTAAAATCTATCTTATTTAACCCAAAATATTCATTCTAACTTAAATTTCAGAATATAATTCTGAAAATTTAATCTTCAGTCAATTAATCTGAAAAACATTTCCGCTTAAATTTTGGACCAATTTCGTAAACAATATTATTACGATAAAGCTTTCCTTAGGAGCTGCTACTTCCGCTATACAGATGTGGAGGGCACATATCACTAAGATCACTGGATTTATGAAAGCTTCATACGTAAGAAGTTTCATCGTGATCGTGAATGATGAAGATCGATACTGTTGCAAATTTAATTTAAAATCTTTTAGTACATAGACATTTTTCTAATAAATGACATACTTTTCAAAATATTTGCAATAAACGAAAGCGGAACCACAGAGCGACGCAAAAAGATCGTTCTAGTGTGAATGTTTAATAACTTTTTTTTCAATTATGTTTTTTATTTTCAGAATTTTGCAAAGAAGATTTGGGAAATTTATAATGAAACAGTACCCGCTAGACCAACAATAAACCGCCTGGTTGCCAATATCCAGCAACAACGTGTCACAAGAAGCCTCTCCCAGGTTCCGGTAGACTACGTACGGCACTCACGGTTGATAATATTCAATGTGTACTGGAGAATGCACAGAACAGTTCGAAAACTTGAACAAGGAGACATTCAACACAATTGGAAACTATCGCGAAGAACCGTACAGAGAGTTTTGGCCACATTAAGAATGTCCCCATATAAAATTCAGCTTGCGTACAAGTCTGCCGACTATATCAAGAACAGTTTAACTTTGTGATTTCGTTACGAAGAAAATCTCGATTTCTTTCTCAATTTAATAATGGGCGATGAAGCTCAGTTTCAATTAAATTTGCTTCGTAAACAAGATCTTTTCAAACGATAATCCGCACCTAACAGTATATTTAAGTATACTGTTTGGTGCGGATTATCGTCTGAAAAGATCTTCCGCGCATATTTTTTCGAATCGCTCCCAACTGTTTTCTTTTGGCTTATTTGAAAGAAAGAGTGTACGTCAATAAACCAACGACCATTCTAGAATTAAAAAACTACATTTGAAAGGCAATCCTGGCCATAACACTTGAAATTTTGAAAATAGTTATGGAAAATGTGTTAGAAAGAGCAAGTTAAAAAAATTCCAATAAATATAAAGTATATAAAAAAAATTACGAGAGGTTTCGTACTTCTACAAAGTTAGCCTATCAGGTTGCAATGACCAAACTGCAAAAATTCAAACCTTCATACCTTTAGTATAACACAAAAACATATCGATTTGGCGAATTATATAAAATATAGAAGATTTGAAAAATAAAACAACGGGATTTCCGGCAAAACTATAATTATAAAAAATTTTATAAGTTGTCATTATTATCAAACAAATTGTTTTAAAATGCTAGAACTCTTCTTTTGAAATAAATTATTCTGTTTAAAAAAATAAACTTTTTAAATTTAAAAAGTATTTTATACATCATTTTACAAAATATGTTATTAAAATAAAAATGCTATTAGGTTGCAAAAACTTCATTTAATTTCAAAAAAATACTTTTTAAATTCAAAAAAATGTATAACTTTTAGAAATTAAAAACTTCGTTTTTTAATTTTACTAACCAAAATTGTTCTCGGTGTACGGATGCTGTTACTTCCGGTGAACCGAAGACCCCAGTGAAAAAAGCTTAAGTATAAAGTTTCAGCAAGGCCAATAAATCAATCTGTAGTACTATGCGTACAGAGTTATAATTTTTTTGTTGGGAACAGTTTTTTGTCAAATTTTGAAAAATTGCGTCGGACCGATATTGTGGCAAAATCTTAAGTAATTTATTACAAATATTTTGAATTTGCAAAATAAAAATACCACCTCCGGAATCTGCCACTTCCGGTGAACCGATTTCGGCCAAAATCACTGGGATCTCCCAATTTATGGAATATGGTCTGCCTACACACACAAAGAGATTTTTAAAACCCATTTCTGTACTTCGACGATATAGAAACTGCCTTGTATAATCATAAATGATTATTCCCGCTTAAATTTCAGAAAACCAACAATGCCAACCCTTGTTGGAAATTTAATCATTAAATTTACTCTAATCTTTAAAGTCTGTGGATTTTTTTTGCAAATACTAAAATTTTCAACATCATTGGAAAAATTGAAAAAGCTTCCATGGAATCTGCCATTTGCGGTGCACAAATTTCTCAATGATCTCCCAATTTGTGGAAAACGGTTAAATATTTCAGTGCAGGACATTCTCTATCTATCTGCTGAATGCTAGGAACACACTCTATTTATCTGGTGAATTCTTACCACTATGTGAAGATGTGAACTTTCTAAATTCTATTACTAGTTATTCATATTTCTGTATGAGACGTTGTGGTGTGCTTGTCAAGTTCACTAGAGCAGTGTTTCTCAACCTTATTTTAGTTTCATGGCCTGTTTAAGTGCAAGGCTCCCTAGTTTATGAATTTAACATATGGCTCTTCAGATATATTGTATGCTTTACTAAGGGGGTAAGCATCTATATGGCCCCCGTTGAGAAACACTGCACTAGAGTCTTTATTAAGTCTTATATCGGCTATTATCAGCGCTATTCTGATATCTATCCAATGGACATCGTTACAGCTGAGAATCACAAATTAGGCTGATGGTCCCAGGTATCTGATGTGTGCGATCAGTTCGTTGAAAATATTTCTCTATCGTTCATCGAGAATAGCTCCCTTAGTGGCTCATTTTTCGTAATCGATCGACCAATTTTACCAAGTCTTGATCGCTGATTTGTGCATCTGCATCGTTGGTTACATTCATTTATATTGGGTTATTTGCAACTAAGCCATAGAAGTGCTTCATAGACTCGTGTACTCGAGACTGAGAACTCACGAGTGATGTTGAGATTTTCCAAATAGTCTTGAGTTGATCTTGATAATGGTCCCATAATACCTTTTTAGATCGAAATTTTATTAAATTTCTCTAACTCCCAGCGAAGAATACTCAACGTTATATTTTGACGGTCGGATTTCACCCTGCTACATATATACGGATAAATATAAAATCTTCCAGTATAGTAGAAAACCCAAAACGTTAGTTGTTCTGGGCCCTTTGAAGTTCTTTCAGGCCTTGAACGTTTGCATTGTTTAAATAAAATTGGTCATCCCAGGATACTCTAGCACTAATCTCAACATACGGATGGTCATGTGAATTTTATTTTGTATAATGGATATGATGCCTTGTCGAATCGATTACGACAATCGCAGTTTCTGGAAACCATTAGTTTAAATCAATGTTTAATACATTAACTGAATAGGACATACAGATATGAGATCACTGTGCCGACCTCAGTAACGGCTTCATCTTTTTATCATATATTTAAAACACTTTAAATCAATTTTATCATCTTTCGTGTTATTTCAAAATTTTCTTGCCTGATAAACATCTTCACTCTTCAGTTTCTCTGGGATAAAATACTGTATAACTTCTTTAAATGTAATGCACGAAACATGTCGAGGTCCCAGCAATTCAAATTTGTTATTTTTAAATATAAATGCAACATTTAACAGGCAATCAAACTTAATCGTGCGGTGAAACCTCAATGCATTAAATGACAAAAATTAGCTGCAAAGCTTCGAATCGAAACAACATTGACCATAAGCAGCCCTAAAACATGTAGAAACAGTGGGAAGCTCTACAGTAAGTCGTAACTAAGACGAGATTAACAACTATCGGTAAAACCCCGAGACCTCGTAAAGGGTGGTTCGACGACCAGTGTCGGGTATATATGTGTGAAAACCGGTAACTCAAGAGACCGCTATGCCAACGGCAGAAATATTTAACTAAAAATGTTCACCCTATCAATCGCTCTGTCAAGTGAAGAGAATGTTGTTCCTTGCCCATCCGTAGAGAAAATCATAATAGAAGTAGAAGTTGAAGCGCAAGAATAAACAACGGCAACAAAAAATTCAAAGCAAACGGCGATCAATTTTTGAAAATTAGTGTGGCATCTCTTGATCCAACCGATCAAATCATTTCATTACTTATTTTGTGGAGACTGACTTATTTGAAAGTCTACAATTAGCCTCCTGCCGAATAGACTTATTGTAAACTTGTTAGAATTATCATGATGAATTACCAGTTTGGGTGCAAGCCTCGCATAAAAGTCAAACGAATTTACAATAAGTCTAGACGACAGGAGGCTAATTGTAGACTTTCAAATAAGTCAGTCCCCACAAAATAAGTCACGAATTGGACTGCAGTCTAAGTACAACTTTTATACATACATCAAATCTTTATGAATTGCGACGAAACACCTCTTTTAAGAAATTGGGGGAAGGGAACTGAAGGGAACCGTCTCCATCCCCTATAAGAGATAATATTAAGTACCGACAAGGAGAACTGTGGATTGCTCTGTACCGCTGGACAAAACCACGAGGCGACTTGTTTTGAGAGTAAACTGAAACAAAACTTACTAGCAACATCAATAAATATCTTCGGGATCAATCTACTATAAATCTCGGGTCAATTATAGAAAAATTTCGAACGATACCCGGTTATGCAAAAACCGTTATCGCGGTCAAGATTATTAATCACTAATCAGCGTGGTGCTTACCTTTAGAAGCGGAAGTAGTACTATCACCATCACTCAATGCACGTTAATGTTAAATGAATCGAACTTTTTCTACGCATATCAGTATGGGTTTAGAGAAGGTGCGGGCACTGATGTGGCTCTTGTTGAAATGACAAACATGATTTACAATACTTTGGATCGAAAGGAGTATGTTGCTGCCCTCTTTCTAGATCTAAAAAAAGCTTTTGATACTATTGATCACAAGCTGCTTCTCGATAAACTATACGGTTATGGATTTCGTGGTGTAGCCTATAAATTGGTTAATAGTTACTTAACTAATCGTCAGCAATATGTTATGATTAATGGAATTAGCAGTAATATTTTAACTGTGAAATGTGGGGTTCCTCAAGGCAGTGTGTTGGGACCATTACTGTTCCTGATATTTATCAATAACATCTCGAATTTGCCCTTGATTGGCAAAATTCAAATTTTTGCAGACGATACTGCAATATTTTATGAAACAAAAGTCCCTTCAACAATACAGAATAGCATGAAGCATGATATGAACATCTTACTGGAATACTTCAAATCGAATGTGATCTCATTGAATTTAAATAAAACAAAATTTATGATCTTTCATTCACCACAAAAAAGTCCAATTGATTTGCCATATCTTAATATAAATAACGTTGTAGTTGATAGAGTTGAATATTTCAAATACTTAGTGAGTGACTTTTGATGCGCAAATGTCTTGGGTTGAACACATTAAATCCGTTTGTAGTAAAATGGCTCCGTTAGTAGGATTGGTAAGGTAACTATCGTATTTTGTGCCTAGTTATGTATTGAGACTGATGTACTTTGCATTTATTCATCCCAGAATTCTTTATGGAATTATTATTTACGGAACAGCGGAATTATTATTGTCGGACCAGGTTAAAACCTCTTCAAATCATACAAAACAAAAGTGTGAAAGCTTTCTTGAAGCTCCCTTTTCGATTATCATTGTATTTATATGAAATTGAATCCAAAGGAATTTTGCCGTTGGGTGCGTTGTATGATTACCAAGTTTCATTGTATATGTACAGGACATTAAATGTCTCTTCTACCTTATCTAATTTAGTAATAGTAATCATAAATTTGGAACCAGATTTGCTAATAAGATATCATGCGGATCTATTACAAACGAATTTGGATTGCCTGAGTCATTTAAAACCGTAATGAATATTCATCAATTCAAGAAACAATTAAAGATCTACAATAGAGAATTGGTAAATAATTACATTTCTTAAATTGTATAACTTTGAAATGCTTATATCTGACACATGTACGAGTATGAGAAATATGATTATTATAATGTTGTGCTCTTTAAAGTGCCCTTTAAAGGACAGTAAATCCATCGGGGAATTGACATTATAATTTTATTGTAATATTATTTTATTGTAATAAAGTTCTTGTTAAAAAAAATCAAAAAATAAAAAAAAAATCTTTTCATTTTGGAAAAATGTTATGTTATCGATAATTGGTGACGCTAAACGTATTTTGTCTATTTCATATAAACTGTTTAGACAGCAGAAATTTTATGTACAAATAAGAACATTTATACGAAAATAAAGCAGAATTAAAAATAATTTACAACCATATGGTTTTCACTCTGATTATTTAAACCCCCCAGCAGCTCGATTCTGGTTTTTCCTATATAGGAAAAGGAATTAGGAAAAATATTTTCATAGTATTTTTGTCACAAAAATGTTTTTTCTGGCATACTATGGTAAACAGTTAGTGTAAATGTTTTCAAAAACAAAATTAAATTGGGAATATTTTTCCTATTCAATTTCGATACGGAAAAAATATTTCCTAAATTATAAAATTTTAGATCAAACATGCTTTCTCAGTAGGCCAGAAAATTATATTTTTGACAAAAAAAACTATGAAAATATTTTTCCTAATTCCTTTTCCTATAGGGAAAACCAGAATCGAGCCGCAGTGGTAATTTAAATAACCAGTATTAAACAAAATCAGAGCGGAGGCCTGAATTTTCAAATATCAGCGACGCCATGACATCCAGCATTAATTAAAAGCTCGACGCAACAAAAGCAATTCAAGTACAATTACAATTAGTCATTGACAATGACAACGTTTCAGAAGAAAGCAATCTCAACGTGGATGAATTAAAAATTTTGGGGCGAATGAAGAAGTTTGCAAATGGTGCATCATTCGGGCAAATGAATAACCAGTCCATTTAAGAAGATATCGACTTTAACCCGAGCAGAACATGAAGATATTGAAGGAATCAAAGCTATTGTACTCCATCACAATGTTCTCAAAAAACCTTGCAGTCAAACAAAAAGGGAACAAAGCACCAGGGTCTACACCAAACAACAACCCAAACAACAAATATAACAACCAAATGCAAGATGATTAAGCTACAAATTAAATACAAAATCTAGGGGTACAGGAGCGATATCATGAGATACGGAAGGAAAATTTAATCGAATTCAAAAATATTTTTAAAAATCAAATCAAATTTGTCACTGTTGACCTAAAGTGATGCATAAATTTAATTTCTACAATATTTTCAAACCAATAATCTGCTAGCAGATTTTCCAAATTCAATTTCTCGGTAGAGAATATTTCCGTTTAAAAATACAATTTTGCCGTTAAAGTTCCGTTTATTTGCATTTTTATACAAAATTTCTACGCCAACTTTGGCCATTTTTCGGAGTTTCTTGTGTTTGATCATTGAAATATTTTGAAAAGATTGATTGTTTCGGTGGGATTTCAGAATCTGGCCCAAGATTTTATTCTTAATGAATTAGTGTTGGATCCCAATGCAACCATCCATTGGTCTGGTTCAACCATTACCCTATGTTGGGTCAGGGGGAGCCAATCAGATACAAAATGTTAGAATCGAATATCTGCAATAAGAGGTATTCTAACAACAACTATTTTCATAGCCGGTAATTCAAGTAAAAACAAATGAGAATCATGCAGACGTAGCGTCACGCGGAATAATCTCATTAGCCTCCAAACATGACTTCTCTTCAAAATCTCGGTTTTCAAAATCCCGGTTTTCAAAATCCCGGTTTTGTATAAAAGAAAACCCGATTTATAGGAAATTATGGTTTGAATTTTTAACATTTGGCATGTGGGAAATGTGACTGTTAAATGATTTTTTGATAAAATTCAAAAATGAGTTTGCGATAAAGTTCTAGAAAATGGCTAATAGGGATGGAACTACAAAATGTTGCAAGTACCAAATCTTGCAATTAAAAAACTTTATTAATTATTTTGTGCAATTATAGAACTAGAAGAAAAAAAAACCGGGATTTTGAAAACCGAGATTTTAAAAACCGGGATTTTGAAAACCCAGATTTTGAAAAACGAGATTTCATAGTACACCTGATTCAACCATTACACTACATATATAACAAAACGCTTACAGCCAACAAGCTGGGAGTACCGTCGAATAGGGAACTCCAAGAAACTAGAATCCTTAAAAACATCTGGGATTAAGATTTCTATAACGAAATTGACTGCCTTAAAGGCCTTCTCAAGGTATTAGGACAAAAACAAATAATGAGAGTATCACCCACTATGCCGTCTCTATCCAATTGAAAACAACCAAAGTAAGGGAATACAAAGGATACAAAGGATGTAATCAATATAGAAACAGTAAACTGTCTTACAACAGAATATTTTATTACTGCACGTATGATTCATTCCTAAGCGATAATCCTCGTACCGATATTTGCTCAGATAATAGAACTTACTTTATCAGAGCAAGCCGAGCTGCTTCTACGGCAATACAATTATTTAATAGCAGACGAAGAGCTATAATTCGAGCAATAACGACCGTAAACGAGAGAAACCAGGTTTTAGATTCTCAGTGGACCTTGTGCTAGGGGACGTGTTCGGAGACCTCACCCAACGAGAGGCTGAAAAATATGAGTCCCAATTTGAAAAAATTAACAATTTAATTTTTCAAAGATGTCAAAACATGATTTTCTGGCAACCATAAACAACTTGATCAAGGATCAACGTCTGATGTTACTAAAATACCGCCAAGATACGCAATAAGGCTTACTTGATGTGATCTATATCATGCCGATCAAGAAATCCTACATCCATCCTTACTAACTCAAGAGTAACTAAAAAAAAGGCAATAATCATAATTATTGTCTTGTTTTATGACACTCATTAATCCTGATCAGTTCAAATTTTGTATAAAAAACCTGATCCAAATTTGGTTTTAGATCACAAATTTTGATTTGATATCTAGTAAGCGCCTTGGCGTTGTTGCACGAAATATGGACTGAACCGGATCAGACATTATTCCAATGATCACCATCCAAATGACATAGATTTAAACACTGTGCCGATTAGCCGGTGCCGGTAATTCTTCTCAGTAATCTATTTTGATAGCGTGCTCCATTTTAAATCATTTCTAGTATACGATCAAAAATAAAGTTTCGTAAATAGTGATAGTACACGATGTTACACGATGTGACGAAAATATTCATTTCTAAATTTAAAACTAACTAAATGTTAGTTCAGATTTAGCATTCAAATTCGACCATACACTATTTGTTTTTCCCTTTAGGCAAAAATAATCGGCGTGAAGCACGCATTAGTAGTTAGTAGGTATGTAATTTAGAGAGTACCAGGGGTCTTCCGGGAAATCTTTCCTAATGTTTCCTCGTACAGTCTAAATTTCCTTGTAAAACAAACTCCTACATTCGTATACTGTTTATACCGCAAATAAATCTCCTTTCAAGTGAAAGCTAGGAAGATCTGCTCGTATAACGTGAAAATACTATAGGATGTGTATAAGAACGCTGAAGTTTTAGATAAGTTTCTTCAACTTGCCTGGTCAGTTGATTACATATTCAAGTTTCAAGTTGTACAACTTCATATACATATTTCTATAATGATATCATAGTTAAGAAGTCACAAGAAATCGAAATTTATATTATAAAAGTTAAAAGGTATACGAGTATATACTTGAAAAATCCATTGCCCCAATTTCACTCTCAGCAGGTATTATCATATCAACAATACGATAAAATTCTAAAATGCAATTCATTTTTATTAAAATATTTGGATCACATCCAAAATGTATTTGCTATTCCAATCAGGCAGGTACACAAACATATATACATAATAACGAAATCTAAATTTTCTTGCAAATCTTAAACGAAAAACCATCTTCATGCTGTTAATTTTATTATTTATATCCATTTACTTATCACAGCAGATTATTATTATTCCTGTCTGGCAAATCTTAGCACATGATTTAAGTATCCGGTATACAATAAAATGCATCGATTGAAAATTTTCTCCTCCAGATTACACAAAGCCGTACACACCTGCTAATTTTAAATAGATTAGATAATTACATAAACAACGAGTATAATATTATCTAAGTATTATATAAAATTTAAAAAAAAATTCTCAAGTGAACTGAATTTTTCAATGTCACGCCGTCATCATTCTGTTTAACTTAAAATTCTTAAATCTGAATTTCATGAATAAATATTTACATGATGAAATATGTGGGACTTATGTAAACTGATAAGAATTTTATTTTGTTAAAAATTTCAGAAAACTGCATTTTTTGCCAAATATTTAGATTTCGATTGCATAATTGTGTATATGAGATAGTCAAGGTCAAGATATTAGATAATTTATTCATCGTACATAAGGTGAATGACACGGGTGATTTCAGGTTTTATCCCATATATGTGTCACATATCTAATGGGAGTAATTTGTAATCAGATGACTGGTATATAGTGAAACTGTACGCACACACACACACACACACCAAATTAATTGATTACTCGGCGCAATCGAAAGGGTTAACGTACGATACCGATTTGAGACTAATGATTGAATCAATTTCTTTTCATGTCATGCGGTATCTTTTTTTTGTGTGCTGCTCTCATTCATATTCGATTTATGATTTATTACAAAATATGTTTTATGTCGCTTCGTGATATGTATAAAACATATTACATATATATGTATGACCCCAAATAACATGACATAATACGCGCGCTGTGTATGCGCTAAATATATTACGAGTCATTAATTAAATCGATCGACGAAGCATTACATTAGCAATACGGTTGTATTAAACTATCGTAATTATAAATAAAATGAAAAATTCTTGACAGGTGAGAATGTCAAAACGTTTACTTAACAATCAATTAGGTAAACGTATATTAGAAACACATACTAAAATATTGTCATTAGCAGGTTTAATTGTTTGTTTCTTTAAATTGTAATTCATTGAATTGAATGTGGCAGTGATTAATTGTTGAGCGAAATTGTTAACGGTTTGATTTTAAGTGTGAGTGATTTTCGATTTGTTTTAGCTAAAGAGGGAGAGGAGAACATAGAGCAGGGAAATGAGGTTCATGGGTGTAAAATGGGAAAAGCAAATGAGTGTTATGCGTAAAGGCGAAGACGGTCTAAACAGTATCCTGTATAGACAAGAACAATACTAAATTTGTTCGGATAAGGCTCGAATCTTTTTTGTAGTTCAGGTCTTGTTTAAACATTACATTATGTTGACACACCACGACTTGTCCCATCGTTTTCTTTTTAAACTGCTCAGCGATTAATTGAATTCTGCTGCTGCATTTATTCCACGCTGCTAAATTAGTAATGCTAACCACGCTTTTCGGTTTTATTTGAAACTGACATTTCTAGCTTGGTCAATTTAGCTATTGAATAAACGAATAACGAACGATAAATAAACCACTTGCGCAGGGACCTAGTTTATTCATTATTACGGAAACAAAATTAAAGTGAGCAGTCAAGAACTGTTATTGATGTAAAATCATCCAATATTCGTCTTTCTGCCAATTATTTATACCAAATTCAATAGATTCCATTCTAGATCTTAGAGGCTCAGTGGTGTGGTGGTGTCGATGGAAGAGTCTGGAAAAGAATGATCTCAGATATCACTTTTGACTTACCACAAAATTCAAAACAGATATTTATTATGAAGGAAATATAATTTCCATCTAAAAATGCCTTAAGCATGAATCCCTAAACCTGCAATAAAAAAACCCCCAGTGAAACGTGTTTATGTGTGAAAGTCGCGAGCGATATTATGATACGTTAAATCGAGATATTTAAAAAAAAATCTAACTTCCTTCCCGAAATAAAATCTTAACACTATATAGTCACTAAAATCTTAACACATATATGTAGTCGGGCATTTTCCCGCCAAATCGCGGCGTAACGCGTGTGTTTTTTTTAAATTTTCGCAGTTTCGACTGGGTCATCTATCGAAATTTTATCCGTTACCCAATAAATCGCTATTTCCTTTTAAAAAATTTAAAAATTTTTTTGTAAGCCGAATGAACTGAATTATAAACTACGAATGAATTGAATAAAGCACAATTTATGAGGTACATTACCATTCTTTTAGTCGATTTAACATTTCATCGTAAAATTGAAAAATACGATAAGTATACTGATCTGCCCGGTCTATTTTTTTATTTATTTATTTGTTCAATAATTATCATAATAAATTTTTTTTTTAACTTTAACCCACCCTAAATCTAACAGGAGCTCATTTTGAGCAACAATTGCTCATTCATAATGAGATATGCAGTTTGGACTGAGCTGAATAATTTTAATAAAAATAAATATGTGTAAGACAAATACGTCTATCTAAATACATGAACGGTAACGGCTATTAGTGGTGATACAAGCAACATGACATGACGGAATGAATATTATGGTGCAGCTTTTTTCATGCTATTTATGTCCATATTTGATAATGTGTAGAATAGCCCATTGATACACAATGTAGCTCACATCCTACGTTGCTCTGGTTAATGGGTTTTTCATCTGCGGTATTTAATCTTAAGTCAGCAACGGGATGTTTTATGTTGTGCGTTTAGTTTTAATAAAGAAAATCCTTTCACTGACTATTACTATTTAGAATTTAAAATAATTTGGAAACCGAGAAAAAAACACGTCTACGCCTTTCATGTATTGATTATAATCGATCTGAGCATTTGGCTTTATAATTTTTTGTTTCGTCTTTCTGTCGATGTTCTGACTCTCCTTCATCTCTTCAGAGTGAATTATGGAAATGAGATTTACAGTTGTTTTTGATTGCCAAACTTGCAGCAATATATCCTTTATCCTTCTGAAAGTTGTTTCACCATTTTTCAATGAACCTGTTTTCAGATAATCCGAAAGTCCTCTATTTTTCCGTATGGTACCGGAAATTCTTTTTATTTCTTCCATATTATCTTACTGTTTTGAACACTTTTGTAATAATTTTCAATATACACATGTGCCACAAATGCAAACGGAGATAACACTACCTGCATTGTTTCGATCAATCTGTTTCCTTTACCGCAATTAATTTCAAAATTGCATATGTAGCCAGTGTTACTTTTACATACCATACGTACCAGAATCCCATATTTTATAATTTTTCCAGCATTATAAACTCTGAAGAATAGTCTTCGAAAACGAAAATTCAATAATCTCAATATCCAAAAATATGTAATAAAAGCAAAATGAACTCAGGAACACGAATATAAGACGACCGAACATATAAGCAGTATAAAGCAGTTACTGGAGAGAGGAACGAAAATGCAAAAAAAGAATCCTTTGTTTAAAATTATCACGTATATCAGGTAATAAAATAATTTCAATATTCTGGCTGTTTATTTTTACCATTGTTATTTTTTGTTCCGTCTCAAACTCAATGTATCGAAAAGTAAATAGATCGGGTACCGTCAACAATAGAAAACGCACGACCCCCACCCGTTTAAAGCCCCTTGTTTACAAGTTTCTTGCGCCTTTCCACTTCGGAGTAAACTCGTCCCCCATGGTTTACTATAAAACAGGGTATGGCGAGTTTACTCGTTTCCCGAAAAGAATGTGTTAAGATGCCAAAACCAGTTAAGATACCTATCTTTTCATATACTGTTTTTACTTACACAATTGAAAGGTTAAAGACAGTAAAATATTAGTATCGATTCTCTATAAACCACTGGTGCGGTTTTCCTAAGTTTTCTCGGAAAAGCTTAGGAATCCAACACCCAACTGACTTCTATTTTAAGAATCTGATAGGCCTCATTGTACTGAAAAACACCAACATTTTGTAAACATTGGGGGATTAGGCTGATTAGGATAGCGAATTATGCTTCGATTGTCTATAAATCACTTGTACCTGAGTTTTGTCGTAATATTCTCTGAACCCAACAACAAACTGATTTGTAGTACTCCAAGGCGCATATTTGGCTATCCGTAACACCCTAAACTCCCTCAACACTAAATTTGAACAAAAATAACGTGTTTCTCTATTAGATAGGACCTATAGTAGTATTTCAATATAGACATCACTTAGCATGCATGTTTATTAGGAGATCTGGAAAAAATTAATGAAATTGTATGTTTGTTTTGTAACGGGTTTTTCAATAGGAATGATACAATTTAAAATGGTTATAATGGCAACACTGCGCGTATTATTTTTTGACATTTTTTATGTCGTTTGTGTTCAGTAAGTTATACCATTTAATCATGGAAAGAAACACGTCTCAACAACGTTTAAAAATTGTTAAATTATTTTATCAAAATCAGTGCTCACTTGTGAATACTGAGAGAAATTTAAGAAGAATTCATGGACGACATTATTCAGTTAATCGTCTCGTATTGTAGACAAATTTGAAAGTGAATTTTCTTTACACGATACAAGAGTTCCAGTGTGGCAAAGAAATGCACGCACACAAGAGAATATTGATTTGATTGCAGCAAGTGTAAGAGAAAATCCAAATTTATCGATTCCAAGTCGTTCTCAACAATTCAATTTTTCTCAAACAAGAACATGGAGAATTTTAAAAAAAGATTTGAGTTTACATCCTTACAAAATTTAACTGGTTCAAGAGAACGATACAGAACAATGTTAAATGATTTTTTTTCTGCTGTTGTTGAGAACAATCTGGAAGATTGCGGTTTCAACAAGATGGTGCTACCTGCCACACAGGCACCTTAACAATCCATTTATTGAAAACAAAATTTGGTGATGAAATTATCTCAAGATTTGGTCCAGTTAATTGTCCTCCCAGGTCATGTAATTTAACATCTTGTGATTTCTTTCTCAGGTGATATGTAATGTGTTGTATGTGCAATTGAGCAATTAAAAATCAACATTGAGGCCTGTTGCACATTACAGCTAAGCTAAGCTAAGCGATGTCAGCTAAGTTCATCGCTCTTGGTTGTAAATAAAGAGTTTTAATGGAACGATGCACACTTGAGCTAAACTACGCGAGCTATGTTTTTCTGTTTTGAGCGATGCAAACTAACTTAGCTCGGGTTGTCTTTGGATTGCAAAAGTCAGCTCTATCGCTCACGCATTCATTGTTATATTACGTACATATTTATAACATATCGAAATTTAGATGAAATTTGAGTATTGTTGTTCCCGGCTATGTGATTTTAATAATATATTGACAGATACAGCATTTTATTTGTATTGAAACGTATGTGTGTGTGACGTAAAGCGATGTAGTTAGCTAAAATGTGCAGCGGAATGAGCTGTGCGAGCTAAAATATGCTAATAGAAACTACGTTTCTCGCTTAGCTTAGCTTAAATGTACAACGGGCCTGAACGTACTATTGATGAAATATAGCCAAACTTATGTGAAAAAGTGATGATAAATTGGGCTGACAGAATGCAGTACGTACGGAGAAGTCGTGGTGGTCATTTGAATGATGTTATTTTCCATACATAATGAATGGCATAATGTAACCTTTCAAATAAAAAAAAATTACGGTAGGCTCTGTTCGGTGACATAGCCGCAGGGGTTGTTAGACGTAGAACTACTCTACTCATATAAAAGTAAGTATTTTTTTTGGCGATAAAAAAATAGTTTTTGAAACATTTTATTATTTTACACCACAATTTTATGAAGAATTGGTATATGATACGAAAAGTAACAAACCGATGAAAGAAGTTCTAGAGTTATTTTTCTAGTGAATAACAAATATATAAGTATTTCCTAATGTACTTGGATAATTGGTCGGGACCATATTTAGATTGAAATGATGGTTAATAATCTCAAACGCTCCTTCATTCTGTTTAACATCTACATTAAAATCACCCATTAAAATTGTTGGAACCTCTTTATCCACTGTAAACCGTTTATCAATTAGTTTTGAACTTTCTGTGTATTCCATTAATGCCGCAAGGAAGAACATATTTAAATCGAACTCTTCAGCATGCGGATGAATGTAAATTGAAACAAGTATAAATTTTGACGAACCATTCAAAGTAACATCTACTAGACAAATATCACCAACTGGATTGATCAACTGTCTTCTAATTCTAACATTAATATCAACAATTTTATTAGCGAAAAAGATATCCCAAAAAGTCATCCCGAAAATAGTAATCCAAACAACAAAAATCTCAAAACCCATAATACTAAAAATTTACCAAAAAAAAATTGTTCGAACACAAAATCCCAAAAAAATAAAAATATCGAATTAAAAATCCCAAAATTTACCGAAAATAAAACCAAATTGGTCGATCTCTGCGCGCAGTTTTCGACTCATTTGGTTCTATTTTCGAAAGATTGGAAAAAATGGAATCATTAGATAATTTTTTTAAGACGTTTTTTAAAATATAAAATATATAACGGGTGGGGCAAAAGTCCCGCTACCATTTTGATTGCGCGCCATCTTGGTTATGTGACGTTTAGCTCAGTTTCGCTTTAACCATTGTGTTGTGTAGACGCCCAACTTTTATAATGGATAAATATACGCCACAAGAACGAGCAGAAATAGTGACAATATTTATTGAAAATAATCGTTCCATTATTGCCACTCAGCGGAAATTTCGTCAAAAATATCCTAATCGTCCAGTGCCTCACAAAACCACAATTTATCGTTTATAAGCGAATTTTCGACAGTACGGTACAACAGCAGACAGACCTCGTTCTGGGGAAGACAACGGACGTCTCGTAACGCTGAAAACGTGGCTCTGGTGCGCGATAGTATTGCAGAGTCTCCAGAAACATCAATTTGGAGACGTGGTTCCCAGTTACACATTTCTGCACGCAGTTTAAGGCGAATTTTGAAAACTGATTTGAAAATGTTCCCGTACATAATTCAATTAGTCCATAAGTTGAGTACAATAATGCAATCCTAAGGCTGTCTGGTGAAATTGAAGATTTTTCGTCTAAATTGATAATGAGCGATGAAGCCCATTTTCTTTTCAGTGGCCACGTCAATAAACCAAACAGTCGGTTTTAGGGAACACACAATCCTCAATTAATTCATGAAACATCATTGCATCCACTAAAAACAACTGTATGGTGTGGTATTCATGCTGGAAACATTATTGGTCCCTATTTTTTTGAAAATGACCGAGGTATTGAAGTTACTGTTAGTGCTGAACGGTACCAAGATATGATTCGAAATTTTCTTGTGCCTGAAATGGAACAGCAAGGACTAGAGGACATGTGGTTTCAGCAAGATGGGGCCACAGCACACACAGCCCGTTCAACAATTCAATTATTGAATGCCGTTTTTCCACGAAGACTAATTTCGCGAATTGGCGATTTAGCATGGCCAGCCAGATCTCCGGATTTAACAGCACCAGACTTTTTCTTATGGGGTTTTTTAAAATCAAAAGTTTATGTAAATAAGCCCCAAACGATTTAACATCTTAAAGACAATATTCGTCACGAAATTGAAGAAATTCAGCCTGAAATGTTGCAGGATGTCATGGAAAATACCTTAAAAATAGCCGAAAGTTGCATATCGAATCGCGGTCACCATTTAGCCGATATAATTTTCCAATCATAACGAAAAAAAAATGTGAAGACCAAATAAACTTTTTATGAAAACCATTATCTTTTCTTTGAACAAAGTTATAGGCATTCAAAATGGTAGCGGGATTTTTGCCCCACCCGTTACTACTACTATGTAGACTTATTTTTCATTTTCATATTTTCATTTAATAGATTTAAATAAATATAAAATTATATGGAAATTTTGGAATCTTTTTTTTTTTTAGATAAATTTTTTCGCCCAAACAATCAAATATTTACAAAAGGTGATTTGGGATAGTTGTCGGAATATTTTTTTGGCAATTTGGAATTTGAGAAACTGCCTACTAGTATGTTTTTGATCTAGTCAAAAATATCGTTTTGGTAATAAAATATTCAAGAAAACGATCTCAAACGTATCTCAAACTTTGAACGTTAAAATAATTACGTTAATTAATTTTTTTGCCGTTCTTTATTTTCATATTAGAAATTCCCATATTAGAAATGCGCCAACAAAAATCATAATTTTAACTTGTCATAACTTTTGACACAATTGTTAGAATTGTATAAATTTTATTACCTTAAGGGTCAGCCTCGATCTTTCCAATGAGATATTAACCACGTTTCTACCATTAATAGTTTTGAAAATATAAACGTGTATGTAGACATCAAAATCTCGCTCGCGTTTTCTTAGATTGCACACTTGATGGACGTAGTTCTAGGTTAAAAAAATGTTGGTCTCACTGAACAATTTATGTATTTTTTTTTTAATTTTTAAATTGTATCATTCTTATTGGAAAACCCTTTACTACTCAAAGTCAAATTTGACTTTAATTAACATCCTAAACCCCCAATTTCAACAAAATAAACGTGTTTTTCGATTTATTACCGCACCTATAATAGGATCTCACGCACTTAGAATGCTGGTTTATTAGAGATTGCCGGAAAAATTTAAGGAACTGGTGCCGTATTTTTGAAATCGGTGGAAATTTCCCCAATCGGAATACAGTTTGCTTTGAAATTCTCCATATTATTTGAATTTGTCGCCGACTAATTTAATCATATTTTTAAATTTCTTTTCTTTTTTAAAATTAACAAACATAATTTTTCCCCCTACAAATAAGGAATTGGGGAAAGAATTTATATGTAATTTCAGTTCAAATATTTTTCAGTTCAAATATTTTTTTCTCCGCCTACTGAGGAGAAAAGTTTGATGTAAATATTTATGTAATAACTTTTATCTAAATTGGCACGGAAAATTATTTCCAATTTTATTTTGTTTTCAAAAAGAATACCACTAGCTTTTTTTGCTTAGTATGCCCGAAAAAAAATTTTTAAATCGAAATTACATATAAAATCTTTCTCCAATTCCCTATTCCCATGGAATTACCAGAATAGTAATCGCCACTGGACAAATCGATTCGAAATTATTCGCTTAGTAGGGAAACAAATATTAGTAAACTTGAAAAAATGATTAAAGTTGCCGGCGAAAAATTCTAATAATATGGAAAATTTCAAAGCAAATTGTATTCCGATTGGGGAAATTTCCACCGATTTCAAGAATACGGCCCCTGGACCGTCGATTTGTAGTACTCCAATGTAAATTTGGCTATCCTAAACAACCTATATCTCCAATTTGAGCAAAATAAACGTGTTTTTCTATTTAATAGAACGTAGTACCATCTGCTTGTAGCAAGCTAACTACACATTTAGCCCATGTTCGATGGAAATCTTTGTGAGCTGGTCAATCTTCGACACAGAGAACGTCAAAATTCTATTTTTTTTTTGTTATGCAAAAATTGATCAACTTTGGGGTAAGTAAGAAATAGGTCAACAACATCGTATTAAAATGGGGATAATTTTGCTACGTTTAAACATTCCGAATATCGTATTAATCTATTTTTTTGTAATTGGCTGCTTACACCAAATGATGACGACACGTTTTTGTCTCTCTTCGCTCATGAGCCAAGCTACACACGGTTTCAGCTTCTGACTTCAAACAAAGTTGTAATAGATTTTTATTGTTAATTAGACCATTATTTGATATTAAAACACCAAATTTTTTTGTATTGTTTTATTCTTTTCTTTCAAAAATAAAATTTAAACAAAAATCTACATCTCAAAAATGGCCTTAATTTTTTTTTGTTTTCATTTCTATTTTTTTCATTTCGGATTCACCGAAAAATTTAATGTCGCAGTTAAAACGGATTTTGTAGGTAAAAGGGGGAAAAAAGGAAGGTGAAGCCGGTCTTATGAAACCGTGTGTAGCATGGCTCATTGGTATTAATGAGCAATTGCTTTGCATAACAAAATTTTTGAATAACCCTGACATTGATCTTTGGGTCAAGTTTAGGGGGCAGTTTAGGACAAAACTCACGCAGATTCTGATACTGGTGATTGGAAGCATTATTGGAGCAGCATTTAGGAGTGACTCAACAAGCAATTTCGCATCGTTTAAAGTCATTGCTGGAATATTTTAAACGCAAGGAAATTGGATTCCGTATGAAATGAAGCCGACAGATGTTGAACGCCTATTATTTTCATGTAAAAGGCTGGTCGCTAGGGTTTTTCCATCGCATAGTCACTGGTGATGAAAAATAAGACAACTTAAAGAAGAATAAATCACCTGTTCAAACTCATTTTGTGTATTTGGTGGGATCAGCTTGGTGTCGTATATTATGAGTTGCTAATTCCAAACGAAACCATTACTGGCGCTCTCTACCGAAAACAATTGATGAGATTTAGCCGAGCACTCAAGGAAAAATGTGCCCATCACTAATCGAGACACGACAAGATTATTCTCTTGCACGATAATGCTCGTTCATATGTTGCAGCGGTAGTCTAAACCTACTTGGAAATGCTCAATTGGGAAATTTTACACCACCGGCCATATAGTTTTTGATAAAAACGGAGGAGACTTAGTTGTATACCCAATAAAATATTTAGTTTTTTTTCTATCAATAAAGAATCCTCAAACAATCATTTAAGTGGCCGTCGTTTTATTTTATCATAATTATTTAGACAGATTTGCCGAATATTATCAAAAACTCACCTGGTTTTATTTTACCAAACGAATGCAATTAAAACTCGAATACATCAAACTTGATTTTTAAGATGAAAATTATAACTTACCAGAATTTTGGTCAAAATAGTCTTTCTAAACCTTCATTCTCGCTTAAATTTCAGAAAAACTACAATGCAAACACTTCTGTATGGTTAAGTTTCGTAGCTGCCATACTTTTCAACAACGCCGTAAAAAACAAAAACCTACGAAAGCTGGCACTTGCGATACACATGATTTTCGCCAAATTTCACTATTTCCTCCCGAATTATGAAAAAAAAACTGACGTATAAAGTTTCACCCCAATCTGTCGCACGGTCTAGGCTGTAGAGATATTTTTTTAAAAACTACTTTATTTAACTTCGGCGATATAGCGAGTGTTAATCTCCAAAAATCACGAGACTGAAAGTTTACATGTTTACTGTACTTTATTTTACTTTGTAACAGAAAGTAAATGAATTTTTTGAATCCAATTTCTATCCTCAATGCCCAATTTCATCATGATCGTTTAAGAAATGGCTTAGTCCCGTCGTAGCTGACCATTCCAAAACTTCTTCCAGAAATCTTCATTATCATTTTGTTCAAAGTTTTCCACTTGAGGTAAATATACAGTTATAGTCAAAAAATTTGGATTCTAAGTAGTTAGAGGCCGCTTGGGAGGGAACGCTCTGTGTAGTTGTTTTAGTTAGTGCCATATCTTTGAAAATGGCAAAAAATTCGAACCAAATATATTTTCCTAACATCTATTGACATTTGGCCAAACTAATAAAAATATAATGATTCACGGAAAGATAAATTTTAACAAATTGATTTTATGGCAGCTGATATATTCCTTAACGAGATACATTAGGAATGAGACTATGATGATGAAAATAGATACTAGATTAAAGGCTACAACGAGGTTGAAGACACGATGACGATTTTATCCTAGTGAACTTGTACTCATTTTAACAATACGTTTAACGGAGATTGTTGTAAAATCACGTTCTTTTATTCACAAAGAGAAATAATTTGGTGCCCGGAACAATTGGTTTATCATTTATCTTTAGCAAATATTCATTAACCCGTACGTAACACTGGTTGACAATATACCTCTAGAGCTCGAGACCATTTAATAATTAGCATCCCAAGGATAAATAGAAAAAAATCCAATCGATGAACGGAACTATCATAAAAATTTTACGACAAATTATGTGGGTGGTCTGTGACCAATTTAGCCCTGTCTGTTGGCGTTTCTATGGCAGTTGATGCATTTCTTCATTAGATGAGCTAATTAAACATGTGAATACTAGCCTTAATTACCGAAAACTTTAAAGTTATACATCGGCGTCAAATGTGAACTTGTCGAATAAGGCTGACTTTACAGAATTCATGATATTTCCCAAAGAATCCGGATATGCTACATCATACTTTTTAATTTCAGTTTGCAGTTTTTCAGCACGATCTTCACGATATTTAAACTTCCAGTGGCATGATTCTAAAACATGGCATTCGATATTTTTAGATAGATGTCTCTAGTTATTTAGTGATTTTAAATTAATTTCGAACAATTAATTTAAAAAATACTTGTAAAAGCTAGAAAAAGTTTAGTAATTTATAAGTATTTTAATAGTACGCAATTTACTTTATAACGTTGGATAGAATCAAATAAAAAACATGGTGGTCCAGTTAGTTTGGGTCACTAGGAGTCGACCCTTATATAAATCTAAATTTATTCCGCTTCTACGAAAAGTTTATCAAACTGATCTACAGACAGATCTAGTATGCTAGATCAACCTGAAGTTCATTTCGACCATTTACTATTTCGATAATCTTAAATTTCAAATAAAAAATACAATTAGCTTTTTCGTGAATAATTGATAAAGTTGTTTTAGTTGGTTATTTTATCACATAAAAGCACTCATAGAAAACAAAATAACTCAACATCATCTACAGAAACCGCAATAGTTATTCAAACATGAAAGTCTAAGCAACATACCATTGGCTTTTTTTTATCATATACCAGCACCGATAGATTTACTTTATAGGAGCAGATTATTATGCGGATACTAACTGACATTATGATGAAAAACGAATTGCATATCGCCATTAAAACAAACAAGGAAAAATACTAGTGACAAGCACAACTACGGTTACCACCGAGAAAAATTCGTTAGTAAAAATTGCAAAAACGCAAATTGCAAAGTTTATAGTTAGTTAGTTAGTTAGTTAGTTTAGGCAATCTTATAATAAATATGTAATTAAAAAATAAATAACCAATAAAACCATAACTAATCCAACCATTTTTTTGATATCTCACATAACAAAATATTAGATTAAAAGAAATTAAGCATAAATGTAGGTCGCTGTGAATACACAACCAGGCAGACTTTCATTATCGTGACGCTTTCGGTTTCAATAAATGTTTTCACAGCAATATCGTTTACCGATATGTGGTGCAGCATAAAGTGGCGCATAGTAAAAATTACATTGAAAACCTTTTAAAATGTTATTAATTAGACAAATCTATTGGTATATAAATCATTATCAATGACAATCGTTTAAATGATCTGATATCAGAAACTAATTGCTATATACAACATAATGATGATCGTGAGACCATAATAATTGTTTTACGGAGGCGGGGTTTTACTAAAGCATATAGGATATGTAATTTGTAATTGAATTTACATGTTTTTTGTTTATATTCACCTTGAATGCAATTATCGCAATTACTATAAACAAAATCGATTGATCGTTTCATTGTATCTACAAACATAATAATAGAGGATCAAGGTTTATATTGTAAAAATGAATTATTATACATTATTGGAAAATAATTCCCGATCAACAATTAGAATTCAATTAGAAACGTCAACAAGATAGTTTATCGGTATAACAGTAGCGATAATCATGTACCGTATTATCTACAATGCGTAGATGTTCTACACAGGTAAAGAATGTATGTAGAAACTTTATAAAAACTACATCGGTAATGTAGAGAATGTAGACAATGTCTAACCTCGAAAATTATTGTTTCTGTTAGAAATTACGGAGCAAAGAGTCTCATTTCTAACTCACATTTGAAAAATGTAAACCCATAAGCTTTTATATGTGGCAATGACTTATTCCTATATTTATGAGGCTTGGAAAACGGTATGATAAGAAAAAATGGATATTTCTTTCATATAATTTAGCTGTCTTAGAACAATTATAAAATATAAAAAAAAAAAATATTCCAAAAAAGTTAAAACCTATGTTAAAAAGAAAATTTAGAGCTGTCAAAATAAATTACTTTGAGCCAAGGTACTTCAATGAACAAAGTCGTCACCACGCAATAAAATGTTGAAGCACAAAAATAAAAGCGCTATCACACAGAACAAATGAAATTTCGAGAAAAACACTCAAATACCCCAATATTTTTATGAAACTTGTAAATCCATGGGGCAAAAATATTCGATTGTATAGACACAACCGGTATTCCACCGTATTCCACCGTGCATAACTGACGGCATTGGATAGAAAACTGCTTTCAGATTCGCGAATTTAGCCTCGTACGACGTTACGATGTTATCGAGGAAGCCGATGTGCAACCTTATTTTATTTGGTTTCGTTATAAAATACGTCTTGATGAACTCAATTCCGACTACGACCGGATTATTTACCGATATGCACAAGCGAATCACACAAGCCAGGGCGATTCTACGGCGTTTACCCAGTGATATACAAGAAACAATTGTTGAGCCAAACTCAACAAATACGCAAAAACTTATGTATATTAATCCAAAAAACTTCAATTTTCGAAAGGATCTGTGCAGACATGTTCTACCATCACAATTTTCGATACTTTATCGAAGTATATTATGTATGTGAAGTTAGCCCAGAATTTCATCCCAGGAAAATAAAAAAACTTCATCGGGCAACACTAAAACTGCAATGATATTCCAGTCCAGAATTTAATATAGTAATTTCGTTCAATTTCGAAAATTTGTTCTAGCCCATAATTTTTTTATCAAATTTTAAATATTTAAATCAAAATTAAAAATTTAGTAAAAATTATAATTCTGGGATTTTATATAACAACGAAGAGCCTTTTGTTGTGATTTAAAAACATGATCAATAAAAGGCAATTTACTGAATGTATTCTATGCGATGTTAATCCGTATACATAAGCTCCAGTATAGAAAGGGGATCAAAAAGGTTAGCCTGATCTGTTTAGATATATCGGTAACTAGTAACGAAAAGTATTATATTCTAAAGAAGGTTGCACAGTTATTTCTTAGTTCTTGTTTTAATTTCAAGCGGATTTGCATGTTGTGAACAGAGCTATGATGGTTTGGGTTAGTATGGTATTGAGTTTATAAAACTTCCTAAGAGATTCGGCCTGGTATGTCTTACGCAGCTTTTACATCAAACGAATATGCATCAACTATATTTGATATATTTCTTTACGATTCTTGCGACATCTATTATGCATTGTGAATACTGGAAACCTTTTTCGAATTTTGAATTGGAAACGAAATTAGAAACCGTATGAAATACAGTTATGTTTAATAAAAATTAAAGAAAAATGGAAATTTATAGTTTCATTTACTGCGAGTTCATACGACGGATAAAAATCTCGGATTTTACTATCCCATCGTTTTAACCAATTACATCACGTAAATTATACAACGGGCACGCCTCTTTTCATATAAAAAAGTTGAAAATATTGAAAAAAAAAATCTGGGATAGAAAAATCCGAGATTTTTATCCGTCGTATGAACTCGCAGTTAGACTGTAGAAACGGAAAATTCAAAGATATTCGTTGGACTCGATTTTAAATTTTTAATAGACACGATACAGTTTTCGTATCTTTCTAAATGGATCGTCTTAGTCCAGCCAGTAATACCACATTACTGGCTGGACTAAGAGAATCCATTTAGAAAGATAAGATATATAAAGCAACCACCTAACACTGTTAAATTAAAACATATAAATTAAAACATATTAAAAGTGAAATAGCCTGCTAGAAGTAATTTTAGTTTTATCGACAACCGCAACCTTTTTGTCGATTTAGCGTTTCTTTAATAAACTTTTGAGTTCGTTAAGTTAATTGTTTATCGAACCTTTTGAATAATAATAAACTCACAAATAAATTCTGAAAATTGATTGATTTAATTTTTTGTTGTTTTCATACGGTTTCATTTGCACTAAAATTCCAGAAAACTAAAACAAATAATTATTATAAATAAGTGAAATACGAATTTTGGATAATAAAAATGTTTATCAAATAAAAAGTTTCTTTGGTGTAATACATGGGTTAGTGTATCAGAGGCCAGTAATGGAATGTTTTTTATACGAAACGTGATCGTATTTACCATCTCAAGTTTTAATTTTAAACCGGAAAAATGGTGCCACGTATAATAGCGTATCCAGACAATTGAAAGAATAGGCAAAAAATAAAATGCCGAAAATTCTAGGCGGATCTAAGCCAACAGTCTGTGTAATTTTACTGCAAAAATTGTAAATTAATATTTTGAATTGAAGGCAGGTGGTGTATAATCAGCCACTGTTTCTGTTTCTTGCAGATGACAGTCGAAATTTTGATAATTTCAAAATAAATTTTTTAACAATTTGGTTTAGTTCTAAGTATTTTTTCAAAAATATGTAATAGGTAGGGGAAAAAAGTTTGTGGCCTTTTGCCGGTAGATGGCTTTACATTCATATTTCTCAGTAACCATTGATCGTATCGGGCAATTCTTATATGTGTTTGAAAGGTGAAATTTTAACTTGTACCTACACATAAAAACATTAAAATCGGTGAAGTGAATAAAAAGTTACAACATTTTAAACATGGAGATAAATATTGAAAAATTCGAATATTAGACTAGTTTTGACATTTTTTTTTTTGATACACACTGAATCGGAAAATTACAACAGCTCTAATTTGATTATTTAGTTATATGAAGAAAAACTTTTCTAAGAATATAATTACCATTGCAGATTGCACCAACCTGAAAAGTTCAAATCGAAAATTTCCATTCAACAATTCGTCACAAAACGACTCAAGAAAAAGTTTCCGAATCTTCGTTAATTTCAAAAAAATTTGATGCCTATACAGTGATTACAATCCGCACAACAAAACAATTGGTAAAAAATTACGGCGCATAAGCTCGACTACAAAAGATTATATAAAGCTTTCTTAAATGAATCTCCCGACAATAGTGATAATCAAAAGTTTCGTAGGCGTAGCTTCGTATAGTTCGTATCTATTACAAGTTAAAAACTCTATGACATGATATTCTCCAAGACCTTTTTCATGATATGAAATAAGTATAATTTGTATATTTTATACCAAAGAAAAACTTTGCCACCTGCCCTGTAATCAGCGCCACAATGGAAATTTTGAGTACTAACATGCTTCATTATCTGAAAACAACAGCTTGTAAGATTCTTGAAGACCTTTTCATTGACATGTCATACTCATATATTCTGTAATAAATCAATTATTAGCTCCCAGCATGGATTTACCCATTAAAGGACTAAATGTCTTCAAAACCTTTTTAATGATATCCGACAAAAATATATTTTATAATAAACGAAAAGTTAGCTACCAGCGCCAAAACGGTGGGTTTATGAACCAAATATCTATAGAAATTGTTACCTCTTTTCAAACGATATACTAAACGAATACATGAGGAAAATTTATTTATTTATTTATTTGATATTGTGATTTCTATAGCAGGTACCCTACCCTCATGAGACAGAGATGACATAAGCTTTTCAATTCACCGAATTAAAAATAAAAGAAGATTAGCGAATAAAATTTAATCACATAAGACGTTCTTGAGATGTCATCGATATACAGACGGAATCACCCCGTCATCCATCTTTTCAAAATCCATTTTGCTAAAATCAGTAGTTTTTTTATAAAAATCCTCATTTGACAAAATCCATTGATGTTGAAACCCATGATTGTTGAAATCCTTTTTTGTTATTTTCCAATTTTGACTAAATCCATTAATGACACAATCCACTGTTGTCAAAATCCTTAAGTATAATGTCACCAAACTTCGTAGTCAAGCGTAGCTATCTCAAGTCTTTATTTTTTATAATTTAATTTGAGAACCTTGCTGATTAAATAATAATTATTAACTAAATAAATGTTGTACTCGTACTATATGGGCAAAACACGGTATTTAAAAACATTTTGTTTTGATTGTAATTAATTAATGTTATTTTGTAAAAGTATAAATACATATAAAAAAACATTTTATAGTCATAAAGATTCGCAAATTATTTTGCTTTAAATTTATTTTTTATAAATTGCTGGACAAATAGCTTCGTATGAGAAAACAGTTATGACACTGTGGGAAAGCAGCAAGAAGAATGATAGAAATCCATGTGTGGGTAACTGCAGCAGGGAAACTTTCGAATTTCCAAATCAAACTTTGCGTACCGATTAAGCCCAATTTGTGCTAATTAGTGCTCACGGGAAAAATTAGTGCTAGTCCAGGAGCCGGGAAAACCGGAAAAGAAAATTTCAAATTTCGCCTGAAAGACGAAAAAAATAAAACCCAATTTCTAGAAAAAAACAGAAATAATATAAGCCAAATTTTAAAACTTCACAAAAGCGGCTACAACGACGAAATTTGTGCTTATCATAGAAATGTGATTTTCATAAATTTCCATTCATAAATACACGAAGAACAAACTAGCCCCTAAAAGATACTATATTGAACATACAAAATACAGAGGTTAACCGTTCAATAATATTTTTGTTGAACAACAAATTAATAAATAGAAATAAGTTATTGTAAAACCAAAGACTGAGCAATTTAGACAGCATATTCTTGTCACGCATGTTCATTGCCATAAAAAAAATATAGTAGCTGAATTTGTGCTTTACCAGAATTGGCTCAATTCCGTTGAACAACAACGACCGTTGAATGAAGAATTTTCTGACAAAAAGTGTTCTACAAATCAACGAAGTTCTAACTTTTGATTGCATATTCCTATCAGGAATGTTCATTGCCACCCGAAAAATATCGTGGCCGAATTTGTGCTAATCCAGAATTGGCCCAATTCCGTTGAACAACAACGACCGTTGAATAAACAATTTTCTGGTTGGCTCTTCTGATTGCATATTCCAATCAGGTATATTCATTGCCATCCGAAAAAACTAGTGGCTGAATTTGTGCTAATTCAGAATTGGCCCAATTCCGTTGAACACTTTTTGTCAGAAAATCGTTAATTCAACGGTCTTTGTTTTTTAATGGAATTGGGCCAATTCTGGATTAGCTCAAATTCAGCCACTATATTTTCCGGATGGCAATGAACATACATGATCGGAATATGCAATCAGAAGTTCCAACTTCATTGGTTTGTAGAACATTTTTTATCAGAAAATTGTTCATTCAACGGTTTTTGTTGTTCAATGGAATTGGGTCAATTCTCGATTAACACAAATTCAGCCACTATATTTTTCGGATGGCAGTGAACATACCTGGTAGGAATATGCAATCAGAAGTGCCAACTTCATTGATTAATAGAACACTTTTTATCAGAAAACTGTTCGACCGTTGACGTTGTTCTTCAACGGAATTGGGCCAATTCTTGATTAGCACAAATTCGGCCACTATATTTTTCGGATGGCAATGAATATACCTGATAGGAATATGCAATCAGAAGTTCCAACTTCATTGGTTTGTAGAACACTTTTTGTCAGAAAATTGGTCATACAACGGTCGTTGTTGTCCAACGGAATTGGGCGAATTCAAGATTAGCACAAATGCTGCCACTATATTTTTTGTATGGGCAATGAACATGCGTGACAAGAACATGCTATCTGAATTGCTCCAAAGGCTGGTTTTACAATAAGTTATTTCTATTTTTTAATTTGTTGTTTAACAAAAATATTATTGAACGGTTAACCTCTGTATTTTTTATGTTCAATATAGTATCTTTTAGGGGCTAGTTTGTTTTTCGTGTATTTATGAATGAAAATTTATGAAAATCACATTTCTATGATAAGCACAAATTTCGTCGTTGTAGCCGCTTTTGTGAAGTTTTAAAATTTGGCTTATATTATTTCTGGTTTTTTCTAGAAATTGGGTTTTATTTTTTTCGTCTTTCAGGCGAAATTTGAAATTTTCTTTTCTGGTTTTCCCGGCTCCTAGACTAGCACTAATTTTTTCCCGTGAGCACTAATTAGCACAAATTGGGCTTAATCGGTACGCAAAGTTTGATTTGGAAATTCGAAAGTTTCCCTGCTGCAGTTACCCACACCAAATTCATTTATAGCTAAAAACACACCGTTTTTGTTATTTTTGAAAGAATCCATGAAAAAAAAATTGAATCCATCGTTTTTGTTATTTATAAGCCAGGCTTGTAAAAAATAACAAAAACGAAGGATTCGATTGTTTTTTCGTGGATTTTGACAAAAATGGATTTTGACAGAAATGGGTTTTGTCAAAAATGGATTTTATCATAAATGGATTTTGAAAAAGATGGTTTTTGTCAAAAGATGATTATGACAAAAATGGATTTTGTCAAGATGGGTTTTGTCAAAAAGGATCGGTGACATAATGGATTTCGTGGGTAACCCCCCTCGAACGGACGAATTTTTCATCATCTTATCAGGATTTCAATAACTTGGTCTATAAGACTGAAGTTAAAACAACAAACAAAGTAATAATCTACATACATTGTCTAAAAATATTCGCATATTCTACGCATTGTCGACATTGTCTATACACCAAAATGGATAACTACGCTATTTTCGACAAGAACAATTGCGAACTACGCGTAGGCGCACAACACTGGCGTCAATATAGGCAATATACAGAGTAGGTAAACAAAACTATCATCGAGTATTTTTTTAATTTAAGAATTATTATTTATCAATCAATATTGTAAAACGATCACATTAAAGTGTTTCATTCCCACTTAACCTGTAGCAGTATACAGAAACGTGAACTATTTTTGTAATTTGCATCTGACATAACATTACACATGTTATGCCAATCAAATATGCTTGTGTACTTGCAAAACGTTTCAAAAATGTTAAATACATCAATTAGATATTCAAAACCAATTATTTATGTCAATTGGATTTTATTTATTGTTTCTACCTTTCATTATTTATATTTCAAACATAATTGGCATATAAAGTATTATTTAAGACAAATTAAAAATTAATTTTAAATAAATTAAAAAATTATCATTATTAGATCATCGGTTTTGAATGATTGGGGGCACATTTCGCAAATTGCATAATTCGGAAGTGAATGTAACGTTTATATAAATCCAAAGATACCGTAAACGTTGGAATATTTCCAAGATATTTTAAATTGCATATATATACGCGAGTATCATATGTCCGCAGAAGCGTCAATATGTCTGTTACAATTAATAACTGACATGTTCGCTACTTAGCGATATATTATTATTTACACGTGAAAAATAAATTTCCATTATTCACGATAAACTTTTAAAATAATTTATTTGACATTTAACTTCACATTATGTATATGTATATCAGATTTCATCTCTCGCATAACATACAGAATCCACGAAAAGATAAATATCTTAAATATTTCTCTATACACAAATAGCAATTGTGTAATAAACAGTGTCTGACATATTATTGTATAATTGTAGTATTGAAATGTATAATAACAATATAAATCACATTATCACCATAATATTTAATGTTAATTGACACCAATTGTTTGTTTATATATTTTGTTTATTTGCGGAATTCATAACAATTCAATTTATCATTATTGTTTCATTTATAATATTTTAATTTAATGCGATTAAATATGCACGCTTTTAACCATCGAAGGGAACTCTGTCTTATTTACGTAGCGTATAAAATCTTAATTAAAAATTAAATTTTCCGCAGACAGGCACAGTGCCATTTAGGGTTCGTGCAGCACTGGCTGTAAAACATATGCTACGGATCAATATTACGTCAATTCCCAAAAAAAACCTCAGATAACCGACGTTCAAATTATGCCATAGACAGACTACTGGTTTCATAACTATAGTTTCGATTTAACCATGATTTCGTTGTAATGTGTCATGCCTAACCATGATTTACAACAACGTTTATACATAGTTTCGAAATGAGATATTTTTTCTCATCCCGAGACATTTTTGAGCTCCCAACGCCAAATACATCAAAAATGGAGATGCCGGGCACTAACAGTTTACCAAGAAAATCTAGTTCGCTTTGATTTTTCTATTTGTTATTGAGATATTTAGTTGGCGGATATAATTTTTTTTCTGTTCTGTCAATATAAGAGTCATTTTTAACAATTTAAAAGTCAATTAATTGTCAATCTTGACGTTTTTATCAAAGCCTACTCAATTACTATTTAAACCCAAATGAGAAGACAAATGAAATTGTAGTGTGTCTTGTGTTCGCGTTTAGGAAATCGTAATCCCGAAATCATGGTTACGAAACTAGTAATGTGTCTGTAGCATTAGACTTATACTAAAGACACATTACTAGTTTCGTAACCATAATATCGGGATCATGATTTCCTAAATGAGACAAGACATACTACAATTTCATTTGTCTTCTCATTTGGTTTTAAATAGTAATGGAGTAGTCGTTGACAAAAATGTCAAGATCGACATTTAATTGACTTTTAAATTGTCAGAAATGACTTTTATATTGACAGAATAAAAAAAATTTGTTCTCGATATTTATATCTCAAGACAAATAGAAAACTCAAAGGAAACTAGATTTGGTTTGTAAACTATTAGTGTCCGGAATCTCCATTTTTGATGTATTTGGCGTTGGGAGCACAAAAATGTCTCGGGATGAGAAATAATATCTCATTCCGAAACTATGTATATAGAGTTGCAAATCATGGTTATAGGAGTAACACATTACAACGAAACCATTGTTAACTCGAAACTATAGTTATGAAACTAGTAGTCTGTCTATGTCATTAGATATTTCATTGTTCCTCTGTAATATATGTTTGTGTTTGAAACATGTTTCAACTTCCAGTCAAAATACCGCACTTCCAATACATAATTGGCCCTGTCTTTCAACAACATGATATTCTGAGAATCCTTAGTCAAACCGCATCCAATTTTGTCACCGAAATTGTTCAGTACCTGATAAGCATCAGGAAATAGCAAAACGAAATCATTCACCATTCCAACAATATAAAAGGTTTCCCGACAAAATATAATGTTAACGTCATCCATCATGAATTTAAAATGGAATATTTTACCAACAACATCTACGAGTTAGTATAATTGCATACATCAAATACGCAGCCACTGTATAACAGCAATAAAAAGGAGGTAACTCAAAAATGCCTAAAATTCTCCTCCTACTGAGTGATCTAAACAGTAAAACTGCTGGTAATCCAGATCAACTATTGATACAACAACAAAAGAAGTTTAGTGAATGCTCAGTTACAAACTCTGATATCTCAACCAACACTTCATGGGGAAACTGCGGCAGGAATTAGGAGATTAAATAATCATACTAAAGAATGCGTATATGCCATAAAAAATCTGGACACTAATATTGGCAGCTGGGCACCTTGGGTAGATTTAATCACTATTCAAAAATTGGATACAGTAAGCCAGAGGATATATTTGAACTAGCACTATCGAATTCAAAAGAGCTTCCGCAACCTTTTAAGTTTTATATACATTTTTTGAAGCCCGTTTCCAAACGTCAGAAGCTTTTAACGATGGAAGAAATGCCGAGATACGTCATCCAGCCACTATACTGCCAAAACAAGGAAAGATTCAATTTAGATCATTTCATACATCCAAGAAGAAAAGTAAACAGGAAACCTGTTAGAATTGCTCAGGCAATCATACAATTTCAGACTGTCTAAAATTTAAGGGGATGGTCCTATAAGGAACGCGGCGACCTTATAAAGGTTAAGCAATACTGTTTAAGACGTTTAAGGCTGTAAACTCCAGGTGCTTCAAAAGAGCTGGTTGTGATATTTGCGAGAGATATCATCATACACTATATCGATGCATTACTGCTAAACAAATTAACAAATGCTATTCCCGAAGCCAAAATCGATGGAGTTCATATGGGACATCTAGAGGGTTTCTTATTAGCTAATCCAACGTATGGAACTCCAAGGCCGATAGACATTATCTTAGGGGCTGAGAGAAACATCAAGGATGGTATAGCAAAAGGCCATGACGGCACACCTTGGGCTCAATTCATCCAGCATTGTTGGATTGTTTTCCATAAGTGTTTCCCTTATCTTACGTTAACGAAACAACTAAAAATTAAAAAAAACGTGATATAAGGTCTCGATGATGGTTGGACAACAGCTTCTAGTTCTTTCTTTTGTGTTTTAAATTCTTCCGAATCATTATCTTGATTTTCGACATCGTCTGTAACCTTGCCGTGTGCCTCAGGTCTATTTTTTGGGCTAATTTATGAACTAAACTTTTTTGAGGCGACCTTACGCTATGCCCCACCAGCTTACAAACGTTTCCGAGGTATAACTTTTCAATTTAGTTGTCAAATGTTATTATTTGGCATTTAATGCAAATATGTTAGTGTGTACAAATTTTTACGTTACAGTTTTTTATTTTTAAACATTTCGTAGTTTTTAATAACATATGGAAATAATACAACTTCCATATCATCTTACATTATTTTAATTTAATTTAATATTTCCTTTATCCACGAAAAGTCGACAATTTAGTAATTAGATTAGTCAGGCACAAATTGTTTTGTTGATGTTACTGCCACCTGTGAATGTTTAGTGTGAACTACTGAGTAATTTAGTTTAGCTCATAATTTAGCCGAAAAAATCGACCTGAGGTACACAGCATTAGCTCACAATTTATCCTTATCGCCTAATTGATTCGTTAGACTGTATGCGAAGCTTTCCAATCAGTTGCGTGATTCTACACGTTTCTTGTGTTTTTTATCTTTGAATTTTTCAGCATCCTTGCTCATCCGTTCCATATCATCTGGGGTCAGACGATTTAGATTGTTGGTGATAACAATATTTTCTCGGTTTCCAAGGCAACGGAAATTATGCGCAACACAGTTTAACACAATCACAAAAGTGCGACAAACAACCATCCCGAAAAACGCCTTTACAATTTAGGTGTGTTTCTCCGCTAAATCAATTAAAAGACCCGAAAAATTAAAACAAATATGGAGAAAATCAAATTTGATCCCGAAAAAATAAAAACAATCTCACCTACACAAAAAAAAATTTAAGTTGTCAATCTATTACAAGAAGAGATTTACACTTTAACATATCTGCCAACCTCTGTGAATCGAAACATTAAGATCGTTGACAAATTTTCAATCTAACATATTTTGTTTGACTGAATTGGTTTCTAAATTTCTTAATTTAAAGTGTGGTAAATCTCTTCTTGTAATATATTTTCAACTTAAATTTTGTTTTGTGTACGTGAGATTGTTTCTATTTTTTCGGGATGGAATTTGGTTTTCTCCATATATTTTTTAATTTTTCGGGCTGAAAAGTCTTTTAATGCATTTAGCGGAGAAACGCACCTTAATTGTAAAGGCGTTTTTCGGGATGTTTTTGGGGCCAGCTTCATATACGTAAACAATTGTTAGAAATGAATTCAGAGAAGAATAATTGTAATACAAACAATTTTACACGGAAACAATTCTACACTGAACAATTCATCGAAAAGACTCGTAATGCAATTAAAAAATATTGATCAATTTTCTCTTAATTGTTCAATTGTGTGGTACGGAAGCAAAGTAGGACATCTTCATCAATGACACTTGACTTTTGAATTGTATAAATTAAAATTACATTAAAAAAAAGTTTATATTTACAAAAGTTGATTTTTTTAACGTTTGTGGCACTATCAGAAGGAGCGATAAGAGCGATAAAAAATATTTGATCTGTGTCTGCAAGGTTGACGAAGCAATTATTATTAATAAAAATAAAAAAAAGATTGCAAAAAATTAGCTGAAAAATAAGTTATGCACCTCAATAAAATGATCCGGTACATTACAGTGAAAAATTTTGTTTCGATGAATTGTTTTTTGCTCAATTGTTTTCACGCACACTTGGTTATTGTAAAGTTGTAGTTTTGATATTTGTTTTTCGATGAATTGTTTGTGGCATAATTGCTTGTCACAGAATTTTCGGGGAATCGTTTCCAGTTCAATTATTTTCGGCTGATACTTAAAATACCATTGGCATCGTGTTCGAACAATATCTCAATTTGTGGTATACAGCGCGGGCTGGTGGAATTCCATTTAAATCGAACTTACCTAATAAATGGTTATCATTGGTCATTGGACATTCACCTACACTTGTATTGTTACGGTTATCTGATGCTTTTCTACCAAATTTGTTCATGACACCCCTATCAATTTCAATACCCATAATGGTTAACAATAACTAGGACAGCGGCAATATAAGCTGTTACAAGTTGCACTTTTTGGCCATCTGTTGAATTTTTGTAATACGGGTAGATTCACCGATTAAGACATATCGGCATATTCTAATACTTTTTGCACTGGTTTGAAGCTTGAACGACCATTTGTTATTCATCCGTCATTCAGTTTTTCAAGAATTGACCAGAAACAGAATTTATTAAACTGAGTAGAGAGTGAGTGAGATAGAGAGTGAGTAGAGATAGTTATTTAAAGACGTTTCGACTATTAGTGGCTAAGTTTGAGGTAATCGGTTATATTTTACGTGGTTAAAATACAAGATCCCACATCCCGATGGACATCGGAGAACGTCTATGCAGAAAGCCAATTCAAAATAATGAGAATCTACTGGAGGATATCACTAGTGAATGCTTCACGGCCACTTTGGACACTTTACGAACAACATACATTGTATCTAGTACCAACAAATATCCACCATCTTCATCACCTACTAACCATCGAATCGTCTCAAAGGTATATAGTTAGTTATTGTTGAGAATATTTTTATTGAAATTTTTGCTAAATAATAACATTGAAGAATATTCCTGGTGGACAATTATCCTAGGAGGCTCTAGGACTTTATCCCTCTGTTTAGATTATTTCTCGGCCATTAACCGCCCATTTACTTCTCCCTGTCATTACCCACCTCTGGACGGGGGTGGGGATAAAATACTACCACCGAAGAACACTAATAACTCATAAGTTGAAATCATGCTCAGAACTCGCATTGATGTGGTCGAACTGGATTTTTTTTGAGTCTCCGTTAGTCTCTAAATGTTTTTCTAAGAGGGGCATTTTGTCACCTATCTTATTGCTATCGTTGATTGTTAACTTACTGGCTAAACTACATCAATCTAGCTTTATTGCTCTGACCTACTCTGAAGATGTCCTGAGGCGTTATTTTTCTTCGCACCCTGAATTGGGTGCGGGTTTGGGAACCTACTGCACTTAACGTGCTCTCGCTGTGTGCGATTGATGCGTCTAACCTCGCTGGTTCAGATGAAAGTAAAATTTTGGGTAAGCATAGTAAAACTCAATGCCTTGCGGAATCCTGTGACCACTCCCAAACTGATTAAGGGCTGTAAAAAGTTTATTATCCGCCTTTGTTGCAACAAAAGTGTGAAGGTCGTGATACTGCCAGCTCGTTGTAATAGTGAAATATAGTGGCCGATTCTTTGGTCAGGTTGGGTTCGCGGTTAAATTTCATCGGACTCGAGCCACCAGCTTTGCCGAGCTTTAATAACAGAAAAGTTATTAAGAACTACGTTCATTACGAAAATTAGCGCCGGAAGGCGAAATACTTTATCTGTATGCTCTGTCTCTGTGTCTCTGAAGAAAGACCAGTTACAAATTTTGGCCGCTATTCTTAAAAGGTCATGGCCGTTTCAAACTCTATTTACAAAGAATGTTGCTTGCTCATGGCTTGAGGAGGTCGACAGCATTCACTTTGCTTGCCATTATCCATCCATGACTGCGAGACATTGGGTTCCAGTTAATTTAAAAATAGTTATACAGGATGCCCCATTTCCTTCCAATTGCTTTTCCAGATAAAATACCTACATCTACAAAGACCTCTCGTATAGTGTACTTCACAATTCAACGTAACCATAAAATGCAACAAAAATTATTTACCTTCATTTTTAGTTCAAATATAACATTAAGCTTTCTGGAATTGTTGTAATATATTAGCAATTCCAAAAATCTAATAAACTTAATATATGCTCTAATAGATGCATGCGACAATATCAAAACAATTAAATAAATCATAAATATTTAGTGCAACGTAACACAAATGAGTAATAAAAAATATTTTTATCACATTTTTATGTAATCTCATATCCAAATCTTTAAATGAAAATAAATAATCTCAGAGCTAATAATATTCTTTTGAATTCAGAGCATATGACGTATCGGAAGTCATATATGCAATAAAAGTTTTCATTATCCAATTTTTGTTTTTGCGCGATACACAAATTTTCCTTCAATAACAGTAGCATCGATGGGAAAATGAAAAATGTGTATTCGTTTCGTTTAACGCAAGCGAGGTCGTTGGAAACATCCACCCACTCACTCACGACGACGACGACAATATAAAAATTTATTTTCGTGCCAATGCAAAAATTCTCTGTGCTCGAGTATATTTTTACAAATCACGTCAAATCTCATTAAGTTAATTAATACATTTTACGAGTTGGAAAATGCTTGCTGTGCTTAAAACAGCGATTTACGATGTCGGTTTCTGGTGCAGATTCTAATTTAAGGTCATGTCAGTCATATGTTTATGCATTGTGTTTCCGCTAAATATTTGTGTTTCGTTATCCAATACTCGCATGTAAATATATATACGATACGATAAGATTGATAGGCGTGGAACGTTAATTAGGCTGCATACCATTAATTATGAATTTTATATAATTCATATGTCAATTGTATATGACGATTTATTGCCAATTTTAACAATTACTTTGTGTGGCATGGCATTGTGCAAATCTAATTTTAGGTGTGTCGAACATATGCAGAAACATTGAACAATGCAGTAATTGGTCGTATTACGTAAATCACTATTACCTACTTTTAACAGCTATATAAAAAACGGCTGCAGAAAAATTGTTATTTCCGTTAAATTTAATTTTCAATTTCAAACAATAACTGCATTTTCATAAAGGCAGAACTTCCGAAACTCTCTTCAATAAAACAAAATTCTGTATATGATTATTTAAATTTTTTGCGATAATTCTTTCCAATTAACAAGTGATTGCAAAATTTTCATTATCACCAATTTATAAAAATATTCTATATTGCACCGGAATCATGAAAATGTGTATCTGTGTCAATGACAAAGCCTTGTTTACAATTTTAGTGCATTTTGTATATGTATATTCTGTATTCATTGATGAAGTGCATGAATGGCGTCATACTCGAGATTAGATAACTAATCTTTGTAGTTTGAATCATCTGTTTCATATTATGGATTAAAACACTATAGGTTTTGCATTGAAACACCCCCAAATAGCTACTGGTTTACGCTGTACAAGGAACAAGTTAAGTCAACGAAATATTCGACATCGTGGTCCTGATCGTTGTTTTTACTATCTACGATTTGTACACTATGTGTAGATGGCAGCTTGAATCGGATGAATTATGAAAGTTCTGACTGATAGCGGCGAATTTAGATGAAAAATTATTATTTGACAGTTCTTGTGAACGGTGTTGATTTTTAAATGAGAACATGAGCAATTCTGTTATAATTTCATGCATGACAGAACTATTTTCTACATTTTTGATTTTTATAACGAAACAATTTGAAAAAATTGAGACTATACAATTTCATTAGCGCAGGTCCAAGATCCAGGAAAGATTTTTAAAAATTAAATCTTAATTAAATGTCGAAGTGCAGTGCTAATATTTTGACACAGGACACTTTAAAGCGGCACCGATTACGACCTGTCATGAGAATGAAGACATTTAATATCCAGCTCCCCACGTCTATATAGAAGAAGCGCATGACCCTATTAAATTAGTTGGAATACCGCCAAGCCAGAATTAAATAAGAATTCCTCGCTTAAGCGATTCAAAGCTAGTTCCATACGGTGAAAATATTTTTTAAAGTGACCATGGCCTAGCAGAATCACCACGAAAGATACTACACTCCCCTCAGGCTGTTAATTTTTAAAGAAATCGCATATATCAATCAGTTCAAATACGGCTTTGTTCGGTGATAAAGCACGTCGCCATGAGACTAGAAGGAGTGGCAAACCACCCTTGCCTTAGCAGATCCGTATTAAGTTTTTATTGCAACCTTACTACTTATATATGATGGCGGTACACCAGGTTCAGGACCAATTAGACTACATGACAACATATAAGCTTAAGTGTTAAACAACATATTTGAACCTAGCACTCAAGCTCGATCTCAAGCCATCTACAAATCTGTCGGTGGATGAGCCAACGAGAAAAGTTTAGAATCCCGGAAGTATTCTATCATCATTATCGTGTCCTATAGGTACCACGTACTTTCAAACTTTTAATCTTCCAACAGCAGAAGCGGCTGGACATAAAATAAATTATTTCAGCTGAAGAAGGAAAAGAATAGAGTGCATAGCAATACATATGGAGTCGAGTACAGTACAATTATAGTAATAGCCCTACATAAGGTAATTTGCAGACAATTAAATTTCTAAATTTAGCATCTACCTCCGAATAACTACCGACAACCAAAAAACGGAGTTGTAAGTTAGCATCGAAAGTACAAACGATTTGTATGTAGAATTCATAATTTTGCGGAATAGCCCCATGTTTTACAAATAGTCCAGACAATGGTAGAAAGTAGCTGTATAACTATTGCAGTTTGTGCTCAACATTATAATTCCAAGATAATTTAGAAAACAGGATAAATCTTAAAATGTTTTACACACCATCGAGTTTTACACATCATCGAGGCCAATTCATTCCATGCAAAATCAATACGAAGTCCGGAGTTCTTAATGACATGAGTGATGGCATTATAGGTCCTAAATCAAGCACACCGTATACTGATCTAAAAAACGCCATTCTATAGAGAGGTTATGCGAATCCAAACAGGCACAAATCAACTCGCAGATATAAATTGTTGAGAAACCCATACCAGGCTGAGAATCACATAGAAAGTTCTATGTTGTTGCAATTAAACGAAATTCATAAACTTACAAAATATACTTGATCAGAATTCTCGTTCACAAAGTAGATCACCGGCAGACGTACTTCTACTTTAGAAGTTTCAGAAATTATAAACCAACTTGCTCCCCATGGCGTGAGTTCAGAGCAAAAAAGTAAACAAAAACACACAAATGTCGTCTTATGAAAACAAACTATCAAATTGTTCCCTAAAAATGATTAATCCTACATCAAAAACCAGTTTTTTAATTGACCGACACGGGTCCGTAATTTCTGCTAATAACAAGGAGAAAAAGAACATCGAATTTAATCTAGAGCTCTTTGCAACCAACAGTAAGAACTGTTACTTCCTGCCAAATAGATTTAGATCTCAAACTTAAAAGGGTTTTTATTCGGACATTCATTTTGGCAGATATACCACCGTACCAAGCATAGTCACTGATCATACTTCGATTATGTGCTCTATAAATGACAATCCTAAAATCAATATAAATGCGGAGAGAATTGATTATGTCTCCGTTGATTATAACCAATGCCTTCTATACTACTGGCCTTTTACTACTCTCATTTTTCGCACATGACGTCAATTTAAGTCTATACCGAGACTGCGCAATAATAATTTTAGGATATTTACACTAACAAAGCAACTAGAGAAAGCAACAACAACGTCGACTTAGCGTGTCGTCATCATTTGGTGTAAGCGGCCAGTAGTTTAGAAGGCATTGATATAACCGACTATCGAATTCTCTGTCAAATGAAAGATGAGACGGCTTAGTTGTTTATGATGCGGGTTGTGTTGAGAAAGCGTATTATAATTTCACCGCATTACTCAATTCCCACATTCAAAATTGTCAACATACGATTTCAAAACCCAAAACCAAGAAGCTAAAATCTTGGATTACCATTGTACTAAGCAATGAAATTAAAAAAAAAAAATATTTTAAATAGAAAACACAAAACCCATTCTCAAAATAAAAAATTGGCAAAAGCTTATAAATCAAAAAAAATATGTTGATAATTTAGTGAAACAAACTCGAACGCAATTTTACGAATATCAGTTTGAATTAAATAGAAATAATATGCAATGGCGCATAATTTATAAGGCAACTGATAAATACATGAAAAATAAATATAATCTAGGAATTAAAGACGATGGAGGGACTTCTCTAGATGACCCTTTCTTAGTTGCTTCTGCTTTTAATAATTTTTTTACATCAATTCCTCTTAAATTATGTGCAGAAAACATTGAACAGGATGATATTAGTAATCATGATAGAAATCAGCTGCTATTCTCTAATTAGTATGAGGCTAAAAACTGTTTTCTATACCTCCTGCAATTGTAAATGAAATTTACGTATTATTAATTCAATTGAAAAATACAAATGCGTGCGGACATGGGGTCTTTCCAACCGATTTAAAGAAAGCTATAGTAGTTCCTTTGCACAAAGGAGGAGAAGTTTCAAATATGTATATTTACATACCTATTTCATTCCTTCCAGCCTTCTCAAAAATTTTGGAAAAAGTCATTAAAAAAAGATTATTGATATTTTAGATAAAACTGGATTTTTTAATAATGCGCAATTTTGAGAATATTGATAGATTTTGAGAATAGCTAAATACTGAAGATGCATTGATTAGCTTTCTGGATAAAGTATACGGTGGTTTAAACAATAATAAAAAAGTTGCAGGACTGTTTATAGATATTACGAAAGCTTTTGACACAGTCTAGCATTCAATTTTGTTTGAAAAATTATGGAATGCTGGAATTAGAGGAACAGTTTATGATTTGTTGAAATCTTATCTTACTGGTAGGTCACAATCGGTAAAATTAAATAATACTTACTGTGATACTCTACCTGTCACTGTGGGCGTACCGCAGGGTTCGGTTCTTGGGCCAATTTTATTTTTAATTTATATAACATCCATTTTTAATATCAATCTTTGTGGGTACCCTGTGGAGTTTGCTGATGACATAGCCTGTGTTTATTGTAATATTGACTGGTCTGATATTGTATATACCATACAGAGTGACCTAGCTCGGTTCAGAAGATGGTTTAATTTGCATTATATGATATTAAGCCCAAAAACACGGTTCATGGTATTTCATTTAAAAAATGTAGATGATTTCCCAGATTATTAGCCATGCTTTGAGTTGTTCACTTTCTGACTGTAATTTTAAATGTTTTCAAATAGAAATGGTTTCCAGTTATACTTAGATAGTATTTTGGACAGCAAATTGAAATTCTCTGAGCATGTTAGCAACATTTGTATGAAAATTCGGGTGTCACTTCGCCAATGTTACCTTCTAAAGCCAATATGTCCTCAGCGCATTTATTAATTTGAATCCTGTCATAACTTTACAGTAATGTGCCATTCGCGTCATGCCTACATCATTTTCATTATTCAAGTCTACCGTACAAGTGGTTCAGTGGTTAAAGCTTTGACACTTGGACCGGGAGGTACTGGGTTCGAATCCCACCAGAGGCAGGATGTAAAGCGAATTTTCTTCATCGATTACGATCGGTGATGATAATAAACACAACTTAGACCCTCTGTTGGAGGGCAGAATTCGGCGCCGACCCATCGTCCATGCCAGTGTGCAGGTTGACATGGAGCTTGCAACGTGCAGGTAGTATACTGTAATTGTGTGAGTAGGTGAATGGGTGGGTGTGTGTGAATGAAAAGGGGAGTATTAATTACATTAAATCCATTGGATGATTAATACTTTCTTTTTTCAAAAAAAAAAAAAAAAGGTCAGCTCAAATTCTACCGTTACGTTATCGATACGGTTATAAAGTATTTCAATTTTTTACGCGAGGTGTGGTTACGTAAAAGTAAGGTCAATGGATCAGTATGATTTGAGAGTTAAAAATCTATGTGTTATTAATTTTACTCTGAAGGAATACTGTCGTAGATTTTATAGTACATATTATGGCACCTTATCAATATAACTTGCTACCGAGTCAAGTAAAGTCAGATCGCACAATGGCAAAATTTTTAAAAGAATTGAAGTGTTGGCTTTTTGGTTTTGATCACATCAATGATTTTGAAAAGTATTTTTAAATTTTAAATTTTATTATTATTAATTTTCATACTGCTTACATTTATTTTACATTTATTTTATTTTTTTTATAAGGGTAGCTTTATTTTTATAATTTTATTCTGTTATGATTTATTGACTGTCATAGTTATTTGTTTTCGAGTTTCTAAATACATATGTGCCTCCTTTCTCATCAACTCATTTCATATAATTTATATAACTTTTTATATTTTTACATTAATTCATTAATTCATTCAACATATCGCGAAGGTTTAAAAGCTATATCCGCGTTTCTAGCTAGCTGCTTGAAGAAACGACAGAGAAAAGAAACCAGTCAGGAATTTTTCAACAATTTAAACAGTACTTCGGAATACATGCAACCACCTCCACAGTCCAAACACCTAAAAGACAAAATATTCGTCGGGTTTAAGCACATTAATCAATAACTGCAGTCACTATTCGAAGGCCCATATTTAGTCGCCAATCATTCTGAAAAATATTTCACGTTAGAAATCCGGGGTAAACACTGCTAACTTTCCATAGATAGATTGAAACCTTGTTGTAGCTATAAAGAAAACAAACACAGTACCATCTACCAATGAACCAATGGAGAAGATTACAAAAATTCAACCAGACCACAATGATGCCAAGAGTCAGATATAATTTAGATATCCAAAATCAACCAAAGGAGTCACACATCCCAGCTACTGCACTAAAGACAACGAGAACCGGTCGCATTATCAAACTACCAAATCGTTTCACGACCAATGTCGCTGACATGACGTAAAACTAACAAGTCTAAAATCCACCACCGTAGATGACAAAATAAATATTATATTTTAGAGCCATCTCGCTGTCAGCATTATTGTTCGAATGTTATTTTCAAATTCTAGTCGTCGACACTGCCGTATTTATTTTTAGCATGTTATTTTAAAATTTTATTGTTCATGTTTAAAACAGTATATACACTCAGAAAAAAATATGATAAATGCATGATTGCATTTTCCATAATATCATCATTGTATGTTAAATACAATTATTTAAATAATTGATTTTATCATACTATGATATTCTTGATCATTCTTCTTGATCTTCTTCATCATAACAATCATGATCACTCAAAAAAAAAATTTTTTTGAGTGATCATCATTGTTATGATGAAGAAGATCAAGAATATCATAGTATGATAAAATCAATCTTTAAATAATTGTATTTAACATACAATGATGATATTATGGTAAATGCAATCATGTATTTATCATATTTTTTTCTGAGTGTATCAGTCGAAAATTTCAAAAATAATATAGTTTAACGGAATACAACGAGCCTTGCTAATAGGCAACTAAGGATTCAAAAAACTCATTTTAATAAAAATAATTATATTTTGCGTCAGTAAGAATAGCGTTGAACGGGACCTAATATCGTTTGTCAGTAGAATTTGCGAGATTCGACAAAACTGCAAAGTTCAATCATCTGGGAAACATTCACCTCAGATATCACGTACTCTTCGTCGATGAATTGTCATAGCTTTGTCATACATTAATTCTCACATAAGAATCACTCTGGACATGTCATTCATATCAAACTTGCCATACACAAGAATTAAACCCATTTGGTGGTAACTGTTTCGAGTAAAGTGGGGTACATTCGCCCAACGGTTTTAAAGTATTTTCCCCACATATTGGAAAAATTACTGTATTTCGGCTTTAAGTTAGGCCCTATTCTGGTAATTTCTTGGAAATATAGGCCATTGGGAACAAATTTACAAATAATTTGTGTTTAAATTGTTTTCTTGTTTTCTGTAAAACTAATATAAAATGTAACACTAATGTTTTTGGAAACAAAATTGTATTGGGAAAAATTATTCCCAATTTAAAAAAAATGTATTATAGGCATTAGAAAAAATTATTTAGAGAATTACGAAATTTGATAGTTTCAGAAAATGTCACATTAACTTAAATTTTCGGTTTTCCCTATTTTTGGGTAAAAAGTGTATTATTTATTGTTTTATTTATTGGGATTTTTTCAATTAATTTATATAGACACATTAATTACCTTTCAAATGTTGGAGTGAGACAAAATTTAAAAAACAAATTAATATTAAATTCAAGTTATTGAGAGTTGGGGCACATTTGATAGGTTTATGCGGGGTGGATTCGACAGTCAGATTTTGAACTAAAGAAAAATTTAATTGTTATTTTGAAAAAATGTATGCTTACGAGTATTGAACAAATAATGCCGAAGTATTATTTGCCCGATTATTTAAAAACTAAGAGCCAAAAGTAATTTGGTATTATGAAAGATTAATTCTTTATTAGGAATGGCCGCGTACAATGTTTATTTATAGAAACATGAAAATGCTTAAATTGAACTTAAGAAAATTATTAGATCACCTTTATCGCAAGGATATATAAAGATAAAAGGAGATAGTGGCGGTCTTAAAACTGGAAGACTTGTCTACTGCCACAAATTAATTTTCGCTTATATCGACATAAGCTGCTTTGTTTTGTTACTTGAAAATTATTTACAATAAATAGAACAAAATATTGTTAAATACAATTTTCATTTCTAATTCCAGAGACATTTTCCGCCCAAGAGACAGAGAATTTTAGAAAGTAGTAACTAGCTCAAATTACGAACTACTATCTTTTAAGGTAAAATACACATGAGGAATACAATGAGAGAAATTTAATGGGTTTAGCATTGCCGTGGTAGGTACATGGATGTGCTTCGTTTAGCTTCGAATTTAGTTAAGAAATAAATAAAAATTCTGTATCACAACAAATAATTAATTTGATACAAATTATGCTTATATTATCCTGAAGACTTACCTAAACAAACTTCGGACGCACACACAAACCGTCGATGGAAATGTTATATAAAATTAGCTTTCAATTCCAATGTGTACCAATGCCAACTGTACTAAATCAATAAAATCTGTCTATGATTAAAATATTAACTGGCATCTATATAGCGCTTTATAATTACAAAATTGGCCGACATAAATATTTATGTTATATATAAAAATGCAATAAACGTCCGAATTAATTACAAATTTATAATTTTACTCAATGAAATAAAAAAAAAAAATAATTACGTTAATAAATTAATAAAATGTCAATAATTATTATTAAATTTGAATTAATAAAGACAAACCATACACTTTGTGTATAGCAATAAAAATAATTACAATATTCTTAAGCATATCGTATACATATGTATGTACATTTATATCCATATTATGCTAGAAGCAATGATTTACGAGCGTTACTTTTATAACCCGTGTGTTAACATCTTCCTACACTACTTATCTAACGTAATAATCATAACTATCAAGCAATTTGTTTATAAGTATATACCTATATTTGTACAAATAATAAACATCTTCCACTTACGAGACGAGGAAAGAGATGTGTTCAGTTATAAACGAGTATTATAAGAAAACAATCGCATACAATCAGAAAAGAAAAATCGTTAATTTCTTTGACACATGGCACACGATCATATCACACAGAGATAAATTTTTATATTTTATTTCCCCGTACAATGAAAATATTTTTTTTTGTGGTTTCCACTTTTCTTTTCATGGTGCAAAAAACTTTACATTGTATTGAAATTTGAAATTAATCGATTTATTATTTCCTTGAAATTGAATATATACAAGGTGACCCGATTTGGAATGCTTTTCGTTAACTATTATGGATGTTGCAATTTAATATTTCTTTGCACCTCACTCTATATTGAATGGTATCAAAAATTGACAGTGTTCCATAAACTTTTTATTCAAATAATCCAAGAAATCACTCCGTTAAGGATTACTATCCCAAACCGGGACACTCTGTATAGAACAAACACACGGTAATTGTTCATTATTAAATTATAATTTTTTTAATTAATAAATTTTATTCAGGTAAGTTTTAATGTAATACATAAAAATGCTTTGGGCTATAATTAACATGTTGTAAGTTTTTTCTTGTTTATTTATATGATGTATATGTTACGGTAAAAGCGAAATCGGTAAATGTCCCTTCACCTCACGGAGTATTTTTAAAGGGATTAGTGCAAATTGGAATTGGGAATAGCAGGGACTAACGCATTCACTAACTCTCACGGGGGGAGCTAATTGTGCCTAACTTAACGCTTAGTCTCCTGATAGAGAATATAAGAAACTATAGGGATTTATGGGGGAAGTTGACAAACATTTCGTAACCATCGGACAACCATCGGGCAACCGTTTTTTAATCGTGTAAACGAATTAAATAATTAATATTTCGGACATTTACCGATTTCGTACTTTAACCGTAACATATATACATATTTATCAAATGTATTTTAATTATATAAGGAATTAATAAAATTGGTTTGATTTTCTTAGATAAAATATAGTCGTACAGGTGGTAAAATGTGGCGTATAATTAATAGGTGTAATAGAGACATAGAGTCAATGTTTACATTGACATTCTGTATTTAGCACCTGCTAATAAGGCTAGGGTAGATTACATGGACGGAAAGAAAGAAAGAGCCAAATCGTTAGAAAATATACTGGTGTGTACCGGCCCCAAAATGTAAATTTAAAGAAAGGACTTACGCAATTGGTTTACCGTTTAATAAATTTTGGTCAATAGCCTAAATAATTAAAATAAATACCGAAAATTGTGTGGTAGCCTTCTTTTTGAAATTTTAATTCTTCGTTGAACGTAATTGAATATTAATTACAGTTTTGTCAACTAACTCCAATGGGTAGAATATGAAAACGTTCGTAAACAATCATGACTTAAATTATAAAATTGTTTGTAAATCAACTCCAATTGCCAATTTATTAAATGTTTTTATACCTTGTGATTTTCCACAACTCGATCATTAATTACAATAATTTTGCCTACCTTCTTAAAACCATGCATCGAAAATCGAGGTTTTCGTAGAGATTTTCATTTAAATTATTAAATGTTCATCAACCACTTCTAAATTTTAATTTAATTAAATGAGTTATGCCTCAAAGTTGTCCAAAAGGTGATGAATTTTTTTTTTGCACCACTTTGCTCACCTCGCTAAAGATATGCATGAAAAATTGAACATTTTATAAAAATATTTTCAGATCAAATCAATTATCCAATGATTGTCCATAAGTTCGTAAATTTTTGATCAAATTTTACAACTATTAACATTCCATTCTAAGCATTAGATAGGTATACAAAACTAATTAATTGGTGGGCAAAACTGATCAACATATCAGCTTTACTGACATTTCCTAATTTAAATCAAATTACGAAATTTAATTTATTTCTCTATCTATTCTTTTCTATTTAATTCGTTCTGGAATTTTGCATAAAAAATAAACATTTAACACTAGGTAGCATCATTATATTCAGTTCATTTTTTCAAATTACCATTCACAGTTCTCAGGGCTAGTCAGGGCCCGGATGTTGCACAAAGCAACGGTGAGAAGCTAGTTTTATTTTGATTTCTCGGCTTTCGATTATGTCCGACAGTTGTATTCCCAACATGACAATGGATCCCCGTTCCTACTTATTAATAAACCCGTCACTTCCAATACACCACTTTCCGTTAAATCTCATTGATATATACTGGGTTCTCCCTTAAGTTCGAACTTTCATCAAGATAAGGCAACATGTTTCGGCTGTAGTGGCCAAATTATGGTGAAAAAACAGTTTTTTTTGTCAAAAATTGTCATTTCACTTAAATTTTCTAAAAAGAACCCGTGAACATTTAATCGATTCACCAGAAATTGATCCATTATTTAATAGTGTATTGGCATTAAAAGGATATAAGCGGCCAGAAACAGTTAAACATTTTAGTTGTTTCCTTGCCATGGTAAATTTTTACCGACGTTTTCTGTTAAACGCAGCCAGTAATCAATTCATGCTCAACGAGTTTCTCTAAGGCTCAAAGAACAACAAAAAGGTGAAAAATTTAACGAAACGATAAGTCTATTAAAGCCAAAGTGTAATCTGGCATTTCGAAAAAAATGCTTCCTGGGAACATTTGTTTCCTCCCATTTGACCCCATTTGAGTTTTGACGTTTATTATTCCATACCTATTTTACGAAAGAAATAGTAGATATTTCATTTCTTATTTTATTGCGATCGCGTGTCATCCGCGAATAATTAAATTATTTTATCGTAAATTTATTCCCCAATTGACAGATTTAAATTTGGGAAACTAGGAATTAGGAAAACAGGTCTGAACAATAGCTACGCTACAAAAAATAATGATTCCCTATTCCCCGGGAACTACCAGAATAGGATCACGGCGTTAACAGACCGTTTATCTCTGATAAACTCCGTAAGCAAATATTCCATAGTGTACACGATATAGGGTGCCGTCACTCCCAAAAACTAGGACTACAATTAAACTGGTAACTAGCAAATACTTTTGACCTGGCTGCTGGCTGGCAAAGGCATGCATCGCATCTCAGAAGAATAAAGTTAATAGACACATTGAGTCATCAAAGGCATTTCCTTTTCGTATCGAAGAGATTTGACGAATTGTATTCATCCAGTTAATACTTCCACAAACCAATCAGGGTAGGAACCAATCAAAAATTTTAGCGAAAAAATTAAGAAATATCCATAAAATCTCAAATATAATTTAAGCAGGCCTACCATTTTACTAGGTGATCAAACAACTCGTAATTTTTCTTCACTTATGGAAACCAAAATAAATCTAGTAGCCTTTGCTTTCTCCAATTTCTCCTAAAAACATTCCCTATTATTATTTTATGCTGATATTTTTTATCGATAAAACTTGCGCTTGGTTGCTTTCCAGATTTAATGGTTGAGGATTTTATCGCAGATGTGTTAAAAAGAAGTGATTAATTAGATTTGAGAGCTTGATAGAAAGCACGCAAATTATTTCTTTGATTCTTTGAGACTCCGTTGCGTCATTTCTATTGTATTAAAATAATTTAATTGATAATAAACAAAAATGAATGCTAAGATTGTCACTTCTTAAACCCTGCCATTTCCTGTCACCATTAGATTATATTGATGATTAAACATATTTATCTATATTTGTACATCACATTTTGTCAAATCGGTTGATTTAAAATAATTACCTTTGAAACCAATGCAAATCAAAAATTTTAATTTACTTTATGCTTTCCGTAAACGCCAAAAACCACGAAATAATTGGGTCACATCAATTTCATGGAAATCTAAATTATCTCAAAATAGCTAGTTTAATGGCCTCGAACTGTAGTATCTTACTACTGCCGAAAATTATGTACAATCTATCACTTTTTCTATCAAATTTGTCACAATTTCTTAAAATTTGGTACGTTTCGGTAAATCTGGACAAAATTACTTCCATGGGTCGATCCCCTTTCCAAAACAATGAAAATGTGCTGCTACAATTTCAAACGATTTTTAAACCATTCAAAATGAAACTTAAATATAAATTTATTTATGATACACATAATGGTGTTATGATACTGACTAGTTTTCAAGTGCTGTAATGTGCTATAAAACTATTAAGGCGAAAAAGAGAAACAACTAATTTAAACAGTAGACAACACTATGCGCATTTATTTTGACGTTATGAAAACCAAATAATATATTTGTGCAGCGTGCGCTGCAATGTTTTGTTTTAAAATATATTTGTACTATACACGTACACACAAAATCATATTACTAATAAATGACTATACGTCAAAAAAAATAATCAAAGTTGATTTATTTTTATAGATTTGCCCAATTTAAACTGCTGCAAAAGTAAGCTATATCATTTGTTGCTGAATTTATTTCTATTTTTTGTTTATATGTTGTACACACTCATTCTTTCAAGTGATTTGTACTTACATTACTTGTCCTACTCTATTTTCATTTTAAATCATATGAACCATTTGAAAAACTAGTCAGTGTCATAACACCATTACAATAGAAAACCATACATATAATTAACAGTTCCGGTATATTATCTATATCACGTTTTAATAACAAACCATATTAAAATAACAAAATGCGTATAAACTACTGACGTGATTTTAGATAAAACAAAACGAAAAAATATTCGACGTTTCAAATAATAAACCTAATTGGTATAAAAAAAACTGGTATAAATTTATACCAGTTTAGTTTATTAACTGAACGCAACCAAATTCAATGACATTTCATTTTATCATACAACTTCACGTCAAAATATTCACGCAAAAACATCAAACAAATGGTGGTGGACCACCAAAAACATTTTAATTCGTTCTAAACGTTAAATAATTTTAATACTTTATGTTTGCCAAATAAATAAAAAGTCAAATAATTAATAAATGTTAGATTTTAAAGTGTTTATTGTGTGTAAATATTATAAAATAAATTGTGACGAAAAGTTTTTGTGTGCGAATAGTAAAGAAAAAAAATTGTTGGTGTTGTAGAGAGCTCCTCGTAATAGTAGGGCTGCATTCATTATGGAGAATCAACAGAATATAAAACCAAATCAACGGATATCATCTGATATTTTGGATGATTTAGCGAGTCGTTTTATAATAAATATACCCGTCGAGGAACGTTCTGATTTAATACGATTGTGTTTCCAAATTGAGCTCGCTTATTGGTTTTATATCGATTTTATATGCAAGCAAAATCCATCGGGCGGTGGTTTTGCTGGAATTGGAAATAAAGTGTTTGCTATGCAGCTGTTTCAGGTAGGTTATTATAGTAAATATGCGCTAGTTTTTCTTGAAATTAGTTCCGGCTTTGTCCAATGTTATGTCTGTGGTTACCGCAAAATTGTGATAAACTAGATACATACTTTGTTTCAAAACCACAAGTTTAAAAATCTACAATTTCTCACAAAAGTACGATTAAATTTAACCCACAAAATATTTATTCTCTCTCTCGCCAATGCAGCATATTCCATTTCTCCGGGAGCATGTATCAACAATTGATAAAATTTTTGATGATTGGAGACAATACAAACTATCCGTACCAACATACGGTGCCATAATTTTATCCGAAGACTTAAAATATGTTCTCTTAGTTCAATCATTTTGGGCCAAGAGTTCATGGGGTTTCCCCAAGGGGAAAATTAATGAAAATGAACCGCCGCTAAGTTGTGCGGTTCGAGAAGTACTCGAAGAAACCGGCTTCGATATAAGCCAATTGATCGAGCCAAATGAATACATTGAATCAGTAGTTAGCGATCAATTCACCCGATTGTACATTGTACCAAATGTACCGAGAAATACAAATTTCCAGCCACAAACGCGAAATGAAATAAAATCATGTGAATGGTTTCGCTTAGAATATTTACCGGTATCGCGACACGATACGGTATCAAAACAGAATTTGGGCATTAATTCTAATTCTTTTTTTATGATAACGCCGTTTATGAAGCGATTAAAAAAGTGGGTGAATGATAGGACTAGATCGAGTTCGGTGAATGGAACGAGTTGTAGTGGTGGTCGACAACGGCATCATTCTACGGGTGATTTAGAAACCTTAAAACGTGGTGGTAAACATAACGGAAATGGCAGCTCAACTAAAGCACAAAATCGACGATCACAAAACATGTCGAGCAGCAGTCCGTTCAGCAATTTAAATACGAATACTCCGAACGGGCGAAGTAGTATCACCGGAAATCCATCTTCGGCCTCAAAAATATACACCAATTCAAAAATGACACAAATTTTTGATTTTCATCAAATCACACCGCAGCAAACACCCGGGTCATCAACGGAAAAACAGATCAAATATTCAATTTTAACAAAATCCGAGCCACCAAAACGTAAACTTTTCGCAACGCCTGCAGCAACTTCGACCCCGGAGCAAGAAAATTTCGAAAAAACGCAGCGTATCAAGAAGAAATACGACCAGCAGTCGCTACGCAAATTACGAAAGAAAATTATTATAAAATTCCCAACCGAAAATTCATTGCAAACGTGGAAAACATTTAAATTCGATTTGAATGGAATTTTGCCAAAATTTTAACGTGTCCCTTTCCGTCGTCTGTAAGCGTCCAGTGGACGCAAAATGAACAAAAATTTTATTTTTTAAAATTAATTTTGGACAGAATAAAATAAATATGAATAAACTAAATCGGTTTGTGTTTTAATTTTTTTTTACTTCCGCCTCCGATTTACTTGATAATACAATATTATAAATTGAGTCATCCATTCTAGACTACTAATCTATGTAATGTTTTTCCAATTAAACGATAAAAATCTCGAAAATTTAATTAAAACCGTTCATGCATACATTACAATATAATTAATTAATTGAAAATTAATAAAGAAATAAAAATTTACACAGCTGGTTTTTATCAGAATGTGCAGTTTAATTAATTTACGCTATAAGCGCGATTTTGTCCTAGATTTTTGCAGTATTCTAAGAATTTTTCTGTGTTTCAATAAATCATAAACCGCTTCACGCATCGCTATCAAGATTTTACGAAGCAAATAATGGGTTTACGAAACGGTATAATTTGTAATGTTCTATACGTGATTTAATTTTATAGTCATAATTATGGGGAACGCTTCAGTGCAAGGTAAGTTCAGTTTTAAGTGACATCTATACCGTGACAAGATAACTTAATTTAAAGGTGAGATGCAGCGGCACCTATTTCATTAAATTATGTATGTAGAACCATAGCTAATATAGCCAAAAACATGGTTTTCAACAGAAAAAATTAAAATATATTACCGCTAAGTATTGATTAAATTAAATTATATTACACCAACGACATTTAATTGTCTGTATCGTCATAATAATAAATGTGCGAGTACATGTGTGCATCTTCAATTACATAAATCGTTAAAAAATGTCTAACCTTCAGCCGTTTGCGCTTAAACGCGTTCCTGTTAAATAATTAAATTAATTACATTTGATTTCCAGTTAAAGCGGCATGTAAAAAAAATTTATGATCTGAATTGAATGTCAACAGCTAATATGCATATGCATGGTAAATTAATTACTTTGAGTCAGCGAAAAGCATTAATTTTTTTATGTTTGTAGAAAATTGTATAAACGGTTTAAGTTTGAATTTAAATTAAAGGCAGAAATCCATGGCTGGTAAAATATATGCGCTCGTAGATAACACCTAAGTTATCTAAACTTAAGACAGTTCAGGTTAGGGCGGATTTATCTTTTGAAATCAGTCATAATTAAATACATTACGCCGGTTAGGTGACCAGATGGACGCCTTTTATTTATTTTGAATTTCTTTCGACGTGCGGACATTAACAGTTGTTTCGGTGTTCACAAAATAAATACATAGCCTATAGGTTTACAACTACAATTTTCTTGCTAAATCATGAGCATGTAAGTGTGATCAAGTATTTGGTGGGATTAGGTGCTTAAGATTATTTGCCGCGCGGTGGCAAAGTGGTCAGCATGCTTGCTCCAGCGACCGGAGGTCCCGGGTACGATTCCCGGCGGTGACAAGGTAACAAATTTCACGGCTGGTTTAGGATCAATGAATTAATCACTCATTATCCGAAATGAAAATATGATTATGAAACCTCATTTGAGGCGGCCAAATCCCTTGATGGGATATAGTGCCAGAGAGAGAGAGAGGTGCTTAAGACAAGAAACTAAATCGGGGTCTAGCCCTTCATGTAATTTGCTGCATTTATTCCATTGCATACAGCTAATCAGTAGTTTATTTACATTCTACTTAATTTTAATGCACCTCTTCCGACGTCTGCGGCAAGTCTCGAAATTCATTAATTATTTTTCCCCTATCTCCAATTTAGGAAGGTCGGGTGAACGCATGTTCATAATAGAGTTGCAAATTCCTACAAATTTTGGATTAATTTTCGTTTTATCGAACAGAATTTCAGTCAAATTTTTAATACATATCATCAGGAAAGTCTATACAAATTTTTAGTGAAATTTTGTAAGAAAATATAAATTTATGTTCCATAAAACGGAACAATATGCTGAATATCCATAATTTTTAGGTCGCGTTCATTTCTGTTTTGACGTGAATCTAAAAATTAAACCAAATTTCATTTTATTTCGGTTATTCTGTTTGCCTCCATTTATTCAGAAATAAAATAATACATTTATATTTAGTGCAAACGGAGTCGTTAAGTTTTTAGTAAGTTTCATAAAAAATTGAGTTGGAGATTGGAACGGGTTAATGATCACATATCTCGTAGAAACCACGATCTTGATCGGTAATACTGGAGAGGTAAGACTATCCGGCGAAAACAAGAAGTTAATTGCTAAACTTGGGAACATTTTCGTTTGTACCATTACGAAGTGGTTAGCTACAAAGGCTAATGACTTTGAAATTCTTCAATGAACCTTATTAAGAAAGTCCTGTTAAATTAACCATTCATTGTTTTTAGCTCATTAGATAAGCTTTTAACACACAGTATACAAAATGTGTGATCCTCTAAAGCTTACGTCATCAAATGACATTGAATTGCTCCTACTGAGTTGAAAACTATAGGAACCATACCAAAATAGAATCTACCAAATGTCTCTGAGAAATAATAGGCGCACATTCGCAAAACGACGGTTTCATTCCGAATCTTATATCATCATACGTATGAGTGTATGGCCACTTGTATCAACAAAACAAATTCTGAATTTGAAAGTGTAAATTAATAAGCTACAAGATGTCTGAGAAAGCAAAAGAGTGGGCAACTAATGTAATGTTTATCAGAAAATGAAAGTGAAATTTCTGAAGTGCCATCCAATTCAGCCAGTTCAGTGCACTCAATAAACACGACCCCAACTATCTGGAATTCCTTCATTCAGTCCAAAGCCAGTAAAGGTTTGATAAATCTGTAGTAACACAGTGAATGTTCAATTCAGTGAGGTCGGAGTCAACGATTGCTTAACATAAAGCACACGTTCCTTCCAGCTAAGGTTTCATTGCAAACTAAATACTTAAATTTGTTGACCATCTTCAGTTTTGTAGCATGTCGTTACCTGATACATCGAAAGTGAAATTTTAATTTTTAGAAAAAATATTCATTAATTTTTTCTAGGTTAGAATGGCTTGGCTGACATCTGTCGAGCAAATTTCAAATCACAGTTTGCTAGGGAGGAAAATGGATCAAAAGTGACAAAACATATTCGCTTTGAGAATTTGTATGTGGGAAGTGCCGAAGAATGAGGAAACACCTGCTTTGGCATTCTCCCCAATCTAGTACTGAACCGAATTGATTTAATTTTTTTTGTTAAGTACATATTTTTAAGGCTTGAATGAATTCTTCTTGTCGATGTCTTTTGTTGTTCCATCTATTTTAGATTCAATCTTGTTTTCAGTCTCTTCCATTTTGTGAGATAATCCTCCAAAGCTGTAGCTATTTCACTCACAAGATTTTGTTCTTTCAATTTTTTTTTAGAAGTGACATCGATGGCTAATTTGTTGTAGTCGCTTTGCTAGAGGCAATCATACTCGTAATTGTATCTTTCGTAACGTCATGTATGCAGCTTCCGCCAATTCAATAGTTTCTTGTAGATCTTCAATTTTTACGCAGGCTGCTTCAACAGTCTTAGCGATTTAATCAGAACAGTTGAGAAGACATCAGCAGTTTTAGTAACTATGAATGAGATCGGATTTGCCTTTCGTTTCCATAAACTATAATGAATTCATTGCCTTTCATAGTAACTTTTCAGCAGTCACATCTACAGCGTCAATCACTTTCGATGCTAATTCTTATTCTGCTCCTATTTTACCAATAACTCTTTGAATTATATCCCCCAATTTTAGTTTTACTGCCTTCGGCTTTGACTGAAATAACTTCGTTAAGGTTTATTTTGTGAAAATTGGAGAATTTTAGAGGCGCAGTTAAAGTTAGCGATTGTTTTAATTATGCAATTTGCCTGAATGAAAATACTAACAGGAAGCGGACAAATAATAATATCATAATAGGAATTTTATGCCGCCGAAATTGACCCAATTATATTAAGTCTACACTTCTTTTAGTAGTAGACCACGATTTTAACGCCAAGGGACAAAGTCCCAGATGCGCCCCTCCTCGTGGTGCTGAGTAATTTTAAATAAATCAGACGGTGTAGTGGAGGCGATGCAGCAGAAATTTTGCTTATTAGTGGCTCACTAAATAAAAATGTATCTGGTATGAACGTAAGCCTTAAAATCCATCACGTGTAAGTGACCAACACACGTATACTAAGTAAGTGAGCGGCCCGGTCAGCCCCCTACTCTCACAAAAGCTATTGGGTTACCTTCCAAGTGGCAAAATTCTATCATGGGATGGGAAACCTAGAGAGAGAGAGTGGCCATGGTTCCCCATTAGAAAAAAAACGTTGCAACCTTGTGTTTGGTCTCTTCGAGTTTATAGCTGCAATCACTACGCATTTTAATTTGATATAAACATTTTCAGCAGTCTTCTATTTTGCTTTAGCATTTGTAATTCCTGATTTAGCGTGATCACCGTCTTTCGAAACTTCAGGGATTAATGTTCCGCGATTGAATCAGATATTTTTATGGCATTTTCGTCTCTATTCGATCTTATCTTTGATTTCATCGATTTTGTCAGAAAGCTACAGTCAGAAGTCTTTAAAATTTATATAGTCGTACTGATTTCTTCTGATAATTTTGTGAGTTTGGTCTACATCTATTTCGAGCTATTTATCTTTAACGTTTTCATTTTTATTGGAATTTCGAAAATTTTTATGTTGCATCATTTGCTATGGTAGCCTTTATCATTTCCTTCTTTGTAAGCGAAACATTTTATTCGGTTATAATCGGTTATCGATCACCTTCAATATCTTCGGCTGAATCGGACATTTGTTCAACTTCAAGAACAATATCGCATGCTTAACAACTTCATTATAATTTTTCTGAAGCTTTGGAAGCATTTTCTGTCGCACCTTTTAATAAATTCTCGGCCTTACTATTTATTCCACCTGTTGGTTTGATGATTTGTGCAATTATATCTTTTGTAATAATTTCAGGGTGTCAAAAATTTTTTTGCCTACAGATTCAAGCGTAGAAACGAAGTTGTCTTCTTTTTCTGTTGCTTTATTGGTCTGTTCTCAGTGGCTTCTAGTTGAGCAGGATTTTGTCTACAATTTCGGAAAGCTCAAACATATCTTTAACGTTACAAGTATTATGAGTTAATTTGTCTGTTGGTTAAATTGATTAATCTTTAGCGTCTTGGGTTTTCTGTGCTAACATATCGACAGTTTTGGACATTGTTCCTTTGTTGTCATCCAGTTTTTTTTTAATTTCATCTTTAGCAGATTCAAAAAACTTATATTTCTTAACAGAACGTTTTGATTCTTATTTCCTTATCTTCTTTATTTGCTGTAAGCTTTCAGGTTCGACATTATTTTCCAACCTGATTTTTGCCTTGCTTAATTTTACCATCCAAAAATTATTGTCGGGATTTATTTCAAATCATCTATAAGGAGGCAGCTTTTAATTGACTATCTTTTCCTGTAATACTGCCGTGAGATCCAATCAATCCCGAATTTCGACGATGAGAATGATGTTCGAGTCCAACATTAACCAAGCATTTACATTGGTTTCAACAATGGTAACATCAATCCAGAATATTGTTGGTAAAGAAACTACCAAATAACCGAAGACATAATGAAAACAATAACAGGTTTGTACCGCTGGTCAGTTGTGATAAACAACTTGGTTTGAAAACTAAGGTAAAAAAAAATTAAAATCTTAGTGGCATTTCAGCAGTTTACACCGCTTACAGTACACTTGGGCCTTCACTTGAATGAAACTACGCTAATTCTCAGGCCACTAAAATAGGACTGAATTTGTATAATGAAAATGAGATTAAAATATGAGTTCTAAATGTGGAAGTGGCTTCTGCAATCTGACTAATTTGAACTAAAATAACCCATTTCTCAACCGATTGGAACGCAACTCGGTTTTTACTGTGCAATTGGAATTTTTATATGACTTTCTAATTAGGTTCAAGAAACTTACTTGTTTGAATGAAACTTAGAAATGGTTCAGGTAGTTGGTCAATCTAAATGGAGCCATCTAAAGCCAGTTGTGAAACTGATCAGTTTTAAGCTGGTGGAACTAAACAATTTCTTATCCAATTGGGATATAGTTTAATTTGATTGAGATTTTTCCCATAGAAATAATAGAAAAATAAAAAAATTGGAGTTCATAACGTACGGTTGAAATTATCCACCAGGATTGCCACTAGCAAATAGAAACAGTTACATATTTCCAAAATTATATTGATGGATTAAATATTACGAGATCCTTGAAATAATTCAGTTTTACCATATCACACCAAATCGGCAGTTAGCCAAACCCCCAAATCACACAAGCTTCCGGGCTCAAACATCAATGTATGGGGTGGGCGAATTCTTTAACGCTTATTCAACAAGTTCCCAAAATTATTATTACGGAAAACGAACGGAAGGTTTTATATGTGCCTCTCACCTCCAACTCTATTTTTTATAAACTTAAGAGTTCAAGCTTTCGAACCACCAAAGTGCTTGGCCTATTATATCGTTACTACCCCATTATACGGAATGTCTTTAGGAATCTTAGGAGGGACTGGAGCATATGCATATAAAATGGTGGAAATTTTTTTACCGCCGGGGGCGTCTAAAATATTTGGGAGAAAACCTACTATGGTTGTAGAATGGTAAAATGGAAAGAACTGAACATGTAACATAATTTTTTCTAGTTACCACCGAGAATCTAACCCAGGGGCTTCGAATAACAAAGCAAGCTTTTTATCCTCTCTGTCAACGAGGGCGGAAGCCCCCATACACAATAGGGGAATTGGGTTGTATATGGTAATCTCCGCTGTGCAATCTCTCTATGAATGCTGCATGCCCTGCGGTATAGTTAAGAGACATCTAAAAATCTTTAGCGTGGTCTGCCTAACTTGGAACCTCTCAGAAAAAATACCCTCCTTAAACAAAACCAAAAGAACCGTGGAGACTATGGAAACTGCTACAAGGAAGGTAGTTTCCGTAAAAAACCACCTAATACCGCAATACTTCTTTATATTATTCCCATATAGTGTAGGTAATATGTCGTTAGAAAGGTTGAATCAAACAACAATTCTGACATCTCTTTAGTACATAAATTCACAGTTTTGGTGCTGTATCAAAATTTTAAATCATGATAGAACATAACCATGTCATATATCGTTGAAAAGGAATTGAAGAATGATGTAAATTTTACTGAAACTCCTTAGTACTACAAATTGCCGTTATGGTGCTGGAGACAGTTACTTTTTTATTATTTAATAGTTCTTGAACAAGGCAAGATATCAGTGAGTTAGTTCACAAATTATTCAATTATTATTGAGTTTATACGTGCTGTCACAAATTTAGCTGAAGCAGCCTAGTACTCTAAATTACCATTGTGGCGCTAATATCAGATACATTTTTTTCTCATTTTGATATAACAATGTGTGTATATCGTTTTAAATATTTTGGACGGACCATAAATTTTGTTACCAGCAATTTATTTTGCATCTCCGCCGTGTTTACACTGTTGGCAAATTACACCATTAGTATAGAAGGTTATGCCACAAGTGGCATATCATTGTGATGGTCTTGAAAAATGTCATAAATTTTGTTAAATCACTAAGTACTCAAAACTACCATTGCGGCCCTGGTAGCAGTTATATCGTAAGAAATATCTTCGTAAAAGGAACAACTGTTTTGTTTTCTGCATTTTAGTTAATAAATCCGCAGTTTTAAAGGGTAAAAAGTGACCGGTTTTCAATCAGAAAGGGCAGATTTCAGAACTTGGTTAACAATTTATTTAAAAATGTGTTAGAATAAAACAAAATTAACAATAATTGCTTAAGAACTAGGCAATGAGCTTCATTGAGTAGAACCGTATTCCAGAGCCTCGATTAAAATCCTTGTCAATATTATTTTACACACCAAATTCAAACATGATCAACAGCCTAGTTCGAGAACTTCATTCAAATGTTATGATAAATATCAATCCCATCCTAAACACCGAATTAGACCATAATTGGGTAAGAAATGGCTAAGTTCCAAACATCAAATCCAATTTTAGAACTTCGCCCATATTCATTTTAAAACCCAAAATCCACCCTAAACTCAGAATTTTACCTTCGTTTGTTTAAAAACTTTTTCCATTGTTAAGGTCGGGTAAGCAAAGTCAAAGTTCTATATGGATATTCCAGAAGTACATATAATATTCATGCTATGCTTCTAATGCTGGCCAATTCCCTTCAAAAGTCAAATTAAAATTCCACATCCTACAATTCAAATTTGAACAAAACCATTTAAGACTAGGCCTAGTTCTATCATATAATTCCAATCCTGTTAAGACCATGCTATAAAAAACTTCATTCGAAATTCACGTTATAATCCCAAAAGCACATCCAAAATTTTTATTAGAATATCAATCCCGTTCTACCAATTAAATTTCGCCATAATTGGTTATGAATTTTAACAAAAAAAAAAATGGTGAAATGTATGTCTTCTTTCTTTTATTCTTCTCTGTCTAATTGGATCTGGGATTTAGATTACGTCGTCAGAATCGAGTGTGTGAATTTTTAAAGAATTCAAATTTTCGGGTATTTATTTTATACTCGGGTCTTACTAGTTAAATCAAAGTGGAACGTTACCAGATTCGGCATATAGTCAGTTTACAGATTTTAGAGAGAATTTACCTCTTCCAGTCAACAACAACTGCATTACTCAGCGATCTAAATAGCTTTAACTAGGTATACGCTAGCTTATACCAAATTACTTATTTTAGCTAACCTTGAACTTGCGATCTCTTTAATTCATTTCGAAAATGCGAAAGGCATCCTATATAGCTTTTGAATCTTTAAATATATTGTAAAACTTAAACATTCATTGAGATCTTAAGTTTAGATTAGTCTGACATTTTGATTCTTAACGATGAAATTGCATTTGCAAACTGCAAAGTTATTTAACGTCACAAAATACTTGATAATCATCTCAAATGGTGAGAACATATCAACCTACACAATTGTACCAAAGATGATCAATTTTGACATTATATGTACATCTTAGTCTTAAACGATCGAGTTTTTTGTTTTATTTTTATCTCGATAAATATCAAAGCGCAATGTCATTGTGTATCAAAATTGTGATGAATAATCATCACCTCTAATTGGAAACTAACACGCAACCACACTATAAGAAGATCTCATATGGTGATCGTATATTAGGTCATGATCAACGGCTAAATATAGGCCAAACACAAATTTTCGCCATTTATATGTCAATATACTTCCCGTCTTACGAAAGCGCAAATAAAAAACAAATTTTAATTAATTTTGTGAAAATGCGCGACGCACCCAATTTCATTTCGGTTTATCTTGTTAATAGCAGATCATAATAATTATCAACCCATAACCGAAACAATTTTTTTTTATTTATTTATTAGTTTTTCAATTGATATCACGAGATGTTAAAAAATTTATTTTTATGTAAACAAAAATTTTCGATAAACTCGCATAATAAATTTGCATATGAAAATCAAAATTATTTTTATAAAATTTGTGACGTGCGTGTGTCTGAATTTTTCCAAAGAAACCGACAAAATATAAATTATACAGTATGAAATATTATAGACAAGTTTATGGCCTCGGGACCCCTTTTACCTTTTATATCGTTGGTACATATAAACGAGAGACACAAGTATTTTGGGTTTTTTGGTTAAGAATTCTTAATCGTCTTAATTTATAAATTCCTAAAATAGATTAAAAATAATAATAACAATAAAATATTAAATTTCATGAGATTGAATTCCGGTACTCGGGTATTACAAAATTCATAAAATATGGAAATTTTCTATAACGATTTTTCATCACCGTCTCGAATCATGGGATTTAGGTTGGACGCAATCAAAACCTTTATTTTTTACCCACTTGTGTATGGTCGTCGTATGGAAATTGTTAAAAGTTATTGGATTTTATTTATTAATAAATAAATAAATCAGGTGATGGATGAGTGATTTGGGGAAAATGCGTGATGCAATTTTTTTATTGGGATTTTCATTTCTTCTTCATATCATCTTTGGTGTTTCTTTCTTAGCATATTTTCAGACTATTTATATACATCAATTTATAATGGTCGAAACCTTAAGAAGTGCCAACAACTATAATTTGACAGTTACCACGGTTTGAGGAAAATATGCAAATTATTCATGGAACATAAATCAGTAAATGTTTAAAGCAGACGGCGAAAATTGAAACTATTTCATTTTTAAATGTTAATTCTAATTCACTCGTTCATTACTTTTCACATAATTTGCAGGAAGACTGTCATAGAAAGCAACAAATTCACGAAAACGAAGTAATTTTGGTAAGTGGCCCTTTCGAACGGTACTAAATCATTTCTCACCAATTTCAGTTGAGTCATGAATTTACTTGAAATTTGCAATAACGAATAGGAGTTCCTTTCTACAGTTTGTTTAGATTGGGCATTTTCCCCGAGCTTAACCGATGCCGAACGCGAGCTTAACCGATTAAGTTAGAAGCGAAATGGCTAGTGCCATTGAAATTGATTCTTCTTCAGAGAGAAAAAATGTTTTTGTGATATTTTTATTCATTTTGATTTTGGTGTGCAAATTTCAAAGCGAAACAAAATTGGCGATTGGCTGAACATTGAAAAATTGGAAAGTGGTGGAAATTGGCTAAAAACCAACCTGAACTAAAAACTAACGATTGCGGCTGTCGATTATGCGATGAATATTAAGACATGGGAACAGAACGATTCCAAGGCAAGCCGTGCAACTTCAACTTAGTACAAACAGCAGCCATTGCTGCAAATAATAAATTGTGATTCGGCAGCTTCAATGTGGGCGACGCTTAAAAGTGGCCATACTACAGATTCACAAAGAAGCCGAGCGATGATATTAAAGGATCACGGTGAAGAGGAGTTTCCAATTCGATGGTTATGACGAAGATTTTAATGTCTTTGCCAGCTAATCTAACCATTTTCATAGTGCGCGGGAATCAACGAGTGTGGACAACCAAACTATGGTAAATTTGCGGGCGCAATTAATGGCAGATGTGCTTCGATTGAAGTTTCAAAGTCAGATTGAAAAAACGAAAGCGTTAATGACCAAACTGAATTTTCGAAGAAGAATTTCAATTCAAGAAAAGGTCATTCATCGGAACAGAACAACAAAGGAAAAGCTAATGGCGGTTAGCAAGCCAAGATGCAACTGTTTTCATCGTGTCGATGGCTCGACATCAAGTGGAAGTAACACTTGTGGGCACGTCGTAACACATAAGAGTTCGAAATGGTTTTTCACCATCGTGGCTGGAGAAAAAGGCTTTATCAACATTTTTGTGTTGGACGGTGATCCATGCTTTCGTAGACGCATAGTAGATGTGCTGTATCTACCGGAAATTCATATGATTTTTTTTTCGTCGGGAAAGGACATGGATCGTGAGTCGTGGCTATCGATTGCAATCGAATAGCACGCACTGCAAACTACTAAAGAATAGAAACATTTATTCAGTAGGAGTTCGACGCGACAGATGTTTCAAATGCTGTTAAAATTTGAGGAATCATCGGAATTCGATGAGGCCATCGCAAATGTGGCAGTCAAGAAGTCGGGCATCAGAAGCATCATCGTTGAAAAGGAATGTGGTAAAATTAATGATGCGGGCGTTTGTGGGTCAATGCAAATAAATTCGATTGGCAGATCGAGGTATTTTTTGCTTCTAAAGGACGATTATCACATGTTCGTTACGTATACTTAGGAGAATGAAATACGCGAGAGTAGAATGGTTGTGTGGCACGTGATAATCCCACAATTGTATAATCTGCACGAGCAATAATTAATGTGAAGCAAATGGACTACATATTCTGCAGGCGGAGGCTGTTAATTTGGCAGTTCATGTACTGAATCGAACGAGAACAACACAGTTTGCGAATATCGGATCAGAGTTTTCTATGTACATGCCAAATTAAAAACTCCAAATCCAAAGACGGTCAAGTGTGTGTTCTTCAGGTATGATAACCATTCGAAATCGTATCGAATGTGGAAGCCGAAGACGAACCAAATTAAGAAAGCTCGTGATTTTAATTCTGGAAGGATCAATGGCTACACTGGACATTAGTGTCACTAATAAGAAGGCCATCCAAAACGCGAACGTAACAGATTGTTTCGATGGTTTTGATGCGGGAATTGCTCCTGTAATGGAAAACGACAATAAACCAGTGTTGCGCAGCAAAGTGTAAATGGCAAGGCTGGTGAGGGGACGAAGAAAATCAAACACGGATTGCAACGAAAGAATAATGTCGGTAAGTATGACTTATAGCAAAATGAGGCACTGGCGGGCAGTGACGGGGTGGATTGTTATTGAATATGAAGCTGAAACGGAATAGAGCATAGAGAGTAACTGAGAGGTTGGATGGTGTCCAGAGGCAAGAACAATATATGGTCTAAACTGCAGAGATGGTTTCTCTCTCGTTTTGATTCTGTTCGCGAATAACAGGCGATAATGATACGATCTAGCCACTTGGTATGATGGTCATCAATTTAACGTGGATTAGTTTGTGGATGACAGCTGGAAAATTATTGTGGGGATATTCCAGTAATGCAGAGAAAAGCCACAGCTGAATGATTTTAATACGTTACCTGGTCGTGTTTTACATAATTCGGTAAATCCGTACATGTGTAATATTAAGGTTTTACTTAAAGACTTAAACTTACTTAAACTTACTTGCGTGGGCAGGGGAAAGGGGATGGCAGGGGAAAAAGGGACACATCAGAATATGAGGGGGGCGATGTGAACCTTCTTAAATTTAGGGCTACGAAGGGAGTGAAACGGAGGATACCGTCGACTCCGTCGAGTTCAACTAACCGACGTAGCACTTGCGGAGTGCCGAAAAGTCTGTGAGTCTGGTTTCAATAGAGCGAAAATATCGAGAGAAAGTCATGAATGGGACTTGTAAGGAATGCCACAGAGTATACAAAAGGGAAACAAGGAAGACGCAAAGGAAGTCGTTTAGGCGTGATAGAATGGAAGAAGTCTCGGAAACCTCGCGCTTTAGAAATATTCTGTCTACCAGTCCAGCTGTTCCAGGCTATGTGATAAAACCGGATTGCGAATAGACGGTTTCTAGTGAACTCTTGATCTGTTGATGGAAACTCACTTCCCCGGAAGTGAGGATGTGTCTACTGCGAGGCCCTTGGATTACTGCGTGTCTAGGGATGACTGCGAGGTTCAACAGTCGCGTAAAGTAGATATTCTGAACACACGGAAGATAAAATGGGCTATTAAAGGGTTTAAGCCGTTTAAGTCAAATGGTCCGGATGGGATTGTATCAGCAAAAATTCAGAAGAACTCGGATGTCTTACTTCCTTGGCTGGAAGTTATCTTCAAATGGTGTCTGAAGCTGGGGTATATCCCGAAGAGGGAGGCTATGGAGATCTTCATCCCGAAGGCGGGTAGAATCTCGCACAGTAACCCTAAAGATTTAAGACCAATATCTCTGTCATCTTTTCTGCTGAAAATCTTAGAAAGGCTGCTAGATGTCTACATTCGTTCGAGAATTGTACCTAGGAACTGGGCATGGTCTCAGCATGCGTACCATAAGGGTAAGTCCGTGGGTACGACTTTACACACCCTGGTTCGGGGAATTGAGAAGCTACTGGATTTTCAAAAATTCTCGTTGGTGGCGTTTCTCGATATCGAGGGCGCTTTCAACAACGTGAAGATGGAGGCAATTATGGCAGGATTGTTGCCACGTAAACATATGCTACTTTTATTATATTTATTGAAAGTAAGTTGAATAATTTGTATAGAATATCCAAACCATGCGCAAATATAGCTTAAAATTTTGTTTTTTCCTTTATTTATTTTCTAAATTTGTTAAATTATATTCATTTACTTTTACTTTTAATTTATTTTTAAATTTTATTTTACTTTTTTCTAATTTGTATTATATATTTTACATATGACCCGTGACTCCGTGACATTGTAAAATCAGGAGCTCACTATCTAGTTTTATTTTTTTATGCTGTACTATTATTTTATTGACACTGAATGTATTCCATGGGATTTTCTAAAATAAAACTATGACAAAAAAAAAACTTGAGATTGAAGACCTAGTAATCAGGTTAGTTAATCACTTCATAGGTAGCAGAAGGATTATAGCGAGGATGGGGGAAGCTTCCGCCAGAGTACGGGTTATTCGGGGAACACCCCAGGGAGGTGTCCTCTCTCCCCTCCTTTGGAATTTAGTAATCAATGGACTACTATTTGAACTGGAGGGGGAAGATACAGCGATAGCTGACTCGGGTAAGCACCTGGATACAATCAGGGATGTTATGTAAAATGCGTTATCAATCACTGTGGGTTGGGGATTAACCCATCTAAAAAGGAGCTGGTCCTATTTACTAGGGGAAATAAAATTCCGTCAATGGTTCCACCAAGGCTGAATGGTACTATGCTGGTTCATACTGATAAGGCGAGATTCCTAGGGATTCTGCTGGACAGTAAGCTCAGCTGGAAACCAAACACGATAGAAAGAGTGAAGAAAGCTACTGTGGCACCATACTAGTGTAAAAATGTCATCGGAAAGAAATGGGGCTTGAAACCGGAGCTGGTACACTGGCTTTACACGGCAGTTGTAAGGTCCGTACTGCTGTATGGTGTGAGTGTATGGTGGTCAGCTCTGGAGAAATTATCACACAGGAACATGATGGTGAAGATGCAGCCTGTCTGCCCATAAGTGGTGCGCTGGACACGACCCCCACTAGTGCTTCAGAGTCATGCTGTACCTTTTCCCGTTGGATATCCTCGGTAAGCAAATGGCGGTCAATACGGCCCGCTCGGCTATCAGCGACTTTGGGATAAAAGTGCCTGCAAAAAGGGCACTCAACTATAGACAATTCTGGAATAGTGGTCTCATTATGGGACAGTTAAATTCTACCGGGACAGTTAAATTCTTCATCGAAGGCTCCAAGGTCGATGGTAGAGTGAAAGCTGGTGTATTCTGTAGGGGAATTAAATGTAAGTTTATTTTTTCGTCTACCCGAGTACTGCAGTGTGTACCAGGCTGAAGTTATACCGACTGAAGAGGTCATGAACTGGTTGAAGCATAATCTAATATCGTTAACTAATATCACTATCTAAGTTTACAGTCGGGCGGCTATTCTTTCGCTGGATTCAGTTTTAATGGCGTCAAGGGTGGCGTTGGATTGTCACACATCTCAGTTAGCAAGGTACGGTATGACTCTCCAACTGGAACCAGGGAGAGAATGTGTAGGAAAACCTACACTGAAAAAAATTATTTTGAACTTAAGCTAGTTCAACTTGTTTTAGTTAATATAACACAAACTTTGCATACTTTAGGTAAAAATGACTATGGTTTATTTTACTTATGCATGTTTCATAATACAAAAATGGCTAAGTTAATTTCAATTTATATCAATAATGTTTTATTTTCTTTCACACTGAACTTGTTTGTATGTCAATTCAAACTAAGCATTTATTTGATAACTTCGGAATAGTTAAACTAAACCATGTAAAAGTAAAATCAACTGAGCTTGGTAGTCAATTCAATTTATTTGCTTGGTTTAATCTGAACATAGGCAAATTCATCTCATAACAGTTTGATCTTGCAAATATGTCATCTAACCTAAGCATTTGTTTAAAAACTAATAATTTAACAAAGTAGTAGTTAAATTAAACCATATTTGTTTCATATGAAATAACATAGCAATAGTTTAAACTATGGACATTTAAACGGTGATAATGGATAAAATTCGATAAATCGATATGTTCTTGTGTTATACTATAGGTATGAAGCAGATTTGAATTTTTGCAGTTTGGTCGGTGTAACCTGACAACTGACGAGTAGACCAACTTTTAGATGCAACCAAACTGCCAAGAAAGAACTTGAGGAGGTCCTCATTATTTTTTAAGGGTTCGAAATACCTGAAGGTTAATTTAACTAAGTAACTAAAGTAAAATAATTAACCTGTTCAAAATATGTTGATATACGCTGAAAATTAATATAACCTAGTGAAAGTTTAAAGCTTCGGTTTAAATTAACCTACGTGCTTAGTTATATTAATTGTATTTTTCTTGTTTAAACTAACCTGTGTGTTGGCTCAAATTTTTTTTAAAATTAACCTACATGGTTGGTTATACGTAAAGTTGTAATTATTGGTCAAATTAAACTTTAATAATAGTTGTGTCAACATATGCTGTAGGTTAACATAACCTAGCGGATGGTTTAAATTGTTGTTTAAATTAACCGACGTGTTAAGTTGTATTAACGTTTTGCTTAGTTATATTGACTAAAGCAAATATTTTCTATTGGCATTGGTTATTATTTGAAAATGAACTATTCATTTTAGTATTATGAAACAAGCGCTTAGTTGGCTGAAAAACAATCCACATGTTCGTTTAAAATAACCAATGTTTTTGTTTATATTTACCTAGAATTTTTTTTCAGTGTATGTCTGTGCTGAAAGCAGCAACCCATAGGGAAGCAGTTGTCTTGGCAAACGCTAGTCCAACTGGCAGGGTATAGCACAAGAAGTATGGCCTGGGCTGAACTTGAATCGCTCCAAGATCTTAATCACACTGAGGAAGTGTGATTTAGGTAGAATTGTATCTTACCGGATACTGCTTTTCCGGAGATCATGCGAGAAGGCTGGGTCTGGATGCAAATAACTTCTTTCTGCTGCAGGGACGAGGAGGAGGAGGAGACTCTTCAGTTGGGCAAATACACTATGGACAGCGCCTGTGATCTCGAAAGCTGTAATGTGCTAGATCTTTTACGCTATATTAATAGTACTAAATGGGTTTAAGGGAGTTTATGATGTCGGATCCTGTGGTATTACAACGAGCCATAATTGGCCTAAGTGTGCGATAGCAACCACTGCAACCTAACCTAATCCAAACAAAAATAATAGACACTTGGAATTGCTGCCTAATCAAGTTGAAGCTTCCGAATTTCAACCAATTAAATATAAATGGCGTGAAGTAAAAACAATGATCAGCGAACATATAAACCCCAAAATGCACATGTTCGTGATCTTATTAGTGGTAAAATACTTATAAAACTTTCAGATATATGTATCAAATTAATAAAATACATTTTCAATGCTGTAATGAAAACTGGGTATTTCCCTGAGACTTGGAAAAATTCACAGATCATAATGATCCATAAGCAGGTAAAGATGAAACAAAAGTAGACTCGTATCGTCCAATCAGTTTACTGCAAACTCTGTCAAAACTCTTTGAAAAAATGCTCCTTAAAAAGCTTAATCCAATTCTGCAAGAGCAAAGTATTATACTGGATCACCAGTTTGGATTTAGAGAAGATCATGGTACCACAGAACAAGTGCATAGGATCGTATCAGGAATCAGAAACCCATTTGAACAAAAGAAATACTGCTCTGCAGCATTTGTAGGCATAGCCCAAGCTTTCGATAAAGTATGGCATGAAGGCCTTGTACATTAAATTAAGGCCCAGCTACCATCAAACTATTATGTTATATATGCAACCATTAAAAATCTTCTGCTAAACCAGAAATTCTTAGTGAAATACAATAGTGCATCTTCCAATTTATATGAAATACACGCAGGGGTTCCTCAAGGCAGTGTACTGGGTCCAGTGTTATATGTAATTTACTCATCGGACCTTCCTACTTCAAATTATATAACAGTTTTTATATTGGCAGATGATACAACATGATTAGTGACACATGAAAACCCTCAAATAGCATCAAGAGTCCTGTAATAACACGTAGAAGAAATAGCTAAGTGGCTTTCAAAATGGCAAACAAAAGGAATCGAGCAGAAATCAGCACACATTACATTCACTCTCCGTAAACAAACCTGCCCTCCGGTGAAGTTAAATAACTTTAATCTACCCCAATGCAAAACCATTAAATACTTAGGTCTACATCTAGATAGAAGAATTGACATGGAAGAAACATATAGAAACAAAACGACACTCAATCAGGTCAAGTAAATTCCTGTTGCATAAAATGATACTAAGACCAACGTTGACTTACGGTATACAATTGTCGGGCTCAGGCTGTGTCTCAAATATAATAAAATTGCAACGTGTACAATCAAAAATACTACGAGGGATGGTAAACGCAAGTCGGTACATACGTAACACAAACATACACCGTGATCTCAATATCGAAACGATTAGAGCAGTACAGCAGAAAATGCCAAACTAAATTAGAACAACACCTCAACACATTAGCTCGGGAAATATTATGGAGGCCTAGATATCGGCGCTTTAAAAGAAAAGTTCCCTATCCCTTAGATCTAGCTAAATAATTCATATTAACAACAAACCAACTAATGCATATTAATAAAAAAAACCGAAGGCGCCTCTTGACCAAACAATGTGACGTTTAATGGCTCCACTTGAGTAGGACGAAATCACTGGTAATCGTAAACATACATGAAGAAGTCGAACAATGTCGGTCATAGAAAAATATTGAGCGTATTAGAGAAACTATGTGGAAGCAGATCATCAAACACGACGTTGGAGATTCCAGTAACAACTATGCACATAATAATACATTCCGATTTCACTTATTTCCCTGCCAGATGAACAGTTAGTTCAATCTCTTAATGTATAGCTGATTTCATAACATAATTTAAAAATCGTCATAAGATCAAAATTGAAATTCCCGCCATTTTTCTCATAAACATTTCCGTTACTGTTGCGTGTACTAATTACCATACACTAAAATGCAATTATCATTTCAATATCAAAGTTGTAAAAACAAATAAATTTTAAAATAATACAAAAATTGACGCCAAATTTTTAATTTTAAAAATTTATTAGCTTTGAGATTTTTTATTTGTATTTATTTTTATAAAATGATCTTTTCGATCGCATCCTCTAAATACTCGCGCGAATACATACATCGACGCACACAATATGTTTATTTATTTATTTATAAACTCAAAACAAACCACATATAACATATATATACATACATATATATATATATATATATATATATATATATATATATATGAAAGACATTTTTATTTAATTTATAAAGATACGTATTTTAGAAATTAATAATTAATGATCGATTGATCGTGCGGTATACATAATGAAAATCGCATCGATCGCGTTTCTCTTATATATAAAATACCTTTATTTGTATATAGAAAAATAATTGGCACTCGGCGCATCGATCATCAATATTATTATCATTATGCTACTCATTATTTATACATCGATCGATATTGATGTGATCGCGTTTTATTATTTATTTTTATTATAGTTTTTTTTTTTTTTTTAAATAGTAAAACCTTATGTTAAGTAGATTGTGCATGTTTTAATAATAAATTTTTTTGCGAACTCTTATAATATATAGCAGATCTCTTTCATATAAGATCACCACATTACCACCCAAGATCACATTATTTAATCGATGATAATTCAAATTTTCTTATTTTTAGTCATATATTTGGATTAATGTAGGATGGCTGGTATTTTGTGTATAAATTAATTATATATGACATGATACGATATATTCATGATCGACTTGATACGCGCGTACGCACTCTATATAAATATACCATACATATAATCTTGATGATCGTTCAAGGTTTGCATTGTTTTTGTAATTGAATTTAAATATTATATCAAGTCATTAAATTTGAGTGTATACAGGTAGCTACTGTAAGGTACTTACGTTTAATTTTAACACGATCCATATGATTATGACAGTTCAATAAATCCTTATTCCCGTATGTTTTGTTATCTGTACCACATACCGGACGATAATATGGATTTAGAACGCACTTAAAACCATAACCGGGAGTGATAAATGTGGACAGATCTGAAAATTGAAAAAACGAAAATTAAATAAAACTAAAATTTTTTAAGTGTAAGAAAAAATAAATGGTATACATTTTAAAATGCGAGTTTATGGGCAGAATAAAGGAATCTGAAATGACACGCCTGTTCTACTCTGTATAAAGAACAAAGAGAGCCAACTATTTTTTGGGAAAACTAGACTTTTACATAAAAAAAAACTTACTACTTTTTCTCGAAGTCGTAGAAACCTTGTTTGGGTATACTAAAATGGACATTTAGACATTCAGCACAATAAAAACTCAAGTAAGAAAGGGAATAACCACATATGTATGTTGAAATGTCATTCAGTATGAAACAGGAAGCTTAACAAGAAGAAACCGCCAAATACTTTTAAGAGTTTTACAGTAGTTTCTCACGGTTTATTGCATAAAATTTAGTTCTAAAATATAAAATTATAATTTTCAACATTTAGACTCTGTTTACCGAAAACAATTCCTCCTATAGGTTATTCCAGGTTAATTTCACCATTTTCTGATAAAGTTGAAGGTCCTGAATATTAACAGTACCACAAAACCTCATCAAAGGTGGAACGAGGCTCAAGGAAAGACAAGATTCTTACACCACTCAACGTTTGGTATTCTACAATACATTTCATCAGCTTTATCGATTGTCAGATTTTCAATTACTATGGTTTAACCATTATCAAAAAAAGATTCTGCAGCATAGGTAATCGTTATCGGAATTCGCGTAGTATTGAATAAGTCAACTATAATGATAAATTTGTCTTCAAGTCATTGGATCAGCGCCAATTATATTATTTTCTAAAACCATAGGAACGATATATTAGCTTATAAACATCTTTGCAGCACTTATTCAGATTACGATGATTTCAAAAAGTTCGGAAAAAACTAAAGTAGAGCCACTTTCAAGATGAAATTGATCTTCGACAGGACTTTTTGATTGATTAACAGGACTTTGCAAAGGCTCTTCTGGTATAAATGTATTTTGATGGGCATATAGTTTTTAAATTTAGATCAACTTTAGACAGTTCCTTAGATTTAGAAATTGTCGTTGCAATTTTCCATTTTTCGTTTTAATCAACCGTCTAATCCAAAAGAGTTCAATCGTTGAACTTTCAGAAGCACATCAGGATGCTTTTTAAATAATTAAGAAGTTAAAGGTTTAGGTTAATTTTTGTAATCTTTGGATAAATTTGATACAATTTCTGAAATATCAGGTCGAAAGTTTATGCAAATATATAACAAACGTCGGATAAGGTTAAGTTAAAATTCAAGTGCCTGAATTTTAGTGATGTCAGCCAAATTTAAAATTTTTTAGTTTGCACTTTAATAGTTCTTCGACATAATTGATGTGTTTTCACGTTTACATTCTATGTATTTAGGAGCCGTTATCTTTGGTTGGTACAACCACTCTCGCTTTTTATCTGATATTTTTCCTCGCTTTATATGTGATATTTTTTCGCCTCTGTTTTGCATTTGAAAACTTATTTAAAACCACGCCTTCTCTTTGATGGTTGGAAGTCCCAAGCTTTCATTTGCCGTTTTCAAAATTCACTTTTGATTTCAACACACAACAGCTCGTCTATGCGATTTCATTTCAAATATCTTCTCTTCAGAGAGTTGTATTCGCTTCATGCATCAATTGGGCCCTCGGTTAATTTATAAATCAATTAGATACGGTTCTTCCATAACAGAATTGTGAACAGAATCATGTGAACGTTTTTGACTGTTCGTCGTGTCCAACTAAAATTATACAATGACGGTGTCATATCATAATCTGTTCTGAATTTATTTTGCTATGGTAAACGCTTTGTCGTTCAAATCATCTGAATTAAAGTGTTTTCTTTAATTTTACTACGACATTTTGTTGTGTTGTGCGGGCAACCCCTTAAGAAACCAAAGGAAACGGAAATTAAACCTATACACACCAGACACAGCAAGGTACAGGCTTCCAATATTCCGAAGTAGATAAAACTCCAATAAATGCAATAAATTTTAGACAGAATGGAGGAACAAGAGCAGGCTGTTCCAAAATCAGCTGGAATTGTGAATGTTTCTGGGCATCCAAAAACATATTCGAAAAACACTTACCTAAAAACAATATCGGGTATACTCGACACAATCTACCCAGATAACATTACAAATGAAGTGCCGTAATAGTAAAAATAAGCATTCAAGATCAAGTCAAAAAATCATTCATCATCATTGGAATTTAAAAATGGCTTACAGTCTTCATACTCGTATGACTAACAATTTTGCAATTCTACACTGGCCAGGGTGAGTGATGAGATCTTTGAAGTAATGAGCATCTCCCATTCCTGCCAAGCGACGATCTTGGGTGGAATAAATGTCTGCTCATTCTCAGGCAAGTTCGAACTATTCAAACTATTTCATGTCCTAGGTCGAATCGAAAGAAGCCGTCATTCTAAAGTATTCAACGATACAATCGCCGAAATGAAACAATGCTGGTATAAACTAAGGGATATAGAGGGGGAAGGGGAGGGAGGGGTCATTAATAAAATACGATCTTGCACTGCGAGAGGCCAAACAATTAAAACAATTAGTAAAACAATTAAAACAATTAGTGATAATGTCACACGGAACCAGAGTTCTTCTGGGAACTAGTAATGATGCGCAAGTTCAGCAGACGAATGCGCTGATGCCACCAAATAATGCGTTAATTGATTTCGCATCATGCGCGCATTATATAAACGATCGCGCGCAACGATAACATCTCAGTCTGTTGCGAAAATTGCACAAGAATCAATGCCTACCAAACAAACCAATAGTGGCTTCACTACCAGTACCGCGAATATCTCATCCAACCGATTCATATAGTTCAATTAAAATGACACCAGCAAAACCATTATTGAGAGGCACGCAAGGTAACAGTATATGATCAGGTAGTTCAAAATATAGATAGTACCGAACCATCCCATCCATCGCAAATAACGTTACAATCAACGTGTTGCTGACATAACATCAAGTAGCTCACCGACAAACTGCATCTTAGAAGAGGATGAAAATCCTTCGGGAGGTGTGGTTGATCAAGTTGGTGAACAGTGGTTGGTACACCGATTACCTGAGGCACTAGCATCTCAAAACTCTGAATTTGTGTCGTTGCAATCTACATCACAGGTAGAAATTGAGCAAGCACCACAGCAAGAGATGATCAAGAGTGGTAAGGAAATAGGTGCAAATGACCGTTTTGTTGTTAATGCGCTACCACCAAGTGGTATATCATCGAAACTAATACCTTCATCATGTAATAAGGCTTCAGAATCTAACTTAAGGGGGTGTTTTAAATTAGGTAATAAAAATAAAATACGAGCCTCTCAAAACAAAAAAGCTCACCTCGGCTAAAGAAAAAGTGGGGTAAAACTTACAAGCCATTACCATATAGATATCGCAAGAGGCAATTAAGAATCGTAGAAACATCGAGGCAATTCATAGTCCAATGTATTGAGACCAAGACAATATATGGTAGGACACAGTATGTCTACACTCTACTTATACAACCACGGTTGATTCCGTCCAAGTGATGGGCAGATCGGTGAACCTACTACTTCCGATACCCCAATTTCCTCCTCCTCTTTTTTATTTCGTTATTTTTTTATACGGCAAACTAGGCTGCTATCTGGGTACCCTAAAACCCACACCATTCCCCTCTACCAGACTGAGCTGCGGGAACCAAGGCCGCATGGGGTACCAAAAAGAAAGCGGCTATTTCTGTGAAACTTGGTTGGCTTTACCGGTAGCTAAAGTTTAACCCGTATCAAGTGGCTTTCTAAAAAATTTAAGAGAAATGTTTATTGTTATGGAGGAGACTTCAATGCAAAACATAATAATTATGGGGATCGATACTATAGTTTCCATAAAAGGTGATGAGCTCCTCGGAGCAGAGACTAAATGTGGTTCCTCTATTGAAAAACTTCTTTGCAACTAGGAAGTAACCGGTAACATACTTTATTATCGAAGACGGTTTCGACTCGAGTTCTGACTACTCCTCCATGCTGCTCACTCTCAGTGATAAAATAATATTCAAATAAAGCAATCCTGTCCTAAATAATACATACAAATACTGATAGGGAAGGATTCTAAAAAGGACTTAGTAACAGAATAAAGTTGAATGTATTTCTGAAAAAGAAGGAACAACTGAATGAGGCAGTTGAAATGGTCAAAATAGACCTACAACAATCAGCTTGACTAGAAATAATATATCCGAAATTATTTTCATTTTCAGACTGATCACACTACCTAGGGTATATTCCAACCTAATGATGCACAGGAAATCGAACAAATACAAGAAAAAGAAGAAAATGAAAATCAAGAAATTACTCTGACTAAAGAAATGAAAGAAATAGTCGTTCAAGAGCTTCCGGCATTAAAAAATGTACCACTCTAATCAATGCAAACATCAGAATCAAAAATATACCAAACGTATGGAAGTTCGAGGAAGTGATTATGATATACCCAAGCATAAGGGAAACTACCCAACGAAACAACATCTCATAGGACAATATCACTACTACCTATTATGCCAAAATTATTTGAAAACCCTATAAAAAAGAATGAAACCGCTAATTACGGAAAGAACTCATCCCTATATATATATATACAGTATGTTCAACAAGAGCATGTACGGCATAACTGTACTTAAAACTATAGCAACAAATGTGGGCGGGGCATCCGTTTACTATTGATTCCTCTTGGGCGCTCTAAACCAAACATTAGTTTAACTGCAACTGTTTAGCGGATACCATATATGAAAGGAATGTGTGCGATTTATAAAAAACGGTTTGAAGCGGTGTTTTTAAGTGCACACTGCACATCCGATAGGACCAAAAATTTCGGTTGCAAGTGCAGCTAATTATATAAAAAAGTCGTAAACATTTGTACAGAAGAGGATTACACATTATTCAATGTATGAAAATGTTGACGATTTACCAGATAAAGGCAAAATCCGAACCATTACAAAAAAGGAGGATGAGGCCATCATACAGTTATTTGATGAAAATTCTTCGCTTAGCAATCGGTTAGGTGTGGCAAAATTGGCGAAAAAGAATACTATTGTACCAAAAACAACCATACGAAAGAACATGGCTACGCATATGGAAATACTTTGGTTAAACCACTGGCAACACAAAAATACATAAAAAAGCAACTATAGTGGGCGAATGAATATAAAAACAAAGATTTTACGAATATGGTGTTTACCGATGAGTCATCTTTTTGGAGTTTTAATGTTAAAATGCGTGTTTGGCGAACTAAGCAAAAAAAAAGGATTGTCCGAACTGTGGAGCACCCGCCCTAGCTCCATGTATGGGGATGCTTCAGGATTCAAGGTTTTGGTAAGTTAATCGTTTCCACACGGAACCTAAACGCACTTTTCACGAATACAATTTATTCTCGAGGTTTGTTACCATCTATCCTGAAATCATTTGGAGCGGGGAACTCAAATTGGATCTTGCAAGAAGACAACGATACAAAACACCATAGACTACTTCGTTCGAAATTTAAACTCAAAAAGGGCATCACAACATTGGATTCGCCGTCTCAGGCACCTAATTTGAATCCGACCAAAATTAATGGGTACTCATGAAGATTAAGTTAAAACTCTACCACATAAAAAATTTGAGTGTTCTAGCACGAGTGGTCTGAAAGATATGGAAAAATGTATCACCACAGTATGCAGAAATTTTTTTTGATAGTATGCACAAAAGGAGCCAAGCAATTATTAACAGTAATGGTGACTTTACTATGTTTTAGTTGATGGCGCCCTAGAAAATACAACAAACTTTCATAATAAAAACAAAAAAAAATCATAGTTTGATGACACGCTCTTGTTGCACATACTGTAAGGAGAACTGTGCGAGCTTCACAAAATCACAAATACAATCATGATATTGGAATTTCATTTTTATCTTTCGTTTTATACAAATGAGAAATCTATGGTAAACTTTTTTTTTTCTATGGTAATAGCGACCTCGATAAGGACATTGCGGTGGAAACAGTCATCAAAGAGGTAGAAAGAGCTGCACGGAAGCATAAAGAGAAGGAGAATCCAATGGGGACATCGTAAACATGTAACGAAATAACAACTTAGGAATAAAATTTTATCATCACAGGTTCAATGGCTGGGTTTTGTCCAGCATGGACAGATTCAAGAACTTTATCTAAAACTCATTTCAGAATTCCAATTAAATTTTACAAATAAAATTATGATTACGTAATAGTTTAAGAAAACGCGAAGTTCCACCCAGCATAAACAGATTCTAGGAATTGTCTTAAACTCACTTAAGAATATTTATGCAATTCTACAAACAAAAGTTAATTATAATTCGTTAAGAAAATGTCTAGTTCTGTCTCTTGCGGCGAGTAGCGCAACATCTTATACAGCAGAAAAATAAGACATCAGTATTTCATTCAAAGGAGGAAATTTGTAGATGAATATACTTCCTTCATGGAAGAAATGATGGATCACTAAGCAAACCAACTATTGAAAAACAAGACCATGCGTGCCCACATCAGACACAAAAAGATGATACTTTAGGCCAGAAGCAATTCAACCTTTTCATCCGTCCACAAAGCATAAAAGTGCAGAACCTCTGGAAGCAGATCGATACCACTAAGAAGAATAGATGATGGAAAATGCGAACACATTCTTTAGTTACCTCTCGAAGAAAAGTACAAACTGCATGAACGATGATTAAAGAAAGATGTGATAATCGGATAGAGCAAATATAACAAAATGCAAGAGTCAGATTACTTTAGGGTATTGGCGTCTAGTCAACATACTTTGCCCTTCATCTCTGACCATGTTTTTCTGACCATTTCTTATAAAGCCCGTTACGATTGAGGAATTAGAAGCCAACATTATTCGCGTCATTGGCGAAATACCACTCGAATTGCTCGAACACGTCATCGGAAATTGGAACTTCAAAATGGACCATGTTAGCCGCAGTTACTTGAATTGAAATAATCTTTAAAAAATAAATGTAAAATGGTTCTTTTTTCATTTCTCGATAAAATTGATTTTTTTATTTTTTCTTATTTTTGAAAAAGTACCTCAAAATGAATCACCCATTACATTCAGCAGCGCGCCAGAAACACCATATACCGCTTAATTCTTGTGCTTCCGGCAGTATTTATCTCGATCAAATACTACACAATCACAAAAATTAAAACTCGTGCAACGACAACTCAGCAGGAAAATTCCTTTGGTCAAGGAAATGCAAAATATTTGTGGTTTTGTTTTTCAGAATTTTCCTAACTAAAATAAGAGACCGCGATTTTAAAAATTCTGATTTTATTTTTTCTGGAATGAAATCGTTCATTTTACTTCACAATTATAAAATGTGAGTAAAAAGTCGCTCCAAAATTTTATATTACCATGGTATTGAACATTGTTCTCCGACAGAAATTCTTTCAGAACAAACAGGTAGCCATAAATTTGAACTAACTATTGCTTAATGTGTTGTCAACAGATTCCGATTTATTTACTGATCTGTATATAATGATCTGTTCCGACATGATAAGTGAAGGGGGAGTCATCAACTGATCTTTATATAATCTCTAAAATATTTAGTCTGAATTGATCATGAGACTATATGTTGCAAAAACGAGCCCAAACGAATAATTAGTTGCATTTCTATTTATAAATATGGGTGATTGGAACCAAATTCCTGGTACTTGATCACGTATTATCTTATCAAAATGTACACAAAAAATAGAGTACTTCACACAAAATAAATTGATCATCATTTAGGTTTGATATACTATATTAGTAGAATATTGCATTATTAATTATTACTAAGAGATCGTAAAAATTTAGTTACATGGAACGATCAACATTATAACGATTATCTATAACAATATCATCTTTAAGAGGGTTGTGGTTTGTAAATGACGATCACATTAACATTAGTGATTCATACTAAATGACTTATTGATAAGAATTATAGGGTTTAAAAAAAATTACTGGCACAGTCCTATATTGATTGCACAAATTAACCACTAATCTGGTGCAAAACAAGGTTACACTACACATGTTATATTAAGCACTTGATCGTGATCGCTATTTAAAATTACAGGGTCATTTCAAATCCAAACAATTGTTTTTACGATATTATCATACTTTTAATTAAGATCGTTTTGCAAATCACTCAACAAATTATAACGTATATACGATTAAGGCATACATTTTATGATCATTTTATAAGAAAACACTTGCGATCACACATTCCAGCAGCTAGTAGTTTGTGCAAATATTTTTTCATAAAGATATTATCATTTTTGATGATCACAACTAATATCTTCCTTATCTATTTCTTTTTTTTTATAAACAAGCCGCCCCTCTAGTTTGGATAAACCACTGTAATATTCTAACTTTCGTCTATTTTTTTTTTTTAATAGTTTTCTGCCGGAATTTTTTTTTTTCAATGTACGATATTAAATTTCTTTACAAAACACACAAACACATACACGTGATTATTCATAATTTATTACCGCAGTTTATTTAAATATGACTCAAAAAGATAAATTAATTATGATACTCTTTAAATATTATTTTATATAAAATGACAAAAAAAAAACAAGATCAGTTTTAGTACCGCGCAGGTATTTTTACGATCGGGATTTTAAAAATACACAATAAATAAGTAACGCATTGATGAACTTGAGATTGGCACGCGTAATTTACGATTTGCACAATGTCGAACACAAAATTTATATAGCGATCGATCGATCGTCCACCCAGATCAAGTTGAATAATTAAAATAATTAGATCGAACACCCAAACAAGGTCACCAGAAAGAAAAATCACAAAATTACAATTTTGTTTTTTTTTTTTGCATTTAACACGATCACTCTAAAGTATGTAAATTGTTAATATGCAAATCATCATGATCACAGTCGATCGCGATTAAATTATATTATGTATTACAAAACAGGATGCTACACATAAGCGCGCAGATAAGAGCACCAGATTCATAATTTTAAATAAACAGACAATTTTTTTTTTAATTTCCACAAAAAAAACAAAATTCCAACCACTTGTTGCTGATCATTTCCCAATTTACTTTTTTAACAAAATGATGAGCGCGCGTAATTAAAATAAATTATACAAAATATTATTTATTTTTAAAACTTACATAAAATAAAAAAACAGTTAATAATAATTTTCATTTTACTTTATTTTTTTTTAAAGTTTTCCACTTAAAATATTTTTCCACACTCAACACTAATAAGTTTTTTTTTTCTAAATCGCACAAAAACTATGTTTTTTGTTTAAAAATCAATAAATTATAATTTTTAAATTAATTAAATTTTTAAAAATAAAATTTATTTTACTTCTCAATATTTTTAATTATATTTAATTTTTTGTATTCAAATAAACTTTTCAACTCAACAAATAAAAGTCTAATGAAAAGTTTTTTAAATTTTCCGATAATTTTTAATGCATGGTTTTTTTTTTGTTCAATTTTGTCTTCCTTTTGGGGGTTTGTAGCACAACAAAAATGTATAGAAAGAAAATCGCGAGAGAAATAAATCTTGTTAACCATAAACTATTATTATTAATTTTGCTTTTGTTTTTATAGTTTCTTTTATAGTTTTATTAATGAAAATTGTTAATTTATATTTTTTCTCTACGTTGTAGTTTCGTTGTTGTATGTATATTTGTGACTACATGCATGCGGCTTCGTAGTATATGCATACACAACAATTACCCCGCCGTACGATTTTATCACTAAACTGTTATACAAATTACGTTTGCTTTGATATTTTGATTTCCCCTTACTTTTTTATAACGAAAAATTGTTTTGTTTTGTTTTGGTTTGTTTATTTTAGTATTGTGTATATCATATGTTTAGAAGCGGGGACTACGTTGTGTTAAAAATACGTACGGAAAGTGTATATAAAACGTATTAATTAAGAGCCAAGAAAATTATTTTGATTGTAAATAACCGAAATGAACTTTTTAACGAAAAGTGCGTAGCTACACAAATTAACGAAAAGTGTTAGTACTCAAAAGTGTAGCAATGAAAAAGTGTAATTGGCATATTGGTATCAAGTATGATCATAATGTCTTGTCCAGACAGATTGAAAAGATCTCAGAGCACTTACGGGTGTCATCTAATAGTGGACGAGTTGAACTCTTCAAAACGGTTAACCACAATAAAATAAAGAGTTTTGGGGCGGCTCCACCCAAGTTTTTAAACGTCAAAATTCATAAAAAGTCAGATATTCTTCAAATTAATTGCTGCTCTCTATGGCCAATTTCAAGAATCTGAGAGCTGCTACCAAGTATTTACTAGTAGACTAAACAAAACTTTAAAATCGTGAAATTTTAGAAAAATATAATATTCGTCAAGCGGCTCCCAAAATGTTACAAAAATTGGCCGTATGCCTTCTAATAGCCGTCGAATCGAGCTGTTCAAAATAGTTAACAGTCAATTCATTCGGCACTCGAAGTGTTACCAATTAAAAATGCTATAAATTTGTCAGTTTTTATATTTTTTTTTATTTCAAAACTTCAGTAGTGAAGCAGTGAAGGTTTCTTCGCACGCTACACGAATGTAAAGGGTTTTCCAATAAGAGGTTTCATTTTGATATTAAGAAAACGAGTATTTTTTTAAGATAAACCAATGAATGTTTATTTCATTGTAAAGATTAAGGTATGCCATTAACATTTGTTAACGATATCAGCAAAATAGCCGCCACGGCAACGCTTGCCTCGATAACTTCACGAATTCAATCTTTAAGGTCTTGAAATGATTGTGGAGCATTGGCATAGACCTTATCTTTTTCGTGGCCCCAAAGAAAAAATTCTAAAGGTGTTAAATTATAAGATCTCGGAGGCCACTCTTCGAGAAATAACACGGTCAGGAAACTTTTCTTGTAAAATTGCGATTGTTTCGTTGCCTGTGTGGTATGTAGTCGTCCGCATCAATATCTTCCAAATCCGGCCATAAAAAATCATTAATCATAGCTCGGTAGCGCAATTCATTCACTGTAAAAGTTGCATCAGCCTCATTTTCAAATAAGTAAGGTCCAATCACACCGCCAGCCAAAAAACCACACCAAACAGTAATACGTTGAGGATGGTGAGGCTTTTCAACAATCATTCTTGGATTTCATGAGCCCCAAATGCGACAATTCTGCTTATTAACGTAGTCTCCAAGGTGAAAATGGGCCCCATCACTGAAGATGGCTTTTCAATGAAAATCAGGATAATTTCCGGATTTGAAGGACCCAATCAGCGAAGATACGACATTTATGGTGATCGACCGGCTTGAGTTATTGTGTTAACTGAACTTTAAAAGCCTTAAGACCTAAGTTTTTATGCAAAATACGGTGTAAAGTTGTTTGTGAAATGTCTAATTCCAAATATCGACGAGGAATCGACAAACCTAGGTTTCCGTCAACACTATGGGCTACAGCAGCAATATTATCAGTTGCTCTTGAGCGACGCACACGGTTTCGATTCTTCACATCACAAACTTGTCTCACCAGCTCAAATTGTTCCGCTAGTTTCACTATTGCCGGCCGAGAAGGTGCTTCACGACGACCCAAAAGTGTTTTAATTTTGCGAACTGTCACTGCAAATTTTTCATCTTTTTTGTAGTGAATCTTAACAATTTCAATTCGTTATTGAAGCGTGTATCGTACCATTTTTAGTAATGGCATATAGATTTTACTTGTAAAATGTCAAAATATGAGAGCTTTAAAATTGACAGCTGTCCAAATAGCAGGCTATTCAAATAGAAACTTATTAGAAAACCTTTTATTTTGTCACATTCTCGGCGAAGAGCAATCTTTAAGGCTTCCGACAGTCTCATATTTTTTAGTTAGTACTTTGGCCTCCAGAATGGACAATATGGAAAAATCTATTAGGTGTAAGTCCGGGAAATATGGTGAAGAAATGGTGCCAAGTCTTGTTGAAACGTTCAATGGTTTCTATGGAATTGTTTACGTGCCCAAGGTCACAAAGCATCGTTTAACATCTTTTCACGGTAGATTGGTTGATTTGCCTTTACGCCCTGCCCTATTCAATGAAAATGAGTAGTAAGCATCCTGTGGCAATTACCGCGTCTAAATTTTTTTTTGATTTGCGCTCTAACCAAACGCGATCGGTTTGTTTGTTTACATATTGCTGAACCGTAAAAAATTGTTCATCAGGAAAAACCAAAATTCTCAAGATCGCCACTACCGTGCAAGTGTTTTAATTGCTTTACTCTTGCTAGGCGAACTGCTTTTTGTGCAGTTACGAGCAGACACACTGAGATTTTTCGCCAATTGAACTGCGCTTTGACGAGAATTACGTTTTATTCTGGCCTTCACCTTTTGAGCCATTTCTGGCGATGTTGCTGTTTTTGGATGTCCACCTCCATGGCGATTTTTGATGCTGACACAGTATCATTGGAACGTTTCAATCGTCTACTCATATTTCCGAATTCTCTACATGTTGCTGTCAAAAATAGCGTAGACAATTGATTTCTACTCGAAAATCAATGTCGATAATTGATAGAATACGTAGACAATTCGTAGACAATTCGTAGACAATGTAGATTATTGTTTTTTGTTCTTGTTTCTATTGTATTTCTGTACCAGGTCATCATCTTATAGTTTTCCAGTTTAAATTGGGGGTTACCAATATTTTGGCAGTTTTTATAAAAAAAACATATCTTGGTTAATCGATGGTTTCGATATTGGTACAACCATTTTCATTTTCGTTCGTGGAAAAAAAGTATTTTGTCAGGTTTAATAAAATAAAATTTTATTATAAATAGCTAGGTGGCATTTGTTTGGCGTACACTGGTAGCTCCCGTAACTTTCATACCACAGTGCAGATTTTGTTCGAAAAGTGAGACTTGAGAGTTGTGAGTTTTTCTGCTGTTTCACAAACCTACTAGATGCTAAAACTTGATATTTTATTGTTGATTGATGTAAATAATAAATAAATTTTATATTTATATCTAGTGTGCTGACGAAACAACATAAAAACTCCCAACTCTCAATTCGCGGATTTCGAACAAAATTCGTACACAAGCGTTTATACGTTTACACAGAAAATGGAAGAATCTTCTAAGATTTTTTTCTGTATCCAGCGGGCTTTATAGAAACTAATAGTTTGCATTCTAGTTCAAATGGAGTTAGTTTTGTAACGAGGTCAAATAAAATGTTGCTATTCAATGTAATTTCCAGAGCCTATTCACCTATTCAATTATCATTTTAACGTCTCTTTCTTGAGCAACCTAAATGATTTTACTACAAAATGTGGTAAATGAGTTTTTTGATAGATTTTATTGTTTTTGGTTCAAAAAAATATGAGCTTTACTGATAATGTAGTTTTGTCAGACTAAATTTTTTGATAACCGAGGATTTATTAATGTAAGTGATATCCATTTTGATTAGGTTAGTTCAGGATTACATTTTCTCAAACGAAATATTTTGCTTGAAATGGGGGGGGGGGGGTAGCAGAGATAGATAAGACAACAACCACTTTTCATCCCCTACTGTATAACCAATTATTGCTTAGATTAGTATAAATTTGGGTCACCGCTTTGAAACATTATAGAAGAAAGTAAATAATGAAATGAAACGAAACCTCCCCGGGAGTTAGGATTGGACCTGTCATTCATTAATCTGAATTGAAAATGATTACAGGAACGAATACTAGAATAAATCGCAAATATCGATCATCGGCTTTTGTACACGAACAAGAATCGTAAATTGGAACATCAAAACTCTACCAAAAATAAAAAAAAAATAAGAAAAATTAAATATTAATTAAAATTATGAAACAGAACTAACTAAAATATTTAGTGGCATGCCCCAACAAAAGATGCAGATAAAACAACCAAGGGTGGGTTCTATGAACAACTACAAGCCATAACAAGGATACGCAGTAAATGAACATGATAATACCGACCTGACAATCAACATCAACACTCTGTGCGTGTCTAATGAAAAACGACTCATCAACTTCTAGATATGCAAAGTGACCACCAATATCACAATCCTAAATTAAGCCTGTCGCTGTAAAACAGATAAAGAAATCTTCTAATCTCCAAAATATAGATGAAGGAGAACCCATCAGTGTAGAGCAACAGTGGAAACAAATCGAAGAAGCCTATATCGAAACAGCTACCAACACACTAAGGAGGATGCCAAGAATTCACACATAAACCCTGGATCAGTGATAAAATTTGGAAGAAAATTGAACCACAAGTTGCAAATATGCCAACAAAATACGTTGGAACTGAAACGTCAATACAAAGATATGGTCCGAAATCAATACAAAGATATGGTAAGAAAATAGCAAGGAATGGTCGTGGGAAATACACTGAAAACATTCTCAAGGCAGAAGAAAAGGCTGCAGCAAGCCTAACACGCGCATACTTAAAAAAATCAATGCGTGCGACAGGCAACGATTCAGAAATTCATTAATAACGAACCTTTTAACACTCATCCACCAAAGGAAGGGGAAGTTAGCAGTGACATTGCGAAAATGAAAAATAATGGAATGAAGAACAAATGGCCTCTGGAATGGACAACATAAAAGCTGAAATATTCAAAGAAGACATATCGGAAACTACAAAAGATCTAACACCTCTTCTGGACCTAAGAAAAGAATGCAAAAATTGGCAGAATATATCCCTTTCCCAACATACCCATCAATATATGAAAAGATATAAGTCAACCTGAAATTAAGAATGGAACAAGCCGGCTTCAAACCTAGGGTGAAATTATACCGATCATATCATATTAACACAACACACATCATCATTGAGCAGTTTAACGAATGGGATTCACCACTGCACCTACTCTTCGCGGACTTTGGACGTTCATTTGACACAATACACAGAAACGCAATATGGAAGGCACTTTGTGAAATTGACCTCACAATGAAATCAAGCAAACTCGTAATTGAACGGGTAAACGAGTTCAAAGGCAATCAAAGTGAATCATGCTGTAACAGCAAAGGAGTAAGGCAAGGATGCGTATATTCTGACCACTAATGTTCCTAGTAGTATAAAGCGGGATTAACTAAGAAACGCAATCACTACAAGTTGTTTACACTTTAACGGTAACATATACATAAATGTGCTTCATTACCATATAAATTTTTAAATGTGGAGAAAGAACGAACACTATTTTGAAATGGTTCGATTAACAAAGAAATCATAGAATGTTGATGGCTGCTAATAGAAATAATAATTTACGAAATTTTCTACATTGTCGACGTCATTTTTGAAATTTCTACATACACAATGTGTAGAATATAATTATCTACGCGGTGTAAACAATACAGCATAACACAGCTTACTACACTATGGTCGATTCTAGGAATATCAGAGATATGACCAAGTGTTGTCTTGCGTCGTCTAATAGTAGACAAATTAAGCTGTACAAAACAGTTAACTTCATTGAAATTAAAAGATGTGGGGTATCTCCACATAAGATTCAAGTCCGAAAATTTCACAAATATTCAAATGTTCGTCAAAATACTTGCTACACTATGGCCAATTGCAGGAACTTTTTTGATGTTATCAACGGTCGGCATACATATATACATCGCTTAATGGAAGATAGATTTAGTTGTTCGGAATAGTTAAATTCATTAAAATAAACCAATTTTGTGTTGTTCCACGATAATTTTTAAACCGGAAATATAGAAATAGAAATTCTAATATTCGTTAAAATACCTGGTACATAATGGCCGATTCCAAGAATACCTTAGATGTTACCAAGTGTAGACATATGTCATCAATAGTGGATGAATTGAGCTGTCAAAATACTTGCTAAACTCTGGCCGAGATGGTACCAAGTTTGGATATAACATATATCGCTTAATAGTGGATGAACTGCGGAGTTCAAAACAGTTTATCACAAAACTAATTAAAATAATATTTTGAATAGCTCAATTCGTTCACTATTAGACGACATATGCTCACACTTATGGTGTCATCTCTAAGATTCCTGGTATCGACCATAGTGTACCAAGTATTTTGACGAACATCCAACATTTTTATTTTAATTAAAAGTTTTTAACACCTCAATTCGGTAACTATTAGAAGATATATGCCCTTGCTTGCTAACATCCCCTAGAGGTAGTAAGAAGTATTAGTGTCGCCTACTACTTACAAAACGAACATATTACGATTTAAGTTTTTATTACAAGCGAAAATTAAAAACCCAAAATAAAATACTTTCAAACTGTCGAGCAGTCATTGTCAATTTAACAAAACGCAAGAAAACCACAGCCTCCTGCAATCAAAACACGAATCAAAAATATCACAAAGCCTCAGTGACAACTGTGAAGCCTCGCCACTGTAAAATCAGTAGCTGGCAAGGAATCTACCTTTACTAGTAGTAGCACTAAGTAGCAGTTAGGAGTAAATTCGCTTGTCGGAAGTTGGTTTGGTATGTTAATAACGCTACAGCAAAGAAGCTGCCTCGCATTGCCACTCAGGACAGTGCAACAACAAAAAATGAAACAAGACAGAATAGAAAGATCCCGCACGAAATATCTTATTTTAAAACCGCAGATTATAAATATATTGGTTGGACTTCATATCATGCATTTGGGCACTTTGCAAAATTTTACAAAGAGAAAGATCAAATATGTGGACGCTGGTTCCGGACATGCACAGAATGTCTGTCCAAAGAAGACAGAGGCACCAACAAAAATGCTAAAAAAGCATTTAACCACTAAACACATAAACCTAATTTGTATGGAAGAATCCTACGCGGTAAAAGGCCGGGTATAGCATTGCTATACGTCGACACGTATCGCGGTGTTCAATAAGAACATATAACAATTTTGAATTTAAATAAAACACAGAATAATTTAAATTTTGGTCTGAAATTACACATTGTTACATTTAAATATAGAATTCGATCTCGTTCAAATGATAACCGCGAACACGTTTGCCGCGATCGATTCTTTGGAGCTCATTTTTCACCACTATTTGACACATATCGACCGGAACGTTGGCAATTTCGTGTCTCTAAGCTCCTCTAACGTAGTTTGCTGGTTGGCATAAACCAACGACTTGATCATCCAATCACACGTCCGGTATGAAATCCACATCACACGGTTACTCTTGTGGTTGTAATTGCGCCTCTTGATTGAAATTCTTAAGTTTCTTCAAACTTTAGCAGAGCCCAATCGGAGAAGATTCGGCGCTTCAAATTATCAACAGGCTTCAGTTCTTGAGTTAATTTGATCTTGTAAGGGTGTCAGTCAAGATCTTTACATAAAATTCACCACAATGTGGTTTGAGAGATACCCAATTTCTGTGAACGGCGTGGAATCGACTTATTTGCCACATTTTGAACTGAGGCATCACTTACGGCTGTGATATTTTCGGTACTTAGACCAGTGTGGTGCTTCACTTGTACAGGAACATCTAATAGTGAACATTTTGACTCAAATTTATCCACTATAGCACGCACAGCTTGTCTGGTGGGACGATTATTACAACCGAAAGTTGGAGTAAGCTCTCTTAAAATTGCGACCACCAACTCAGAATTGCGCTAGTATTTTGTAATAGTTTCCAAAAGTTGCTCATTCGAGAACTTCACTATGATAAAAATGGTCACCTTGACTGACGTTTTGACGTTGTCAAATCATAGGAAATGTTAAAAAAATATAAAATTGTTATGTCGCTAAAGCAGCAATTGGCATCCTCCATGATGATCTGCGGATGTGCTCAAAATTGCGCAGTACTTGGGCCGGGAAACATCAAAAGTCAAGGAAGATGCTTCAGATGCGGGAAGTTAAGTCACTACATACGAGAGTGTACGCAACAATGGAATGACCGTTTTGCACGGCAGCCTGATTCCGGAGATAAATAACATGAAAATTGGCAAATAGGCCAACTAGTTTATCAGAGGAAATGGGGGTCAAATTGGTTTATCAATTGAAGGAAAGAAACATCCTTGGGAGAGACCTTACCGAAGATTTCAGTACAGTAAATATTAGTAAATTGCAGTGGAGTTCATTGCTGAAGAGAGAGAGAGAGAGAGAGAGAGAGAGAGAGAGAGAGAGAGAGAGAGAGAGAGAGAGAGAGAGCGATCCAAAAGGCCGTGACGGAGACCCGGATAAAAATAGCACGCATTGGAGTTGAGAAGGATGTGTTCTGGAATACGATGAGGCACAGAAAGGATCAAGAACACGATGAGTCAATAGTGAAAAGCATCCAGAAAACCGAAAAACGACAGATTTGTCAACCGTAAGATGCCGCAAAATAAATTGCAGCTGAAAATCAGATCTCAAAATGCACAACGAGATTGGAAACGCCCATACAAAATTGTCAAGGGGATCAGCGACGATGTGTAACGAATATACGAACGAGGGGGATGGAAAGATGTGCAGGTCTATTAATTGAAGCGGTATATGACATTTATATGACATTCCGGGAGGAACTGATTTGAGGTGGGGTTAGTGTTAGGAATTCTACACTGCGCAAGCATATAACTCACTGGTCGAGTGGTTAAGTTATACACCTCCAACTGTTATCAACCCAAGGGTCGCAAGCCAACCTCGTTGCAGACTATAATTTTGTTATGCAATTATTATTTTTAACATCCGCAACAAGTATTCTTCCAGTACTGATGTGGATTGGATTTTAAAATGACATTCCAAGTAGATGTAGATAACCAAAGCAATTGTAAACGGCGGCGATAATCATGATGGAAAATACTGGAATTATCAACAGCGTTAATCATCAAGGCAGAGGAATTGATGTCGCGGGAAGTCTTCACGAATACAACTATACATAAAAGTTATTTACAATTGCAAAACGCATACAATGCCAAGTACAATAAAACGAATAATCTTGAACAGCGATAGAAAAGCAAACAATTTGGGACACGGGGACAGTAGTAATTTAACCATTGAAAAATGCGAGTTAAAAAGTGAAAAGTAAACAGTGCGGGAAATAGTGACCATAGTAAAAGTGAACAGTTAAAGTGAACCGTATAAGTGAATCATAAATTAAAGGTGTCGGGAAATAAAGTTTTTAATTTAAACCCCGTACATGATCGGAAATAAATAGTTATATACTCGCTAACGAACTCAAACCCAATCAAATTACGTGAAATGCTTTATATCACGCCTATACTAGTTCCGAACTTGAGTTGAAATTGTTTTAATTTTGTTGTTGTTTTAATACATTTTGTGTGATACCATGCTATTTTTCCGAACTAACTCACGATGTCATGAACGCACTATTAAGCTGATGATCAAAATCGAGTACGAATCCATATCGAACAGCCACACCAAGAAGCTCCTATTCAAGCTGCTATTCGATTTTCTCATAATTGAGACACTTTTTCACATAAATAAAATGTCAGCACAAAATCCCTGGGATCTCGCAATTTGAAGAAAAAGTTTAACTACGTAAACGCAAGTAAAAACCTTGAAGCGATTGATCGTATTTCGTGCTATTAGCGAAAAAGAGTCATTCACGTAGTTGAAGTTTGTAGTTTTGTACTAACTTGACCTAAAATTAACAACAACGTTCACTGTCCATACGCAGCACTGTGGTTAGTTCGTTCGCCTGTGGTTTGGCTTTTGGATCGGGAGGTACCGGGTTCAAATCCCGAGTACGTCCTCGATTTAGCTGGCAACTACATACGTAAGGTAGAACGTGAAAAGGAAAAGCGAAAGAGTTGACGGTGCTTCGGCCCAGAAGAGATTTCAAAGAATAAATCATAAAAAAACAATGTGTCCTTGAATTGAATTTTACAGTGTATTTTATATACCTCAAAATCGCATTAAATGTGTTTTATCCTAAGATATTTCTAAGAGGTTGCTGCGGTTGAAACGGGCTTTTTCACTTTGTACTAGACCCAATTCAATTAAAAAACATGAATTTTCCGGATAGTCTAAAGCAAGAGAACACTGGCGTAATATTCAAAAGTTGTGTAATAAAACAAATAACACACACAACAAATAATAAAATCCTGTTTAGTGAAGCTCGTAGAATTAAAAAAAAACAAAAAGGGTCAAATAGTGGTACGTGATATGACTTGAGCATGGTGGATGCTTTCAAGCAGTGGAAATTGTACACTGTGTCTTGCTATCACAATGACAATCAATAAAGGTCAATAATTGAAAATTGTAGGTGTGAATTTGGAAAATCCATGCTTTTAACATGGTCAACTATATAATGCTTACCCCAGAATGGGAACACCAAAAAAACTTGTTGATTTTCTCACCAAATAAAAAAAAAATCCATATATTTATACGCAAAAATGGGCAAAATACTTTCATAGCAATTTAGTCTAAATTGTATTTGTCTGGCCTACTGAGGAATTAAGTTTGGTGTAAATATTTTCGAAACAAAGTTAAATGTAAAAATATTTTTCCCAATAAAAATTTTGTGGAACAAAAGATTCTCAATTGACTTTGTTTTGAAAACTTTGCACTAAGTAGGCCAGAAAATACAATTTGGACGAAAAGAGTATGAAAATGTTTTTCCCAATTCAATATTCCCGAGGAAAGAAAGAATAGTAATGTAAATATATATAAACACTGCGGTTCACTTGATTAGACGCACTGCGAACCAAGAATATATCAAGAATATACTAGGTTGCTCAGTGAGTTTTGTCGTTCGATAAGAGATAGCGCCATTAGTAAGTACCTACTACTTTTTTACGAACACGTGTGAAGTTTCATGTAGATCTCGCAACTCATTCGTATATTAACAGCTGTTCCAAGTTGACGTATCACAGTATTTTTTTACAATTGAAAAAATTGAATATCGTTTTATAAAATTTTATAAATTTTTTATTTTCGGCAGGTGTAGCACCAAAATAAATTCATGTATAAGCACTCTTCACCTTCAATTAGAACAGTGGAAAGATGGGTTGCTGAATTGAAACGTGGTCGTACAAGTTTTGAAGATGGTCCACGTGAAGGACGACCAAAAAGTGCATAAAAAGTAAGAAATCAAAAATCGTAGCAAAAATACAGTATTTGGTCTTTGAAGATCGTCGATTAACCGAGAGACATTTAGTAGAAGACCTAGGGTTCTCATTTGGTAGAGTTCGCTAACAATCGAACAAAAACACATTCGAATGCGATTTTATTAGCAACATTTAGAGCGTTTTAGGAAGGATAAAACATGATTTTGTGCGTCACGTTTCATCACTATGGATGAGATTTGGATCTACCACCAAGATCCTGAATCAAAAAGCTAAGGAGTGGTGTGAATCTGGTACTTTGGCTTCGAAGCGAGTTAGGGACCGGACAAGGGCCAAGAAGGTGTTAGCATTAGTTTTCTGAGATACAAGCGAAATTTTGTTCGTGGATTACCTACAAACTGATAAAACTATAAAATCAAATTATTATTGTAATCTTTTAGGCCAGCTGGATGTAAAAATTAGTGAGATTTTAATTATTCACCAAGACAACGTACCCTTTTACACAGCTCAAAAAACCATCGCAAAAATCAGCGAATTAAATCACAAGTTGTTGCGTGAAAAACGATTTTCATCGAATGAACAGGTAATAGTAGCCGTGGAAGTATATTTCGATAGTTTTTCGGATTCTCACTTCAAGGATGGAATCCATTAATTAGAAGATCACTGGAACAAGTGTATTGAAGTTTAGGGAAGTGTTATATTGAATAATAAAATGTATTTCAAACCATAAAATCGTGCTTTTCTTATCGATCGACAAAACTTACTGAGCAACCTAGTTTTTATATTGAGAAGAGAGAAAATTTAAACAAAGCAATCTAACTGTATTTTCTTTGTTTTTTGGAACGTTTTCAATGTAAAGCATTTTATTGGTTCACTTGAATATAGGCATTGTAAAATTTAAGTATTTGTGAGTAAATTTCGGTGTGGTTGCTAAAAATTTTTCCAAAATTTTCAAAATAAGTATTCAGTAGCTGATCAAGAACTAAAATGTGTAGAAAAAATATTATATTACGGCAGAAAGGGTAAGAATCGATGCCTACCACTCGGAGGGATTTTCAATCCGCGCTATAGCTCCTAAAATCGAGCGTAGTAAGCATGATGTGCGAAATTTTTTAAAAGACAAAGTGTGCATCATATAGAAGCAACTACTAAGGAAGGTCGGCGACAGTTCTGACACCGTAAAATACAAGAAAAATTCATAGGATAGCGTCCAATTTAGCCCTTTCTGCGAACAAAACCAGAGCTCAGATCAGCAGCTCAACAGTTCGTAGAACAATTGTAAGTGCTTCATTTTTAAATTCAAAAAATTAAAAAAAAAACCAAACTAAATCACTGTACGCAAGCAAGAAAGATTGGAATTCGCCAAGTAGCACATGACTTGGGATGTGCATCCGTATACAATGAATAATAATTGGAAAAAATTTGTTTTTTCTGATTTAAACATCATCGAAAATATTTGGGGCTAGCACACTCACAAAGTTTATGAAGAGGCAAACCACACGAATCCAATGAAGACTGATTGCAGGAATTGAAGCTGCCTGGGCAGAGATTTTGTTGAACAACTTTAAACCTTTATATGATGAACCGAAAAAATAACCTTAAATTTGAACTTATCTTATCTCTCCCCTATAGCACCTTCAAATTTTCAAAAAATCGAAATTTTTTTATGATAGAATATGTTAGAATGAACGTTTAAAAACATGATTTTAATGATATAAACATGAAAATCTAAAAAAAATTTATTTATATTTTTCTTTTATTTATTGCCAAGCGCGCCTAATTTAAAGCGCGACAATTTAAACGCGATTATCTCGAAATGACGTTTTTCAAGTTGGCGTGCAAGATTGAGAAAAAACTACTAATCGTTCTAAAATTTTAACACGTTGATCTACATATATTTCTGCTCAGAATGAACTACGGAAGGAATAATCGGCTTTCAATTTTTTGAGTTTAACTAATTGGGGGGGGGGGGACAAAAAAGCTGCATTTTCGAAAAAATGCCGCCATTTTTTTATTTTTCAACCAATTTATTTCCTTTTAGTTCATTCCAAGGGCGATTTAATGCTGAATAAAACCCCGTTGTTTTTTTTAGTCGTTTCTGAGAGCAGTTATGATGCACACCGTGAATTTTCAGTGTTTTTGGAAAACCCTTGTAGCTGACGAGAGTAGGCTAAAAAAATTTTTTTTTTTGTATACGTTCAGTTAAATAAAATGTCAATGGAAAGTTTCATTAAGATATCTCTTTTTATTCCAAAAAAAAAATCTTTGAAAAACTTTTTTTTTCAATTTTGAAGGTGCTATATCCCCTTAAAAAAATAAAAGACAAGTTAATTAGCTTCCTTTCGGGATCTGTCTCTCTCTCTCTCTCTCTTTTGAAGCAACATATATTCTTGGTTCCGCGAGAAATTACAGTAAAATTTACATTTAAAAGCAAAATTACAAGTTCGTCTAATCAAGTGAACCGCAGTGTATATGTGGCAAATTTTCTGCAACAATGAGAAAGTGATGTTTCCGTTACTGAATCCGCGGCTGATGAATTTCTGTTATAAATGCTAGCAACTGCAGAAGTTCTAATTTCTCCCGTGCAACGCCGGACTAATACCGGTAGTAAACCCCGTTGAAATTTTGCACTGACTGTGAATATTCTCATCAGATTATAATGGGTTCCACGTTATGCAAATCAGGTTGCAACATTAAATACGCTATCAATTTCGTGACATCGCATTACATATATATATAATGAAAACATACCATTTTATATTAGTAAACAATAAAATCCATATGATCGCGATCGTGCGCCAATCGTAAAATGATAATTTCCTAATTATCGTAACAAGAAACATGCTAACTTTAAAAAAAAAAATCGTTATATAACTAAACAAAATGAAAAACAAATAGACTAAATACAAGCTGAGATGATCGCTAATTAGATCTCATAAATTTGTGTTTACGATTATATACGATGGTTGTGTAAAAATAAATTAAAATACCAACAACAAACGATCGCAAAACTTACATTTTTATTTCGATTTCTTAATTTTTTACGATCAATCTTGATCTTGTTTTTGCGGATGGATGGAATGTAATGTATGTACATTAAGTAATTTGTACTCGCGATCGGTGTATATACGCGCCTATACACATAACATAAAACATATGTTTTCTTTTATTTTTGTATCGTATACGAAATAACGATCGTGACGTAATACAATCGTCACTATATATAAATAAAATTGTATTAATCGATCGATCGTAAATATTTTTTTTTTTTTTGTTTTTTATTCGTTTTCAATGACTACTGTAACAGTTTATAAAAGTGAGTGTGCACCGCCGATAAGGTACAAAAATATTATTAGGTGAGATCGTTTTTTTATTTTACGATCTGGTTTTGGAATGTGCAAACAAAATTTTATTAAGTGTTTTATTGCTTATGTCTTATCTCACAGTATATTTCGCGTTGGAAGTGCATAATAAATGTGCAAATATTATAATTTGTATATTACATACTTGATACAATCAATCTGTGCGCGTGTGTATACATGTGTGTGTGTCAATGAAATGCAACCGCGGCAAGGTTGGTTTGGGAATTCTCTGGTTTAAAAATTATTTGGTGCGTATATAATCGATAAGACGACTTGGTACAGCCGCTTTCATTGTCTGTTTTGGCGATCGATATTAATGCGTATTCGATTTCAATCGTTTGGCCTACATTTTGTCATTGAATTGTTTTATATAAATCTTGTACTTGGTTGACAGCGATCTCGTGTTTCACTTCTTGAATATACATCAATGTATTGCATATTAATTTGAATAACCGCATATTATGATAAATGTAAAATGTAATTAGCATAATATACTTATTTATCACCCTGTAGTTAGAATATAATCATATAATAAAATTACAACTAAATCTATTTCAATTCATCTCGTAGTTTTTTTACATTTTGCATACCAGTTTCTAACATACAATATTCTAATTTAAATTGATCCTAAGGCGGTGTTGTATATACATATACGATCAACAATAATCTCATCAATCATTTTCAACAAATATAAAAAACAACAACAGCAACGCGATTTAAGTAAATATAAGAAAATTCTTACCATTTTGTGATTAGAATACGGAATACAAACAAATAAGGTAGATCGACGGAGTTAGATAGCGTATATATAAAGATGTGGTAGGCGCGCAACCTTACGTCTTATAACCGTGTACATTAGTAGCGCTATAAATCGATTTTTGTTGTGACATTTACACTTCATTCGTGATCATTGAATTTGATTAATTGCTATCAGCTGATGGCGTTAGAAATTTTTAGCGATCAGGTTGCAAAGCTGGTTAATATAATAATAATTAAGTTGTTTATGATCAAGAGTTTGATATGCGATCTTAGCCCCCAAGGTCAGTCTGCCTGAAAATTAAACAAGTATCTACCTTATAATACATATTGCTATTTGAATTGTGAACCTGATACGGCAAAGTGGTGGATAAGTTGGTAAGTATCAATCTAAACTTCATGGTACATGAAATCTCCGTTTTGAAACACAGCCAAGATGCGGGAACTGTAACAGTGAATTAGACTCGTATAGTTGGGTGTAAAGCACAATGAAGCTTTTGTTTCGATCAATTTTTTCCATGACTCCGCACGGGAAAACAAACGAAGAAGTGTTTCTAGTATGGCAAATTGGCGGATAAGTGTCAATGTAAAGTTCATGGTGCGTAAGATCCATGATTCGAAACGAGCCAGGGGCGCGTAAAACTTTCTGTTGTGCTTTTACATTTGTATTGTCAAATTTGGTGTTGATGTGAAAACAGAGGCTTGTGGTAGGACAGCAAGTGCATTCCAGCAATAAAGTATGTAACTCGCCTTACACTTTATAGTTAAATGCCCGGACAGTGCCTGTGACAAAGGGTTATTTTGTTTTAGTATGCGAACTCAGTGGTGATTGAGTGACTAATGTGAGCATAATGAGTGTGGGGTGAGCTTCAAGTTATAAAAAAAGAACGAGGTTCAAGCTTAAAATAAGGTCAAAAATTAAAAATCACGTATATTTCATCGCTTATTACAAGAAGTCGATGGTTATTCAAACACTGCAGTTCCTTGCGGAGTGTAATTTTGGAGGCGATGGAAAAATTTGAAATTGTTTTTAGCGATATACAGTAAACCCTCGATTTAACGGACCCCGATTTAACGGACGTTCGAATTAACAGACGCTCGATTTAACGGACAATTTTTTATTTTCTATTTTTCGGTTACCGATATAAAAAATTCTGGAATATGGCCACCTGGAATGGAACTTGGATATTTCTAAACCGATTACGATAGGATTGAGTATGCTTTGATGGAAATGGGATTAATAAACGATTTTGGGAGGGAATTTCGGAATATGGTCACCTGGGGTGGAACTCGATCAAGTCTTAACCGTTTATAATCGGATTGGATATCCTGCGTGGAAATTGGATTATTAAATGATTTTTGGAAAAAATTCTGGAATATGGCCATCTGAAGTTTTCGAATATAGCCACCTTGAACGGAACTCAGACAGTTTTAACCGATTACGATCGGATTGGATTTGTTTATTGGAAATGAGATTCATTAATGATTTCTAGAACAAGTTTTATGGCCACCTGGAACGAGATAAGGCTATTACTTAACCGATAATGATGAAATTCGGCACATTGCATAAATATGGGGTTATAAAATGATAAACTGCTATACTCGTCAGAGGATGAGAAACAGAATCATAATTTTCCTTGTTTCAGATTATTGCTGTAGTGGGGAGTGTAATTATTGGTTGTTTTATGGAATTAACTTCCGACCATTTATGTTCTTGTATTCCAAGTACCTCAAAAGTAAAAATTTCCGCTTGGTTCGAAAGCTTCTGGAAATCTCAAGGTCTCATAAGACATCATATTCCATGTTCCTGTGAAGAATTTTCGAGGTCGTTGTTGATAAGAATACTATAAATTTATCCGACCCCTTTGTGTAGCGTTCAAAACGTCACGTACTGGTGATAGATATTAAGGCGCCCAGCCTTATCAGAAACGTGTTAACATCACGAGCCGCTTGCTTCAAGAAAGGCGCCTGTTGATTACCGAGTTTCGTCCCAGGTGGCCATATTCCAGAATTCCCAAAATCATTTAAAAATTAAATTTCCATCCAACATTTAACACAACATTTAGTATAACACTATTTAACGCAGCGTGTAACATGCAACTAAAACTATAGTAACCTAAATGTTTTACCAAACATAAAAAGGAAAAAGAAAGAAAGTAAACGCTCAAAACCTTGTACAATATGTCTAACAAACAGAAGAGGTTGGATGCTGAATGAAGGCGTTATGTCACGAATTCGGAGAGTTGCACTTTCATTAATCTGATGATCGTAGAGGACTAGATATAGCAACCTAGCTCGATGAATTTGACTTTGAATATTCAAAATGCCAGTGACAATAAACAGATCAGGATCCGGTATTCGAGCTCCATTTTCTACGCTGTACAACTCTATGTCAATCCACTCCATACCAGATGAGAAGTTTTGCATGAAAACAGGCTTGTTCACAATGAACTTTGAATAAATACTCTCCGTTAAAGTTGAGTACGGATACATGAGAGAAAACAGAGTGCTTGGTTGCCGACCATGATGTTTTTCACTATCGAAGATTTACCGTCCTGATGGTGGAAAATAGGTAACTCTTAGAGACCTCCATTTCACAATTATTTCTTAATGACGTTTTTAAACCTTTCTGGCACCCATTTTAACGAGGGATGAAAGGCGCGGTTGTTTAGCAATCAATACCATTGCGGCGACGGAACTCGTGAAAAACTCCTGATGTAAACACTGTGTCATTATCACTTACAAAGCGCTTTCTGGCAACCAAAAAATTCTTATTGATTTGGATATCGAAAGAAACTATCCACAAATAACATCCACATATAACCTAGAAACGGTCCAGCAAATGCCAATTTTTCGAACACATTTTCCGGATTCAGAGCAAACTCCTATATAGTGTACTCAACATTTCTCCACTGTGGTGAAAGCACATTTCGGTGACGATGTCAGCCACCTGCAGTGTCTATGGACTACTAGCTGCTTCATTCGAGCAACATCCTAATGCCCAGTATGCAACAGGGCCAAAACTTCCTTCCGCAGACTGATAGGAATTATAACTCGAGTAAACTCAGTTAGGATGAGAATAACATTATTGAATTCTTCTTGCATGAAATTTATGAAGATCTCAATTTTGGACAGAGTCTGGCCATCCTTCTTTCACTGGAGATTCGCTAGAACGGTACCTCTAGCAGTAATTTGTATACTGTCCAGAGGAAACCTCTAGTAAAGTGACCTACGATATCTCTTCAAACGTCTATGTTGCTTCTCCAATGACCTTTATTAAGCATATTTATACTGACTTAGCTGTTGCTTCCCAAAGCCCTCCGAAAAAGGGGTGAAGCCGGCGGTATAAAATCCCATGTTGTATGATTACGCTAATAGTTGAGCAATTTCCTTATTTTATTTACGAATCAGTGCAGCCGATTTGCGCTCAAGTTGATTCTTGGCACGTGCAGTGAATCTTTTATATGCGGCGATGAATGCTTCAGTAGTAAGATCACTTACTGACTCAATGTGTATGGCCTTAGTTGTCATACAAACAAAGATCGCTAAATAATCCTTGTACGTCTTGTGACCCCCAATTCTCAAAAATGTTCTTTCAACCGGAGTATTGAAACGATGACACCTTGTACGTTTCGATATGAAATGTCATGATAGATTTTGACCGTGCATGATATCCATGCATTGTTTGTTTATGTGTTTGGGATGATAATCGAATGTTTTTCGTGGTTTCCTGTGAAATTTTAATCATGAATTGGGTAGAATATTTTAATTCTTCTGCTGTGTGGGCTTCTTGGTTGCTTGCAGACCTCCTTTCAAATTGGAGCGTTTCAGATAAAAATTTTCAATAGTTTTTCAACTCCAATTGATCTGGCGTTTCTTGTAGAATCATTGGTGTTAGTGGAATTGTTGTCTCAAAGACGTGTTAAGAACCGTTCCACTAAAAATTGTGCATGATTAATTGATTGGCCTCAATACCCCTGGATGCACTATCCGCGAGATTGTCTGATGATTTGACATAAAACCATTGAGATGGAACAGTTAACTTCTGCACATTTTATTTGCTACAATTTTTTTTTTAATTTGTGAGGCTTGTTTTTATCTTGAAGCACCACAAAACCCTGCAAATTTTCCTAGCAAAATTGAACTAAAGTTGACCCACCTTGGAATTTTGATCTTCTCTAGGTTGGAGAGAGTTCGCACAGAGTTTGCATTAAAATTTTGCATTTTATTAAGCCGTATTCTTGAAATCGGTGGAAACTTCCCCAATCGGAATACACACTGATTTGAAATTCTCTAATTATTCGAATTTTTGGCCGCCTACTTTAATCATATTTGTAAATTCTTTTTCTTTTTTTAAATTAAGAAACATAATTTTTTCCCTCTGTGACACTATTCTGGTAATTCCCTGGTAATAGGGAATTGGGGAAAGATTTTATATGTAATTTCAGTTCAAATATTTTTTTTCCGGCCTACTAAGGAGAAAAGTTTGATGTAAATATTTATAAATTAGGAATAATTTTTCATATTGGCAGGGAAAATTATTCCCAATTTTGTTTTGTTTTCAAAAAAATTACCACTAGATTTTTACCTCAGTGTGCCAGGTAACTAGGTAAATCAATTCGAAATTATTCCCTTAGTAGGGAGACAAATATTAGTAAACTAGAAGGCAAATTTGGATAAATGATTAAAGTAGCCAGCGAAAAATTCAAATAACATGGAGAATTCTAAATCAAATTGTATTCCGATTGTGGAAATTTCCATCGATTACAAGGATACGACCCCAGAACCCAAATTGAAAATCGGGTTAAAACCGAATTTATAACGCAAAATCTGTTGACATACAAATCAATTTAGGCTCATTATGATTCTTTTAGTACTAATATTTTTTTTTGCTGTCAATGAGCGTCGTATAAGTGTGAGAGCGAGACCAATGTGCACCGGGTGTGTGTGAAATAGCGAGACGATGTAAAATGTTTTTTTTGGTTGTTCTCTTTTTTTTATATACACGTTGGAGGGACTGCAAGCCTGATGCGCACGGAAAAAAGGGAAACAGCAAGAAAAAAGAACATTCTACAAGTTTTTGGTGCGAGAATTTTGTTCAGTCTGGTTTGTAGTTTGGAAAAAATAAAGTCTAAATTTTGGTTGCTAAAAAAGATATTCGTGCGTAAGCCGATTTGGTTGTAAACTAGTTTTAATGATATTGTAAATTTCTAGAGGTTTTTTTTCTTCTGAAATAAATAAAAATCGGAAAACTAATAGTGTGTATTTCGAATTGGTGTATCCTCGAGAAAATTGATGAAAAAATAATTGTTGGGTTTTTCTATAAAGGACAACAACACGGGCCGCAGATCGATAAAACTAGTGGTTTTTTAACCCTATAGAGTTGAATTTGATAAAGGTGATTATAGTACGCTGTTTAACTTGGGTTCAATAAATAGAAATCCAATACAGCAATATTATTGAGTACTACGTCAGTATCATGGTATCGAACAATACTGCAATTGTAACGAGTGGCCAACAACATGGCCATTTGCAACTCAACCATTTACTGATTTACGGTTGTTGCGGTGAGCCAACGCCCAACCTAATTTTTTCCGCTTTTGAATAGTGGAATTTACCGGCGGTAGTGTCTCATCGATGGAAGGGTGGCCAGTTGAGGCTATTCATCGGCGACCCAACGCCCACCTTATTTTGACGGCCAGTCGAGGCCAAATATATTTACCGGCTGGTGGGTCGCATCAGTTGAACGGGTAAATGGTATAACCAAACCGCAACGGTTCGGGAGAGTGACCTTTCTTGCAGACTGACCTTTCTTGAAGGTCGTGGCCACTCATTGGTATTATCAAGGTGAAGGACGCCCAACCACATTTCACGGCGAGAAGACGCCCAATGGTCCGGGTATTGAAGTTGCCTATGGCATGACGGCTCACTAGAAAGCCACAACCCATTTGGACCTTGCATCCGTACAGGGTGACTTTTCCCGAAGGTCGTAAGGTAAAATTTTTCATTTTATTTTTTTTTTGGTACTTTTCTTTGTTTTATTTTTTCTTTAATTTAACAATTAAAATTTCCATTTTTTCTTTAAACTTTTTATTTCAAATTTTATCGTAATTTATATTGTAATCAAGCGCCATAGACGTGTTTGTGCACGTGACCAGAGTCGTACGTGGGTTCATCATTTTGGAGGCGCTCATATTTTTTTGGGGGTTTTATTTTTTCTGCTTTTATTTTATTTTCTTCTTTCATCTAACCCTGTCATTCCGTCATTTATGTTTTTTCTCTTTTGTTGTTGATTGAAACTAAAAATACAGAACGGCGTTCAATTCCTTTTGGCATTCGGGCTAATTTTCCTTCGTTACTGATTTATATTTTTCCTTTTGTTATGATTTTGATTGTTAAAATGAATTGCTAAATTTTTCGGTTCGGTATCATGAGAGAGACGTAAAATCCAGCGGTCTCCTCGTGGCACTTCGGCGGTGTCAAGTCGTCGAAGTGTGAATTGTGGGAGATTGGTTGGAGGTCTCTCCGGGTGAAGAGAGGCTTGGTCTGTTGGGGAGACGTCCCTACCCTGTAATGCTGCTTCGTTGCTACTGGGCATCGGGGTTTCGGGGTAGATGGGTCATTTGGGGGGTCTTTTCAGCAGACTGGGTACTTGTCACTCGGGGAGATCTGTTCGACACCGGATGGACACACCTGGTTTTTATTTCTTCATACACATGTTCCTCAAATTTCATCCGACAAATTTCGGCGGAACATTCGGTTTTTATTTTTATTTAGTTTTCGTTTTTTTTATAAATTTTCTGTAAACGTACGGTGTAGGCCAAGAGCATTCCACGACCCAAGCATTTATCCCTGAGATCTAGCGGACAAAACCACTGTGTGACGCCTTTGCGAACTTAGTTGAAATCTGCGAGTCGGCTATGTTGAGGCGTCCGTACAAATTATTTGTATGTCAAAAGATCTAGTTTTACGCTTAAAGAGAACGAGTGGAGCAAAACAATTCTTAATTGGTTATGAGCCTAAAATTATTTCTATATCAAAAGATTTGGTTTTACGTTATAATTTTAGCTTTGATCCGATTTTCGATCGGGATTCATCTAGCTTTAAATTAAATTATCTGAAGTTTGGTCAAGAACTAGTGGGCCCAAAATTTACTACTAGGTCATTTGGCTAGGCCATAATGACCCCAAAATTATTTGTATATCAATAGATCTAGTCTTGCGTTTTATTTTCGGTTTTGGCCCGATTTTAAATTTGGGTTCTGCCAGCATTAAATTAAATGATCTGAAGTTTGGTCAAGAGAGAGTGGAGCCTAAAATTGCTTACCAAGACAGTTAAATAAGCCATAATAAGCCTAAAATCATTGGTATGTCAATGGATCTTGATTTGCGTTCTTATTTCGGTTTTGGTCCGATTTTTGATTTGGGTTCTGCTAGCTTTGTAGTGATAAAGCCTAATGCTTTATTAGCCTATAATTAGCCTATACTTATCCATACTATCTTGTAATTTTGTGCTGTATGGGTTCGGCTAGGTTTAGGGACCTAAATGTTCTCATCGTTCGACCATGAAAACAATCACAATCATAAATGCACTCATGATAAATAAGAAGTCATGCTCGTACATACAAAGTATTATATGCGCTAAGAAGCGAAAATCAGGAAATTAAATTCAATTTATCCGCAAGAATGCTGCTTTTAACGACGAAATAATATAAAGGATATAAAATTAATTTAAAATCTACATTTAAATGTGATATAAACGAGAGGAAAGGTTATCATCCTAGTCATTGATAAATAATTTTTGCGCTTTCTTGTTGTTGTTGTTGTCAGTATTCTGTTGTGCCCTTTTCAGTATAGCGTTATGCAAGATAAGCCATTCTGGAGCGACACAAAATCCAACATATTGTTGGTCTACATGTACATATTATATACAAAAGATACACAAAGTAGGAAAATTGGAAAATTGCAACAAAATTTTTGCTGTGGTTGGTATATAGAAAATTTCCACAGTTTTCTGTTTTGTGGCATGTTCCGCATGGCTTGAATAATCTAATGAATATTTTATATGCAATGTCTTTGTATAATAAAATGATTTTCATTTCAAATTTTCATTTTCATTCATATATGATGAAGTATAACAATGGAATAACGTTAAAACATTTTATGGAAAAATCAATTACAAAATTGTGTGGCTGTCGAGTGACACTCGACAATTTTATTAGTAAAACTACTATATATTTGCAAATTTCTCGCGGTTTCATCCGGTAGTTGCTACTTTAGATTTAGTTAGAGTGATTCCGATTATTCGGCCATCAAAACTTCCCGTGGGACATTTTAAATTTTTTTTGGGTTCGTTGACATTTATTTCCTCGTAAAAAAACTTCTATTTTTTATGATGCGACAATAAAATAAATTCTCATTATCCTTAAGAGCTGAAATATATTATATCATTTGAATGAAACATTTTTTTGACATCTCAACATTGTATAGTATATTAAAGTGCGAGCTACCCAAATTTAGGGTGCGAGATCGCAACATCGAATATTTTCTGCCACATAATCTATTTGTAAATACGCTAATGCTCATAAAACATAATTATACATAGAAATCATTTATTTGTGTAAAATACAGTTTGTTAATACCTCGGAGGACAATTCTATCTCGGTAAATCAGTTATTGTTTTATGTAAACCACGTATAAAGTTAAAATATATGGTAAGTAATACAAATATTGATGATGACCTATCTTGATTGATGGTTTTTTTTGCATTTCGCGAAAATGTGAGAAATTATGTATAGTTCGAAGCACAACGTATATTTACAAGAAAATGTTACATTGAACAGCACTGCGCATAATACAACCAACACGATATCACTATTATCATAATTTATATAGAATTGTTGCAGTTTACATAAATTTATATTCATAAATCATAAATTGCGAAAAATTCGAAATATTTTGATTACATCACATTTTGAATTCCTGAATTTCATTATGCATATTATTTGGCCCAGATAATCGAGTGGCACTCGATATATACAATTTACTATAACAGACGTATTTAAATTGTATAAGGTGCTTGACTTTCGCATTGTAAACAAGACTCGCATACAGCACACGATTATTTAGCACGTTATTATATAGGTTTGTTATCAATGAAAATCAATTATCGAGTTTAATTGGTGTGACATGAACGCGGAAATTTAATTATTGATAAGCGGTACAATTAAACACTGTGATAGATAATGAACGCATTTTTTAATTTGTTGATTCTGTTGTATTACAAAATAATTACCGTTTGCGATATAAAATAAAATGGAAAATTCTATCCAATTCGTTCATAATTTTCTAACGAGGTTCATGGTCAGACACAAGTGCCTAATTCAAAACTCTGAGAGAAACCGACAACCCTCCTATATGTATCTTAACGAAAATGGAAAAAACATAAACGTATGTTTGTAGAAACCTTTGGGGTAAAGGTAAAAAAAACGAAACCGAAAGTCGGGTAGCCAAAATTCGGGTAAGTGGATTCCCCAGTCGGGTAATTGGATTCCCTAGTACATACGTTTATGTTTTTTCCATTTTCGTTCAGTGCGTAGGAGGGTTGTCGGTTTCGGTTGTTTGCGGCATTGCCCGATGGTTTCGGGTGTATCTGGGGGGTGAGTAATTGCCCAACTACACGAAGTCGGACAGAACCGACTTGGATACAATTATAACCGTAACCCATTAATTTTAGGTAAGACTATCGCCCAACTACCAGGTTCTACTCTAGATTGAATATAAATATTTAAACTTTTCCATAGTTTTCAGAACAAAAAATAATAAAAAAATAGATTTTACGGTACACGGAGAAGGGTAATCATCAAGTTGGTCAAAAGGTACAATGGTACAATGTCGCCCTGGCCGACTGGTTTTTGTGTCTTGAAGCCATTTAGCAACAAGATCGTATATTTAATACTTATTAAAAAATGTACTCACTCAATGGCATCGTTGATGCTTCCACAGGTAGAGCTATGCACGTTTACATCAAACCCAAGTATCATGCCATCCCCGTCTCAGGGGGTGTATTATGATTTTTTCGATACTTCTTTTCGATATAATATCATATACTATGTTTCCATGACAGAGTTAACCTAGATTAACTCGGGTTTACGTGCATGGAAACGCAGATTTGGGTTGAGTTTCGTTAAACCCAAATAAACTCAACGAAACTAGTGGGGTTGCGTTAGGTTCTATCTGTCAATGTTTTTTACGTGTATTTTAAAATGACGCTCATTGTAAACTATTAAAATACAGATTTTGAATAAAAATATTTTAAAAGAAAACTTGAAAATGAGTTAAATTACGAAAAAAATATTAACATAGCTGTCAACTTAACTCGGTTTCATGGAAACGGCACGAGTTAACTCCAACAAATTTTCAACTCAACGAAACCTAAACCCGTTTTAACTCGGTACATGGAAACATGGTAATATTTTTTATGATGTAGTTGTGTTAGCTGTCAAAGAAAAACTGTCAAATTTTTTTGTTTAAAGTTATTAAATGAAATTTATTTATAATTTTGTTATAATATGTAATGGAATCGAGCATCGGATTTTTTATAAATAAAAATGATGACTCATGCTGTGTGCCTCACGTCGTTTTTTTTTTTGTTTTAATTTTCAACTAACTAAATTGATGGTTAGTTCATACCAATCGTTCAAAAATGGCACAAGACAAACCGCATTTGATGTTTAACTAAAATGTGCTATATAAACTTAAATTTAACATTCTACGAAACATTTATAATCGATAATTTATAAATCGGAACTAAGTTTGCAGTTTAAAACTAAATATCGGGTAGATTTTGGTTTATAAATATTAGAGACATCTAACAATACCTGGGTGAACTAACGAACAAGTTAGTTAGGCGGAAGTTTAGACAAAAAAATCGGTGTCAGGCACACAGCATCAGAAGAAGTAACGCCAGCTTACATTATAAGAACGCGGCTACGTGATAGATGGATAGTTAACACATTTAAATTACGATTTTTAACATAACCTCCTTTTTTTCCAACCATCCATGATCACTATTTTCGACTTTCGAATTAGTTTATGTCTCATTTTTTTCGAGTAAAGTAGCAGCATATTTCACTTCCAAAATTACGCATTTTTTAATGTGGGTGAATCTTAGGGTAAATCGTTTACTACGGTAAAAACTGGTTTTAGGACAGATTTTTCGATCAGTTTACCATAGAGTTTTTGAAAAATAATTGGATTTACCGAAAAATTTACTTTGACTTTTTTTACCTTTTTTGCACACAGCCTAAAACATGATTTTATTTCTTTTCGACGATTTCTAAGACTACTAGATTAATCGATTTTGATCTCTGATTTATAATAAAATAATTTTTTCCTGATACTTTTATCGAAATGTAGAAAGAGGGAAAGCTCATAATTATATAGAGGTTGAAGAGGTTTCATCGTTCTTGTGGCATCTTATTCTCATTGAGTGTCCATCAGTGTTAATTCATTGGTATCAAAGAAAATATCCATCCATCATTGTTAGTAGGACTGATTAGCATCATCTTAGGTAGGTTTGCCCACTTCTGATTATTATATGCCGTTGCAAATACGGAGCTATAGTCTTTTCTCAAACAACGCACGTGCGTCACATTCGAATATTTTTTTTAATTTCGTTTTCAAATGTTTGTTATTTTTCGAATATAAGTCCCCTTTAAATATGGCCCTAAGCATTTTATATAAAGTTCGAAAACCGCGACTTGAGAGTTGGGAGTTTTTTTGTTGTTTCATCGGCACACTAATTGTAAATTTAAAATTTAATTATTATTTACATCAATCAACAATAATATTAATTTTGTGCATCTAGTAGGTTAGTGAAACAGCAGCAAAACTCCCAACTCTCAAGTCTCAGTTTTCGAACAAAATCTGTACCCATAGCGCAACTTTTAGCTTATAGAGTACAAAGAAGCGGTGAGTACAGAGAGTTAAGAGTAGTAAGGTAGGAGGGTAATCAAGCAGTTCAAACCGTAATTTGTGGATTTTCGCAATGTCAACCGCTGAGATGTAAGACGGCGCATTGTCTTGGTGAAACTAGATTTTTTTCTGGAAATGTAGGATGCTCCTGTAATGATTTCCCTTTTTGAAGATAATCGACTAAGATAACTCCATGACTGATCCAGAAAACAGTCACCATCCCTTTCCCAGACGAAGGAACAGCCTTTGAATTGTTTGGAGCCGACTTCCAAGCCCACTTTTTTACTTTTTTTACACTTAAGTGTAATGGTGTATACGAGTTCCAAAAACAGTAATTAGTCGGCACCAAAACAAATGTTTATTGGAACACGCTTCTGATCCGAAGTGAGCAAACGCGACATCCAAATCGCGGACAGCTTTCTCATGCCTAAATCTTGATTCAATATGCGAAAAACACATTCTTTGAACATAATATTACCCTTTTCGATCTCTCTAACTTTCGCTCGACGGCCGCCTAGCGCCGTTTGGTGAACTTGAGCGATGTTTCATCAGTGGTTACAGTTTTTGGGCGTCCCAATCGTCCATCGTTACCCATAAGCTGATACGGCCTTGTTTAAATTCAGCTGCTAAAAATTTCACGGTGGTAAATGATCGTGCAGAGTCCTTGTACTCATCTAACTTTCAAAAATAAATATTTAATTTTATTTTTTCATTTTCACAAAAACACTCACATCGACTCACTTAAACGATTGTTAAACAACCGCGAATAGCTTTCAACGGATGCGCAAACGCACTCTTCTTTTCCGTTGGGGCCAGAAAATTTCCACACAACCCTCGGTAAGGCGAACATTTTAGTTTTAAGAACTTGTGATAATCAGTAATTATTGAGAGTCCCAATATAATCAAAAAATATTTTAAGAGTTAAGCTTCAAAAGTTAAAATTTAAGTTGTTGAGTAAATTTAAAATAAAATTTACAATTAACGTGAAATAATCATCCAATAAAAATGTCAATAAACACATAATAATTATGTATAGTTCAGTGCTCTTGGCTAGGAGATATTATGCTACTGAAGTTAGTCGACAAAATCCCGAGTTCCGCCCCAGGTGGCTCCAGAACTTCTTCCGCAAATAATTTAAGAATCCCATTTACACCCAACATACCCAATCCCATCATAATCGGTTAAGAAAATACAGGGTTCAATACAAACGGTGAAAATTAAAATGGTGGTGCTTCCTCCTCCACCGTATGCCATGCGTTACAGTCCCCGCTCAATGTAACGAATTCTTTGATCCTTTAGCTATCGAGTGGTGTAATTAAATGTTGGATGTAGCATCAATCTGTATCTACCGATTTCGTTATCCTAAGTTTTTCGAATTGCCTCCCTATGAAAGCAAATTTAAAGACATATTGACGTCAACATTTCTTGACATGTTAGTCGTTGCCACTAGATTTGAAAATAAAAACTGCATGTAAGTGTCCCAACAAGAGCGCCGGATTTAATTTTAAAGCAACACACATTTATTTTTGAATTAAGCAAACATTTTTATTTCAACAAAAAAAATAGTTCCGATTAAACGTGGAATACAACATCAGGCAAATGGCCACCACGAAACCTCTAACACAGGGTTATTCTTTTATTGAAATTTTCAAAAACGTTTTCGCATGAATGTGGCTGTTTTTCACCAATAACGCGCCATATTTCCTCTTTAAAATGTTCAACTGTTTCAATCTTATTCGTCGAAACCTTTTCCTGTCCCATAGCCAGAAAGATACATCGGTGTTAGATCACACGATTTTGGTGGCCAATGTTGATCAAACTTGTCTACAGTGACACTATTGTTGCACGTGCTGTGTGGCAGGTCGCACAGTCTTGTTGAACGTGTCCTCCACATCAATTATATCAAATTCGGGCCACAAACACTCCGTTAACTTTTCGCTGAAAAAATGATTTTCTTCGAAAAATCCGCATTAATTTGATGACCATTTTTGTATTGTGTTTTTACAATAATTAAACATTGTTATGGTTTGAATACTTCTCCATATTCACTAATCGCATGGTCTGAACGTGACAAATGTCAAAAAAATCCGGCGCTCTTGTTGGGACACCTATTATTACATTTAGTCAATACATAATTTTGGAGACATTTCTGTGTAGATACATTTATTCAAATAAATCAGTGTCCACAAATAAGTCGGTGTTTGGAAAACAGCCTCAGTAGAAAAAAAATTGACAAATCAACAATCGAAAACCAAATTCCCCGGGTAAATTAATGCCAAATCAGCAGCGCTTATGCTATATAGACACATTATGCTATAGAAACATTACTGGTTTCATAACTATGGTTTGGAGTTAACCATGGTTTCGTTGTAATGTGTCACCCCAAACCATGGTTTGCAACTCGGTTTATACATATGTAGTTTCGGAATGAGATATTTTTTCTCATCCCGAAGCTTTTTTGGGCTCCCAACGCCGAATACATCAAAAATGGAGATTCCAACACACTAATAGTTTACAAAGATAATCTAGTTTCCTTTGAGTTTTCTATTTGTCATTGAGATATTTGGTTAACGGAAACAAGTTTTTTCTGTCCTGTCAATATAAAAGTCATTTTTGACCATTTAAAAGTCAATTAAATGTCAATCTTGACTTGTCAATGCCTACTCCATTACTATTTAAAACCAAACGAGAAGACAAAAGAAATTGTAGAATGACTTGCGTTTTCATCTCGCAAACCGTATAGTTTTACAATCATAGTTACGAAACCAGATACATATGTGTCTATGGTATAAGGTAGCGTATTTTTGCCAGAGGAAAAAAATTACGGTACTCGCCGCAAGGGACAGTACTATCACAAAAGAGAATTTAAGTTGTTATTTTATTATCAGTAGAAAAAATTATAGTGAAAATTCCCATTATGACCTTGGCTATTAGAAAGACAACCGAAAGTAAATAATTTTAAACAATCTTCCTTAATCGATCTTCTTATTAGAATCGTAAGTTTCCAATACAAAATTCAAATGCAACTTAGCACAACAAGTTTTGTTCAATATACCTGCTAAAATTAAAATATAGGCCTGCGATACAAATTTCACAATTACTGATTAAAAATTAGCCGAGTACCCTCCAGCTCAAAGTCCATTTTAATCGGGTAGAATGGAGAGGTACCTTCATCTAAAATTTATTTTCCATTGGTGGGGTTTCATTTTGAGGTTTCTTTTTGAAATGACCTAGTTTATCCCAGCATGAACATATCCTAGAATTTTGTCCAAAACTAACTTTAGAATCCTTAGTCAATACTGCTAGCCAAATTTCATAATAATTCGTTAAGAAATGGCGGAGAAAGACGAAAAAATGGTAAAATTTCATAACCGAGTTTCTATATTTCAGAGGAAAATCAAATTGTTAATTTAAGGAACACTTTAAAATTTTGTTCCGCTAGACTGCTTTATTTTGTGAAGACAATATGTTTAGAATTCGCTTAGCAAGCTTGATTTTTTAGGTAATTAATTAAGTTTCAGATTATGGTCAATATCTCAAAAAACTCCACAGGTAATCATTATATCCAAATATTATTTTATAGCAAACGTAAGGCTGAGTGGGGAAATAGATAGTAGAAAACTTGCAAACAAAATTGAAGAAACGAATAAAGTAGCCGGCGAAAAATTCGAATAATATAAAGAATTTTAAAGCAAATTATATTCCGCATGCGGAAATTTTCACTGATTTAAAGAATACGCGCTCAGATCAGCTTTCCAAAATTGATGCGGAAATGATGATTTTTTGATAAAAATTAGGTCCCTGTACGTACAGCTCAGAGGCATTTATTGATCGGGATGAAACTTTATAACCAAGCTATTTTCATATATTGTGCGATCTGAGTGATTTTCGACCGAAATTGGTTCCCCGGAATTGATAGCTCACGTACGAACTTTTTCGTTAATTGCAAATATTTTGTAAAGTAAGTATAGCATTTTTTATTTTAATTTTACCGGAAATGATGGGTTTTGATTAAAACAAATTTATTTCACCAAAATTCGGCATTTCTACAGTGCAAACTGTTCAGAATTGGGATAAAATAGAACGACGACGCAACCTAAAAATCCGGCTTACAACTAAACACTCTGCATTGAAGACGAACAACTGAAGAACGAATATAACCTAAAGGAACAACTGAGGAGGGAATATAACCGCGCCGAAGCACGAGTAAAAAAATGTCAAGAAACGATCGCAGGCACTGTATAAATGAGGTTGCAGCGGAGGCTGAAAGTGCTGCTCGATGTAGTAATATGTGTGGGGTCTACAGTGGAATTCGTAGACTTGGGGAAAGTTCATAAACAATACCACCTATTAAAGACCATAACGGAGCTAGACTTTCAACTGAGCAAGAACAACTTCAACATTGGAGAGAGTTCCCAACTTCAACCACCATCTCAAAATAAAATAGAGTCTACGAGAGAGAAATCCGTTTCATACATACCGCGCCCTTTTATATTCTCACGTTCGTAATAATTTGACAAATACGTCAAGTAATTAAATGTACTTCAATATACCTTGAATTTTGTTACATCCTCCTCCCCCTTTTTTATTAATATTTCCATATGAGTAACATTGGTTGGGACGAACAATAGATTGATTTTTATTGCCTATTTTTTGTCCCTCCTTCTTTTATTTATTTTTTGCTTTTTTCTACTATACCGGGTGTTTCTTTTAAACTGAGACGATCAAATATCTCGAAAAATAGCCACTCTACGGAAAAAATGTCCATAATCAAAATTCAATCATACCATGGGGGAAATACATTAGTGCAAAAAATACTCCCCCACTCCCCGTTTTGTAGGTGGGGCGGGAGTAACTTTTAAACTAAGATAGGAAGCCATATTTTTTATTGCAGATACGGATTCTACGACTAAAAGTACGTATGATTTGAATGAAATATTTTGTTCGGTTCATGATAGATGGCGTTGTAATCGACGAAATTCAATTTTTTCAATTTCTTCTTCTTAGAACACACGCATTCGATTCTGCAATACGTTTGAAATAAAAAACATCACGTTTTCATTGGAAATACTCGAAATTCGTCATCAAAACAATTTATTAATGTAAATGGCAGGTGAATAAAATAATGTTAGCTTTAAATTAGTGTTCAAAATGATGGCCTGCGACTTCAATGCACTTATTAATACGCATTTCCAATGATTGTACACAACTGAGAAGTGTGTTTGGTTGAATTTCAGCACACGCATTTCTGATTCGCTCAATCATGTTCTCACGTGTTGTTTGTTCTTGTTTCTAAACTTTGTCTTTGAGATAGCCCCACAAAAAGAAATCTGGCGAAGTAAGATCTGGTGATCTGGCGGGCCAATTTATCGGACCAGCTCTACCGATCGAGCGACCATTGAAATCACGATCAAGTATTTCACGTGCCACCACCGAATAGCGTGCAGGACAACCATCATGTTGAAACCACATGTCCCGTCTCACTTTTAGGTTCAAATTTTCAAGTAATATTGGCAGTTCATTTTCCAAAAAGTTTCGGTACATTTGACCATTCAAGTTGCCTTCAATAATGTGGGGGCCTATGATTTTGTTGCCAATTATTCCACACCACACGTTGACAGTCCAAGGACGCTGATGTTCAACTTGACGAAGTCAGTGCGTATTTGTAACACTCCAATAATGCATGTTGATTAACCGTTCCATGGTTTGTAAAAGACGATTCGTCAGAGAACATTACGCAACGAAAAAAATTGGGGTTTTGTTCACGTGCCCATTGACAAAAAGTTACCCGATTTTGGAAATCAGCGCCATGAAGATCTTGGTGTAAAGACACATGACATGGATGACACTTGTGCCGTTTTAAAATTCTCCAAACACTGGTGAGGGACAATCAGGAATCGCGAACTATTTCTCGTGTACTAACATGAGGATTATGAGCCACTGCTGCCAATACAGCAATTTCATTATTTTCTCCAGTGACTGTTGCTCTACGGGTCCTCTTTTTCTGATGAACATTTCCATCAGTAATAAATTGTTTGATAGTACGGCCAAATGAAGCACGTGAACGAATCCTATCCGGCAAACGTTGAGCGTAAATAGCAACAGCATTTTCAAGATTTCTGCCAGCTTCTCCATAAACCAGAACCATTTCAATTTTCTCTGGCACAGTTAAACGATCCATTCTAAAGTATTTTATCATTTATTTTGCAATTACAAAAAACATGAAGATAAGAAATAACACAAACGTTAAATGTGATTTACAAAACTGAACAAATTGTTTTGATGACGAATTTAGAGTATTTCCAATGAAAACGTGATGTTTTTATTTCAAACGTATTGCAGAATCGAATGCGTATGTTCTAAGAAGAAGAAATTGAAAAAATTGAATTTCGTCGATTACAACGCCATCTATCACGAACCGAACAAAATATTTCATTTAAATCATACGTACTTTTAGTCGTAAAATCCGTATCTGCAATAAAAAATATGGCTTCCTATCTTAGTTTAAAAGTTACCCCCGCCCCACCTACAAAGCGGGGGGTGGGGGACTATTTGCTTGCACTAATGTATTTCCTCCGCGGTATGATTAAATTTTGATTATGGACATTTTTTCCGTAGAGTATATTTATCGTCTCAGTTTAAAAGAAACACCCGGTATAACAAAAATTTTTTTTTACTCCTGATGATGATCTAACCAGACAAAATCGATCTAGTGATTTTTTAAACTTTTTGAACAAATTTTTTAATTAAAATATTCAAAAATCTAATTTTTGCGAAATAAAAAACAAGTGTTTATTAAAATGTAGTTAGCAAATTATTGCAAAATCCAGCCACTCATATGAAAGCGCGCCTTTCTTCGTTAAAGGACTTACCCAATTTTTTACAAATTTGTAGAAGCAATAACGAGTTTAAAAAAAAATTTGTGTTGCAAATGACTAATTAATGAATTGGACGTGGAACCTGTCCTGCTATTAGTAAGAAAAGCGAAAAACCCACCTTTAGAAACAAAAACGCATTTTAAAATTAATTTTTATTTTTACATTCTGGATCAAGTGTGAACATCTATTACCGAAAAATTCACGGCACTTTGGGGTTTTAATGATATGTTTAGATTCATTTACGATATTTGAGAACAATCAGATGAATCGTTAATGCAAAACTATAAAGATTTACATTTGAAACTTTCAAACTATCAAAGAAATGAATTTGACATAAATTGTGTTGATTTGTTTGACGAAGTGAAAATTGTGCAGGTTTTATTTGAGTCTATATGAGAAATGGAACCTGAAAATATTCTTAATTATATATTTCAAAACAAGATGAAGTCTACGGTCCCAAATTTGTGTGTAGTTTCACGTATTTTATTAACATTAACAGTGTCCGTTGCAACCGGAGGGAGATCGTTCTCAAAGTTAAATTTTTTTATCTAATTGTTTGATTTTTATTTCCCAGTAAGTTAGTTTTCATTACGTCAAGGGGAAAAAAGTTTTGCATACAGGCAATCATGTACTTAGGCGCGGGCATCCAACAATATTAACAAATCATTATACAAGTCAGCCAACCTGCTGATGGGTAGTATCTACGAAAGCGTTAGATGTACCATTACACTAGAAGTAGATACAGCAACTATGAGAGAAAACATTTACCTACCTAATGGGGGATTACACCATATCATTACACTATGATCGATTTCATTTTCTGGAGTTGCCCATGACTGGGAATAATCTGAGCCATTATGTTCGTAAACGTTCAACTCACCGATCTATTCAACTGCAACCACCAGAAGCTAGCTCCGGATGATCCGCCTTTAACAAACCAAATTGTAGGTAATATAATAAATCAGCTTGAACAATTAATTTGATAAAGTTTGGCTTTTCAACCCAAAGAGAGTTATCAAATAAACAATAGTTCGTATAGTACCTCGATAGCTCTAATACCAGCTTCTTCAAGTCGCTAGCGGGTGGTCGAATAGAGCAAATACTTAACTAATTTTTATAATAATTTACTAAGTTGTTTCATTCTTGGACTTCATACTTTTTTTATGATTTAATTTTTGCAATCTGTTCTGGGGCTGAAGCACTCGTAACTCTTTCGCAGTTCACTTATCACGTCCTACCGTAAGCATCGCATCGCTCTATGCCAGCCTATAATTCTGGCATGGAAGATTGGTCGGCCCATGAGTTGGGTAAGCCAACAAGGGGTCCCAGCTGTGTTTCATTATTCACTGTGCCTTTTGGTGGGTGACTTCATACTTAAACACAATTTACTTCTTAAAGGTACTCGTTATCTATGTTGCTATACCATTTAGAACATCACATGCTCAACTTTCGAATTTCCATTTAAAGTACTCTTATTGAAATTCTTTTATCTGCAAACAAGTGAAAATCAATAAATCCAACCAAAAAAAACCACAATGTTGATATTTACTTTACTTTGCATATCAGTATATGGTTTTTCATAAATTTCCATAAACCAAAAAAAAAAATGTTACAATAAATATTTTCGAATATAAATAAGACATAAAACAATATCAAATTATGTAATCTAATCAATTTATGCTTCTCTGTATATTAAACATGTAAAATAAATTCCTTATTATATGAGCGCGCACAATCAAGATAAATTTGTCGCGGTTCGTACCTTACAAAAAAAAATTCACAAACTCATATCGTTGATTTTGTATTCAAATTCAATAAAATAATTACGACGATTGTTGTTGTATTTGGTTGTCAACCGTACGATTAAAAGACATTTCAATTATAAATGCAAAACAAGGCATACAACTATTTATGCCAAGTTATTTCTTATAGCTGGCCGGTGTGACATTTCTAGACGCACAATAGAAAATATTTGATGTTAACGATTGCAAATTGTTTTTTTTTTTTGTTTGTAATTGGCCGCACACTTTAGGTGCCCACAACCGACGACGCGGCTATAATAATTTGAGAAAGTGACGGAAATTTATTTTCGTATGTTTTGTGGCATAAAATAATAAATAATGACGGCAAATTATTTGCGTCTGTATCCCATGTACGACCGCGGGCGTTGGTATGTGTCTTCAAAATTTTACCACAAAAAAATTAATTAAAATTAAATCCCTTTTATACAGACTAATGTTCCGTGTTCTAGAATCTTTACTCCTTACGCTATTTTAAGCCTATATTTATCTAGTTTTCATGTTGCCATTTATTATTTTGGTGCGTATAGTCGGGTAAACAAACAAATTACACCCCCAAGCTCAAACCTACATCCGCCCATCCGTACCGTCTCTTTCTGATACATTTTCAAATTTAGATATTTAACAAAAATAACAAACTTTTGATTAAGTTTCAAGTTTTTGTATTTTGATTATACGCAGAGTATGTAGATATATAGAATATAAAATGGAACAGCCGAGGGAAAGGTTGGAATATTTTCGAGAACATTTCGATTAAAATAAAGTTTGAGGTGATATGTATAATGGATCGAAAATATACTTAACTTTAAGAGGGTGGTTTCTGTGAAATTGATATAGAAACGAAAGTGTCGTATAATTATTTTAACAGATTTAACTTTAATGTTACGTATATAATGAGTGATTAAGTGTTCGATACATATTTGATTCTGCCTTTCTTCTTTATATATATATAAATTTCACACCAAAGAGGTGTAATTATTAAGATCAAAATTTAAACGTTTTAAAAAAACTTTGTGTTCGATTTCGAGAGAGTTTTGACGTCATTCGTTTATAGACGTCATTCTTCTTAATTTATTTACTTCTATTTGGCTGTTGTTTCTATGGTAACTTCATTTGAAGTTCTAAATTCCAAGTACATAATATTATATACATAGATTAACATATGAAGAGAGATTAACATATGAATCAGGCGGTGTAGTGGAGACGAGCAGCTAAATCCTGTTTATAGTCATGGACACTACATGTCAGGGCGAGCCATTGGCGCCTCAAAACCAATGCCAAACCAGCGTCTGTTTTCCAGGTTAGGAGCGGCTGAAGCGGGCGTCTGTCTTGTATCAAGCGGCTCGCTATATAAATGTGTTCAAGGTAGGACTGGATGCCTCAAGATTCTCACCAGTACGTGACCCACACACGTAACAAGCGGGTTGAGCGGAAGGCCAACAACCTCCCCTCATAAAAACTCACCAAGTTATGAACCCTAAACAAAGGCCTCGGATAACCATATCGGATTCATTACAAACTCGACCTCGGAAATTGTACACGGACAACGCTTTAAAAATGGGAACATGGAACGTGCTTAGCCTCTTAAGACCTGGAGATCTCCAGAACCTATCGAACCAAGCAAAGAGTTACACATTAGACGTACTTGCACTACAAGAGCTTAGATGGTCTGGGAGTGGGATCCATGACACCATCAATGGTTACACTCTTCATTACAGCGGCCATCAGAACGGAGGAGAATTTGGAGTTGGCTTCCTCATCCATCGGCGCGTGAAGCATCATATCATCGATTTCCGCCCTATCAACATGCGGATATGCACGGTCAGACTTCGCACTAAGAAATTTAACATCACGATCGTTAATGTGCATGCACCCACCGAAGATAAATCAGATGACATCAAAGATCTTTTCTTTGTCGAACTGGAGGAAGTTATCAATAACATACCGCACCACGACATTAAAATCATCGTGGGCGACTTTAATGCAAAAATCGGTAGGAGTGCAGAAAATACATCGCACATCGGTCCTAATAGCCTGCACCTAACTAGTAATAACAACGGCCAACGAGTCACAGACCTGGCAATAACGTACAACTTAGTTGTATCAAGTACGTTTTTCCCACATAAGAGAATCCACAAAGTAACGTGGAGATCGAATGATGGGAGAACGGAAAATCAAATCGATCACGTCATGGTGTCTAAAAGACACTCCACCAGCATATCTGACGTTAGATCTTACAGGGGTGCAGACATGGACAGCGATCATATGCTTGTCATATTTAAATATAAGTGCAAACTGTCATCTGCGTTTAACAGACAAGCACAAAAGACCGTTCGATGGAATATCAATGCTCTAAAAGACCAAGCGTCATTGCAGAGTTACCAATCAGCTGTCACTAACTATTTAGTGCGGCCCAGCAACAACGAAGAAGCTCTCTCTAACATCGAGGAGCAGTGGCACGCTATACAGTCAGCCATAACCACCGCGGCGCAAAATACCATCGGAAGAAGACCTCCGAGAGCCCGCAATGATTGGTTCGATGACCAATGCCGTAGGGTCGTCGAAAATAAACGAACGCTTCGTGAAAAATGGTTGGCTCGCAACACTAGAAGCACTCTAGCAGAATATCTCCGCGCTAGGAAAGCCACGACTAAATACCTTCGACAAAAAAAGCGCGAATATATGAGATTATGCATCGAAAACATCAGCTTCCAAGCGGAACTAGGAAACTCAAGGGACTGTTTTGCCAACGCCAGGAATCTCACTAAAGACTTCCACCCAAGAAGTACAGCCATCAAAGACGGGAATGGAGAGTTGAGAACAAACGTGGCTGATGTTCTCTCAGTATGGCAAACCTACTTTCAAAATCTGCTAAATCGGAATGACGACGTGACCCCCATTAGAGCAATAGCTCCTCCAGGTGACGAGGTCTTTGTCGAATATCCCACAGTGGAGGAAGTAGACGCAGCTATTAGTCGATTGAAAAACGGAAAGGCACCCGGTCTCGATGGAATCCCCGCAGAATTGATTAAGCTCGGAGGCGCTACTCTTGCAACAAGTCTATACGACCTCGTCGTCTGTATTTGGGACCAAGAAGAGCTGCCTGAGAATTGGAAGACCGCGCTCATATGTCCGCTGCATAAAAAAGGCGACCGTCTCAAATGTGAAAACTATCGTGGCATAGCTTTATTGAACGCTGCTTACAAAGTGTTGGCTAATGTTGTACTTGCCAGACTCATCCCTTTCGCCGAAAACATCATTGGCGACTATCAATGTGGTTTTCGACCCAACCGATCAACCACGGACCAGTGTTTTACCATGAGGATGATCTTGGAAAAATGTTGGGAGTACAACATAACCATACATCAACTATATATAGACTTCCGGCAGGCATATGACAGTATAAACCGCGACAACCTATGGGCCGCGCTCATATGCCTAGGAATCCCAGAGAAACTCGTTTCGCTGTGTAAACTAACAACGTCTGGGTCTGTATGTAGAATCGTAATTGAAGGAACTGTGTCAGACTCCTTTGAAATAACATCTGGCGTTCGACAAGGTGATGCACTCGCGCCTTTGCTGTTCAATTTGGCGCTTGAGTACGTAGTGAGAAAAAGCAACATCGAAACTTCGCGCTGTATATTTAATAAATCCGGCCAAATTCTTGGATATGCAGATGATATCGTGCTTCTTGGCCGAAGACCTAGCGATATCAAAGACAGTTTCATACCGCTCGATCGCTGCGCAAGAAGACTTGGTTTGGAGGTGAACAGCAGTAAAACCAAATATCTAACAACACCCAGGAACATCTCTAGTGCAAATCTCGGAATTGGCGACCACAATTTTGATGGTGTCGAAAACTTTAAATACCTCGGGTCAGTTATAACATCACTGAATGAAATCCAGGCAGAAATAAAAGCCCGAATCGCTGCCGGACAACGAGTTTTCTACGCCCAATCAAGATTATTGCGTTCGAAACATCTATCGCAGTCGTGCAAGCTCGCACTTTATAAAGCACTAATAAGACCTGTGCTGACTTTCGGAAGCGAGAGCTGGACCATGACCTCTAACGATTGTAGATTGTTATCTACATTCGAAAGGAAGGTCATCCGTTCAATTTTTGGTCCAATTAAAGTTGCGAACAACGAATATCGGATTCGTATGAATCACGAAATAAAGCAACTCCTCGGAGGCAGCGATATCATCGGATTCATTAAATCCAATCGAGTGAAATGGCTCGGCCACGTTACAAGGTCCCCACAACAACGGATGATAAATAAAGTGTTTCACCAACAACCAGCCGGAGTACGTCGTAGAGGAAGACCCCGACTACGCTGGCGTGACGACATTGAACAAGATCTGCAAGCATTAGGATGTCGAAACTGGAGGACGAGAGCAATGGATCGGGATGGATGGAGAGCCATTGTGCGGGCGGCGAAATCCCTTCATGGGATGTGAAAGCCAGAGAGAGAGAGAGAGATTAACATATACCGGATGAGAAACAAAAAATAAGAAAACCCTAAAAAACTGATATCCCTGACACCAAACAAAATCCCCATTCACTATTGTTGCACTAATTTTACCCTAAATCAGGAGTAACGACGAGGACGAATTACTTTTGTTTTCATAAATCAAAAAAGTCGAACAAAACTTACATACTTTGAGGCGTAGAATTAGATAGTAGATATAATTAGTAGATTAGAAGAAACTAGAAATATAGAAGATGTATATACAAATATATTAATGACCCAATATAGCGCCAGACATTTAATTATCATAAAAATACATGACTGAACAAAATGTAACATGATGAAATATGACGCAGCGTATAGTGAAAGATCCCGCATCATTACGCAACATAGGGCCCAATTGTAAGTCTTCTAAATGACCTCGGTTATCGGATAGCCAAAATAATTTTTTTTGGAAAAATACGAAATCAATAAATTTCATAATAGGCCCCAGGACTCTCTACAACCGTTTTCCAATTTTTATTAAACTCGTATAAACATCAAAGAGTGATTCAAGGCCCATTTGTAGCACTATTCTGATAAATCCCCTGGAATAAGAAACTGGTGAAACAATTTATATGTAATTTCTGTTCAAATATTTTTTCCGGCCTACTGAGGAGAAAAGTTTGATGTAAATATTTATAAATTGGGAATATTTTTTTCCATACCTAACCCGCCCCCCCCCCCTTAAATTTTAACACTAGCTTTTTACCTTAGTATACCGGAAAAACATATTTGAATAGAAATTACATATAAATTCTTTCCCCAGTTCCCTATTCCCAGGGGATTCAAACCAATTACTTCCTGGTAGCCGAAAAGACAAAAAGAAATTACAAAGGAAAAACCTCAACCCAAGAGTTTCCTAATCGAATATTCACGAAATCTGAGTGTAGATTTTGTACCCAATATGCCAGCGCGAGGTGAACAAACCGGAAAAACATAGTAGTGGTTATTTTATTAATTTTGGTTTGCTTGAGCGCAGGCGCGTCATTTTGTTTATTTATTTTTTTAATTGATGTGTCAAATGCGCTTTCGTATATTGTTAAAATATTTGAAAATGAAAAATCAATTACATAGCAAACAATCGGTTCCACTGCTCAAAAGCAAGCGAATAGATGAAGTGAGGTATACATACGTCATCATCATAAATATTCAACCGGTTAAACCGAAACTTTTTATTTTGCTACTTGCCTTTGCAAAATTGACGAACAAAATAAACAGACACATTAGAGAAAAAATACAATACAAATACAAAATTGTATATTATACAGTGTATATGTACACAAAATAATTGTTCATCTCGCTAGCTCGCGCTCTAATTTTTGGTACAAAATCGACACTCTGGTTTCTAAATCCCGTTTTTCAAAATCTCCGTTTTCAAAATCCCGGTTTTCTTTTCTTCTAATTCTAATTGCACAAAATAATCAATCAAATTTTTTAATTGGCTTTAGATTTAAGCTTCAGGGGATGTACAAGCCAGGATCAGTGTATTATATAGAATCTACTAATGACACCTACTAAAAAGAAAAATAATTGCACTATTTTGTTATGCGAGATTTTGTAATTGCAACATTTTGTAGTTGCAAGATTAATAAAAAAGCAATATTTTGTTAATGCAACATTTTGTAATGCAATAATTGTAGAGGTAGCCATTTTCTAAAACTTTATCACAAACTCATTTTTGAATTTTATCTAAAAAAAAATCAAGAGACCCATTTTCGCACATGCCAAATTTTAAAAATTCAGACCGGGATTTCCTAAAAATCGGATTTTTTTTTATACAAAAACGGGATTTTGAAAACCGAATTTTCGGTACACACTCATAAATTAACGATAATTAAATCCTAATACGTACTACCAAGGATCAGAAGAGATGCATCCTAGAAACTTATTGCATGAAATGTTAGATTAAGTTAGTCTTGGCGGTCCTAAAATTTGAACAACCAGCACCGATTGATATCTGATGCTAGGAGGAGATGTATATGACTGCATTGGCACTGGAAGAATCAAGAACAACCAAGTGCAATAAAAACCAAGTTCAGCTAAATAGTTTCCAGCCTAAACCAAATCAATTTATAGCAACAAGCAACGGTATAGTACAAAATAAATCTCAGAAAACTATTGTGAAATTTTGATTCGAAGCAGCTTCAATATATGGGTCGTAAACCGATCCATTAGTGCGATTACATGATTTTCTGCAGAAAAACAACCGAATGAATCAAGGATGTACGGTATATGCGCGACCGGTCTCCGATTGGAACTCGTTTATAGCACATTTGGTGGCGAAAATTCAATCCATCGGCAACAGCCCGTCGTGGAATATTATCCGTTCAGATAATAATTTTGCAGGCTGGTGGAACGGTTGAGAGTTCCTACTGATCGCATGAAAAGGAAGAGGTATCTGCGAGAGCTGAGAAGAAGAATTATATCACCGCGCTTCTCCAAGTATAAGAAAAGGAGTCGCCAATTTATCAGTTACTCAACAAACACCAATCTTTTTAAACCCCCGAACATTAAGATGGCGTACGCAAAAACAACATGCAACGGGTAATTGAAGCAGTTAAGTAACATTCTTTTCATTGTGGTCAAAATCTCAGAATAGTCCTTGAAACCTGCCCGAGTCAATATAGCTCGATCATTTGCCGCATGCTAGAGGAAAGTACACAAACACTATCAACAAACGGAAGAGCAAGGACCGTAATAAATTCTACAAAGTTTGTTCTTCTAACAAACTATTCCAGCCAATAAATTCTATTTTTATTCCGCCTGCACCATTTCGGAATCCATCGTTCTACAGGCCACGTTCTGAACCAGATAAAAGGGTGTGATTACTCGATGTAGTTTGAACAGATATTGACAAGAAATTTACGACGTGGGCAAATGGTTAAAAATTCTTGAAATAGCTTGCATAAACGTAATACCATCAAATCCGAGCTCATTATCCAACTATTACAATGGAAATTCCCAAACATACAACAGGACCATGAATTCTTCCATTTGAGCAAACCGAGAACCATAGTTTGAGCTAATTAAGCTAAATAAAAAACATAAAGAATGGGACTTATCAGGATATAGGGTTTTCCAATAGGAATGATATGATTTTTAAGTGACGCTTCGGCCATTTGTAATATGTCATGATCTGTCATTTTTTGTTTCATTATATTCAGTAATGTTTACAATTTCATCATGGTGAGATATACGCAAGAACAACGTTTACAAATTATTTAGTTTTATTATCAAAATAATCGTTCTCCAATTGCAATTTTTCGTGCGCTTTTGCCATTTTATAGTCGTAATAATCGTCCAAAAGTGCTCGCTATTCGTCGAATTGTTGAAAATTTTGAGCGTACATTTTCTTTACATAATGTTCAAGTGCCAACAAGACAAAGAAGCACTCGAAGTCATGCAAATATTGCTGCCGTTCAGGCAAGTGTTGCTGAAGACCGCAATTTGTCGATTCCAAGACGTTCTCAAGAATTGGGAATGTCTCAAACCACAACCTGGCGGATTTTGAAAAAGGGTTCTGGTTTGCATCCGTATAAAATTGTTCTCACTCAAGAACTGAAGCCATTGGACCACCGTCAACTACCGTGAATTTGCAGATTTTGCCTTGGAACAACTTGAAAAACGATAACGATTTTTTTAAGAAACTCATCTTCTCCGATGAGGCTCACTTTCATCTGAGTGGTGCGGTAAATAAACAAAACTGTCGATTCTGGTGCGAAGAAAAACCACAAATTATTCATGAAAAACCGTTACATTCACCTAAATTGACAGTTTGGTGTGGTTTTTGGTCTGGTGGAATCATCGGTCCGTATTTTTTTTCGAAATGAAGCTGGTAACACCGTTACTGTCAATGGAGATCGGTATAAATCAATGATAACCAACTTTTTATTGCGAAAATTGGAAGAAGCTGATCTTGACAACATTTGGTTCCAATAAGACGGGGCTACGTGCCACACAGCAAGTGCAGCAATTGAATTATTGCGAGAAAAGTTTGGAGATCCGATTATTTCAAGAAATTGTGATATAGAATGGCCTCCAAGAAGTTGTGATTTAACACCACTAGACTATTTCTTGTGGGGTTATTTGAAGTTATTGGTCTTTAGTAATAAACCAAACTCTCTTCAAACTTTACAAGTCAATATTGAACGTGCTGTTCATGATACTTTTTACGCTATTTGCCGTAGGCACTTGGCGAAACACACTTATACTTAATAAACACATTTTTATTAATCACTTGTTATTCTGCGAAACAAAAACAAGTGATTAATAAAAATGTGTTTATTAAGTATTATTATGCTGTTCATGACATACGACTTGATTTAGTGGAAAAAGTGCTCGAAAATTGGATTCATCGAATTCGTTCCTGCATAAGAAGTCGTGGAGGCCATTTGAATGACGTTTTATTCAGAACTTAATTGTATCGATAATACTTCACATTAAAACAAACATTTCAATTTCCTTAACAATTAGTGTGTTTTTTTTTTAAGAAATCATGCCACTCTTATTGGAAAACCCTTTACAATACATACCGAGACTATAAGAACCATATCATTCACCCCACTCTATAGTAACTCCTTATCACTAGGGCAAAAATTGGCCATCATACTGAAATATATACCAAAATCAACTATTATTCCTGGGTACGGATCCTTGGAGTTACACGACTTACATAATATACATCATATGACGATCCAAACCCGTTTATAGCGCTATAAAACTCGCGGCATAAAATTCCTGTTTTGTTATTTTACTTCCTCGCTCTGTATTGATAAACAAACGTAACCTAACAGATTCTGGAATCGGTCTTATAAAACAAATTTCGATTCCTAGATTAGGAACACATAACGCCCCCCCCCCCCTCTCCCCTGGTATTTGAAAACCGACTTTCAGACATTTTCATCAGTCATTTCAGATTGTACAAATTTTTTATTAAAACATAAAATATTTACCCACCAGCCACCGGAGGACCCTTTAAATGATTTTTTTTTTCGAAGCCAGGTCCCATTGCAATCGATTGTTCTCATGGAATTAAAAACCCGCATTCTGCAATTTTCATGAAAAGGATTTGAGCCGTCTCTGTTTGTAAATTACTTTCTCGTCTTTCCATCATAGTTAAAAGTGTTGAACTATCTATTGAACAACGATTCTGGGAATAATGTAATTCAATAACTAATTTGAAATTGGTCAGGGGTTAGTGGATCCAATTCTTCTGGAAAATTTTCAGCTCCGATTTGACTATGTATGGTACGTTCTACATTCAAGTTAATACTGCTTTACACGTTAATTGTTTTAAATGACATTTGCGAGCTTCGACATTCCCTCCCACAAACATTTAAAATTGGGAGCGCCTTAAAGAACAAATTGTCACTTAATGTTGATGTTGCTTAAATATCTTAAAATTGCATCATCGCCGACGAATCATATTTTATAATCCACGGTGCGGTTAATCGATAACGCATAAATTACTGGGGCTATGTTGGAACTTGTATACAAATTTTGTGCGTAAACCGCGGCTTAAGAGTTGGGAGTTTTTCTACTGTTTCTTCAGCGTACTAGTAGGTGAGTGGAACAGCAGCAAAACTCCCAACTCTCAAGCCGAGTTCGTTATCGTGTTCATTCCGTTCGATGTGTTTTTTTTAACCAATAGGATTTGTAGGATGATATTTTGTTTTCTTTGGTATTTTTTTCATCAAGTTGATCTATCTCCAACTTTTTTACCGAAGAAACTTAAGAAACAAGAAAGAGACAACATGATATATAATAGTAGAGACAGACACTTTTAATTGTTTTTATTTTGTTATCAAGTACGCTGTTCATTTTGTGTTTTGATGTTTTGTTTATGAATTTTTCATTATCTTTGTTTTATTGTCCTTCATAAGTGGTATTTTGGTGTTTTTGAATTAATTTAGGGCCATAAAATAAAGAATATACTTTATATTATTAAAATGTCTTCAAATTCAGGTAATGAAATCTATTTAGTATACATTTTTTGACATTATTATTATTGATGTGTTAATATTTTAATTAACCTAAAATTAAATATTTGAACTGGTCAAGCAGCAGCCAATTCTTTATGATTTAAACCACCCGGGGTATAAAAATAGTTCGGCGAGAAAAATGGCATGTGATAATATGATTTGGCGCCAGCAGCATGTTTTTCCCTAAGGTTATAGTTTATAAATTAATGTGGGTTTCTCAACAATTTTGACGGAAATGTGTTTTTTGACGGAAAAGTGATTTTATTATGAATAATATAACCTGAAAATTATAAAACGTTTATATGAATTTAATTCGTATAATTTGTTTCTAGGTAAGGAGGTTCAGGCTAAACGGAGGAGTCTCAAAAACAATTATCGTAAAGCTCTAAACGACAAGGAAATGAGAAGTGGAGGAGCACCAAAATCCAGTTCTAAAAGAAATAAATTTCTAATTACGGAAATGGATTTTTAAATCATTTTTGGTTGATGACACGTAAGATACATATTTTATTTTAAATTTTATCTATAGGCCAACGGTGTCAAACTTCGTAGATGAAAATAGATCCAGCACCTCGCTTATCAGCGAATCGTTTGACCAGAATACGTCGTACTCATATCATGAATTGCTCATCTCAACAGCGGAGAGTCTAGATGAAAATGATTGCAACAATAATTACACCTTCGCTACAGCAGCCCCCTCGGAAAAGGACAAAAGATGCAGATTCAAATACAACATTAAATGAGCTGCTTCACACTATGAAGGGGCATAACCATCTCATTTCAAGTAGCAGTCAGCAGAAGCCACCGTATATGCCGATGCCAAAATATGGATCCGTTTTTTACTTTATTGCTGATGATTTTAGGTCAGTCAATCCGAAATATTCATTAGAGCTTAAAATTGCTCTAATGAATATCACAAAATTTATTGAAACTATTTTATTTTAAATTAAATTTATCGCAAAAAGCGGTAGTTAAATATATTTTTTTCATCGCTTAAAACAGCTCTGCTTCTTCCAGGGTACGGCCGCATAATATATTTAAGCAATGGAAATACTTCATCACCAACGAAACAAAATGGTGCCATAATACATCATCAATTCCAAATAATGCTTAACGAAGGACATTCACTTATTATTCGTTTTCCAAACTCACTTCGCCTATATTCCGTTATCATTATTTCTCTCTAATGCTCCAATATCTAAAAATACGAATCTGTATTGGGCATCACACATTGCCATCAGTACGATGATGTGGCTACTTTTATAATTGTAGCATGCACTGTTGAAATTTGCGAATACCTGAAACCAATCGAACTGACATACTTGAACAACTACATGTTTGCCATCAATGGCACCTAAACAATTTTAGAAATCCCACGATGTACTAAATCCCGAAGAAATATTTTCCCATTTCATAGTTGAAAAATTTGGGAAAACAATGGGTTTTAATTTTTCGCAAATCACGCTAAATAACAATAACATATATAAATAATCATGTTAATATATTTTATGGAAATGAAAACATAAATATTCCTTCCATATACTAACCATAAAGTTAATGAGAGTCGTTCGCCTGGAGTGATTTGATTTGTCGTAAATCCCTCATTCGTTTGTAAACTTGGCCCAACCATATGTAAAAGGGCATCAAATAATTGTGGCATCATACGATGGACATTTTTGAACGAATTCACATCGGTTAGTCTCATTTCCGCTACCAAATTATTGTAGTGCCCTTTCTAGGCCTTTTTCTGAGAATTTCTCTCACGCCATAGCGTCTTTTTATGCGGTTGCAATCATAATGTCTGAACATCATAATGTGCGAACTTTTGTGCGAATATTTAGAATCACACTATTCTAGCGATTTATTGAGCACAATGTAGCTCACAATTTTATTTTTTTTATGATTAGGTTGATCGTCTGCGAATATTTTTCTTAAAGTTAAAAATATTTCATCTTTTATGGGCGTAATTTGATTATTGGAAAAGTGTGATTCTAAATATTCGCTAAAGTTCGCACTCGAACAGTCGTCTTGAAAAACTTCGATTTTTCGACGATTTGTTCATCAAAAATGAACTCATTAAAATAATACTGCAGTAAAAATACCGAACGCAACGAATACAACGAACTACAATAATGAATCCGCCTTCAAGTCGCCAAAAATTGTGTCAAAATTATATTTTTGTAGCCTACTGATGGAATTAGTTTGGTAAAAATATTTTCGAAACAAAGATAAATGGGGAATTATTTCAATCGACTTTGCTGCGTAAAATTTACATCAAACTAATTCCAATTACAAATACTAATTCCAATTACAAATTGTATTCCAAATACAATTTTGAAAAAACTGCTATACAAATATTTTTACAAATTCCCGATTCCCAGGGGAAGCCAGAATAGTCTCACTGTAGTTTTGAAAATTCGCACTCGCTTAGTCAAGTAGAACATCAGCGTTCTGGCGTAGTTTTAAGCATATAACGTTTTTGATAACTTTTCTACTAGAAAACTTTAGCAGTATCTTCACATGCAACAAATTGAGAAACAATAAGGAAATTTTTTTACCTTCCAATGTACGGAAATTAAAAACAAAAAGAAAAACTTTAAAGTTACTACTTTTACGGAATGTAGATGAAAAAGTGTTCAATAAATTTTAAACTAAGTTTCAGAACTGGGGCCCTATTCTCGAAATCGGTGAAAATGTCCGCATTCAGAATATAATTTGCTTTAAAATTCTTCATATTATTCGAATTTTTCACCTGCTACTTTAATTTTTTTTCTAATATGTTTGTAAATAGAAAAATTTATTTCCCAACTAAGGGAAAATCCGAATGGGTAAATCGATTCAGAATTTTTCCCTTAGTAGGGAAATAAATAATAGAAAACTTGCAAGCAAATTATTAAAGTAGCCGGCGAAAAATTCGAATAATATAAAGAATTTTAAATCAAAATATATTCCGAATGCGGAAATTTCCACCGATTTCGAGAATAGAGAAATCCTTAATTTAATTGATCAATTTATTAAATCTTACTCAAATGTTTCGTTAAATTTCGAGTGTATACTAGCGGATGTCGGTCTGTTCTGTTTATACTAGCGTGACGTACTAATTTGGATAGGCCTAATTTTGGACACTGTTTTTATTTACTAGTTGTTAGATGGCAAAGCTCTATGATTTTAATAAATAGTTTTTCATTTTAATTTGTTGATCCTTCATTCAGTAAAACCTTGCTGCATGAAATTTTTGCTATAAGCAAACTTCGGTGAGGTCCATTTCTATAAGGTGTCTCAAATCATTGATACAACTGTTTGATCCCATTACAAAAATATACCGTGATGTAACTTTAAATCATGAAAAATGTGTAATTTGGTTGTTCTAGTATGCGGCAGCACGGATAATATCAAATCTAAAATCCGTTACAAGAATTTCTAATTTTATTTCCAAAATCCCGAAATAATCATAATGCCATATAATTCCCAAAGCAAATACATTGCATGGTGCGGCTTTGGTCTATACATATTTTTTGAGTGTTATTGTGATACAGCATTCCCGAAATAGATCCTAAAATGAAATCGTTCTCCAATTAAATTTCTTATCACTGTTATCTGTGTTCTGTCTTGTAATTTTAATTTTTTTTTTATGTTTCTATATTTCACTATCCCAAAACCAAATCAAATTGATTTTCTTACGAATTCTATATAAATATTCGAGTCGAGTGAGTTTATATTTAGAAGCAAAGATTTTTCTTAAAAATAACAAAAAAAAAATAAAGAATAAAATACCAAGGATCTCATACAAAAGCGTAATTTCGTAAGATTCCACAGGGAATCTGTCGTCGTCGATAATGATAATCAGGAATTTTGTATATAAAACATTTATGTTATCTCTATATAACAAAAATTTCACTTTCGTACCCGAGTAGACGAGGGAAAATCAAACGGGAACATATACGATTACGTATACCAATGTAAAAAACGGGAACAATAAACAAAAAAAATAGCGGGAGAGAGTATACCACACGTAAAAAAAAATAAAGGTATTTGCCCTATTTATTGCTTCAAGGTATGATTTTATATGGCCACGGTACGTTATATAATAGAAAAATATTGGGTGGTTTAAGATCTGTAATATAGTCACGTACGAATAGATTCAGTGACTTCTCTTTGTATACGCTATGATATAAGCAATATATATTCATCCTCATTTTCCGATTTTACACATATCTCGACACACTCGTATAATGTATGCTTTCACGCCAATTTAATTTACCCAGAAAACTTAAAGTATGTTGAAATCAGATAAGCTCCCCCTAAACAAGTGTTTCATGTAACCGCGAGGCGAACAACGAACAAACAATACGAAATAAGGGAGTACATATACGGGTAATTGGAACCGATTCGAAATAATTTCGATTGGTACATAATACAGCGGCAATTATTAAATCAAAATGTTAAAGGTAAACACACGAAAACATAATAATTTTTTGTTTAATGGGACGCCCCGATATAAACTTACCAGAACACTTTACACCTCGCGCTATATTTACTAACAAATTACCCCTAATTATTAACGCATAAATCACTCCGTGTACAAAAATTGTTTTCATTTGTAAATTTCATCGGAATTTTTTCAAATATTAGACAGAAAGTAGGTAACCCTCTTTACGTTATTTTATGAACAAATATTTTCAATTATATAGCACGGTGTTGGCATTTCATTTATCATTCATCATTTTACGGAAATGAAAAAGAATTTAGGTTAAATTTACATTGGTTATCTATCTACGCGTGAAATTTTTAACCGAAGCGCGGTAAAGTATTTTATATATAGACGCGTTTTTCCTTCAATCGGGCAAGAATTCTAAATAAAGCATTAAATTGTTAAAGGGTAGATACTACCAAAAATGTTAAGAAGGATGTGAAGAAATAGTCAGTTGTCTAAGTTTGTGTGTATTTTGGATGTCGTGATACCTAAGTACTAGTTCTGGGTGATAAAACTTTGAAAAGTTCCGGCTGGCTTAATATTGGTTCCTGCTGGAAAACCATATAATTCACAATGATACACGACACCTTGCGATTCTTGTCTCATGTTAATTGCTTTGGTTCTATAGAGTATGGTTCCGGCTAACTTTATATGGTTCCAGCCGCATTTAACACCACCCATAATGGTTCCGGCTGGTTTAAAATGGTTCCGACTGACTTCATATTGGTTCCTTAATGTTGGTTTGGTTCCCGCTAGTTAAAGGGTATCGTTCATGCTGTATAAGATAGCGGAATTTTGACAGCGGCAAATAAGAGATTACGCTACTCGCCGCAAGTGGCAGCACTATCGCTAAATAGAATTTATTTTGTAATGTAATTACCAGCGGAAATTTTTTATTCATTATGTATATATTTTTTCACTAAATAAAACATCTGAGTGGAATAAAATATTAGAAGTGATCCTTAAAATGGCAAATTAATTGATCTCCGAAGTAAAGGAACTCGGTATATGAAATGTTGAAACTTAACAATATTCCGTCTTTCCGGCATTTCTTCAACTAGTAACCAATAATTTCGGTTGTTTTTCTAATAGCTTAGGCTATATATACTAAGGCTATATGGAAAATTTGGGGAAAATTCATGGACTAGAATTTTCACAAAAAATTTTTGATTTTCTGCGGCCATATAAGTTATTTTCAGTTTTTAGCCAATATCTCAAAAACTTCCACTAGTAACCAATACTTTCGGTTAATTTTCTAATAGTTTAAGTCATACTGAGACTATATGGAAAATTTGGTGAAAATTCATGGACTAGAATTTTCACAAAAAATTTTTGATTTTCTGCGGCCATATAAGTAGTTTTCAGTTTTTGACCAATATCTCAAAAACTTCCACTAGTAACCGAAAGTTCTAGTCCATGAATTTTCCCCAAATTTTCCATATAGTCTTTGTACGACCTAACCTATTAGAAAAATAACAGAAAGTATTGGTTACTAGTGGAAGTTTTTGAGATATTGGCCAGAAAGTGAAAATAACTTATATGGCCGCAGAAAATCAAAAAATTCTAGTCCATGAATTTTCCCCAAATTTTCCATATAGCCTTAGTATAGAAATTAGAAAAATAACCAAAATTATTTGTTACTAGTTGAAAAAATGCCGGAAAGACGGAATATTGTTAAATTTCAACATTTCATATACCGAGTTCCTTTACTTCGGAGATCAATTAATTTGCCATTTTAAGGATCACTTCTAATATTTTATTCCACTCAGATGTTTTATTTAGTGAAAAAATATATACATAATGAATAAAAAATTTCAGAAACCATGCCAACTAGATCTCAGGGTTTTTGGGTCGTAGGGAAGTTGAGGCTTGCATACTCCTGGCAAACACCGTGGATATCAAAAGAGAAAATCAAAATAAAAGTAAGTACTGTAACTAAATTACACCAAAATTACTTCGGTCGAAATTTGAGAAAAGAAAATAAAGATAATTATAACCGGAGAGAGTGTGTCCACTCAGGAACGACCGAGCTCCACGAAGGATACGTACTGAGTCTGTTGAAGAGACACTCCCCCTGAATGAACCATCGACCCCTAGAGGCCGATGCCCAGGCATAACGAAGTGACATAAGATGGTGACGATGTCTCTCCAACAGACAAAGACGCTATTCATCCGGATAACGACCAAGAATCACCCTCATGAAGTGGGCTTCAACACCTTGCCAAGAATGTTGCCGCTTTGTGCAGCTCATCTTGTATTTGACGGTGGTTGACCTGAATGAACAACACTTGCTGGACCCACCGTGTGAATGTCCTGCCAAGGGGATGAATGGGGATGGCAAGCCCAGCCTGTGAATGTGGAACCGTCACGAAATAAAGCCGTCCGCCCAACATACCGGTCCGAAAAAATTTAGCAATTCATTTTATATTTGAAAATACACTAAATAAACAATAGAAATCAGAACAATGACCAACGGAGAAAAGAAAACGAGAACTATAATAAATCCGACACAGGGTTAAAACAAAATATTTATTTATTCATAAATCTCAACCGTTGATTTCAAGGTCCTGTCTCTGCAGTAAAATTAGAATCACAAACAAAATTAAAGAGAAAGAAAGGAAGAAAACGTTGAATTTAATTCAAAAACGAATAACGGTTACTCAACAACCGTGTTCACACACCACGCGACCTATTCCACGTGAAACTTCCAAGTAAAAAAATAATAACAAAGTATGATCAATTCAATGGTGCCCTTGAAAATTGAACATGTCATTACACCGAAAAATTTAATGTTAAATTAAAATTAATTTTAGAAAAAAATTAGAAATAAAATTAACTAAAATATAAAATTTTTTGGTAACTTGACCACCTATTGCGACCTTGTAGCCGTGTTGCCGCACGTGATGCCACACTCAGACCACTGCGGTCTTGTAGCCAATATTCGCGCTGGACGATTTTGCACCGTTGCTGCTCTACTGTCGGTATGCTCCAAAACACAAAACTCGAATAGCCTCGACTGGCCACCCTTATAGGTTATTTTCCACCGTTGCGGCCCTACCGCCGGTATTCTCCAAAAAATAAGAAAACTCGAATAGTGTGGTACCCGTTATAATGGCGACACACCTTGCCGTTAACAACTGTGTTACGGATGGCTTGCAGCCAACCCGCAGTTATCAACTAAGCACGCACAGACCTCTCTCGCGGTGATGTTTTGCCGGCTAGATCTCAGGGTAATGACAAAGGTCGTAGGGTGATTACAGGCTTGCGTGCTTCTGGCCTACACCGTGGAACAGAAAAATCAAAATAATAGCAAATAATAAAAAAAAACTGAAATTAAATTACCTCGACCAGAATTTGTTGACCGAAATTTGAGAAACTGATATAAATTATCCTCGAGTGACAAGTACACAGTCTGCTGAAGAGCCCTCTCTCCCCCGAATGACCCATCGACCCCGAAAGGTCGATGCCCAGCTACAACGAAGCAGCATAAGAGGGTAGGGGTTTCTCCTAAGCAAAACAGGCCTCTCTTCACTCGGAGGTACCTCCAACAAATCGCCCAAAATTCACACTTCGACAGCATGAGACCGCCGAAGTGCCATGGGGAGACCGCGTGGATTTTACTTCCGCTAGACTCACCACTCCAACCCTGCGGATGTCCTGCCAAGGAGATGAAGGGGAGTGGCAAGCCCAGCCTGTACATATGGAACCGTCATAGAATGATAACTCTAATCCGACAATACTGACCCGAACTGATTCAGTAAAACATTTTGTTAATTATTCTATTTATAAGTCGTCATGATGCGTTTTTATTAAACAAAAAAAATTCATCAAAAGACCAGAAGCGAAAGGAGGGAAGAAACAAAAAATAAATCAACCTGAAATGATCGCCGAATGGGAATAATTCAGAGAAAAATCCAATGTGCACCGTTGTGTTACTTGATTAGAAAATAGAATTAATTAAAAATTGATGAAAAATAAAAAATACTTGAAAAAATGAAAATAAATTTGAATTAACTTAAACAGAAAAATAGGGAATCAATAGAATTTAGAATAAAAAATAATAATAAAAAATAAAAAAAAAATAAAAGCCAAAAATGTACCTTGCGGACCTTCTATAAAGTAACCCTGTGGGGTCGCAGCGTCCTTGTCAAAATGGGTTGCGGCTTTTTTGAGGAGCCGTCATGCCACAGGCGCCACGCCCGGACCATTAGGCGCGTTCCCACCGTAATAATAAAATTTTACAAATGGCCGGTTGGCCACCTACAATGTTGGGCGTCCTTCGCCTTAAACCAAAGATAAATGTAAAAAACCGATGCCCGTAAAAAAGTGGCGGCACCACCTTGCCGTTTGCCGTTAACCTCACCCGTTTTGGAGTTGTGACGTCGGCCCGCCGATGATTTGATTTAAAATTTGTCTGATATAATGGCTACAACGTATGAATTCCGAATCTCAATTTTAACTTTCACTGTTACGGGCGGTAAATGTTTTGATGAAACTCCCCAATAAACAAAAATCGTCTCAGTTCAATTTTATATTTTATATATATTTCTTAAATTGGATATTATGATATATTCTTATAATATTCACTTTCACATAAGGGATGATCATAAAAATTACAACATATTTTATATGCCTCCCAATAATGAAACGCACCGCAATGAATGCCAAAAAATTAACAAAAGTTTTGATTTTACACAAATAAATCCAAAATGGTTGAAATACGACTTTTTTGTATTTAAATTTTGAAACTCGACTTATATTTTTAAAATCCAAAACTAGACTCAAACAAAAATTGTCGCACCACAAATACAGAAAAATACTTTTTTTATGTTTGTGCGCGTCACTTTTAAACTCTCTCTCACCCGTCTCAGTTGCACCAGTGCACCTAGATACTAATGGCCTCATTGCTTTAAAAATTTTGCTATATGACGTCATTTTATGTCGACGATTTCAATCTTTGGTATGGCATTAAAGTCAAATAAATGATCCGATTTTTTTATATTTGGTAAAAAATAATTTACATATTATATTATTATCAAAATATGCATTAAACATTTCGTTAAACCCTTAAATGTTATGTATTTATTTAGACATAAATTTGATGACGTAACAAGCAGTATTGCCTTGTCTTCTAGGTGCATTGGTTGCACGCATCAAAACCAGAAAACACAACAAAAAAATACTTTTCTTTCTATATATCCTAGCCACTCGCACACACGCACAAAGGATACACATTGGTCTCACTCCATCATTTATTCGTTGGGCACTTTTACAATTTTATAATAGGGGTGAACTAAAAGAAAATACTCGTCGGCCACGTTTACAATAGGAATGGGCACAATGAAAATACAATAAAAAATGTCACTATAGAACAAATTACTTCAGTATTGCTACTTCCCTACAGATGCCATTGCCATAAGAAAAACGCATTTCAAATAATCAATTAAAATTAAAAATTTGAAAATGAAACCGGGAAATAAATTAATGTTATGAGTAGTGAGGGGTAAGAACTGTGCCGGCCACCCGTAAAAAAAAGTTGGTGAGCCTCTGATGGTCGCTCGTTGCCGTATTCATTTACAATAGAACACCTCCAATAACTTCAAATTATATTTTTTAATTATTTAAAAAAAATATTGTATAAAATATAAAATTTTGATTTTTTTTTATTCTGTGATTTTATATTTTGCATGCGGACAAAATTTTGTTTTTCGATCAAACGATTCGAAAACTAGACGCTAAATCGTTAACTAAAAAAACATTTTTTTTTCGCATTCCCAAATTTTTATTGGCAGGGGCTTCACAAGGCAGTGTTCTAGGCCCCGTATTATACCTCCTGTATACAAATGATCTACCAGACATAGAAGAAGCTAGAATAGGAACATTTGCTGGAGTATTTTTGAATAACTGGACAAAAAAATGGACAACGAAACGAAATCAAAACATATCAACCTTACAAATAGGATATTAGAATATATTCCGATTAGTTTGAATTCGCAGCAAATTCCATATTCTGATAATGCTCAGTACTTCGGCAAGACGCTAGACTCTAAACTCAGGTGGAAAGATCATGTTAAAAAGAAAACCTCTCTGGACGTAGGTTAGGTAGGCTTTGGGGCTGCGCAAGAAAAACTACAGTGAAGATCATTCAAACATTTCAAAACAAAGTACTACGTAGCATTGTGAATGCTCCTTGGTACATTAGAAATGACAATCTCCATCAAGACTTAAACGTGGAATACACGACTGCAACAGCAACGTGGACTGCAGCAGCATGACAACGAGGAGCTGCGGAACCTACTGGATCGCAACAATGGACCGAAGCGCCTCAAAAAAACACAGCCTTTAGGATTAATGGTTGCCTGAGCCGATTAAATCAAAGGACTGGCACCCACAAGATTCGACTACTAAACTAATAAAACAATTAAATAAAAAAAATTTAATAAAAAAAAAAAAATCCCAAATTTTTCAAGCATACAAATATTTCGTGTTGTTGTCAATAATTTCTTATGGTGCAAAACACTTTATTAACTTGTATGTATATAGGGGAAAATGAGACAACAAAACGAAACATTTTTGATTACGATACAACTTCCATGCAGTTGGAGCTAGACGAAGGCATATAAGTCCAATGTGTTCATATGGTGTAGTGGTGTGTGAATACGAAGCCAGATAAAATATTAAGGTTAGTTTCCAAAAAAAATTAGTATTACTACTTTAAGACAGATGGAAATGCCAGCAGTAAAAGTTCTTTAATCATAAGATTTTAACGACATAAGAAATTTTAAAAAATTGCGGATTGAGCGCAATGTTATGACCCCAAAAGGAGTTGTAACATGCTTGGGAGAGGCCCAGCAAAAGATTCCAGTACGATTGTTGAGGACGTCGCACTCATTGCGGAGTTGAGAAGGTAGTAAAGAGCAGGGATATGATGAGCCAATAGCCTAAAGCGACCGATTTGACAAGCAGGAAAAGCCGCAACAACTAAGCGTAGCTGATCAACGACAACGAATGGACAAATCGATCCGCAGTAGAGAGCAACAGCACGAACGCCAGAAATAATGTGGGAGTAGTGTTACGAATTCTACTCTACATAGGTATATCAGCCACCATGTATGTGAAGATATCCCAAATTCCATCCCCGAAAAATGCGATGGCAACACTAATTATTGCTGTCATGACATTCTCTACTCTCAGTCCAAAATATCTCCACGTATCATGACATTTTTGACTATCAGCCCCGAAAAATGCCACATTTTTACTCTCAGCCCAGAAAATGTTCACTGTCATGACATCTAAAACTATCACGACAGAAACATTTTTCGGGGCTGAGAGTAAAAAATGTTGCATTTTCATGATAATATGAAAACAGACAAATAATAATATCATTTATTCAAATGATATAATAAATTAAATTAATAAATAAAAATATAAATGAATTAATAAATTTACCCATCCCTGATTATGTTTTTAAGAAATTGTACGTGATCTATTTTATGATCGAACTATCAGCTTAGTCCGCTGATTCAAATTAATTTTTGAGTTTTTTCAGAATTTTTCTATGGGACAGAGTTCGCAAAGACAAATTCTAGAAAAATCACTGAAATTAATTTAAATATTCCTTCATTACCAGAGATAAGCCGCTAGTCCGACCAACGCATATTTGCTGAGTTTGATGGACTATATCTCAAATACTAAACATACAAAAATTCTCAAAAAATTATTTCAAATACGCTAAATGTTCCTCTACCACCCGATGTAACCCAGTTTATGAGTTCAATGGACTATATATCTCGAATATTAAATAATAATAAATAAATATTCAAATATTTAATGTTTTAATCTTATATGATGCTTTTATTTCGACTGTCCTGTCAGTTTTAAACTATCGTGATAGCAAGTATTTTCGGGGCTGATAGTAAAAATGTGGCTATTTTTTGGGCTGAGAGTAAACAAAATCATGAAAAGAATGATTTTATCGGCTTGGTAGCAACATATTTAATAATATATCGTAATATAAAATGCGGACTGTCATTTAAAATAGTCTATTTTGTTGATATTATTAAACAATTCATTTTAATTATGTTTCCTCTTTTGATAATAAATTGTCCACAAATGCTAGAATTTAAACCAAATGTTTTCTTGATAGTATGTATATCTAAAGTTGTATAATATTGCCCTATGCAACTATCTAAGTTTTCGGAGATCGAAATTTAGGCTATCTTCACAAAGGTGACACCACCAAGTGTTATTAAGCCAAAGGTCGCGAGTTCGAACTCGGTCGCGAGTTATTCTTAACATCATCGATGTTGTCGCACCAAATATTGCTTCCACACTCATTGGGAAATGGATTTTAGATTGGCATTCCAAATGGAGGTTAATATGGAGATAACGAATCTATCATCATGGAAAATACTGGGATTAAACAACTGCGTTAATTATCAAGATTGGGAATTGATTGAGTTCGTGAATAAAACTACATGAAAATGATTTATAATAAAGTTTGTAGCTTAAATTGCTGAGTGTTTTATTTGCAAAATCGCGTTGAAATCCATATCGAATGCTTGAAATTCGTAACTTTCTTATGGTAAGTTAGAATATATTAAATTAAATATAATATAAGTGTGGGAATTTTAATGGATGTTTTTTGAAATTTTTTCTGTAAATTGAAAGACTCCATACGTTGGCCATATGCAAATTTCACCTATATAAATATATCCATATCATTGGACCGAACCCAAAAAATAATTCGTCCAAAACCAAAACGAGTTTTAAGATCTTCCCACCTAAAATAAATGTAAGCTGCCAACAACTCAGCGCAGTTTTAATACGACGTTGTCATTCAAGGTACCATTAAATGCTCTAAGAGCTCTAAGAAGCTATACTTCCTTAATTTCTAATATCTAATGGCTTGCATATAGACTTACTTACTAGAAAATTAAAATCATATGCTCGCAATATGTTGAAAGCTAAATTATTTACTACGATTTGTATACGGGTGAAAAATATTTTCTAAAAACTAGTATTTCAAACTATTTTTCGTTTACAATTAGAGTAATTGTAATTGAAACAAGTGGACATAGTTCAAACAAAATGTGAACAAAGATAAATCATTTTAGTTAGAAATTAATTATATAATTCAATTAGATAGCTTCGAGTTTAATTAAATTAAAAGGAAATGCATTAAACTAATTTTATTATCAGCATTAAATATTTTCTTTTCATTCCTTTATAATAAATATATAATTAATGTCGGATCGCCGCAAATTTTGAAGATTAGTTGAAACATTTCTAATTATAAGGCATAATGTTTGTATCAAATAGTTGACAGTAAATACATTTTTCTTTCATAAAATATACCGACGTGAAATTTTAATGTCGCTATCGAGTTTTCAATAAAAGTACGTAAAAATTATTTGTTTTTTTATATAATTAGATATCTAGTAATAATCCATCTACTTTTGTCCCTAGGGAGTAAAATACCTCATTATTTACTTTGCTGTGTTCTATGATATAATGATGAATTTTACTTTCCAATTTTAAACAAATAAAGTGGTACTTTGGTCGCAGGAGTAAAAAAAATATTTTATTTCAACAAAGTATTGCATCGATGAATGTAAGCCAAACAGATTAAGGTGTGATACAATCGTAATAAATCACAATACAGATAGTTCGTTATTCTAGATAAACGGTTGGAGTGTGATCTAGGGATTAGAAAAATTTAACAATATTTATAAACAATTACTAGACTGATTTATTTATTTACCTTAACTGTCATAAATAATATATTAGGTTTAGTTTATTGATTAGGTTTAGTTTATTGGTTTCGTTTTCTAAATCAAAGTTATGTTAGATTTATTTTGTGATTATTCAACACAATCACTAGTTAGATTTGATTTAATTATTTGTTATAGAATTATGCAAATGACTTTAAAATTCTGTCTCCACAATATCAACTTTGTTTCTGTCGAACATGTTTAAGTTGTCATCCAGTTATTAAACCGCTATGGAAAAATTAGAAGTAAGTAATTAAATCAGGATAGGAAATCAAATTTTCTTTTTCGTTTCGTTTTTCTTTCGTATGACACACTGCGCTGCCTTAAATAAAGTTTTGAGATTTTAACAGCTAAAATCCACCTATCGTGCATCGCCCATCTAGTCGCTAGTCTATGACCCATAATCAGCTATTATTGGACACAACTTAATGATTAGACTGGCCAATGCAAACCGAAGTAAACTATTGCCTAAAAAAATCATGATTAAAAGTTATTTGTTTGCATTAGCGATTACACTAAAAAAGAAAACATTTAGGCGTAACTACATTTAAAATGTAATAAAAAAATTAAGAATATTCGTTAGATTAAATATCTATTATTAATCGATAATCAAATATCATAATTTAATTATAATTATAAATTCTCATCAGATACCAGAATATAATTTAACATTTATGTTTGAATCCAAAACAAATCCTAGAAACCCAATTTCATAATGATTGGTTATGAAATGGCGAAGTTCGGTCCAACGTGAACAGATCCGAGAATTTTATTCAAATCCTACTTTAGAATACTTGTGAAATAAACAAACAGAATTTAATCATAATTTGTTAAAAAATGGCGAAGATACATCTAACATTTTAAAATTCCAAAATTCGAATGTTTGGTTTTGAAGTACAAAAACGAAGTACAAAATGCATTTAAAATTTCCGCTGCATCACAACACAATATCTCTTTTATGGTAGTACTGCCACTTATGGCGAGTAGCGTAACTTTTTATTTTCCGCGCGCAAATTTATTTATAATTTACGCAAAAAATCAATTTCCAGAGCTACATACACTTTGTACAAATGATATTCATATAACTTGCCCGAAATTAATAATAATATTTTACGTTTTCGGCCATTGGGTTAAATTCATCGTTTATTACACTCTTTTGCTCGTTGGTTCAGTATAAATTGGGTTATAACGTTTTTTGTGAGATTAGTGACATCTAGGTTTAAGTAGTAGCGTAAGAAGTAGTCTTATGGCAGTTTAGTGCTATTGTAGCAGATTGTAGCAGATTATTTGAGGACAATCTGGAATGTAAAGCCCGGTACGGGTGCGATAGACATATTACACAAGAGTGAATCTTAAGTTAGTCTTTGGTGAGTCTCACTTAAGACGCCGACCTCATTGTAATCCAGTTGTTGGGCAGCGGGAGCCAGGAGAGGCGATGTTCATATGGTGAGTGAGGATTTAGGCGGATCGCATGGTGGGGATGATTTCGGCGATGTTGGTGTAAAGATTATTTATGTAACGGAGAAAGTTAGTAACCTAGGGTTGTGCAACAAACTTGATGAAAGTGCTTTTTACGCTATTTGCCGTAGGCACACACTTATACTTAATAAACACATTTTTATTAATCACTTGTTTTTTGTTTCGCAGAATATTTTGAATATTTTTCAAAAAGTTTAAAAAATCACTCGATCGATTTCGACTTGTTAGGTCATCATCAGGAGTATCTACTGATTTGTATTAGTAAAAATTTTGTTATATAGTAGAATAGTAGAAAAAAGCAAAATATAATAAAAGAAGGAGGGGGAAAAAAATTAAGCAATAAAAATTAAGCAACGGATCGCGCAGGTAGGCGATGAGTCATAGGTTGAGTAACAAAATTCAAGGTATATTATTGCGTACGTGAGAATAGAAAAAGGCGGGGTCTGTAATTGGTGAGAACCGGATTTCTCTCTGTCCGTTAAGGATATTTTGGTTAAGAAATATTGATTTTCGAATTACGTAAGATTCTAAGGTATCTAAACGTCTGCCTTTGGGTTGTACATGTAATATGTCTAAATTGTTCAAGCTAGCTGTATGATTTTCTAAAGTTAAATGGTTATGGAAAATTGATTGATTGCAACCAGATAAATGTTCTTTAGCTCTAACTCCAAAATTGCACCCAGTCTGACCAATACATATAGGAGAAACTACAATCAGATTTGGAAAGGCTATCAACTCTAGGTTTATTGTTAAAAATCATTTTCTTTATTGTGTTATTATTATAAAAAGCAAAACTAATATTGGTATAATTGGACACGATGTTGCTAATCCGTTGGCTCATTTTTCCTATATACCCTAAGCGACGCCAATTTTCCCGCGTTGGACTATCCGGTGGAAAGAACATTTATCTGGTTGCAATCAATCAACTTTCCATAACCATTTAATTTCAGAAAATCATACAGCTAGCTTGAACAATTTAGACATATTACATATACAACCCAAACGCAGACGTTTAGATACCTTAGAATCTTACGAAATTCGAAAATCAATATTTCTTAACCAAAATATCCTTAACGAACAGAAAGAAATCCGGTTCTCACCAATTACAGACCCCGCCCTTTTCTATTCTCACGTACGCAAGAATATACCTTGAATTTTGTTACTCAACCTATGACTCATCGCCTACTTGCGCGATCCGTAGATTAATTTTTATTGCTTATTTCCCCCCCCCCCCCCCTCCTTCTTTTATGTATAATTTGCTTTTTTCTACTATATAACAAAATTTTTACTAATACAAATCAGTAGATACTCCTGATGATGACCTAACAAGTCGAAATCGATCGAGTGATTTTTTAAACTTTTTGAAAAATATTCAAAATATTCTGCGAAACAAAAAACAAGTGATTAATAAAAATGTGTTTATTAAGTATTGATGAGATTATTTATGAGGTGAAGGAGAAAATCAAACATGACTCAGGACATAGAGGATGTTAACAAGTTTGACTTACAGATAACTTAGAAAGTCGTTGCAGAAGCGGCGATGCACTTGGATGATGACGAAGAGCAATTGTAGTGCCTACGTTTGGATTGGATAAGATACGTAACTTGAACGAATGCTAACCAGATCGGAAAGGAACTATTGGAGTGGTCATCTTAGGATCGAATAAGGTTCGATGCGATAGAATATTGAATTGTGTCTGGAGGATATACCGAAGGCTAGAGGAAATCGCAGATGGTGCACCACTTGTGACGTCTAGGGCAAATCGTAAAGGAAAAAAATTCAGATCTTTCGGAACTAGTAGAGCGTCAACATGTACAATGGTACGAATTGATTCGTGATTCTATATCTAGTCAGCTTAGAAGACGGAATCAAATTATTTATTTATTTTTTTGATTAATTTTAATTTACTGCTTTCTCCCTGGGTTTTGGCTTCAAGGACTTTTTCAAATGATAAGTATCGCTCCTCTTACTTAGTTTTCTGTTACCTATATTATTTGGCTTCTTTTTGTTTGTTTCTTTTTAGATTTTGATACTTGGAGTCGTGTGCCTTTGGTGTCCGTGAAAGAAGTTTCTTCTTTTAATTTGAATTTTCTTTTTTTTTTGCATGTAAGTATTGTTATTGAAGTGCGCCACGACTCGCGATGCCCACCGAGAGTATTTCTTTGCCCTCGGTTGTATTAAAATCGATGCTTCGGACGAGGTCCAACAATTTTAATGTAGTTAGTTTGAATGTCCAAAGTCTTCTTTTAAATATTGACGAACTTCGTCACACTTTTAATAGGGTCCCAATTGATGTTATTTGTTTATCGGAAACTTTTTTGTCTTCTGATATTTAGAATTCTGCGTTGGCCATTAGTGGCTTTAATTTGTTCAGGAGAGATAGGGTTAATCCACCGGTGAATTATGGTGGGGTATGTATATATGTTAGTGAGCGTATTAAATGTAGTATTGTATCCGTACCCCCCTTAATTTCTCAGAAGGAAGCTCGTTTCTGACCTTGAGTTTCTTTTTTTAAATGTCTTCGTGGATAAGCGGAAATTTACGTATGCTCGATTTAAAAAGTCCCTTTTAGACATTTAATGACTTTTTAGTTTTTTTTCCCGTCGGTATGATGAGGTTTTCATTTCGGGTGATTTAAATTTTGATATTTCTCAAGAGACTTTATTTTCTCGTAGCTATTTAAATATCTTAAGTAGCATTAACCTCTCGGTTTATAATAATGAAGCGCCCACTTACTTTTACGCTACCGTAAGTGGTGGTTCTTATTCACTCATTGATCACGTTGTCGCTTCTGCTGATAATTCCATTCGTTTTTTCAGTTAATTGTCTCTTGGTATTGGCTCTCATCATGATCTTCTTGTTTTTTCTGTTAATTTTTGCTCTCGACCTAAACCTAAAAGTTTAAGCTTTAGGGATTTTTCTAAAATTGATGAATCTCACCTTTCATCAACTTGTGGCTCTATTTGTTGGGACAATATTTTTTCTCTTTCTGATTCTACCGATCAAATTGACTATTTTAATTCCTCTATTAATTATCTATTTAATAATTGCGTTCCTCTCACTACTGTTTATTTCAGACCTAGATCCCCCCCCCCCTTGGATTTCGCAAGAGATCTTGAATGCTATTTCTGTTCGTTTTTCCAAATATCGTCGTTGAAAATTAGCAATAATTCTTTGTCTTATCAAGCTTATAAGCAATCTCGAAATAGAGTGGTAGGTTTAATTCGTATTACTAAGCAAAATTTTTTCAAAGATAAGTTAGATCCCTCACTTCCCTCTAACATATTTTGGCGTAACGTGCGCAACTTGGGCCTTGGTAGTTGCAAAGGGGCTGCTTCTGTAGATTTCAAAGCTAATGTCTTTAATCTATATCTTATTAACTCTAGTCCTTCCCATGATATTTCTAATATTGATTTAGTGTCCGTCGAACCCCTTAATTCTTTTTCGTTTACCAAAATATCTACTGTTGATTTGCATTCTGCAATTTGGGAAGTTAAATCGCAATCCACTGGTCTAGATATGGTTAGTTTAAAATTAGTTAAGCGTATTTTTCCTTTTGTATCAAGGTACTTGTTACATATTTTCAATTTTATTTTAACGACCTCTTCATATCCCGCTCAGTGGAAGATGAGTAAAATTATTCCTATTCCTAAAATTAGCACTCCTTCTAAGCTTTCCCATTTCCGCCCCACTAGCATTTTAAGTTCTCTGTCCAAGGCGTTTGAAGTGGTAGTAAAAAACCAAATTCAATCTCATATCGGTAGCTTTAATTTGCTTAGTCTTTTTTAATCGTGTTTTAGAAGGTTCCACGGTACTACCACTGCTTTACTGAATGTTTGTGATGATATTCGTTGTAGTATGAGTAAAAGAGAAATGACTTGTCTTACTCTGTTAGATTTTTCTAAAGCGTTTGATTCAATTAATCACCAAATTTTATTTAATAAGCTTATTCCGAACTTTAATTTTTCTGTCCCTGCTGCTAAATTGACTTTTGACTATATTTCGGGTCGCTTTCAGGCAGTCTTTTATGACAATTCTTTTTCTGACTTCTTACCTGTTTCTTCTGGCGTTCCTCAAGGGGTCGGTTCTTGGTCCTTTACTATTCTCAATGTATATTAATGACATTGCATGTTCCATTCGTCATTCTTCTTTTCATATATTTGCTGATGATGTCCAAATATATAGGAGTGGTCGCTTGGATAATGATTCCATTCACTCTAATATTTCTCTTATTAATGATGATTTGGTAAGAATTTATAATTGGTAATTATGTAACCGACTCGCTCTTAATGCTACTAAATCCCAGTCCATTATAATTTATAAAAAAAATCTATAGATACTTCCTCTTTTCCTGGAATTTTTCTCGGTGATTCTTTAATTTCATTCTCTAATACTGTTAGAAATTTAGGGTTAATTTTTAATAAAACTCTTACTTGGGGTGATCATTTGATTAAGGTTAGTAAAACGGTCTTTGGAATGCTTAGTTGTTTGTATACAGTTGTAGGGTTCACTGATACTAATTTTAAAAAGCGTATGTTCCTCTCGCTCCTTCTTCCACATTTTCTTTATGGTGACGATGTTTTGTTTGGAATGCTTCAGGATAATATGAATGTTCTCCAAAGATGTTTCAATGCTTGTACTCGTTTTATTTTTATTATTAGAAAATATGATCATATTTCTCCCTTTTTAAATTTGATCCTTGGCTGTAGTTTGGTAGATTTTTATGAACTTCGTGTATGTCTTTTTATTTTTAAGCTTCTCAGAACGAAGCAACCTCCCTATTTATTTAATAAGTTATTGTTCAGTAGGTCCCATTCTTCAAATTTACGTTTACTTCCCCCTATAAACCTGTGCAGATCTTTAAATACGTCCTTTTCTGTTAGGGGTATTTCTCTTTGGAATTCTATTCCATTAGATATTAAGAGGTCAGCGTCGCCTAAATCTTTTAAAGCGTGCTATTTAGCGTGGCGCGCTTGAATGACAATGCATATAGTTCTATTTTTGTAAAAACATTTTTGTATTTATTTGTTTTATTTTTGTATGTAGTCTATAAGTATTCACTTCTTGCAGTGTCCTCTGTAACAAATGAGCTTGAGCTCAATACGGAGGGTACTAGCATGGAGTATGGATTTGTTTTTTGAAAGAATCTAAGGTTTTTATGCCTAATGGAAGTATTTTCTTTTTTTTTGTTGTTCATTTATATTGCTTCCATATGTGCTTTTCTTTTACCAAAATTTTTAATGGCAATGAATAAATAAATAAATTGGACATAGAGAGTTCAGCAGCTATCTCCTACAAACATGATGTCGATTCACCGTAAGCCTTCTGTAATATTTTCAGCAATTCGGCACACGAAATTCAATTTGCAATACAAAGTTTGAGACAAATTCTTTGTTCGATATTTTTATTCATTATAAAAATCGTAAAATACACCTGAGATGATTGACAAAATAGTGTAAACAAACTAAATGGCAGATCGCGCTCAACTTCACGTCAAGATAGAAGACAGTTGTGATAATTTAGCGACATTTTTTTTTTCGGGCGGGCTTTTTAAAGGACCAATTCTCGTTACAATTTTGATAGAATGTAAATTGATGATATTTTTCCAGTACATGAATTGTCAACACACAAGCAATAAGTATATGCAATCACATCTTCAAGTACACATGGATAGGACACTGTTTGCTAACGCGATGTAACCTTATTCAACAACACAGAACATGTTAAAGAGCGCACACATCACAAGATTACAAAGTATTTTTTATTAAAACGAAACGTCACTGACCTCATGTGATTCCGGCTCGTTATTGGTATCGGCCGAAAATTTAAAAAGTACAGAGCAACAAAAAACGAATCACGCTCATTCAGCTAACGATTCCCAATGATTTTGTATGTTTCTGAGTAGCGCTTGCTCTTTTAGCTGACATTGCTCAGTGTTCATATGGTTTCGGAAGGAAGCTTATACCCTGGCGTACTTATACAATGTGTGTGCATGCTCCTAATCATTTTAATTATAATATCTCACATTTGGTTGGTTTCTAGGTGATCATTCGGTCAAATGTCATACCTAAATATTGTGTTTAATAAATTAACTTTCACATAAAAGCAATGACAAAACCACCCACTAAATATAAATCAATTCTAAACAACTAAATTTTAATTTCAAGGTTTCATTCGTCTCCTGTACGTCTGTCGTATTACAGTGATCAAAATTATCGAGAAGAAATTACATATTTATGTACTTAACTTTACGTCTTCTTCGTCGTCCACTGCTTTACGAGTAAATCTTATTACTAACAAATTGACGTAATTAGGTTTATAAATATAAGCAATTTGAAAATTTATTTAAAGTTTTTTGTTTGTTCTAATTTTAAACAAATCAAAACTATTTCGAAAATTGAAAATTTTTTGTGGTCATCATGTGGTCAGAAATTTAATTTAATTTAATTGAAGTGTATTATTAGAAATTGATATAATAAGGAAAATATTTAAGGTGAGAGTGATGATGATGCGACTCTATCGGCATTCAATACTAAAATAAATATGCCAAATTCGAAAGTGTTTGCGGCTTGGATCAGTTTTAATATGGTTTGCGATTAGATTTGTTTCGGCTGCCCAACGTACGTTTCATAGAGTAAATCTGATTGATTTGGAAATTTATGATGTATTGAAACTAATATGGTTAAAAGATACTTTATATTATATTGAAAAGCAAAATGCAATAAACAACTTTAGAAAAAAAAACCAGACCAACCGTAAACTGTAAACCTCTTATCAGTGTAACCGCCTTCATATTAGAAAATCTCAACAACAAAAATTTATATTTTTCTTATATTTCATAAACAACAATAAATATAATTCCAATAAACCATGACGATGATGATGATGATGATCATCGTAATCATTATGTCGTGATAGTCTTATAAAGAAAAATGTCGAAAACCAGAAAATAAAAATAACAAAAAATTATTACGAAAATTCCTCCAGGGCTCGAAAAAATAAAAGAAATCTCCAAGTATTATTATATTGACTTATAGCTTAAGAATAATATTCCATCTATATCCATCTATCAATCTATTCATCCATCCATCTATTCAATACCGTACGTATACGTTCTCCTTATACTCATGCATTTATAGGAGTTAGATTTGACCTGATAGTCATGAAAATATAATCTGGGTTATGTACGGTTTGGAAGACATATGAGATTGTGACCAATTTTTATAAGAAATTTGATCTTTCTTTCAGTTTTACTTTTACCAATACATACATTGTTTTATTTTTTAAATCTAATTTCCGGATTTTTTAAAAATATACTCTATAATGTAATTCAACATGTGTGGTGTTATCGTAAAGTGTTTTGTTCCAGTTGAATACACGGCGGCGCCCACATATCACATATTTTCAATTACCTCTGTACTCGTATAATAGATTTCTAATTAATAAACAATTAGGTTAGTGTGTGCTGAAAAATGAATCAGCGCTTTAAATTGCTCATTGCTATTGACCGTGATCGTAAAATTGTATTGCTTGTGCTTCCATTATTACCTACAGAAATTTTTGATTTAACCCTTGAACCAATACTTCTTTTGTTTTAGTTTACTCCTTTAACCAGAAATGGAAATTAGCATTTCAAAAATAGCCATTCAAGAAATTTCAAGGCGTCGAAATTTATTATGAAAAATTAGGACCGCAATAAAGCGTATTGAAAGTTTTTGGGCAAACTATTAGTCGAATATCTAAATTCATCTGTAGAAATGCAATCTGATTCACGTGAACAATTTCATTTCCTAGTAAACAGTTTTTTCATAATTTCTGGGCACCTTGTGAATTTGTTCACCTATTAAAGTATCAGCAAGACCAAATCAACTATGACACAAATAAAACAATGAATAGTAAGTTTATTGAAAATGTGTGCGAAGATTATTTTCGGCCTTAACGGACAAAATATTTATTTTGAATGGCTCCCACACAAAGTTTTACGACTATTTAAGTCGCAGAAAAACAAAAGAGGCCATCTACTCAGCCTTTTCTCGCAGCCTTTAGTTAATCTAGCTTTGTACTGGATCCAACTAGTATTATACTTATGAATCAGAACACCCCGGGTTCATTGTGCAATAGTTTTCCGGAAAAGTCACACCAAAATCCAGTTAGCAGTTTTAGCAGAGAAGTTAGTCTGGTCAGTCACAAAACGGGTTTTACGAATATTTTAAACTCATATTGTTACGAAATATCTCACACTTTTACCACTATCGAAATTTTCATGCTATTAACCCACTAACACTAAAATACCACAACAAATAATTTCCACAATTATTTATCAATTCACCATTTACCATTTTTAATTAAATTTAGCCTCAACACTAATTTCACTTTAAAACCACTTATATTTTCCCTGATACTCATTTTCGCTTTTACGCTATCGCATATCACGGTTTAACTTTGTCTCACCAAAGACTAACTAATATCATATTCGTTCGAAATGTCAGGCAACAAAAACTTACTCGGATTCGGCAGTCAGGGTAAAAAAAAAACTTACACGAGTTTAGCTGTCAAGGTAACATTTTGACATTACATATTCGTTAGAAAAAAATCTTACCCGGAAAAGTTACCCAGGGTAATTTTTAAAAATCGCGATATTTTGACAGATTTTATAAAAAAAAAATCCACTTATAATACAACAAAGTGACAAACATCGAGTAATATTTTTCATGTTCGTTTCGGGTAAATTTTTTTTGTCAAGTCTAACGAATATGCTATAAGACTCACTTTTGTGTTCATGGCACCAATCTGCTGCCATCTGCAATACCACTAAACTGCCATGAAACTACTTCTATTGTTACTACTTAAACCTAGATGTCACTTATCTCACAAAAAAATGTTATGAACTAATTTACACTGAAACAACCAGCCCGAGCGACTAATCAGCGTTTCCCTATAGGCGAAATCATAATATTACACCAACAAGCCTGCAGGCAGGAACATGTTCGTCCCGAACATGATCCAAACTACCGCCTCTGCAGTTTAGTCCATACGGTTTCAACCAATTCAATGTTTCTCCTATTCTCGCCTCCTGATGACATTCAACCTCGCAAGTCATCCTTTATGGCAGAATCGGAGTGAAGTTTATTTCAATATAACAAAATATACACTGTGGCCTATAAGTACTTAAGAATTGAAAAACACTCAGATATTGAACTTTCATAATAATATCTGAATTTTTTTTAATAAACATAAATATTTTTACACTATACGTAGCAAACTTTTAATTTTTGTGGAAAGTTTTGAGTGAATTTTAAAAAATGAAATGTTTTACAACAAAACACACTACGAATTGCACAGAGATGATCGAAGTGGTTCTGAACTAGTAATGGATGTAAGAAACCAATCTTATGTATCCACATGCTCAGAAATCTCTGAGATTAGGTACTAGTTCAGAACCACATAGATCATCTCTGTGCAATCCGTAGGGGGCCGAGATAAATAATTGCAAATGTTTAAGAGTTTTCGAATTACACTCAATGATGTTCTGTCTCGAATAACAAAAACCTGAAATTTCCGAGCATGTGGATAAATAAGATGGGTTTCTTTCATCAATTACTAGTTCAGAAACACTTCGATCATCTCTGTGCAATTCGTAGTGTGTTTTGTTGTAAAACATTTCATTTTTTAAAATTCACTCAAAACTTTCCAAAAAAATTTAATGTGTGTTACATTTATTGTATAAATATATGTGTGTATTAAATAATTTCAGATATTCAGATTATACAGATATAAAGTTCAACATTTGAGTGTTTTTCAATTTTTAAATACTTATAGAACACAGTGTATATTTTGTTATTTTGGCATAAACTTCACTCCGATTATGGCAGATTCTATTTCTGTTTCATTCTCAATAGCAATCCATTTCATAATTGATCGCAGCTCAGTTACGCGATCCATCTCATCTATATATAGTCGACACGATTTTTTCACCTTTGTCTGCCCCTCTCGAATTTTAGCAAGATAGGGTCCAGTCCGTTCCTCTTAATATCGCTGGCCCTCCTTAAAGTGGCCGTTTGTGCATCTTCTCACAAGGTTATCATTGTGAACGAATTTCTGGCCAAAAACTCAACAAATATCGTCAATCAATCACCGTATTCACCTGATATGGCTCCGGCTGACATTTTTCTCTTTGCAAAACTCAAATTATCACTTCGAGGCACCCGTTTTCAGTCTGTATAAGACATCAAAAAGAATTCGCTGCGAGAACTTAAGCTGATTCCGGAAAATGCGTTTGAAAAATGTTTTGATGATTGGATTCTTCGTTGGCATAATAAGTGTATTATTTCGGAAAGGGCCTACTTTGAAGGCGATACAATAAATTTGAATGAATAATAAATATATGTTTTATTCATCATTTCCCGTTACTTTTTTGACGTGGCAGTATGTTAAGTGGCATTCCCAGAAACGTCCTGCAGGCAGCTGTTCCTTGAACCCCTATCCTAATTTAGAGCATATTTTCCATATGTGCCTCGATTTCAGGAGTCTTCTTGTTTTAGGGGGATGAAAGAAATCTTCTTGTTTTAGGGGGATGTTTATCTGGCGATAAATCATGCTATTGAAAGCAGATCTCTTGTGTTGCACAGGGTGGTACGAGCGTTGGTGATGTTTCGGTCAGTTGTAGGTGTTCTATATACATGCTTTAAAGAAAAAATTGTTATCCTCTCTGCATATCACAAAGTTTAGGAACGGTAGCTGACAATTTATTTCCTCGTAAAATTCATTGTTTCCGTATTGTCCCTGTGAGTGAGATATAAACTGTAAAATTTTGAATGAAGAAATAGAAGTTACAAAATGAAATTTATGTGAAATTAGCCCTAACTTCAGCCCAAAAAACGCAGTGGCGACACGAGAACTATCATTTCTGTCATGTATTAACTCTCAGCCCATAAAAATCGAATATCACTACATTTTAAAAATGTCACCCGAAAAACAAAAAATATCTATCGTGATAAATCTTTGAAGCCAGCTCAATTTTTTTTTTATTTTGACAGTAAGAATTATCTACTCAGCTTTATTTGACTCAGCCCAAAATGTAAATTTTCATAGTTAAAGGTACCTGTATAATAAATGTAAAACAACGAAGAAGCAATTTTTATTTTTTCAAATGGTTCACGAAAGTATTATTTTTTAGTAGGTAATCTATATATACATATATAAAAGTGGTGTAAAAAATGTATGTGCGTGCGTGAGAACGGCTGAACCGATTTGGCTCAATCTTTTTTGGTTGTGTTCGCAGTTGTCAGGAGATGGTTCTTACGAAAGAAAATTTTGAGAAAATCCACGGGAAAAGTGAGAAAAACCGAAAAATCGAATAAAAAGCCTTTTTATATGAATTTTCTATGTGCATTTTTCATGAGACAGGTGGTGCAGTGGTTAAAGCTTCGGCACATGAGCTGGGAGGTACTGGATTTGAATCTCACCGGAGGCTGCATGCAAATTAGTATTTTTGTTTTTCCAATCTGTTTATTTTATCTATTTATTTTCTCTATCTATCTATCTTTCTATATAAAAATCAATTGCCGTGCGTTAGTCTCACAAAAACTCGAGAACAACACGACCGATTTTTATGAATTTTTTTGCTTTGTTCGTCTCAATGCAGGTGGTGGTTTACGAAAAATAAAATAAAAAACCTTTTTTAAATGAATTTTGTATGTACATTTTGTATGTGATAGGTTAAAGGTTCGGTGCTTGGCCTTGCATGCTTATTTTGCTTTATTCGTCTCAATACAGTGGCGGCTTAGGTAAAAAAAAATCGGAAAAACCCAAAGGAAAATCCGGAAACTCGAAAAATTTTGGACGCCGAAAAATTTTAGAAAATTATGAAATTCAAACATATTCGTGTTTTGATATTAAAATTTTAAAAAATTCAAAAATTGGAGTTAATCGATCTGGCAAGTGAAGCAGGAAAATATGTCTGAAAATACGCGACCTGGTAGGGTTCGGCATTGCTGCTCCGGATGCAAATGACGAAGTGTCAAAATTTCAATTGGCCGTTATGTCAGTTGCAATGAGGCATTATGGCGTATTTTCTCATTTGCAATACACGAACGTCAACCCACTGTTCAACATTTGTGGGTGCACTTGGAGAATGGACAATGTGTCGATTTCGACTCACATTGGGACTGATCACTCGCTGATACCACTGTTTCTGCGCCGGCAAATCGAATTCGTACATTGTTCGCGATCATTATAGCGACGTGTCATCCATCGGACGCATTGGAATTGTGGAACAAATAAATAAGGACGAGATGGCTGATGACATTTTGTATTAAGTTCGCACTGCAACATCGAATTATGAGCTTGAAATGAAAGCAAAGCTTTAATCAGGATCGGAGTCAAGTGCGTGTTTTTTTGCGGCAGCACATTTGTCGAAATTGGGCATGCCAGCACCAATTCGTTCGTTGCACGATCCGTTTAATCGTGAATTGCAACGAGAGCAAGTGTACGACCGAGATTCAATGAGCTAACTAGTGTACCGCTTTTAAATGCACAGCAAAAGAACGTGTACGACGCATTGAACGAAGGTAGTTCACAAAGAAAACGGCGGAATATTCTTCCCTGATGCTCTCGAAGGAACAGGTAAAACCTTCATAGCATCTGGCCACAATTCACTCGAGATCTCAAATAGCGTTAGGTGTTGCAAGGCGAGTGCACAATGACACACAAACGATCATTGGGAGCGTTCAATCGAACGATGAAGGACTTAGGAAGTGACTTAAGACATTTAGGTGGAGCGATAATTCTGCTGGCCGGCGATTTTCGTCTTGGAAATGGTAATATTCCTGTGGATGTTTCGACCGGATTGATTTCGTTTCCCTCGAATTTTTGCATGTTCACGACGTCGAAGGAAGAGCATATCACGAAAGTGTTTCCCGACATTCGCCGAAATTATATGAATCACAATTGGCTCAGCGAACGAGCGATTTTAGGAGCGAACAACAAGGATGTTCAGGACAGTCTGAATTACTTGATTCAAAACCAAATCGCTGGGGAAATGTAATGTTACAAATCCGTTGACTGTATCCATAAATCAAGACGAGGCAACCAACTATCCGACCGAGTTTTTGAATGCGCTTGATTTGCCGGGAAAACCACCGCATAATTTGATGCTCAAGGACAAATCAGTGATAATCATGCTATGTAATCTGAACCATCTGAGATTGTGTAACGGAACGCGATTGGCTGAAACTATTGAAGAACGAGATTGAAGCGCCGATCATCAAGGGCAAATTCAAAGGAGAGGAGAGGATGTTCTAATTCCGAGAATCTCTCTGATTTCAACTAGCACTCCGTTCGGCTTCAAGCGCATTTAGTTCCCTATACGTTTGGCATTCGCCAAGAAGACTAAAGTCAATCGTTGAAAGTGCGCGGAATAAATTTTGAATTTCCGTGTTTTTCTCATGGTCAGTTCTACGTCGTGTGTTCAAGAGTTGGCAAACCATCATCATTGTTTATTTACGCGCCGGAGAACAAAATGAAAAATATGTATTCGATTTAATTCCACTCGAATAAAATACATTGAATTCCAACTGACTTGAATTCATTTCTACACTGAGAGAAAAAATCCAAAAATCAACGATGAAAAAGTGGAATGTCCACTCAACTCAACAATCTATTGAGAATTGAGTTCAGTTTTTTGATTTTTTCTCTCATTAAAATCAATTTTCATGAAGAACAACAGTATTTGCTCGGACGAAGTACTTTGGGGCGGAACGAGGTTCGCCGAGTCAGCTAGTTATATATAAAATACGATTAACCGATCCGTTTAATAAGATTTTTTATGATTATATACAACTAATACTCATAGGTACTATACATAAATACATTGATCCGCATAATATAATTAATCCCAATAAGGCTAATACCACTATTATTATCCGAAATTCATAGTGATACCAATAACCAAAATCACAACTTCCACCAAATATTATGGTTGTTCTTAAAGCAGCTGATTTTCGGTATATGAGAATCCCATTACAACCTTATAAAACTTTTTTACTCGTAAAGGTTAGAAGCAGAACTATCCGAAAATTATAGTGAGACCGATGACCTATACCCGAAATCTCAACTTCCACCAAAATATTAAGGTTGTTCTTAAAGAGGCTGAATGTAGGCCATTCTCGTTATGAGAATCCCATTACAACCTCCTGAAACTTTTAACTGATGGTAAAGGCTAAAGAAAGGCTCCAGAACTTCCGAAAATCATAGTGAGACCGATGGCCAATACCCAAAATCTCAACTTCCACCAAATATTATGATTGTTCTTAAAGCGGCTGAATATTTTCGAAAAAACGATTAAAATAATAGGGCTGTAAATTAAATATAATTTAGAATGTTTTATTGCATAGTCGATTTTCTCATAATTGAAATAAAAAAAATATTTCAAAATACGCTTGGGTGCAAAAATCGCACATTGCTCAATTTTCTACAAAATTTCAAAAATATCAAAAAAATATTCAATATTTGTTTAATTTTTTTTAATGCAGATTCAAAGTCTATTTCAATACATATTACCTTTTTTGTATTTATACGTGCCATCAAACTGATTTTTTGGGGTAAACATCTGAGGTACACGTTTTTGTGAATTTGTCAGCATGAAAATTAGCGGTAAAAATCGAATTAAAACATGGAAAAAAAACAAAAAAAAAACAGTTTTATTAATAAAAAGTATTCCCTCCCCTGGCCCAAATGACAGCTTCCATTCGATGCTGCATTGACTTCACCAAAGTTTTCACAAAATCTTGTGGTACGAGTATCGCCTCCCATTTCTCTACGATCGTCTGTTGCAGCTCCTGAAGACTCGTTGGAGCAACATCTCTAGCTCGAACCCTTCTTTTCAACTTGTCCCATAAATGTTCGATGGGATTGAGCTCCGGGCTTCGAGCTGGCCACTCCATAGTAGGCACATCCACCTCTTGAAGATACTGGTATACTACACCAGCCGTATGCGGTCTCGCATTATCCTGCATAAACATAAAATTTTCACCAATAAACCCGGCAAAAGGTACGACATACTCCTCGAGTACTTCCTCAATGTACCGTTGAGAATCCATTCCTCTTGATCGACAGCCATTCCCCAGAACATGCACAATCCACCACCATATGAGATTATGTTCTTCAATGCAACATTGTGCATACCGCGATTTACTGTCAGTTTATCGTGAACAATTTATCGTGAGCAATTTATCGTAGAACAATTTATCGTAGAACAATTTATCATGGAAACAATTTATCGTGGAATCAATTTATCGTGGAACAATTTATCGTAGAACAGTTTATCGTGGGCAATTTATCGTATAACAGTTTATCGTGGACAATTTATCGTATAACAGTTTGGAACAGCTTTAGTATCGCAATCAATTTTTTTTTGACAGTCTGAGCGTCGGTCGCGCCACTTTGACCAAGAGCGGAATTGTTTATAACTAAAAATGTGCCTTTGCTTAGCATTTGGACCTAGCGCCATCTATTGGAATAAAAACGAACTAAAACTTTAAAAATACGTTAAGACGTGCTAAAAAACATTTAATAAAAAAATATTGAATCTCATTTAAAAATAAATGAAATTTAATATTTTTTTATGAATATATTAAATTGAGAGTGGGAGTCGCACTGCGTGCTGCACGTAGGAGCAGATTATATAGAATCTATTAATGACACCTACGCTGTTCCCCGTAGCCCTGCGGGGCTCTTTAGATATTAATTTCGGGGGCGTAGGAGCCGGGATTTTCAAACATGTCGCACTGCGTGCCGCACGTAGGAGCAGATTATATAGAACCTATTAATGACACCTACGCTCCTCCCCGTAGCCCTGCGGGGCTCTTTAGATTTTAATTTCGGGGGGCGTAAGAGCCGGGATCTTTAATCGGTTAAGAAACTACCGAATTCTGTCCCACATGCCCATATTCCAGAACTTCTTCCAAAAATCATTCAATAATCCCATTTCCATCTAACATACCCAATCCCATCATAATCGGTTAAGAAACTACCGAGTTCTGTCCCACATGGCCATATCCCAGAACTTCTTCAAAAAATCATTCAATAATCCCATTTCCATCCAACATACCCAATCCGATCATAATCGGTTAAGAAACTACCGAGTTCCGTCCCACATGGCAATATTCCAGAACTTCTTCCAAAAATCATTAAAGAATCCCACTAATTTTTTGATACCACGCATAAAACCTTTCTACGATAAATTGTCCACGACAAACTGTTCTACGATAAATTGTCTCACGATAAATCGTGTCCACGGTAAATTGTGTCCACGATAAACTGTTCTACGATTAAATGTTCACGTTAAATTGAACACGATAAATTGTTAACGATAAAGAGACCGTCATCCGCATACCGCTCTCCTTGTCTTCTATATACTCTTCCGCGTCCATCGGTGCCATATAAACACATCCTACACTCGTCAGAGAAAAGGACTGTTCTCCATTCTTCTTCTGTCCAATTCAAATGCTCTCGAGCGAACTCACGACGAGCTCGTCGGTGGGCTGCGGTCAATTTCGGCCCGTTTGCTGGTCTATGTGCAGTCAGATTAACTTCACGAAGTCATCTTCTAACGGTCCACCGACTGACTTCGATTTCACGAACTTCTTGGAGCCGCCGTCTAAGTTGAACCGCATTCATACTGCGATTTCGCAACGAAGTTGTTACAAGAATGCGGTCATCTCGCAGTGCTGTAGCACGAGGTCGTGGGGTCCATTTCGTTGCTCCGGTTGAAGACGTAATCAATAAAGAACCGTTCAGGCAGACTAAGCGTCGATATGCGAATGATTACAATTCCGAGCGAGATATTTCATGACATGTTATTGTATTGATCTTGTTGACTTATTTTTAGAATTTTATTCGAAAGCCTGCTATATTCATTTGACAAAAAATCACTTTGTTGGCGTGGTACAAGTACAAAAAAGGTACAGATATTGAAAAAAACTTTGAATCTGCATTAAAAAAAATTAAACAAATATTGGATTTTTTGATATTTTTGAACTTTTGTGGAAAATTGAGAAATCTGCGATTTTTTTGCACCCAAGTGTATTTTGAAAACGCCGAAAAAGTTCCTATGACAGCTGCTACTTTCGATGAACCAATTCCGGGCAAAAGTCACTGGGCTCTCCTCTCCCAATTTGTAGAAAAAGCTTAAGAAGTTTCACCACGATCAATCCGTCTAAGCACTGGGCCGAACTTTTATTGAAAAACAGTTGTTTGTCAAAAATCGTCATTTCCGGTAAAATTTTTGAAAAATAAGTTATTGCTGCAAATCTAATTAAGAATCATTTAGTGCACAATCGTTTTTCTCGTAATTGCTCTAATTTTCAAAATATTAACAAAACTGTCCCTTCCGGTAAAACGATTTCGACCCAAAATCACTGGGATCTCCTAATTTATGAAGAAGCTTATGTATGAAGTTTCACCCTGATTAGACAACCAATCTGGGCTATCCTCTCTCTGTTAAAACCAAAATCACTATAAATTAGACACAATATTCTACACAGTAGAGGTTTGCGTAAACAAGGACCAAAAATCAATTAGAAATACCTATTTCATCCTTCGGCAGTTAATTATCACACTAAATTTTTCAGTTATTGTGACAAATTGCCTCCAGACGACTGTGAAAGTCTATACATAATTCCCGCACTGAATATATAATACCATCATTAATTTACCGCATAAATATTATGAAATGTCAAAACATTGTAAACGTTTGATAAATGGGCCACACAACCAACCGAGATAAATACACGTGTTGTTGTAGAATATTTTCATATTTTCCCAACATGCAATCGAATATTGTTTGGCAACGAAACTGGTGATTTATCGATGGCATTATACTGTTTAAGAGGGCTGATAATTTATTTGTTTACAATACTTTTAGTCTTCATTCATAATTGAATATATTGTACGAGCATGTATACGAGCGATTCTGGCCGATATCCAAATAAAATCGTCCCGATATTATTTCTCAATAAATTTCTTCTATTCTCGCGTAGAGTTGAAGATTTCCAAAAGGCAAAAATTATATTTTCCCATTTTATTTTAAACAATCAATAACAAATTAATAGCTCGTGCACCCACACGTAACTTTATTTACCAATAACAAAAACCCGGATAAAGGATCTCGTATATATTTTCAGGATATAAATCCTATAAAAAAAAAAAAAAAAACATTTTTTGCCAAACACTTTGAATTTATGAAGTAATAAATTTATTTAGTCAGCACTAATATTATTACGTCGTTTGTTCGTTGCGCTCCCCCTCATCAGATACGCTCGCAAGTTCGTTCGGCACCCAAAATATTTATCCCGTAATTTTGGATTAAAATTCCTTTTGGTGGAGATAATAACATTTCGAGGGAAGCGAGATGTTACAGCAATTTTTACTGTGTACGTACTACCCGAGTCATGAAATGGGATATAAACGAAAATGGGAATATTGTTATCCGTTCGCTCCAGGAATATTATTTTATTATTAAAGGGGAGTAATGTTTAGTAGTTTCATGATGATATACAGTTTGTAAAAAAATGATGATTCTGCTTTTTATTGTTTGCCCCTTTTTTCGCATTTGGATTTATGATTTTTGTTATTTCATGATGTGTTTGATACGCCAGATGGAATGAATTGTAACTCTTGACGAATAATGACAGGTTATTTGTCTTAATACTCCTTTATACTTCCGTAAACACATCACATACGCAAAATTGCGGATATATAATTTTGATTAAAATTCTAGGAAGGGTACAAATCACTTCCGATTAATATTCCGGAAAAATGAAAGAAATACGGGGGGAAAATATATTTTTGGAAATCTTTAACAGCAAATTTGATTTGTAATTATATTTTGAACAATCTGAATTATTATTAAATTCATATTTTTGTTTCGAATAGAACACCTTCTAAAATTCCTTGCTTATTTTTCAATAAAGAATCAGTTTACTGTCTGGAGTCATATTCAATTGGAGGGGTGCATATGTTGTAGATAACATCTGGCTTTCTTGTGGAATTTGATTCTCATGAGCTTCATATGACAAAATTATTTTCATCATTGAAAGACGCGATATCAAAAATATGGAAATCGACTTATTGCGGAAATAAACCTTAATCATTTGCAAATAAAGTATTTTAACAAAATTTGTAATTTCCAAATCCATTTTCCGAATCTACCAATCAGAAAACCTTAGTATGAAGTTTTATTCCGATCACTCAATACTCAACCTATTTGGGCTGTATATCGGCTGAATTACGGTAGACTCCTCTTGTTCTTAATCAATTTTTTCGCAGATGCTATGTACCCTTCGGGTTGAAGTTTTATCCAAATTAGTAAATTCGTCCGGGCTATATAGAGAGGACACTGACAGACAGACACCGACTCGAAAACCACTTCTTTGGACTTCAGCAGATAGCGTTTACCATTCGCTCTCGATGTCAAAAATATCCATGATTATTCTACTTAGTGGTACTTTGTAAAATAAAATAATAACTACGTCATACTTGATTAAGCAAAGGCTTAGTTCTATTCCATTTCAAGAGTCAGCGGTTTTGATCCATTCAAATTGGTTATTTTCATAGTTCCATCAAATTTACTCGTTTTTCAAAATCACATCTGGAACTCATTTTGGAATCCTATCTTATGTTTAAGATACAAATAGAGTTATGTGCCAATTCGTTAAGAAATGGCTTCGGTTTATTTAAAATGACAATTTTCCACAAGCATGTCCAAAGTTTATATTAGACTCCGATTTTCATCGTTAATCTGCGTTCCATCCCCTTCGAATGAGATGACACTGTATAATTTCAAAGTGAACATATTGTAGAATAAGATGCATCATAGCGGCTAACCGGAGCACCTCATTATAAATTTCAGCAAATCATAATCTATTGCAATATCCTCTCTCAAATTTTTGAACAAAATCTTTCGAAGCATTCGAAAGCCCATTTTAATTCAAATTCGCTCGACAAACCCACCCTAATTGAATTTTACCAAAACTAGGACTCATCGCAATTCAATCATGGCATTAAAAAATCCATATCACCGCAAAAAAGGATTTCAGGAACCAAGAAAAAGTGACCAAGGTCAAAACATTAATTAAATAGCAAATGATACAAATAAATATTGTTACTCATAACAACCAAAATTTTCCAAAGGTTGCGATTAGTGCAACCATCTAAAGTCGCCGTAACCACCATAACATGGTGTAACATTCCGCAATATGATGAAACATAACGCGAGATATCTAATTAACGAAAAAACACAGGACATAACACGAAGCAACTTGACGCAACATAGTACCAAATCGCGCAACGTGATTTAACGTTACACAACATGTTACACATGATGCAAAATGGTGCAATATCTAGCAACATCCAACAACATGATGCAACATAACGCAACATTATGCAACATCAAACAACATGATGTAATATTACGTAACAAACTACAACATGACGGCTATCCAGAAGACTCCTAAATGAATTATACGGAAATCAGTACTGCTTGTAATCATTGCTTGCTTTTGAAAGCCCTGTCCCTCCAAATTTTATCAAAATCGTTCAAGGTTAAAAGAAACCCCCACATAGTGGAACATCACACAACATCCCTCAAAAAATGCAACATCAATCAACATCACACAACATGCTACAATATGACCAAACATGATGCAACATCCCATGCAACATCATGCAACACGGTATGGTGCGTCATGACGGCCTATCCGGGGAGCCCTAAATGAACCATCCAGAAATCAGACCACCTTGTAATTGTTTTCTTGCACTTGAAACCCCTGTTCCGCTAAATGTTATCAAAATCGTCAAAGCAAATAAAAAGTTAAAAGAACGATGGATTTTCCCAAAATGAGAACCCATCAAAATCGATTTTTGTTAATGGAAAATCGTGTAGGTCGAGAAAAATTAAGGCAGGGGACGTCGGCTCCATCGGACGATCCTCTGAAAGAATTTTCCCTAAATTAGCACAGATCACAGTCCACTCCTGTCACTCGAAACCCCCTACATTGCCAAATTTTCATAAAATCTGAATTATTCGCCAACCGTTCGATCTTCTGAACGAATTTTCCTGAAATCCCGAATTAAAAATCCTTTTATCGGGATAATCCTCTTATCTTCCCGAAATCGAAATCCGGGCCACCGAATGACCCCTTAAATGAATTTTCTCGAAAACATGCCCCATCCCAATTGATTTTAGGTAGAAAAGCTCCCTTAGTAATTTTTATAGAAATCATGAGAGCCGAAAAAAAAATAATTTTTTCCATCACCAAATTTTATAAAAGTCCTGCCATGGGCCTTTGTATTTATTTTCCCGAAATCTGAACCAACCTCAATCGATACCTGTGACATGAAAATCCCCGTCTTTGCCAATTTTTAAAAAAGACGTGCGAACCAGAAAAGAATTTAAAAACGGGGCAGTGACCTAGCCGGATGTCCCCTAACCAACTCCTATAAAACCACGACGTCTAGTCCTCTAAAAATCCTTGTTAGGAATTTTCACAAAGTCATTTCAGCTGATTGCTCAATAAAATTATAACAAAACGAAACATCATAGAGTCTTTCAATAGAGACGCTCGAAATTTGTTAGGTTATAGCAGCCATGATGTTAAAAAAACATCTGCACGTGAGAATGAACGGGAAAACCCGAAGCAGTCGATTTCTAGTCGTTCACAAGAACTTGGCGTTTCTGCGGCTCCAACTCGACAAATTTTGCAGCGAGTCCTGGGTCTGCACCCGAATACCGACCCCCAACTGACGCAGGAACTAAAGGTAAACGACTATAGACTATACTGTGTGTCCGCTAACTGGGCTCTGGATCAGTTTGTAGTTAACCCAAATTTCGCCAAAAAAAATCATCTTTAGCGACGAAGCTTCCTTTTGATGAATGGATATTTGAACAAGCAAAATTGTCGGATTTGGGGCGATATCAATCTACACGAGATATACCAGTACCAAATGCATCCCGAGAAAGTCACTGTTTGGTGCGGATTTTGGTCTGGCGAAATCATCGGTCCGTACTTCTTCTAAAACGGAACCGGCATTGCCATAACCGTCAACGACGAGGGGTTCAGATCGATAATAAGCAACTTCTTCTGGCCTAAATTGGATGGCATGGGTATCGACGACATCTAGTTCCAACAGGAAGGTGCTACGTGTTACACAGCACATGCCACGATCGATAATTTGCACGAGCGATTTGAGGACATGGTTATCTAGCGCGGTGGCGACGTGAACTAGCTACTGAGATCTCGCGATTTAATGGCTTTAGACTTTATCATTAGAGGCTATCTTTACACATTGAACGCCAACAGGTTTTTATATAAAATGTCAAAAAAAAGTTCTTTGTTTTTAAATTTAACACATTTGTAACATTTAACATAGAACTCGTAACTAACAGCGCTAAACAATACGCTTAACAAGTTAAAGTATGTACCCAGTGTCAGTCACGGGTGACTGACCAAGCGATCAATGTGTTAAATGGCAGGTATATGCGGATAAGCTGAAAAAAATTCATTCTGATTTATGAGATAAAGTTATCGAAAATTGGCCTGCAGTTGGTAGGTCTAATTGCATGTAGTGTGTTTTGTAAAATGGACAATTTTAATGGAAATCTGCCATTTCTAAACAGATCAAGATAAAACATGGTTTATTTTTATCGTGCAAAGGATTTCAACCAGAGTTCCAAAGTTTGTACCAAATGCGTTTTTGAAAAATGGCCAATTTGAATTCAACTATGCCGGTTCTCAAATCATTGTAATCGATCTAAGTTTGCATTATGAAAATGGGTTTCAATTGAATTTACAATTTGGTACTGAACAATTTTTTGGGTGTATATCTTAGTTTGTTGGATTTTCTAATAGATGGCGTAAGCGTAACTTTAGTACTAAACATTCGTTGACAATGACACCTACGGAGTTTTAAAGTGTTGACATTCCACATTATTCGTGAAAGCGAAAACAACATATTTTTTTAATCCCGTTTAAACATGTTGAATTTCGTACCAACAAAACAGCATTTGCAGGAATCATTACTTTTTTGCTTTAATCGTAAGAAAAAAGCTGCTGAAAGTTTTCGTTTGATCCAATAAACTTATGGTGAATATGCAAAAACTCAACAAACTTGACTCAACAACAACAATTAATCTTCTGGCGATGAAAAATGGATTTACTACAACAACCCTAAACGCAAAAAATCATGGTTTCATTGAACCATCCACATCAACAGCAAAACGAAACATTCATGGAAGTAAGCTTATGTTGTGCATTTGGTGAATCAGAAAGGAGTAGTGTATTGTGAGCTGCTAAAACCGAACGAAACTATTACTGGTGAACGTTACCCAAAACATTTGATAGATTTGAACCATGCATTGAACGAAAACCGTCCGATTCCAGCCAATAAACAGCGTAAAGTGATTTTGCTGCACGACAATGCATGACCATTTGTCGTAAAACTAGTAAAAAATACACTGGAAGTACTTAAATGGGAAAGTTTACCGCATGCTCCCTATTCACCAGATTGTGCCCCATTAGATTACTATTTGTTCGACCAATGCACAGCGATCTTCAAGACCAGTACTTCAGAAATCACGAAGAAATCAAAAAATGCCTCGACGAATGGATCGCATCAAAAGACAAAGAATTTTTTCTATGGAATCCATAAATTGCCAGAAAGATGATCGAAACTCATAGATAACGATGGATTAAAATAAATTTACCATTTCTTACAAGTAAACGTGTTTTTCTGCAAAAAAAAATACAAAAAACTAAGTTATACTCCCAATACAAAATAAGGATATATTAAGACAGTTTTAACCGATTGGAATGAACCGGTGTGATTTGAAATGGGATATTTGAATGGAAAAAAGCCATATCTGCTTATTTGAATTCCTTGTTTTCATGGAACTAAACCATTTCTTAATTGATTTGAGTACAATTGTACTGTTTTATGATGTCCAAGTAGAAGATTTCGCAGGCTAAAAGGTCATGCGATTTGTCTGAACCTCAAAACAAAGCATTTAGAATAACTTGCAACACAACATCTGAACGAAATTATTAACTAAAGGGGGCTCTCTCCCAAAACCAAATAGATCCAACTTAAAGGTTCTCTGAACATAAGAAGGCACTCAACGGTGGCTTGAGATGGCCCTAGAAAACAGTTGTTTAAATCCATTTCAAATCAGAGTGGTAGATAGTAGTCAGTCTTGTGATGTGGTAACACTGATATGTAGTGAAGTAGTGTTATGAGGTAGTGTTGTGATGTTGAAACACGGGTATTCGAATAGAAAACAGTATGCCGACCCAGTACATTAAAACAGTGAAATCACACCACGGAATTGAACAGTTGCAATAATCATCAAATAAACAGATCAATCAAATATCGTAACGAAAAATATCGAGTGCGCTACAGCGGGAATCGCAGCAACAACCTATAACAGCAACAACCGAGTAAATGTGCAGTTAACATCGCTGCATAAAAATTTGTCAGGCCGCATGGACAATTTGTGTACTGCATTGAAGACAGTTTGCTGTTCGAATTGTTGTGCCAGTGATACGAAACTGTCTTTATTGTTGGGGCAGCTATGATGACAGCACCACAGAAAGTGGATATGGTGAAAATTTTGAAATGCAAAAAATTCGACAATGCAAATTGCACATCTGACAACTCAACAAGCCAAGCCGCAAGACGCTCAACCATTGGAGAAACTTCTCAACAAGTTGGACAACCAAGAGATGCAACACGAAGCAGCTGTCGTTGTCAATATTGAGACACGATTAAGTAGCCTAATACTCGAGGAGTCGATGGTTTTGTCGTGTTGAGCAAAACGGAGGAACAGAACTAAGCGAAGTTTCGCGTATCGCAAGCTTAGGACAATTCATTTCTATAGTGATGTGATTGTGAGGCACCTGCATCAACACGACGTTTCCTTGGAGAACGAAATTTCAATCCAATTCAAAGCTTTGCTGTGGACTCTTTAAACGGTTCGACCCGAAAGTTTGTCGAGCAAATAAACAACAGCATAGCAATGGTGATTCGCGGAACCTAATTAATATACTTGGAAAATTTACGGTACTGTGGAAAAAGCATGACCGATGAGACTCCGGTACATGTGTTAAGTAACAAATTCAAGTTTGAACGAGCTCGGAAGTGATTGGACAGAAGCTCTGGATCTGAGGATGGTGCTCATTACGAGGGTCTGCAATAAAATTGATCAAAGAAAAACACAAAAAAGAACGAGGAAATAAAAATTATCATCACTTTTCTTTGCTTCACTGGGTTCGTGCATCAAAGTATATTGCCTGCAACCGGGTGTGAAGAGCACCTAATATTTTCCAAAAATTAATTGAAACAATTATGAACGGAGCTAAAGGTACTTTTTCGTTTATTTACGATTTTACTGATGGAGGAAGTGAAAAACCATCACGAAAGTACGGTGTTCAGCTTGAGCACGAAAATTGTTCATTTGGCCAGTTGCGCAATGACGTAAAGTGTGAGTTGTAACTGTGTGGCGCGCCAATACATTTTTGAAAATTCTAAAAGTGCTTTCGTCGAACTTGGCGTTAACCCTTTATTGATAACCCGCAGTATTGATGCACAAACTACGCGACGTAATAAAGCGACCCATCATGCCCACCACACCATCATTCACGAAGACCGAGAAAAACTACCCACAGATCCAGCGAGAGGCTTTGTCGTTGATGCTCGCTCTCAGCGACACCATCGTTCCTGACAATTGTTCCCAATTGGTGTCAGAAAAGTTTGTTACCTTTCGCCTACAGTCAAATGGTCAGGATGAAAATTTCGTCGATTCGTTGAAGACATGGACTCAAGAAAATAGAAGAAGAGGGTAATGCCGCACAAACTGTACGCAAATTATTCATGTGCTATCGTTGCACACCTTCATTTGTTTATCATTTTCATCCAGCAAACATTCTGCTGGACGAATTTGATTTACCAAGCAGAATCCCAGGACGAGCCTTTTCAAGAGGCCAGAGCTAATTTCGAAAAAGATATACCACAACCATGTCGCATGACTCGAGTTAATGCCAGAAGAGCTCAGCTACGCTATGATGACTACGACATGACCAGGCTGGTTCGCCGAGCATCGCGATAGCACAAGTAGAAATTAGATTTTTTGTTATATTGAAATTCCTTTCTCTGTTTGTTGAACTGAATAGTTTGTTTGTCTTTAATCTATGCAAACTGTTCTGGGGCTCTCTCTCTCTCTCTCTCGTACGTCGCGTACGTCTATAGGTCGAATTTGCGTAGAACCATTAGCACATTGCATAGCTCGATGGCAACCTATAGTAGTGACATGGAAGATGGGTCGACCCATGAGTTCAGGAGCATTACCACCGACTTTTTATTTTCGCTTCTCCATTATTTTTTGGAAAGCTCTAGCAAAGAAAAATTTGAGCAAATTCTTTTCTTAATCTTCCAGAAACAACATTGGGAAAATAACATTTACATATATTTTACATTTTAAGTGCAAATACATAATTATATTAGTTTCAGATGGTTATTTCGAGCACCAAAAGAAGCGTTTAAATATTTGTTGGAGGGAATATCGGGAGGAAATACTTACATCTTTACATCACAAAAAATATGTTCACCCTTTTGTTCGCCATAAAATTTTACGCTTCCTTGGAAACATCGCTTGTCATCGTTGTTCGTTTCTACTAGTAACCAAATTGTTTAAATTTACGCCTGAAGTGATCAAATTTTCGCTTTGCGATTTTTGTGGTACAAAAAATGTAAAAGCCAACCGCACAACGAACCAGCGGAGTCAGTGGTAAGGCTCCTGAATAGTTATTAACTTTCATTATTAGTGGGGAAGGAGTGTTGTGATGTGGTAGCACTGATATGTTGTGAGGTACTGCCTGTATACAAAATAACATTTCACAGTCGTAGAAATATGTTAAGAGAAAGAAATATGCTTGTTTTTGGATTAGAAGGGTAAATTTCGTTTTCATTATATTTCATATATTCCCTGCGTGAAATGAAAATTGTGTCGTAAAACATATTTTCTAGGTTAAGGTTAATTCCAGAAATAAATTGCTCAGTATAGAAATTATCTTTTTATATCAATGCCAAGTGGTACTCGAAGGTTAAAGAACAACATTTGGTTGCTTGTATGGATTCCATAACACATAAAAAGGAAATCCGTTCGTTCGATTATAATTGATCTCCCGCCGTCAAAAATATTTCCTTTCGTTTGTTTTTCATTTATTTACATTTCCGGTTCAAATTTCGCAAAAACAAACTCGCAGTATTGTAGTAGAAGGGCGTGTGCGGGGGGGGGGGGGGGGGGGTATTGAAGTTTTTCATTATTTTCATTAACAATTTTCGTAACGGAATTAATAATGAAAACGCAAAAGCAAATATATGCGATGAAAACGGGAAATGAAATTTTCCGGTATATCAGATAATACTTTAATTTTCGATTAATCATATCGGTGCGGAAAATCTTGCAAAGTTGATGATAATGAAGGAAATTTTATTGGCCACTCCACTAATATCTAAATATCGCCCCTTCAAGTTCAGTACATATCTATTATTTAGAATTTAAATATACCCAATCAATTTTCGGATAATCAGTGCAATCTATATCAATTTTGTGCCAACTACGTACAATTCTGAATGTGAAGGGTATGGTACGTTACGATACGATGTGATATAGTTATTACTTAATCACTGCAAAGACGGAAATAAAAATAAGAAGGACCACTCAGAATTTTTCATAATTGTGTCATTTATTTATATAGTAAAGAGAGAGAGAGAAAGAAGGGAGGGATTAGCACATAGATTTTATATGCCTGTGATTAGAATTATATGGGTCGTATAAAAAGTTATCACTTATGGAAGAGTATTTGTGATGTATACATGTGATGTATAGAAAGCTTCGAAATAAAATTTAATCAGAGGGAACGTCACACTTTATATATGGATGGTGCACTACCGCCCACAATATACGAGAAAATTCCTTGTTCATATCTCCGATGTATATACGACGGTAGTTTTCGACTAATCCATAATATATGATATTTTTGATCCCTTTTGACCTAATTCCGAGTTTCGACTCGTTTCGAACCATTATCCTCATATTTTCTAATTTTCCTTATTTCATTTTCTTTGAGGTTATATTATATTTTATGTATATATACGGACACCCCTAAACATCCATATCACGCAAACCGCAAGCATATACAACTGCATTTTATGTGTTATTAAACACAATATCTACCACCCAATCTAATTTTTATTTCTTCATTGTATCATTACTGTTATCATTGTTATATCATATGTGATACACATTCACACATCGAAAATACACCGTCTAAGAATATCAATGGCACGTCTCGTGCATATAAAATGATAAAGTTTTTGCCACTTTTATACGGCATGCCATTCTCACTTTTAATTCAGCTGTTTAGGGTGGAAAATTACGTATAATGTTTTCATAAAATATTTTAGATTCTGCTCAAAATCAGTGATTCTTAATCTATGCGATGCGGAGCAGTGAATCAGCTCGAGCAACCACCTGGTATACTATTGGTCACAGCGATGGCCAAAATACAGAATTGAAAACAACAACAGAAATTACAGAAAATTAGTCACTTTCCGTGTAGGAGCACGATTTTCATCAAACAAGCAGCAAGCCGTGGCTATAGATTCATTCACGTAAAACAACGTTTATCAGTAACAAGTGAATTTTCCAAGGGATAACGAGATTGTATTAAAGGCTACGTCAGTCAAGAGCATCTAATTGAAAGTAATGAGCATCACCACATCAAACATTACCAACGATATCAAAAAGTATTGTGGAGGACGCCACCAGACGAAGTTATAATTCCCTGATAAAGTACCCAATTGTGGTCAGTAGAATACCACTAGGGTTGGGTTGGAGCCCTAGCACAGATACCTTTGATTTTATGGTGAACCTTGTTACGGATGGCATGAAGCCAAACCGCAGATTTTATCTAAACAAGCAGAGGTCTCTCTCACGGTGATTTTGCCGACTAGATCTCAGTGTTTTGGGTCGTGGGGAAGTTGTGGCTTGCGTGCTCTTGAATTACACCAAGGAACAGAATAAAAATAAAAAAAAACTGAAATTAAATTAGAGACACCATAATCCGCCGAAGGAAACTTGAGGAAACGTAATAAATTTAATAATAACCTCGTGCACCTTCCCAGAAACGACCAGATCTCCCCGAGCGACAAGTACAATGTCCGCTGGAGAAACCGCCGAATGACCCATCGACCTCAAAAGGTTGATGCCCAGCCACAACGAAACAGCATAAGAGGGTAGTGACGTTTCCCCGACAGACAAAGCCTCTTTTCATACAGAGAGACCTCTAGGGATGTCCTAGTGAATCCCCGCTCCCATCATACCGCCCCGTAAAGAAATTTAGTACTTCATTTTATGGTTCAGAAAGGGAAACATAGAAATTAGGGGTAATGACGAAATCATAAAGGAAAGAAATAGACCGACTGAGGAGAAGAGAAAAAAAATAAAGGCCGGAAATAATTCGTAGTGCTGCTGTTTATTTAAATAATTTATAACAAATAGAAGAAGAGGAAAGAGAGAAAATTGCTGATCAAAAATGTTTAATACAAAATGAAGATAAAAATCCATAGAAATCAAAAAAAAAATATAAAAAAAATAAAAAAAATAACCGCCATGCCGGTCGCACGCACCACAACCGTTTGGCCCTTTGCACATTTCAGCTCAGCTAAGAGAGAAACGTATTTTCTATTAGCATAGTTTAGCTCGCACAGCTCATTCCGCTGCACATTTGAGCTAATTACATCGCTCACACATACATTTCAATACAAGTAAAATGCTATGTCTGCCAAAATATTATTAGAATCACATAGGCACATAGGCAAATATGTATACAAAAATAGCAATGTATGTGTGAGCGATATAGCTGACTTTTGCAATCCAAAGACAACCCGAGCCATTAAAACTCTTTATTTCCAACCAAGAGCGATGAAATTAGCTGACATCGCTTAGCTTAGTTTAGCTGAAACGTGCAATGGGTCTATTCTGGTGCTCGATTACAGATTATATTTAAGAATAAAAAATTGAAAATTTGACAAAAAATAAAAAAAATGAAAATTAAAACATAAATAAAATACAATAATAATAAAAACAAAACAAAAAAAAAATCATACCTTTAGACCTCACCTTGAGAGTTGCGGCGCCTTTCACCAATACTAATGTGAGTTTATCAATGTTAGGTTGGCCACCTGTGCGATGCATTAGGCGTCCTCCCACCTTTAACCAAAACGACTGACCTCGGTTGGCCAGCAGTAAGAAAATCGTTGGGCGTCTTCTCGCCTTTGGTATTAAAAATTAAATCCCGTTGGGCGTCGCACCATCTTTGACCAACGATAACTGTTTAAATGTTGGGCGTTGTTTTACCAAAAACCCGTTAACTTGAATGGCCTCAACTGGTCACCATCTTCCCGCCGTAATCAAAAAAATGTTGGGCGTTACCCGCCGTTATTAAAAAATTTAGCCGTGATAAGCCGCCGAGAAAGTTGAGCGTTGTCTCGCCAAAACCGTAACTTTGAATGGCCTCAACTGGCCACCCGTAAAAAAACTGTGGGAACTGAAAACTAATTGTGGCGACCGTAAATTATTTTTTTTTTCTCTATTGGTAAACTTATTTTACACGGCACTTTTGGATATGATTAAAACTATCAACCATTAGACGATAATTTATATTTTTTTCTATTTAATTTGCAAAACCAAGTCAACGCAGCAAGCACAAGCCAGGTAGTTTTTTCACACGAATCAAAAACGGTTTATAAATTTATTGAATTTATGAATGCTGTTTTTTTTTATTATATAGCCAACTATACACAACCAAGTGGCAAAAACTTTATTTTTCTATATTGTTTCTCACAACCAAATATAAACGAAAATATAATGTTTTACACTTTTATCATATCAAAATGTTTTAACAATCCAAAACTTAATTGCATAAAAACTAAACTCGAGCACAGAATTATTACTTGGTCGTGTAAGTTTTACGAAAATTCCAAACTAAACTAAACCTCTAACACCAAAAACAAAAAAACCTAGAAAAATAATTTTGTTTTTCGTTTTACGTGCACGTCACTCGCCTACCCTTTCACACCGCACATCAACCAACACGCCAAAATGAAAAACATACCAACCAAAAATATTCCCCTATACCTTAACGGTCGTACACACGCACAAGGTGCACATTGGTCTCGCTCTCAATTTACTCAACATTTACGTAATTCAATAGGGATGGGTAGAAACATAATACAGCATATTAAACTTTAATGCCAATGCCATACGGTAGATGGCAATATCATCAGAAAAATGCATTCTTTCATTCGTTATGACCCCTCAAGGTGTTGTAACAAGCTCAACGATAAAAATGGAAGTATGTTAAAAATAAAAATGTTATTTGAATCATCCAGGTTACTCTGTCCATTAGGATGGCTTTCTCAAACCTTAATACAAGCTAGAATATCAACAACGTTTTTTTTAACTATGTTTATTTATTACAATTGATTTACAAATCATCTAGTAATTTATCTGTCATGTTGTAGCCCTTTGGCTAGTCCCCTGCACTGACTAAATCCATCTTCAAACCTCTACGGAGTTAATAATCGTTTCTTATGTACCACGGTGCATTAACTATTCCACGAACGACTTTGCTTTGGAATGACTCAATGATGTTGATATTGGTGGTTCTTTGTACAGCCAGAGCTGAATACCATAAGTCCACACGGGTTAAATTAGCTAAAAATAAAATTAGCTCAGAATTTCTTCCTAAGAGCCAATCCATCTTTCTGTATTTAATGTTGAATTGTTCTTTTTTCTTTATGGCATGCTCTTGGTTCAGTTCGACTGGTATCCAGTTGACCTTTTTGTTGGAAAAGTGTACGTGAACAGATTTTGTTTCATTGAGTTTTATTCGCCATCTCTTCGTCCAGGTACTGGCAATTTGCTTGTGGATTTTTCTATTCTATCAGCGACTGCTAAGGTAGCCATATCATCCGCAAACGTGGCTATGTTAGTCTCCTTTGTCGTTGTTAGGTCCAAGGTATTTAGAACATATAAAGTTGGTCCCGGAACACTACACTCTGGTACTCCTGCTGATATTTTTTTTTCTGAATACTCGCCATCTAATTTAACACGAAAGTGTCGGTTAGATATGTAAGATTTCAGTATTTCACAAAATTTATTTGGTACGTCTAATTTATATTTCAAGCATTTATGCCATACTCTGTCAAAAGCCTGTGCTACATCCAAGAAGATACTTGAGCATACTTTCTTATTTTCAACATACTTGTTCTATATTGTTGATGGTTTTCTCTGAAGCCAAATTGATGTGGTGAAATAAGATTTATTTCTTCTATATTGGTTTGAGCCACTTTAGGAGTAGTTTATCGAATATAAGGTTGGGGAAAAAATTCATTATTTTAACGTTTATTTTGGGGCTTTATTTAACATGACTACAATTATTCATTTTACCTCAAATATGTAGCGATTTTTTCAATAACTTGTTGCTATTTAGAAGGCAATCTCATTATGCCGCTTTTCTGAAACTCCTTGTCCCTATAAGCAAGAAACCGTTATAGCCAGTTTTCACAAGCCTCTCTTGAGGCCATTTTTTAACCACCAAGAGCATTTGCCATGGACATAAAAAGTTGATAATCGCTTCGTTCCTGGTACGGACTATAAAATGGATACATAATAACCTCCCAACCAAGCTCCCGGAGCTTCTGGCGGGTCGCCATGGACGTGTGAGGCTTGGCGTTGTCCTGGTGAAATACCGCTTCTGCTTGATTGCTGCCTTCAGTTTGTCTAATTGCTGGCAGTAGAAATCCGAATTGAGCGTTTGGCCATTGGGCAGCAGCTCATAGTAGACGATGACCTTTCAATCCCACAAAACACACAGCAAAACCGTACTGGCCGTTAGTCCTGGTTTGACTACCGTTTGGGCTTCACCGGCCTTCGACCATGATATTTCCTGCTTGAAATTATGAGGTATGTGACCCTTTCCTCGTGACGGCACTAGACGCTTCAGAAATGGCTCGATTTCATCCGTTTGACCAAAGATTCGTAGATGGAAACAGGGCCCATCAAGTTTTTTTGCATCAACTCTTACGTTTTTTGCTCCTGGGAGATGCTACGTCTACTTCGATAATTTTAAGGATTTTATCGATATTTTTGACGATAAGCTTTCCAGTTCATAGTGCATCTATGATATCAAAATTACCGGAACGGAATCGATGAAATTAAAATTGCGCGGGATTGACTGTGACAGTATTGAGACCATAGACACCGTTTGCAATTTCAGTCGTCTGACTTGCGTTTTCGCCTTTATTGAAGAAAAATTGTAAAATATAGCAAATTTTCTCTTTATGTACCTCCTTTCTTAACACACTATAAATCACAACTGGATCCATCAACCAAAACAATGACTAAAGAATTTTTTTAGTAAAGGAATCCCCCTTTCCAAAGAGTATAAGTATGGTCTACTGCGACAAATACATCACGATATATAGTATGCTACTACAGCCATCTAGCGAAAAACAATGGATTTCTTTTTCCCCACAACCCATTATTTTTGAATTTATTGGAAATAAGGAAATCGGTATATAAAGGGTTTTCCAATAGGAATGATATGATTTTTAAGTGACGTTTCGGCCATTTGTAATATTTCAGGATCTGTCATTTTTTGTTTCATTGTATTCAGTAATGCTTACAATTTCATCATGGTGAGATATACGCAATTCATTTTTATTATTAAAATAATCGTTCTCCAATTGCAACTTTTCGTGCGCTTTTGCCATTTTATAGTCGTAATAATCGTCCAAGTGTGCTCGCTATTCGTCGAATTGTTGAAAATTTTGAGCATACATTTTCTTTACATAATGTTCCAGTGCCAATAAGACAAAGAAACGCTCGAAATAATGCAAATATTGCTGCCGTTCAGGCAATGTTGCTGAAGACATTCTCAAGAATTGGGACTGTCTCAAACCACAACCTGGCGGATTTTGGAAAAGGATTTGGGTTTGAATCCGTATAAAATTGTTCTCACTCAAGAACTGTAACCGTCGTGAACACCGTAAACGTCGTGAATTTGCTGATTTTGCCTTGGAACAACTTGAAAAACGATAACGATTTTTTTAAGAAAATCATCTTCTCCGATGAGGCTCACTTTCATCTGAGTGGTGCGGTAAATAAACAAAACTGTCGATTCTGGTGCGAAGAAAAACCACAAATTATTCATGATAAACCATTACATTCACCTAAATTGACAGTTTGGTGTGGTTTTTGGTCTGGTGGAATCATCGGTCCGTATTTTTTCCGAAATGAAGCTGGTAAGACAACAATGGAGATCGGTATAGATCGATGATAACCAACTTTTTATGGTCGAAATTGGAAGAAGTTGATCTTGACAACATTTGGTTCCTACAAGATGGGGCTACGTGCCACACAGCAAGTGCAAGAATTGAATTATTGCGAGAAAAGTTTGGAGAATCGAATATTTCAAGAAATTGTGATATAGAATGGCCTCCAAGAAGTTGTGATTTAACACCACTAGACTATTTCTTGTGGGGTTATTAGAAGTCATTGGTCTTTAGCAATAAACCAAACTCTCTTCAAGCTTTACAAGTCAATATTGAACGTGCTATTCATTAGCACGTTATTTCACATACGACTTGATTTAGTGGAAAAAGTGCTCTAAAATTGGGTTCATCGAATTCGTTCCTGCAGAAGAAGTCGTGGAGGCCATTTGAATGAAGTTTTATTCAGAACTTAATTGTATCGATTGTACTTCACATTAAATAAAAGCATTTCAATTTCCTTAACAATTAGTGTGTGTCTTTTTTTACAGAAATCATATCACTCTTATTGGAAAACCCTATATGAATTTTTGTCATTTGGTGGTTTGATGGGTTCAAGTGTCATGATTACTTCTGCAACTTTCCATTGAATTTGAGAAACGTGTTTAAATCTGAATACTGCGTTCATTATTTAGAGTAGTTTAGGTAGTCCCTTTTCAGGAAAAGCTTTTACTTTTGCCCTTGCAATTAAATCATATCCTGGAGACTTCTTTGCATTTAGGTTAAGATTGATTTCAACAAAAAACTTAGAGGGTTTTATATTTTGGCGCTCGACTTTTTCCAGGCCTTTATTGCTTTTCGTTTTGCTGCAATCAGTTCCCTAACCTCATCAGTTCCCTAGCCAAATAACATTTTGGCTCATTTCCTTTGAACTTGAGGGTGTACTACTACAAGCCGCTTCTTGTCTATTGTTGTTGAGGTGTTCTAGTTCTTCAAGCTAAATCAGATTTTTAATTGGCTCCTGATGAAGATCGATATTATCCTCAACTAGTTTCTGGAATTTCTCCCAGCAGGTTTTGTTATTAGTTAGACAAGGTGGACTAGGTCATAATAACAAGCGTGTGGCCCGACATAAGTCCCTCATTGTTTTCTAAGTATGTATATACAGTTTTCGTCTACACCTTTGGTGATAAATCCACCCAAGTTGGTTGCTCTCCAGAATGAAAATCGCAACTACATAGTCTTCCTGCTGTAAACAAATCTTTTCCTTTTTTAGACGTTACTCTTGATCCCCAGAAGGTATTTTGTGTATTAAAATCATCTCCAATTGTGGACTTTGATCCAGGTAATTTAAATAACGTGCAATAGCCTTCCTTATGTTACGATTGTGTAATCATAACAAGTGTAATCGTATCGATCAAGTGGAGTAAAATACGGTACAGCGTTTGTTACGATTACATAATCGTGACCAGCGCTGTGTTGTATTTTATTCCATTTGGTTTGTGCCTCCACTTGCTATGTTTTCTCAGTGTTGGTTGTTGTCCCCACTTTTGTGGATGTTGTGTTGTACGTACCTTTTGTAAGGTGGCGCGAGGGTGAGAAAGAGGTTGGAAAGAGAGAACTATGCGTATCGAGTGTGTGTCAAGCAAAACATTCCATAAGAATGTTTTTCTTATATGCCTCTCGTTTATATCAATGCGAATTGATATAAACGAGAAACAGAGAAGAAAGATAATTTTTCTGGAATGTTTTGCGCGTCGTATGTGCGACGCTCGAATTTTTTTGAGTAAATTCATTCAGTTGGTGATTTTTGATAAGAAGTGTCATTTTTTTGGTTAGAAATTTTTTGGGTTATATAAAAATAAAAAAAAATGTTTTGAGTTTTGAAAGGCGATGTGACAACATGTTTATTGTACACGCGCAGTTTTGTATATAGTTAAAATACAAAAAAACAAAATTATATCCATTATAAAAATAAAACAGAAATATAAAACATTTAAAATAGTGATTTCGTTTTGTTTGAATTCCGGGAAAAAAAAAATTAATAGACCGTGTGTGTAAAGCGCAGTTTTTTTTCTCGCGCTGTTGCCTATGAGAAAGGGCGGATTGATTATAACGCTGCCATTACAAAAATTTATTTTGTGAATAGTTTTTTTTTGAAATATTGGTTTTGAAGTGGAAAAATAAAACGACACTGCGTAGTGCTACGTAGTAGGAAAATTCGATCCCTACTTTATTATTGGTGGGCAGTAGCTGTAGAAGTGCATTCAGGACGCTTGCAATCATACGGAACCGGGTAGCAGTAAAAAAAAAATTATTAACGGGTACAGCAAAAACAACGTGTGTTGCGAGTAATCAACGGGCGGCGCATTTTATTTGTAAAGGCGTAGCACCTGTGCCGGGCGGTACAGCGGCGGCGATAATAAGGCGACGAAGAGCGTCGAACCGGGCGAGGCAACGCCCAACCTATTTTGGCGGCCAGTTAAGGCCAACACATTTATCGACGGTGTTTATTTTTGGTATCGGGGAAAGGCCCCGCCACGCACGACCGCACAAGGTCGCATCGATACGGGTGGCCAGTTGAGGCCACTCTTTTATTTTTTTTTTAGTAACGGTAGCCAACCGGCTATTGTTGGATTTATTATATTTTTATCGGTGGTCGGCCGCATCAGTTACGGTAGTTCAATAGTAACGGCACCAAAGCCGCAACGGTCCGGGGCGGCGACCCTGTGGCATGACGGCCGCACAAGGCCGCAACATTAATATTATATATATATATACATATAGTAAGGTACCATTTTTTTTTTTTATTTATATTTTTAATTTTTTTGATTTTATTTTTTTATATATTTTTAAATTTTCAAATATTTTGTGATCGAGCGCCGCACAGCGGGTGCACGCTCGATGCGCATTGTTTCATTCTCTCTTCCAGTCCTCTTTCGCTTCTCTCTCTCGTCCCCTCCCTTTATCTTTGCTTTTCTCGTGGGAAGTTGGGTTTTATATTTTTTTTGGGGTTTTCTTTCTAGACAAAAAATGAATTATTAAAATTTTTCCGGGTTGGGTGTGATGAGGGGGGAATTCCCATCCTGTGTCGGCGTAAGAGTAAGCGGTTCCTTGGTGCCCGCATCCGGATTCGGAACCGGTGGTTACCACCGTACGAGTTCGGGCGGATGCGCGCACCAGGGCCCCGCTCTACCATTATGATTATTTTTTTTTATTTTTTTGATTTTGGCTGTTCGTTCCTCAGGTTCCGGCCGACGAGTTTCGGCGGAACATCGGTTTTTATTATTTGCGTTTTCCCATTTTTTTTATAATTTTCTGTATTTAATCACGGTGTAAGCCAGGAGCCCTGCATGCCTCAAACCCCACGACCTTCGCACTTCTCCGCTGAGAACGTAGCCGGCAAAACATCACCGTGGAGGCCTCTGCAGGTGCTTAGTGAAAATCTGCAGGTTGGCAGCAGCCAGCCTGTAACAGTGGCGCCCAAAAATTTCGCGAATTTTAATTTTTTTTGATTTTTTTTATGATTTGTAGCTTCACTCCCTTTGGCGTGCGTGTCCAGCGCCGAAACCAGTGTTCTGCTCTGTTTGACTTCGCCTGGACGCGCACACCCAAGCCAGTCTCCCGGTGGACATTCCCCATCTGCGATCGCAACCAGCACGGGCTGTTTGATTGCGCGTAGATGGGGGTGTCATACCCCTATTCTTCAGACATCCGATTTCCGAGCTCTTTCCCATTTCCACTATGTGGTGTTCGATTGTGGTGGAGCTCGGATGTCATTTGTCTGGAGTTTAGCATAGCTTCATTTCTTCCCTTCCCCGAAATTTCTCGACCGAAATTTGAGGAACGGAACACTTTATTATCATATTATTATTATTTTTTTTATTTTTTTTTTTATTTAGCCGACACGGAGTGGGATCTCCCTTTTCCTCATCATGCCATCCGCATTGTTGTATTGATTTAAAAATTTGTTTTTGATATGTTTAATTGATTTTTTTTTGATATTTTGATATCTTCGATTTTATTTGATTCCATTTGATTTCATTTTTATATTTTGGTATTTTGATTTTGATTTTTTTGTTTTTGGGTTGTGTAGGAACCCGCGGGTACAATTAGTACTTCATTTTTTTTCTTTTGTATCGTTTTTTTTTTTTTGAATTTATCATTCTGCCTGCATACCGTTGGGTGTGTTGGCAGATTCTGACCTCTTTTGCTTTATTTTCTCTTTTATATTGTTTTTCTTTTCTTCTGAAGTTATTTATTATTCTGCCTGCGTACCATTGGGTGTGTTGGTAGTTTTGGATTTTTTTTAATTTTTTTTTTTTTTTTGGTTTTTGTATTTCATTTTCAACGAGCCCCTCCAAATTAGGTTCTCATCGAAAAGCGCCACTTTGGAGGGTATCTCGTATTCGCCGGGTTAAACAATCGTGGGGATCCGGGCCCCACAAAATTTCACAAGGAAACCATTCCTTTATCATTATTAATTTTTTTTTTCCGTTTTATTATCTAGTTATAGTGGGTGTGGAATATATTTATATAAGTTCACTTTATTCTGAAACCTTCAGTTTCGAGTAAAGTTATTTTGAATTAAACTTTTTGTATTATGTATTAAATTAATAAAGACTATGTCACTTTTTGTTTTCGCCAAATTAAATCGAGCGAGTTTATCCTTTCTATCCTGTCATCATCCAAAATGGATATCACCTTACTAGATCAAGACGAGTTGGGGCAAAACTTTACCGACCAGCCATTATTGTCTGAGAGCGGCCTCAATTACACTGGATCTCCTTCGGACATCTCCATCGACATGTTCCTGTTTCAGGTAGACACCATCGCTTCGTCTCGCGGATTGTCCGACCAAACATTATTATTCGAGCTACATACCATCCTGGAAGATATCGCCTTGCAGTGGTATTGGACATTCCGCAAACATAATCCGAACGCTACCTGGACAGATCTACGAAGCGGTATCATCGAGCGCTTTAAAGACCGTCGCAACAATTACGAAATCCGGCGAACCGTCGAGGCACGCAAACAACGACCCAATGAAAGTTTCCTAGATTTCTTCGATCAAGTGTGGAGTCTAACGCTACAATGTCGTACACCGTATTCGGACGAGGAGCTCATCGAAATTTTAATGGCGAACATGAAGCCAGAATTACAGTTTCATCTCACCGATCGTCGGTTTAGCACCATAAATGAGCTGATCAAAAGTTGTTCTGCTTGGGAGGAGTCTTTCAGGCGGATCAAAGCTACGGCGGACCCTGCAATCCATCCACGACGCGTGATCAATGAGTCATCAGGCAGTCCGTATGATGATGTTGGAGCATATGACTCTTATGAGAATTATCTCTTGACTGATGTTCTACCCGATAACTCAGTATCCGCAATTCAAGCGGGGAGCAGGTTTCCATCGGCAGCGGCGAGACGTCCTGGAGGACAAATCTCAACAGACAACTCGAGATCAGATTATATACAGCCTTCGAATTACGGTAAAAATGTCGTCACCACAACGGCCACTCAGACGAAATGTACCGAGATCAAATCTACCTCCACCCAGACTGCTGATAGGACAGAGGATAGAGCCACTCAAACTGATCCAGAAGAATGCAGCGAGCAACACAAACGCGGAACTCCGCTCCCCGTCGAATCCGATGAAGAAGTAAACTCGTCTGCCAGTAATGATTCCTTTCCCGATCCTTCTTGCTTACCAAATTCCTCTTCCCTTCCTGTCGCTCTAAAGTTTTTCTATAATTCTCCGTCGTTAGCCAAGTTAGATCGTTTAAAACGTTCCAAGAAATATTGGAACCACCGCGCTACAATGAGAAACGACGTGATTTCCTCCGTTTTGTTCTCCGAGGGTAGTGACACTCGGCCTTACGCCCAGGTCTTTATAAATAAGATCCCTTTTAAGGGTCTTCTCGACAGCGGGGCGAGCGTCAGTGTTCTCGGGAATGGAGCGGAGAAAATCTTGTCGAATCCATTCGTAGAGTTTCATAATTTTCCATCCACGATAACTACCGCGAGTGGTCAAGTCCAACGAGTATTTGGTTACATACGAGCTAACGTCGAGTTTAATGGAATTACTCAAACTATGAATTTTCATGTTGTTCCTTCATTAGAACAACCGCTTTATTTGGGTATCGATTTTTGGAATCGTTTTGGAATTTCCCCAAAAATCTCCGCGCTAAATCGTTCGGACGAATTAGGTGAAACTACCAACACACCCAAATTTCATATTTTAACATCTAGTGATCGTCGTAAATTGGATCTTATCCGCGAACAATTCCCGAGCAGCGATATTTTAGGTTTGGGCCGCACATCCCTCATCACTCATATGATCGATGTCGGTTCCGCAAAGCCAGTCAAACAACGTTTTTATTCAGTATCCCCAGCTATCCAGAAACTCATGTATGCCGAGTTGGATAGGATGTTGTCTTTGGGGGTCATCGAGGAGTCACAAAGTTCCTGGTGTTCACCGGTCACGCTGGTGCGTAAGGCCAATGGCAAAGTTCGTTTGTGCTTGGATGCTAGAGAACTGAACAAGGCAACCGTCAAGGATGCGTATCCGCTGCCAATAATCAACGGATTGTTGGGTCGTTTGGGACACACCCGATTCATTTCGGCGATTGATTTGAAGGATGCCTTTTGGCAGATCCCACTCGACCCAGCATCCCGCGATAAAACAGCGTTTACGGTTCCTGGACGGCCCTTGTATCAGTTCAAGGTGATGCCGTTTGGCTTATGCAACGCCCCACAGACGCTTTGTCGCTTAATGCACCGCGTGATCCCGTACCAGCTACACGATAAGGTCTTTGTGTACCTCGATGACCTTCTGGTCACATCCTCCACTCTGGCCGAACATTTCGATTTGCTTCAACAGGTTGCTGGATATCTGTCGGATGCTGGTTTAACAATTAATTTGACCAAAAGTAAGTTTGTGTTGAAAGAAGTAGACTATTTAGGTTATATTGTGGGTGATGGTTGCCTCCGTACAAACCCAGATAAATGTAAAGCTATTCTGGAGTACCCTATTCCGAAAACGACGAAACAGATTAGACGTTTTCTGGGAATGTGCGGATGGTACCGTCGCTTCATTCCGAATTTCGCCTCCTTAGCTTCTTCTCTCACCGATCTTACTGGTAAAAACACTAAAATATGTTGGTCTGCAGCTGCTGATTCTTCTTTTAACGCTCTCAAAACCGCCTTGTCAACGGCTCCAGTTTTGACGCATCCTGATTATACAAAACCTTTTTTTATTCAGTGTGATGCCAGTGCCGTTGGGGTCGGTAGTGTCTTATTTCAGGTGGACACCGAGGGGGTGGAGCGGCCCATTGAGTTTTATTCCCATAAGCTCAATGCGGCGCAGCGAAACTACTCGGTGACCGAGCTGGAATGCTACGCTGCCGTCCTCAGCGTGCGAAAATTCCGTCCTTACGTGGAGGGCTACCCGTTCGTCATTTACACTGACCATTCCAGTTTGCGCTGGCTAATGAGTCAAAAAGATCTCTCCGGACGTTTGGCGAGATGGAGTCTTAAACTCCAAGCGCTGGATTTTCAGATTGGTTACCGAAAAGGTTCAGTTAACGTTGTACCTGATGCGTTGTCTCGAGCTTTTCCGGATGAATCCGCTCTTTGTGAGGATGATTCTGAAAGTAAGAGCACGCCTGATCCTGGTGCCCAATTTGAAGATCCAGTCTTGTCGAGTAAAAATATCGACCCTTCCGTGAATGCGTTAATACCTTCTTCAGTCCCCATTCTACACGTTGATCAAAATTCGGTTGCGTTCCAAGATCCAGATTACGTCGATCAGATCGAAAAAATTCGTAGCTTAAAAGATTGTTCGCACAACTACAAGATCCAGGATGATAAACTATTAATATCCCCTTCCTTCGGTTTTAAATATACGGATACCGACCTTTCGAACTGGAAATTAGTTATTCCGAATAGCTTGACCCAATCACTAATCGAACAGGCTCACGTACCTCCCACTTCAGCACATTTAGGCGGCAGCAAAACCCTCGAGCGCCTCCAGCGTCAATTTTTCTGGCCTCAAATGGCAAAACAAGTTAAACAATACGTTGCTAGCTGCACTAATTGTAAAATGAACAAAGCTGTTAATTTCTCTACACAACCAGCCATGGGAGCTCAGGTCACGTCAACTCGCCCGTTCCAAAAATTGTATGTTGATTTTTTGGGTCCGTATCCACGTTCGAAACTCGGTAATACCTGCATCGTTATCATCTTGGATCATTACTCGAAATTTGTCGTTGTAAAACCTCTACGGGAAGCGTCTGCATCTTTGCTATGTCGATTTTTGGAAAATGATATATTTCTTTTGTTCTCGGTTCCCGAAGTAATCACCTCTGACAACGGGAAGCAATTTACCTCCAATTTATTTAAGGATTTGCTAGCTAAATACGGCGTAACCCATATTCGCACGCCGGTGTATTCTCCGCAAAGCAACGCGTCCGAGCGTGTTAATAGAACGTTGGTTGCCAGCATTCGATCATATTTGAGCGATCACGACCATAATTTGTGGGACAAAAATTTACAAGAAATTGCGGCTGCTTTACGTAATGCCGTACACGATTCGATACATTACTCCCCTCATTATGTTGTGTTCGGTCAACATATGTCGATGCATGGTTCGGATTACTCACTGCGACGATTACTCGATGAACATGATCCCAGCGAAGTCCAGGCATGGGCTAAGCCAGATCGAGTCAATCTTCTAAAAGACCGTATAACACACTACTTACGCGTAGCACACGAAAAGGGGGCTCAACATTACAATTTACGCAGTAATAAGCGTTCTTTTCGAGTTGGACAACCCGTGTTTGTACGATCGTTTGCTTTGAGCGATGCGTCGAATAAATTTTCCGCCAAATTGGCAAGCAAATTCAAACCCGCGATAATTTCTGGTAAAGTAGGTCAGGTAGCATACACCATCGAAGACTTGAGTGGCAAAAACTTAGGTACTTACCACATTAAAGACATTCGTGCCTAATCATATCGCCTACCTCGTTTGTTTAAATCGTTTGTTATCTCGTTCCCATTGTTTGTTTTAGGCCCGACTTATGAGACATCTCAGGGTGTGGGACGTTCCCACGTTTGTTACGATTGTGTAATCATAACAAGTGTAATCGTATCGATCAAGTGGAGTAAAATACGGTACAGCGTTTGTTACGATTACATAATCGTGACCAGCGCTGTGTTGTATTTTATTCCATTTGGTTTGTGCCTCCACTTGCTATGTTTTCTCAGTGTTGGTTGTTGTCCCCACTTTTGTGGATGTTGTGTTGTACGTACCTTTTGTAAGGTGGCGCGAGGGTGAGAAAGAGGTTGGAAAGAGAGAACTATGCGTATCGAGTGTGTGTCAAGCAAAACATTCCATAAGAATGTTTTTCTTATATGCCTCTCGTTTATATCAATGCGAATTGATATAAACGAGAAACAGAGAAGAAAGATAATTTTTCTGGAATGTTTTGCGCGTCGTATGTGCGACGCTCGAATTTTTTTGAGTAAATTCATTCAGTTGGTGATTTTTGATAAGAAGTGTCATTTTTTTGGTTAGAAATTTTTTGGGTTATATAAAAATAAAAAAAAATGTTTTGAGTTTTGAAAGGCGATGTGACAACATGTTTATTGTACACGCGCAGTTTTGTATATAGTTAAAATACAAAAAAACAAAATTATATCCATTATAAAAATAAAACAGAAATATAAAACATTTAAAATAGTGATTTCGTTTTGTTTGAATTCCGGGAAAAAAAAAATTAATAGACCGTGTGTGTAAAGCGCAGTTTTTTTTCTCGCGCTGTTGCCTATGAGAAAGGGCGGATTGATTATAACGCTGCCATTACAAAAATTTATTTTGTGAATAGTTTTTTTTTGAAATATTGGTTTTGAAGTGGAAAAATAAAACGACACTGCGTAGTGCTACGTAGTAGGAAAATTCGATCCCTACTTTATTATTGGTGGGCAGTAGCTGTAGAAGTGCATTCAGGACGCTTGCAATCATACGGAACCGGGTAGCAGTAAAAAAAAAATTATTAACGGGTACAGCAAAAACAACGTGTGTTGCGAGTAATCAACGGGCGGCGCATTTTATTTGTAAAGGCGTAGCACCTGTGCCGGGCGGTACAGCGGCGGCGATAATAAGGCGACGAAGAGCGTCGAACCGGGCGAGGCAACGCCCAACCTATTTTGGCGGCCAGTTAAGGCCAACACATTTATCGACGGTGTTTATTTTTGGTATCGGGGAAAGGCCCCGCCACGCACGACCGCACAAGGTCGCATCGATACGGGTGGCCAGTTGAGGCCACTCTTTTATTTTTTTTTTAGTAACGGTAGCCAACCGGCTATTGTTGGATTTATTATATTTTTATCGGTGGTCGGCCGCATCAGTTACGGTAGTTCAATAGTAACGGCACCAAAGCCGCAACGGTCCGGGGCGGCGACCCTGTGGCATGACGGCCGCACAAGGCCGCAACATTAATATTATATATATATATACATATAGTAAGGTACCATTTTTTTTTTTTATTTATATTTTTAATTTTTTTGATTTTATTTTTTTATATATTTTTAAATTTTCAAATATTTTGTGATCGAGCGCCGCACAGCGGGTGCACGCTCGATGCGCATTGTTTCATTCTCTCTTCCAGTCCTCTTTCGCTTCTCTCTCTCGTCCCCTCCCTTTATCTTTGCTTTTCTCGTGGGAAGTTGGGTTTTATATTTTTTTTGGGGTTTTCTTTCTAGACAAAAAATGAATTATTAAAATTTTTCCGGGTTGGGTGTGATGAGGGGGGAATTCCCATCCTGTGTCGGCGTAAGAGTAAGCGGTTCCTTGGTGCCCGCATCCGGATTCGGAACCGGTGGTTACCACCGTACGAGTTCGGGCGGATGCGCGCACCAGGGCCCCGCTCTACCATTATGATTATTTTTTTTTATTTTTTTGATTTTGGCTGTTCGTTCCTCAGGTTCCGGCCGACGAGTTTCGGCGGAACATCGGTTTTTATTATTTGCGTTTTCCCATTTTTTTTATAATTTTCTGTATTTAATCACGGTGTAAGCCAGGAGCCCTGCATGCCTCAAACCCCACGACCTTCGCACTTCTCCGCTGAGAACGTAGCCGGCAAAACATCACCGTGGAGGCCTCTGCAGGTGCTTAGTGAAAATCTGCAGGTTGGCAGCAGCCAGCCTGTAACACTTAATTAAATTATATCTTATTGGAGGGGGGGCGGGGGTCAATATATTGCCGATACACTCTAAATTCTTTACTGTTATTTCAATTTTTCCTCTTCAATTTTATGAACTATAAAGTGTTTGATGTTTTCTTTTATAACCACCGACGATTCATTTCTTGCCCTCCTGCTGGATGAATGGTGTGGTAACAGCTACATTTTATGGATGTGAAGATATGAAGATGACATAAAATGGGTTTGTTTCTGACACTAGGCATAACTAGTTTTTCAGTATTTAGGAAAATTTCTAATTCTGGAATATGTAGCATTAGCCCATTTGCAATCCAGATTATTCTTAATGTTAGCATGGACGTCATTTCATTTACAAAGTGTTGCTTATCTAATCTGTTGCTTAAAGCTTGAAAGCATTCCTCTTGTTTAGCTAGACATAATATATTAAGAGCTTCCATGCTTCTTAGTATTTCCCGATATAACTGGTTTTGTCATTACCACTTGCGAGTATAGTTTTGGTTCTCCCGTGCTACTAGCATGAGGTTTTGATTCCTTTCTGGTGAAAGTTTGATTAATTTTCTCTGGTATTCCCGCATTTTGTTTTCGCGTTTTATTTCTTAATTTTTGTAGCTCCTTAGCTATTTCACATCACCGATAGTTCGCGGAATGTGCATCTTGTCTGTCGTTGGCAATATCTCTGCGTATGATTAAAATCTTTTTATTTGTTATTAAAAGTGCGCATAAATAGTATGGGAGATTGTAAAGTTTCGATTTATTTGTAAATAAACAACGTTGATTTGTAAAGTTTCGATTTATTCTTTCTTAATGATGTTAACAGCATTTCCTATTTGATAATCCTTTTGCTTGGGATCCGCAATAATTTCCTCTTTTGCGCAGGTTGGGTATCCTCATAGGTAAACCATTGATACACTCGGAATTAAGTATTGTCGCCAAAGCTCTATAAAGGATTCAGAGCCTGCAACATTAATTTTTCAGACGCCATTGTTTAGAGATCCGAGTTTGTACTCGGCTACCGTAACCGATTTCATAATCAATTGTTTAGTTTAGAAATTTGATATTCCAACGACATTTTATTGGGGGAGGTGATTTCTTTGTTGGTTTAGCTGGTTGTTATACTAGAGCTAGTTTTTTCTCAATAGTTTGGTTTCTAGAAACCTCTATTGAAGTTGATGGTAAAGTTTCGGTGTTGAGCTTTTTTTTCTTACTTGGTCTTTTATTCCGGCTCCCAATTTGATTCTCTTTCTAATTCTTTTTCATCCGTATGAAATGGATTGATGTCATCATCGATTGCAAGGTTAGGTGTCGTCCCAAGTACTGATGATTTCAAAACTGGTTTTTTGACTTCTTCATTCTTTTTCTTTAAAATTGTAAATTCTTATTTCAATTTAGTTGTAAATTTGTTTATTAAGGCTAGTATACAGCTAACGTGAAATGAAATTTTCACTGGATTCCAAAATTAAAGCCTAGTACTCAGTTCGATTTCGACATGAAATTTCCATACAATTTTTCTCTCTCTCTCTGGCTTTCACATCCCATGGAGGGATTTCGCCGCCTGCACTAAGGCCCTCCACCCATCTCGATCCACCGCTCTCGACCTGCAGTTTCGACATCCTAATGTTCGAAGATCTTGTTCGATGTCGTCGCGCCAGCGTAGTCGGGGTCTTCCTCTACGACGTACTCCGGCTGGTTGTTGGTGGAACGCTTTATTTATCATCCGATGTTGTGGAGACCTTGTAACGTGGCCGAGCCATCTCACTCGATTGGATTTGATGAATCCGATAATATCGCTGCCTCCGAGGATTTCTTTATTTCGTGATTCATACGAATCCGATATTCGTTGTTCGCAACTTTAATTGGACCAAAGATTGAACGAATGACCTTCCTTTCGAAAGTTGATAACAATCTACAATCGTTAGTGGTCATTGTCCAGCTCTCGCTTCCGAAAGCCAGCACAGGTCTTATGAGTGCTTTATAAAGTGCAATTTTACCAAAGTAAAATTAGAAATGAAAAATTCCACTTCTGTTTTCATTTTATATTACTCAGTTTACCAGGTTACCAAGATGGTGCGCATAAACTCTCCAAATTATTTTCATGTGAAAATAATGTTTCGGCACATAATTTTCACGTGAAATTTTGACATTTGTTTGTGTTTGGCAATAAACCATTTTTTTAATATCACAAATCCATAAATTTTAATTAAACTCAATTTAATTTAATTTATTTACGTAAAATAAACAAATTCATTAATGTATGTCTACAAATTTATACGTTAAAATTAAAAATTCGCCAAATAAAATTTTATTTCTATTTCATGCGAAAATAAATAGATTTTTGGAGACCACGGTAAAATTTCATTTCATTTTGAACTGAGTACCAACATCGAGCAATAAATATATAAGAGAAATCAAGTAGTGCAAACTTTACAAGCCAATTTTTCCGAGGTTAATCTTATTTTATAATTTTAGTATATTTATATACACAAATTTAATTTTTTTCTGTATTTAATCCATAAATACGTATCTTATACACATATTGGCATTGTTATTTTATATAGCTCATTGCTCTTGTTAGGCTTATACAGATTGCCAAAAGTAAAATAGATTAACCTCGGAATTCCTACATGGGTCCTCTTATGTATATTTTGCTTTATGGTGCTAAGCTTAAGCAGATAAATATTTCATGAAAAATTAGTTTATAGAATTTCGTAAAATTTTAACGCACACACTAAATAATCGAAATTAACAAAATTTTCATTTGCCATATTTAAAAACACTTGATACACAGCGCAACAACAAACACAAATAAATATGAAACGTTAAAAATTTAGGTTACTTTTATCGAACGTGCAGATAAAAACAAAGTGAAAAATGTGTAGAGTAAAACAGAGACATCTATATTTTAATACGAAACATACCAATTTCACTAAATAAACTGCGTAAAGCAAAAAAAAATTTAGCAGTGGAATTTTCATTTCAGTTTTCGCTTGTGTCACTTTTGTATGAAAATTATCATTTCACGACAGCTATGCGTACTAGGTATTACTCTTAATTGTTCACGGAGTTCGTAGGTCTTCTTCTGGCCCACCGCAAAATCCGTTGGCCTCATCTCTACTGCCCTACCACCTGGGGGGTATGGGAGGTATTACATTCCGCATTTGTTGTACTCATTTTATGCCAGTGGTATGCCAGTTGATAGTTGATCCTCGTTACACTTTGCTCCTGTCGAGCAGTACACCGCCCAATCCCCGCCTCGCAGCATGGATCTAATTGTTACCTTAGTGTACGCAAAGCTGAACCACTGGGTGCTGTAGGCTGAGAGGCATTGTTTTTATGATAAAATTTTCGAGATTCGCTCCATATATAATAAACGGGCCAAAATGAGGATCCCAGTCGTCAATTTGTTTTTTTCAATCGTGTAAATTCCCCTGTTTGGTGGTTTGTTGGAATATATTCTGAAATCTACGATCTTATTAACCAGAAAGAGTGGCGAATAAAAGTAAGATAAGATCCATGTGATGTCTTGCGCGTTGGTCGTCGAGTTCAAAACACAACCTCCTGAAGTTATACTGAAGCATTCGATTACCATCCCAATGGATCACCCAATCGCTAAATTATTGCTTGAAAAACTATCAATATATAGAGGAACACAATTAGGTACTGCATCATAAGCTGGGAGACAATTTTTGACAACTGGAGTCTGTTATACAATCCCTCTTCTGATTGGTGCAATAGAGGGACGATGTCACAAGGCACACATATGTGCAGAGTAATTTAACCACTGAAGCATTCATCGCAGCCTATACAACATTCACTGCACGTAGAGGATTGGCTACGATTTATATAGCAACAATGGTATCAATTTTGTCGGCACCAAGAACCAAGCTGAGCGCGAATTGGCTGCATGGCTGCACTGATTCTCAAATCTAATATGAACGCTGCTCAACTATTATGGAATGATGGAACAACATAGCACTACAGAATGTCGGCTTCACACCATTTCGGAGTACTTTGGGAAGCTGCAGTAATGTCAGGGAAAAGATGCTTAATAAGGATTAATGGAGAAGCAACACGGACTTTTAAAGAATTATCGACTAAATTCAAGACTCGCACCATTAATCACCGAACCCACACATGTTGCCTTTTAAACTCCTGAACACTTTTTAATCGATGCACCGTTACGATCATTCCACAAGTACAATGGCAGAAAGAAACATTAACGAAATAACACGATGGAAGTTGGTAGAAAATTTTACACACGATTTCTGGAGAAATGGCGTTGCAAGTACTTGAAGCAATTTCAAGATACCAGTCATAGACCAAACTGCTCAAGTGATTTCACCTACTGGAAGGAGTGCAAATAAAAAGATAAATTCAAAAAACTTTCGCCACTACCCATAGAACCTGAAAAATTATTCCAGAATTCTATCCCAGAAAAAAAAAATTTTTAATAAGGCAACACTAACATATCAATAACCAATTTGCTCATGTGTGAAGTTAGCCCAGCCGGTGGCAAGTTAAATTAAAAATTTAATAATAAATATTAATAAATTTAAAATTTTTTCGCCAAAACCAAAAATGTCTCAGATCAGCGCTACATGATTTTGAAATGTATACACTAGTAACTAAATTTAAGCTAAATTAGAAGAAAATCATTCCGTGGCAAGTTCCCGGAAAGTGAAATAATTTAAAATTTATCGAGCGGGATGAAAAATTATATAAAATTCAATAAAATTCCCAGCCCAAAGTTCATTTTCTGGAACTTGCCACGGAACAAACTTTTTCTTACATTGCCTGTAATTTTCCATTACTTTATAAAACTCAAAATGTTACAGTTTTTTTGTACGTTAGATTTTATTTTTTTTATTATATGAAGAACAAATCGAATTTAATAAATTTTGATAAATTTTCGTTTATTAATTTTGACAAATGCTCTAGGCTGGGCTACTTCACAAATATAGTATATTTGAATGAAATGAATCAAACCCTGGGTTGGGATAACTTCACACAAGAGCAAATTGGTTATTGATATGTTAGTGTTGCCTGATCAAAAAAAAAATATTTTCTGGGATAGAATTCTGGGATAACTTCACCAAATATAATGGGCATCTGTGTTATATTTCGCAATTTACAAAATATAATCCAAACAATTACAATGTGAAATGAACCCGGAGACCAGTTGTAGAATAGCCACATTACACCAGTCGAACTATTGGGAAAAACCAATGGATGGTCCCAGGTTTAATATGTGGTCATCATTCATCAGGTGATCGCCAAGAAAATGAAAAATTCTAGGATACTCAGCCTAGCTTTGAAATCCATATTAAAAAACGAAGATTTCTATCTCACATACCAATCACTGCCACAATCAGTGAAAGCAGCAATTCATCATATTTATCTGAGCCATCACCCAAACTAACAGAGACAGGCACCAACAATCCATCTGACTTCAGTCAGCTGAGCTCAGCAAAAATTTAAAGAAATAGCGTTACCAAAGTTAATGGACTCTTCTAAAGTCGGACATCACATCACATAAGACGAACCATTCAAACAAGAGATTTGAAATCAAATATCGATTCGATCGTCCTTGATTTCGATTGTAGAACTGTGCCATAGTAATCCTAAACAGCAAAGCAACAATCAACATTGAATAAAAAAACACTCAAACTCTTTCAAGTTGAATGAGGGGAAATACCCCATGCGCAAATTAGTCAACATTTCAAAAATTACTCAAAGAGAGAAAATCGTGTACAATTATGAATGAAAATCCCATATACATATTTCTTTTCCCCGTTACTCATAAAAATGTTCTCCCTCACAAACCCGGTCGTATTCACACACAAACTAACTATACAACACCACGTGCCAACAAATTGGGAAAATCATAAACAATAATAAAACCCATTCCACTTTCACCATTTCGGCGACACAAATTTTTGAGAATACGGAAAAATCAACAGATCATCGTCTATCATCTATCATAAATCTTATTTTATAACAAGTACCCAGCCTCAACCCAATTTAAACTCAAAATTTTGATTGACAACAATTTATGGAATAAATCGAATAACTTTTGAATTTATTAATTCGCTTCAATGAAAATCAAAATTTATAACCGAACTCATCATAAAAGGATACAAAAGAGGACGAAGATGAGAAATATGAAGAATTGTTACACCAAACAAAAAAAAAAGGATTTTCATCTTTTCTTATGTATTTATGTTTATTTTTATATAGCCGTACAAAAATAATACAAGGAATGAATTCTGGAATGAGGGGGCAGGAATGAAGAAGGATGCGTGGTGTAATGAGAAAAAATTTCGTCTAGACGTTGAAGAGGTTAATTCTTGGCGTATTGTAAACGAAAAACAAATCACTCTTGTGTATCCCCATAACACCACAAATGAGTGTAAAACATATATACATATTATTACACCCATATACACAAGATAAAGGATGGATGGATAATTATTTTGAATTTCTTACGTCTCCTATATCGAAATTCGAACGGAATACCACCCCCACACACTCCCGATACTCGTTTGGAAAAATAATAAAACATTGATTAGCAATTTGTTGTGCTTATCGCGATAGATTAACGTGCAAATGGGATAATAAATTTTCTTTCGATATATGTACATACGTGGATTGATTGCATTAGACGTATCAAATCATTATTTTTGAGGCTAGCAGCATTCTCAGCCAAGTCCCGAATGGGTTAAAATTTAAATAACGACAGAGGTGTGTTATATCGCTCGTTTACATGTAAAGTAGCTTAGAAAAGTCTAATAACATCGGCAAAATTGTGTAAATATTTTGGGGGGAGGAAAATAAACCTACCTTGATTTTCTTTTATTTTCTTATTTTTCTCGCAGACATAAGACAATCGCTGTTATTAAATTTTCCGTAATATCGCGTGCGTGTATTATCACACTTCGGCAGTTCAGCTGTTGTATATTGATTGTCATAATAAAATATGTTTTTGATTTCGAAGGGTGGATGTCAAGTAAAATTATTTGAAACGTCAAGGTTAGACAAAATTGTGCTGTCTGATAAGGTTATTGATTGCACGGCTCATTTTTAATACATTGTATGTGTAAAATCGGCATTATTAGTAATTATTTACTTACACCGTACCGCATTTTCGTTTGTACTATGCTGCTATTGTTTGGTGGAATGTCCTACTTGCATTGCAGGCAATCTTGTTCCCGACCACAATGCAGTTTTTCTTCCTAGACTTGGCTTGCTCATATACTTTTCAGCTGAGATGTGTTTGGTTTGATCGTTGTAGAGACACATATTTCTAGTCATTTCTGATATATGAAAACAATATGGTTAATGACAAAGGCTACCAAAATTCTGCAACGATAATTCTTTCTAGGTGGACACCACACCATGAGGTGTGGGTTTTGGAACCACAGTCCATCATAAGAGAGTTTAGGCCTAAACTGTACGGTATTCCAAGTCGAGCTGATAGCGCTCACACTTTGCACAATTGATTCTTCTATAATCTCACTGTCTCAGGAGAAACAAGTATTCTTTGTATAGATAGTAAATCTGTGTCCAATTCATTTCGGAATCCTATGACCAATTCCAGACGGATCAAGGGCTGTAAACATTTTATTAGCCTTCTTTGCTCCAGCAATATAGTATCAAAGTTATTTGGGTTCCGGCTCATTATGTTATTGAGTGAAATGTGGTAGCTGATGCTTTAGCTAAATCAGGTTCATGCCTGAAACTAATTGGGCCTAAGTCGGCTTCTCCTTTGCCCTTTAATAAAAATGGAGATGTGATTATGTTGTGGTCAATAAACGATTTTGTTTTACCACAAATGTATACATTCGAGGAGGATACATACATACCAAGGATTTGGGGTACTTTCAGATGATTTTGTAAATTTGAAGTAACTTAAGACGATTTTATGATGAAACAATTTGAGATGATTTGGTTAGAATTTGATATAATCTAGAACGATTTAATTACAATTTGAAATGTTTTGAGACGATTTGGAAGGACTTTTCATAAATCTGAGACGATTTCAGACGAGTTGGAAAGATTTCTGATGACTTTATGAGAGAATGGTATAATTTGAGATGGTTTGGTTGATTTTAACCACAATTTGAGACGATTTGGAGAGATTTGGTACGATTTTATTACGAGACAAGTTTGAGACAAATTAAGATGATTGGGATAGATTAAAGTAGAATTTGGGTCGGATTGAAAACATTTTGTGGAAATTTGAGACAAGTTGATATGGTTTGACTAAAATTTGAGACAAGTTGGAACGATTTTAAGAGAAGGCAATTTGAGGATTTGAGACTATTTGAAACAATTTAAGTTGATTTGATTAAAATTTGGGACAATTTGGACCGATTTAATGAAGATTTGTGACAAATTATTTCGATTTAATTAAAAATTGAATTGGATTAGAACCATTTAAATCGATTCTGTATACATTTGAGCCGATTTGAGATGATTTGATTACAACTTGAAATAATTTTTAAATAATTTAGACGATGCTTGGTCCATAACTCTCAAAACTATGTGCGCCACATAATTATGAATGTTGGTAAAGCTGTCTTGTATGATCAAAAATCGTTATTCCTGTTTAAATTTCAGAAAATCAACATATGTTGATAATTTAATCTTTAAATTTATTTGAACCTGTTAACTTTGAAAATTGAAATAGCTCCCATGGAAACTGCCACTTCCAGTGCACAGTTTTTTACAAATTTCGCAAGGATCTCCCAATTTATGGAAAAAGCTTAAGTATGAACAAAGAGAATAAAGTTTTATAAAGAGTAACGAAACAAAAGAAAAAAATTCATCAAAAAACGCATGGGTTATGCAATTCAAATAGGTATACACTCACACCAGTTTATTTATGTTATATAGTTGTATTTACGGGTTATGCACTTATACATCTTTGCGACTTTGCGTATATTTTTCTACTTCTATTTTTTTGTATAGCCGAATAAACATCACACGAACGTCGATCAAAAGGAATGAATTCTCAACGGTACATTGAGGAAGTACTCGAGGAGTACGTCATACCTTTTGCCGGTTTATTGGTGAAAATTTTCTGTTTATGCAGGATAATGCGAGACCGCAAACGGCTGGTGTAGTATACCAGTACCTTTAAGAGGTGGATGTGCCTGTTATGGAGTGGGCAGCACGAAGCGCGGACCTCAATCCCATCGAACATTTATGGGACTCCAGGAGCTGCAACAGGCGATCGTAGAGGAATGGTAAACGATACCTCAAGATTTTGTGAAAACTTTGGTGAAATTAATGAAGCATCGAATGGAAGCTGTCATTCGGGCCAGGGGAGGGAATACTTTTTATTAATAAAACTGTTATTTTTTGTTTATTTCTATGTTTTAATTCGATTTTTACCCCTAATTTTCATGCTGGCAAATTCACAAAAACGTGTACCTCAGATGTTTACCCCCAAAAATCAGTTTGATGGCACGTATAAATACAAAAAAGGTACCACTGGATAGGTATTGAAATAGACTTTGAATCTGCATTAAAAAAATTAAACAAATATTGGATTTTTTTGATATTTTTGAAATTTTGTTGAAAATTGAGCAAAGTGCGATTGTTTTGCACCAATTCTATATAATATGCGTGTATTCTCATAACAGGATAAGAACCTTGACATTTTTGTTTGTTACACAAGCTGTCTTTATACAATGCGAAAAATGAATGAATCGAAAACCAAAAAAAGGAAACTACACAAATATAAAATATGTAAAGCAAAATATAAATAAAAAAACTCGTGTACGAGTTCGTGCGATGTTATTCGGCTATACAAAAAAAATTAGAAGTAGAAAAATATACACAAAGTCGCAAAGATGTGTAAGTGCATAACCCATAAATACAATTATCTAAAATAAATAAACTGGTGTGAGTGTATAACCCATTTGAATTGCATAACCCATGCGTTTTTTGAGGAAATTTTTTCTTTTGTTTCGTTATTCTTTATAAAACTCTATTCTCTTTGGTATGAAGTTTCATTCCGAATAGTCAATCCGCCTGGACTTTAGAGATGCCGAATTGTGGTGTCTAGTTTTTTTCTTTATTCTCGTCAATTTTGTTTAAAAATTAATTTACAATCCTTTGTTTTTAACCGTTTTTTCGTAAATGCTATATAAAGAATAGGGGAATTATTTCGTGCCCTTTTTTGGGCAACATTGAAACAAATAATTTTCTTATTTCAAATGAACTTTATTAAACCAAATATGGGCCATTTTGATCGATGACATTTTGCCATTTTCCTGGTAGAGCGGTAGAGCCATGATCCCATCACTATTGACCTTCTGTGGTTTAGAGGCGAAAAATCGAGACAACTCATATTCGCATTACTCTTTTCAATTTAATGTAAAACCATTAAGATGGTTCTGCATGGACCGGAACACATGGTAATCCGATGGTGCAAGGTCAGGACCATATGGTGGGTGCATCCAAACTTCCCAACCAAGCTCTCTCAGTTTCTGCTGGGTCATCAATGATGCGTGTGGTCTAGCGTTATCATGATGGAACACAACGCCCTTTATCAATTCTGGACGTTTTAACTGAATTGCTTGCCTTAAACGCGAGTTTCTGACAGTAAAGATTAGAATCAATCGTTTGGCCGGTGGCCAGCTCATAACGCACGATTCCTTTCCAATCCCACCAAACACACAGACATTACCTTTCTTCGCGCCAATCCTGGCTTTGATGCCGTTTGGAAAGCTTGAATTCGTTTCGTCCATGATCTTTTTCGCACAACGTTGTCGTATCTTCCGTTTCAGCAAAGTTTCGCACATAGAAATCCGGTCCATTAAATGTTTAACTGTTAATTCCTGGGGTACCCAAACGTCAAGGTTTTTTTTGTATCCAGCCATTTTCAAATGGTTTAAAACTGTTTTGTGATCAATATTTAATTCTTTACCAATTGCATGGCTGCTTATATGCCGGTCTTCTTCAATTTTCTGCATGATTTCATCGACTTTGCCAGTGGTTGGTCGACCAAAGCAAGGTGCATCTTTGACACCATATTTCCAGAACGAAAGCGCACGAACCATTTCTTTGCTGCTGATTTTGATAAAGCACCTTCTCCATAAACAGCACAAATTGTTTCGCAAGCCTGAGCCACGTTTTTACCTTTGCCGTAATAAAATTACAAAAGAAATCGAATTTTTTCATTATTTATCTACATGTTTAAAATGTTGTAACTTTTTATACACTTCACCGATATGTCTCAATTTTAAAGTAGCCCAGCCTCGGTTTCTTAAGTATAGATCGTTTAATGTAGGTCAGTTGTCATCCCCGGCCCGGTTGAAGGTGATGTGAATTGGCATAGAATCCTCGGTTTGCATTATAGACCCAGTGTGGTATTGAATGCGGAAGCTGTTCGCGTTCCAGCCAAGCTTTTGGATGTTTCCTTTTGTTGCTGGCAGTAACTTGCAATTAGATAAATGTTGAATCCAATTTGGCACAAAAATTTGCGAGACTTGAAGATCTCAATATTTGGTAGAATGTTGGATATCCAAAAGCGATCGATGATGTTGCATCTAAGAGGAACTGAATCTCCGTTACTTCAATTCCCAAATATATAAATTATTTAAAATAAATGCTCCACATATTGTACTTGTTGCGGTAACCGCATGGTAGACTAAGGATCGGTTGATTCTAAAGGTAAATGTTGACTCCTTTGAAAAAGACGCTGTTACGTTATGCAAATGTCTTAGGTTAAAATATGTTCGCAATATGGTCATATTACAACAATTCCCCAAATGTAATTTTAAAGGCCTCTCACTCTTGTCGATCTCTTTGAAAGAAATCGGCACTGATTACCTGTCCTCATTCACTCATTGTAACTCGTTAACTTTGTGGCCACTACGTTGATCAAAACTGTCTAGTCCGCATCTAATAGCTATTACGATGTAATTTTTACATACAATGAAACTGGTTTCCAAGTCTATGTAGTGACCAGAACCGATTATACTCTGGAATTACGCCACAATTAAATATTATGCACAAAATTCCATCTTCAAGGCCTGGTGATTTTATTTTTGATTTGTGACAATAAGTAGTGCTCAGATCTAGAAAGTGCAATGAAAAAATGGGGCATGAGTACAGGAAAATGGGACACAAGCAATTATTACGGCTAGTCCTTTAATAAACAGCTACTATGGATAAAATTACTATTAAAGATGGTCTTCTTGCGCTTAGCAACCAAACGAGGAGGATCTGGAAAGCGCTAAAAAAACGATCGCTCTGCCTCTATAAGCGGCTGTAGAAAGTCGAGCGGTGTAGAGGTATGGCCTAGATTCTGTCTGAATATTGTCACTAGAAAATATATTGCTTGTAGATCCAGGGCACTGAGTTTAATCAGAAGAGGCCAGTGGCTGGAAAGGCTCGCTTTCCGTCAAATCGTAGGTAATAACTGTGGTGACATGTCCTTGAGAAATACGTTTTGATTATATTGTATATTTTTTTATTATTTTCAGTTGTGAAAATTCAGCATAAAAAGGGAAGTCATCTCTTCGGAACATTTTCGGCATTCTCTCCACTGACCTTTATTATTAATGTTCACACCATTTTGAATCCTTTATTTTCAAAGTTCTCAGTTATATCCTTGCTTATGCAAGCAGTATAACCTCTCCGGCCAAAACTTTAATAGGGCGACAATTTTTATTTTCGAACGTGTACCTACCACTGATATTTTTACCATTCAGTTTGATTGTTAAATTTTTGTGCGCCACAAATCCACTACTCAAATAGCCAAAATCTCTGTAATTGGCTAAGGTGATCGAAACAATAACAGGTTTCCCAACGAGTTATCTAGAAAATGTTCAACTATAGATCGACCAGTGTCAAGCTTCATCATTAAAATGAAACAAATACAATTAGCCATCTACGGTTAGCTCTCAACTCATCACGCTCGATTTCTCGAAGTCGCTTAATTATGGCACAGGGAATTAATATACAATTGTAATTTAGAGAAAGCTTCCTAGTTTTATAGTATCTTAGGTTCACCATTATCTCCCCTGTGGGAATGCGGTTTTTTTAATTTCACAATTTTTCACAACTTTTTTTAATTTTACAATTACAATGTTAAATATTTGAATTTTACTACAACAACGTTTTACTACGTGTTTCAACTTTATTTTGGAAAGTAAAAGGGTGTACAATAATCGTGCGGTCTCGAGATTTCTACAGGTTTATCATTCTCGATAAAACGAAAGTCGGAAAAAGTAGGTAATATGGTAAATTGTAACTGACGTATTTCAAGTGTCTGTGTCCACCTTATATGCCAGATAGGTCGCAACATATTTAAACATTTTAACTAAATCAAAGCGAATTATTTCTATTTTATCTTTTGACTTCCCTCTAACTTACCTATGAAGAATAAAGCTTCAATTAAAATTTTTATATTCCAGTACCATAGCAAGGTTGAAATTTTGAATTTAATTGTGACAATTTAATGTAAATTTTAAACATTTTAAATTTATTAAAATACTTACAAAAACGTCGATTGTTTATTTAGTATGTAACTTCGTCGGCCTCGAATTCCCCCTAAATGTTTGCAAAAAGCTGATTAAAAACAATGACTAATCAAATCATAATTGTGTATGCAACCAAACTGTCAAATGTTTAAAATTTATTAAAATAATTTTAAAGAATTAATATTATTTGCTAATGTTTGTATTTTTTATACTCAATTTTTTAATTAATAATTTTTTATTTATAAGAAATACAATAAATTAATTGGAATAGTATGAATTTAATAATAATAATATATGTAAAGTATATAATTGTATACCATGTTATTTTAATCATTTAAAGTATTTGTTTTTCATTAATTTTGCAAAAGCTAATCTTTTTTAAATATTTGATTTTCTTTTTGTATATAAGTAATTTTGAAAGCACAATAAATAATATATAATTATTGTTTGTTTCTCATTTTTGCTATATAGTTAATAATTTAATTTAATCAATAATATTTTATTATAGAAGTATATAAATACGATAATTGTATATAAAATAAATGTATATAAAGGAATAAAATAAATTATTTAATTTTTTTTTATAAATGCGCTTGACATTTTGACAAATATTCACTGTCATTTGATCGGCTCGCGTTATCACATCGTAAATTAAGAAAAACGAACAAATATGTATAAATCGTTATTTTTTCTCGAATTTTAGTAAATGGCGTTGACTAGACATTTATGGGGAGGATTAGTAAATTTAAATTAACGCGCGTATATATTGTCAAGCCAACTGGTTTAAAAAAAAATTAAATAACCTAAAAATCACTACACTCGGTGCAAAATACTTTTTTCGTGTCCTTAAATAAAAACTAAATTTTGTTCTTAAGATTATTGCGTCTCTGTGCCTAGTATAAAGTTATGATCCTGAATGAGGAGTGTTCATTTAGATAATAATAAAAATAGAGAGATAAAGATCAGATCATTAAATCACGTAAACCAAAAATTCTCACAGCCTTTTCTATTTTTCGTCTCGCGCCAGTCCATCAGACTAATATCAACATTTATTTAAAATATTTTAGTTTTCTGTTCTTTTAATAATTTATGCGGAGTTCTAACGGGTTTTAGAAAAATCAAACTTGGTCGTCAAATTAGTATCACAAAATTAAAATACCACATTCAAATATGATAAACGTTTCGCGTTGATTGTTAAATTTGCGAATTAATGTTAATGATATCCCTTTTTCAACTAAAAAATGGCTCGATTAAAGTCCAAACCACACAATTGTGTGAGTAAAAAATCATAGTATGTTATGGCGTTTTTGATAAAAAATTTCGCTTGATTTGAAGTACAACCTACACAATTGTAGGTATAGTTATAGTGTTCTTTTTCGGACGAAATAAATTTGAAAGGAATTCGCAAATGTGTAAGTTGGTTCAAAACACAAACAAAAATTAATTTTTGACATGGTTACTTTTGCCCTACTCGCACAATTGTGTTAGTAAAACACAAAAGGGATATACATCAAGTGATGTCCATCAAGATTCTACTTTAAATTTTTTGGTCTGAAAGAACTCGACATTAGAAAAAATAAATCCTCATTCTAGATTGCTAAATGGAAAAAGGGGTGAAATGTCTTAATAAAGTATGCAACCAAAAAAATAATACTTTGTGGTTGTGTCACTAGATGACACTATATAATTGGGAATGTGTCGAAACTAATCCGAGACACTTTTTAGCTGCAATCAATAAAATAATAGAAAAGTGAGTAGAAAGCATACGCAAAGTAAATTCGAGAAAATATCCACGGAAATTAACGATAGAATTTAATTTCAGCCTCAACACAGTCCTTCATCAATTCGTCAAGCTCGGAGGTGGGTTCGCTATGTTCGAGCAAAAAATTATCCACCTCCTCGACGCATGAAGTCTCTAGCGAATTTAAAAGCTCCCCAATTAAATTCCAGTTCCGTTTCTCGTGATGCTTAAGCAATTGCGTCTTATTATCCGAATCGCTTAGTATTTTAGTCAAATTCGAAATACGAACATTTGGAGTAAAAATAAAAGGTTTAAATACAGATTCATTAGGATGTGGCGTGCCCGTAAACCAGTGACACGAGACTCCACCCGATGATAACACCGAGACATGGCTAGACAAACGATTGGATTCGGATTTTTTAGCTGTATTACGTAATACACTAAAGATATCCGTGACTTTAAATTTACCTTCACCAATGTGAGCGGGTTCAAGAGCACTTTCGGGCCAATTTAATTTAGTGACCGGATTAAGCGAGAAAATTCCACTGAAATTGAATTGACCGTTTCCTGCCCAGAGACCAAGAGCTTCGGCCTTTTTCGATAAACCTTCCGATGATTTATCGATTTGTGTGCTTACCGATAACCCGATCGGAATTGATTTTGAACCCTTTTTTAAATTTTCCGCGGCCCATAAATTACCAACAATATTCAATAGCCATGCCTCGGATTTATCCGCGATAACAAAACAATATTTTGTTGACTCCTTACTTTCTCCCGTGGGGCCATGTTTTGCGTATAACTCGGTCATTACATCCAGCGCTTCTTCAGCCGTTGAGCCCCGTTCTAGTCCTAATCTGCAATTTTAGTAAAACATTATATTATGATTCATCGAAAACCCCAACACCTCAATACACCACACCTTGCCAAATCAGTTGCCATTAAATAACCTGCTTCCGGTTCATTCTCCGTAAACGTAATACCTATGCATACACCTTTATCATTTGCACCACTATCCGCACCCCAGCATCCAGCGGGCTTATTCAAGATAGTAGAAAATGTTGGTGTTCCTTCAATTTCAATTGAATTGCACTGCAAAATAATTTTAAATTATCGATCAAACATTTGCTCCAAATAGTTTCGAAATTTTAACAAAAACTAACTTTAATATTATCCGTTTTATCATGTCCTGGGATATATAAGATCTCTTGGGCAGCCTCGCCCTCAATGGTGCGACATGCATTGCGCCCATAGATGACTGCACCATTTTCTGAATATGGTGGCAGCACAATGAAACTTTCACCAAATAATCCAGACATTCTTAAATCAGCCTAAAACTTATTACGTACAATAATTTTTCTCTAAAATATCACTTTTTAACTTATAAACTATGAATAAATAAATAAATAGGTTTCCTTAATTTAAATTTTAAAATATATTTTTGCAATAATATCAATTTTTCCTCCTTTTGACAACTGATTTGATGGCGACTTGACAGCGAACTGACAGATGACGTTTATGATTTTCTTTATGGGAGGGACACTGTTAAAATTCTTATATGGTTTTCGGTGCTCAGATATAGGGGTAATATATACGTACATTGATCAATATATATTGATGTAAGTACACCAATAAAACATAAATTTATTAAGGGCAGTGGTACTATTTGATCATTAAATAAGGGTTTTGATAAAACCATAGAATAGATAGTTATATCCCGATTGCTGCCCGATTGCTGTCAAAAATTTATTTTTGTATGTGTTTTCAACAAACTTACACATTTATGTTTTCCTTTCAAACTTATTTTCGTCCGAAATAAAACACTATACTCACAATTGTGTTTGTTGTACTTCAAATCAAACGAAATTTTTTGTCAAAAGCGCCATTACATACTATGAACACATTGTTTTAATTCCATATTAAATTCCGCACTACAAAATATCGATTTAGGAGAAAACTAATTGCCTTTCTCTTTCTATTTCGCGGAAACATTATTAATTTTTTTTATATGTTTTATTTTTACAATTGAATCTTTTATTTTCTCTTCTCAGTTTCATGTGACAAGCCGACAGGTTTGTTTACTTTAATTTCTCTTGTTGTTTTATTTTAATGATTTTTAATTATTACAGTAAAATTAATTTTATTTAGTTTAATTATAAAATAATAGTTTAATTATAAAATGGTTGCGATTGGATTGGTCGCCAATTACATTTCTCAAATGTTTTTATTTTATTTTTTTAAGATGCTGTGTGAAAATCTGACAGGTGTACGGCGCGTGAACATGTCAATAAATACCGTAGATAGGCGGATTTTTAAAATTTAAATAAAAAAGTAATATGTATATGTAGAAAAATAACAACAAATAGTTCTTTTTAATTTCAATAGAAATTTATTATTAATCACATGTAAAAGTGCTATGGAAAGCTATAAAATGTGTTAAATTAGTATGGAAGTGACACTTCTCTTTAGCGAGTAGTACGGGTTTCTGTGTACATAGCGTAGTTCTTTCCATAGAAAGTGTGATTTTTGAATGCAAATGTAAACGAAATTCCGTTGGCATTGCATATTGAGTCAACACACAAGCTGCCAAATTGCCAGACATAAGACGTCGAGAATGCTCGTACAATGCGATAGTAAAACTCCGTATAACGCGTTGTGTACAAATGATTCACATTTAAATTTTCTCGTTAAAGGGGGTTTAAATCGGATTTTATGCAAACGTACGCGAAATTGATTATGAACTGTACAAATCATTATAAATTATACGAGGGATATGAAATCGCGTAATATGAAAACGCGTTATAAGATTACCGTGTTATAGGGGTTATATATATAGGATTTTTAAAACATCCATTTCAGCATTGAAATGTGCAGATGGTGCTTTGGTGTGATCCATACTTGTAGGTCGACTTACTGTTAAACTTATTCATATCGAACTAGACCTTAGTTGTCCCGATGGAGTTATCCCTCCGCCAATTCCATATTGTACCGTCTGTAATTTTTTACAGATATCCAGATGGGAAAAATTGAAGCGGAATTCAAGAAAACGCCCCCACTGGCCATATTCTGGCTTTCCCGCTTAATTGGGTATTGGGAAAATATTTTGTTGTAATTATAAATTGCATTAATTTCCAAATATTTATTTCTCGTTTCCAAAAGTATATTCTGGCAAACTGGGAATATTTTTTAGGGACAATTCTTTTATGTAAATTTTTATAAACTAAAACATGTATTCCGACTTTATTATAAGTTTAATTTATTTTTAAATATTTATTTATTAGATAAAATAAGGTTTAAAAATTCAAAAATGTATGAATTACAATTCTTCTTCTCAGTAAAACAATCCCAAAAGCCAAAATACACATTGGGAAATAAAAAATTCCCAACTGCTTGAAAAACGTCACTACAATTCTCAATTCCCAGCGAAACATAGAATAGGGCTACAATAATGTAATGTAAGTCGCTATTTTGAAAAATCTGATGAACCAATCAAAAGCATTCTTAAGTATCTAAAACACGGTGATTGCAATTATGAGTGACTTCGAAGGCATTATGTTTAGCCGAAAAACTATTGTGTTAAACAAAATATACAGTAGGCAGAATATAAATTAAGCAGTTCGTGAGTTAATTAATTAAATTGTTTAAAACTATAATTTTGACACAAAACTAAATTATTGTTTATTTATTCATCAGAAAGCAAATAATTTAATCGAAAAATTTGATTTTTCTGTCAAAATTTTAGTTTTAACTGATTCAATCTTAGAAAAACTTTTTAAAAATTTCGATTTCTCATTTACAATAACGAAATATTTTTGTAGTAGCCGCTAACCTTTAATTTGAAATCACTTTAAAATTTATAGCAAATTATTGACAACAATTTTTGAATTACATAGAAGTTTTGAACCAGTTTCTCCACAGACAGAAATTTAATTAAGCTCATTTAAAAAACAATTAAAACCATAAAATGCATTTTCAAAAGATACATATAAAAAAGTTATAAATAAAAATATTTTTAACATTTTATAGCAAACTATTTGCATCGGGCATCACATTTTGCTATAATCACATTTTGCTCCCCCCATTTTTGTTGCACAACAACACCAATACCAAAAACAAATTTATATACATACACGGAAAAAAACAAAATGGCCTATCAAAAAAAAATAAAAAAACACCACACAACAAAATAATAATGCCTTGTCGTGTGTTGTGTTGTGTGTGTATAGTGTTTTGTGCAATCGAAATACTGAGTTCATGTCAAAAATTAGATGAAAAACAAAATTTAAAACTCAACTAAACATGTACAACTTGTATGTAAACAACAAACACAAAGTTATATAACGTGTAGAATGTGAAATAAATCGGAAAATTCAGTTTTTATTTATGTATAGTACTAAAGAAGAGTGGTGAAAAGTGATTTTCTTATTTTTTTTTTGTTAATTTTACAAATACAACAACAACGATAAATATAAAAACGTCAGACGCGCGTTGTATTTTATATTTTTGTTTTTCTCATTCGCGTTTTCCCAACAAGAAAAGTATTTTTTTTTAATTTTTTACCCCCGCAAACAATATATTTTAAAAGTGCGTGTTATGTGTATCTCGTAATAATATTGTGTATATAATATCAAGAAATGCATTTTATCAATTAAAAATAGATTCATGTTTTTATTTTCGATATTATAATAAAAAAAATTGTAATTTTCTCTCTTCGGTTGTTTTGTTATTTTGGAAAAATCTGAAGATGAAATATTTTGTGTTTGTGAAACGGCATAATAAAAAGAAGAAAACAAAATCAAAATGAGAAAGGTAAAATTAAGCGCGAAAAAAAGAGACAGGGATAACTAAATAATAAAAAAAATGATGGCACCTAATAAATTAAATAAAAAATTTTGGAATTATTTTGATTTATTTTTGTCGATAATTATTTGTGAATTAACGTAAAAGTTTTGGTGTAACTAAATAAATACGCTACGATTAATAGTTTTTGGTGAGATCTATAAATTTGGAATACACAGGAAAAAAATCTACGCAAAGTGTGTTGTGTGTGCTTGTGTTGTGCCTGTGCTCTGTGTGTGCTTCTCTTACAAAATGACTTGAGTGTGGTTTGTTTTCCATAATAAATATTAATTGGAAAATTTACACAAAAATTTTTCGTAAACAGTATTTTATGTAAAACACACATTTTAAAAAATTACTTTTATTTTATTTTCCTAATTAACTATTACAAAAAAAAACAAATCCAAAAAAGTTTAAGGTGTTGAAAAACGCCAGCATGAAAGAGATGGTAGGTGGCTGTTGTGTTTGTTCAGATGAACATGGTTGGACTGAGAATCCCCTAGTATATTGTGACGGACAAAACTGTACTGTAGCCGTTCATCAAGCATGTTATGGCATTGTAACCGTTCCCACGGGCCCATGGTATTGTCGAAAATGTGAAAGCCAAGAACGATCGGCACGTGTACGTTGTGAATTATGCCCATCGCGTGATGGAGCCCTCAAAAAGACAGATAATCAGGGTTGGGCACATGTTGTGTGTGCTTTATATATACCAGAAGTTAGATTTGGTAATGTTACGACAATGGAACCAATTATATTACAATTAATACCACCGGAAAGATTTGCTAAAAGTAAGTATAAAATTCATTCTCATATTACATCTTACAGTTTGCCGTGTCACAGGTGTTGAGTCAATTTATCGTGGTACACTTTATCGCACAAATTCATTCTCAAAAAAATATAATTATAATTTTTTCAGGAATTTTATGAATATGTTTCAGAATTCAAAGATAAATTGGTGAGTTACTTATTCCCATAATATAGGCGAAATAAAATCGACAATACGATTCTAACTAAGGAAGGACTATTGCTTACACAGTTGTTAATATCTATTTTTGGTGCAGAAATGACCAAGCGAGTACACAATCGGACTAAGCCGAATTTGATTTTAGAATCAATTGTAATATAAATTTTCGAAACTGGTGTGAAAAGCTGTGGTAAGCTTTATACGAAAAATTTTAACCGAACAAGGCAGAAATTCAACACTTGTTCTAATAAGAAGCCAATTTAATTAAATAAACCAATTTAAGAATCGGAGATTTAAACTTTTTCAATGAGTTCATAACTGGAAATCCAAGTTTTGTCCCCGATTCTCTCTCTCAGGGAGGAAAATTTATCGTTTCATTTTGCGGAGTAACAAGAAGTTGCTTAATTGTCTAGGTCGTCTTTAATTCTTGATGGACGGTAAAATTCGGCTGAAATGATCTAATTTCTTTGACGATCCTGTAAAACTTCTTTAATTGTAGATTCATACTCCATTGCATCCCATTCTATTCGTGGTAAATAAACACTTCCGTATCCTTCAAGATTCCATTGAATAGCTATTCGCTTATGGGCCCCTTATTATATTGAATTTAACGTGCGATTGATTGGCCGGCTTACGGAAGAATATTTTCAGCAAAAAAAAAAAAATTGTTTTGGTGAGCACTAGCAGCACCGCAAAGCAGCATAAATATTTTTTCTGCTGATATTTTAAAACCACCAGTCTAGTTTAATGCTAAAACGTCATTTTACAAGAAAAGCTTCACATTTCATTTTAAATTTCAAGATATGACAAATGTTTTAATACATTATACAGTTTGTTCATTGTGGATCTCCATTTCACTCCAGAAATTTGTTCATACTAAGATTATAACAAATGCATGATGGATGATAGACCAACCAAAATAAATGCGTTACTCTCGAGTTTTTGTTTATAAATTGATAGTGGTTTTGGATTTGGGTTTAGATTTTCAGTTGCTGGCTGACCCGAGGTTTAAAACCTGTACTTTATACTAGTTAATGGTGTGTTAATGCTAGGTTATACCCACATCTGGTAAAATACACTGCAGTTGGTTACAAACGTGAGGATGTGATAAATCTTGTAAACCTCATACGTTCGGTTTCCTGAAAATTTCAAAATGAAATAGGAATATTTTACCTAGTTATATCCTAGATGATATACTATACTCTAAAAGGAGGACTACATACATACTAGTACTTTGATAATTCTGACATTGTGAAGAAATAAAAAATTATACACGAAATTTATAACGATGCAGTTTTATGTCGCGTCGACATTTGTAGAAATATATTATGTTGCGGGTCGAATTTCAAAATAAATATTAATGTTTTAAACATGTAATAAACATTTGCCAACTAATGGTGCAAGTGCATTAAAAATATACGTTGATCGACGTTTTAAGGTTCACATTTGCGGTTTAGGTTTGTTAGCGGGTGTTTTTTCTAAACATATTTAAAAATGAAAATTTCGAGGCCAAATGTGGTAGCTAAACTTGTACTTTAAAATAAACCTAGAAGAATTGAGGTTCGTACCATTTATTTTAATGGAACTAGAATAAATTGTAATAAACTGTTTACACAACCATTACATTAGAGGCATATTACTGCGTTTCCTTACACACAAATTTTAAATCACAAGGATATCCTCAGCATTTTGACTTTTCAACTTCAGAAAGTAGTGCCCATCAATTTAATGATGAAATCTCGAAATTATTTGACAAATAGTGTTTATAGTTGTAATAATTCATGGTCCTATTTTGGGGTTTCCAGAATTAAAAGCGTTAAGCTTTGGTGAAAACCCCTTAAGCAGTGGTGGACGTAGCAATGTCTCTCGGGATTTTTGTTGATTTAATTTTCAAATTTTGAGCACAATAAGATCTCGAAAAATGAAAACATCCAAAGTCCTGTTAGTTGCTTCTGAGACAGTTCAAATTACAACAAATTATCTTGGTTTTGTTCGACTCTCAGTATAGTGTCTTAAATTAAATGCACAAAAATCCTTCAATACATTTAGGTTTTCAAGTTTCGTTAATTTGGACCAGCATGGCAGAGAGGTGCTTGTGTTAAATATTCGTTCCTTCTCATAAACGTTCTTTGTAATTTTTTTATCAGTTACATAATTTATTAAGCCTTTTGAGCTCTATTGTATTGAGATAGATAAGTTCAAATCTGATGTCAAAATTTGTTCACGGAAAATTTTGCTCTCAGATGACAAATGCCAATGCAATCTATTTTCATGAAAATTCATCCAAATTTATCGGAATGGTAGTGAATTTTTTGATCTCACAGCAAATATTTTTCATGAAATGATACAAAATTAGAGAAAATAGGAAAATTTAGTAAATATTGAGGCCTATTTTGGGATTTCAAATTTTATTCACAAAATTAGCTGCCTACCTTTGAGAAATAACTTCTTTATAATCGTCCTTATTTCATAATTTGGGAAGATTAATTCGCTTAACAGTTTCAGTGGTTGCTATCGCACACTAAGGCCAATCAAGACCCATTGTGATACCACTCATTCACGCAACATCATTAACCCTACACAAACAACATTCACCTACACAACTACAGTATACCACATCTGCACATTGCAAGCTCCATGTCAACCTGTACATTGACGTGGACGATGGGTCTGCGCTGAATTCTGCACTCCTCTGGACTTATAGTATTATTAACATCATCGATCGTAATCGATAGCAAAAATTCGATTTGCATCTAGCCTCTGATGAGATTCGAACCCAGTACCTCACGGTCCAAATGCTGAAGCTTTAACCAATGCACCACTTGTCCGGTTAAGTTTTTCTTAAAATTTGTAAAATATATTCAAATCTCATCTTTACTTGAACGCTCAGTCGTTTCAATTACAACTAATTATACACAAATATTAAACTTGTACTTCTCTTACATGTACCTATTTAAATTTTTCTCACAAGAGTCGGGTTGATAGCTCTGCTTTAATTTTCCTTTTTGTTTTTAGCCTGAAAGTGAGAAAGAGGAATTCTTGCGTTGTTACTTCAATAATTTTTAACAAATTACAAACAAAACGTCGGAGTTTTTATATTTTCTAAAAAATTTACATCGGTTCGCTCCATTTTAGAATTCACTTTAAAGCAGCGATGCGTGATAATTTTGAAAAGATTTGTGCCAACATTTTAAACTAGTAATCCCCCCAAAAAATGATTACTTTTAACCGAAAGCATATTATTTCAGCGAGGATCGTTTATGTTGATTAAATATTTTTTTAATTATCCACTGGAGCTTTCTTTACGGACACTTTATTGCAGAAAAGGTACTAAGCAACTTTGATAAACATGTTTAGCTAGTTTCAATTATAAACTATTGTCGTTACAGTTATTTGAATTATAAAACTCTTCGCTAAGTCGCCAATGAATTCCAAATAACTGCTGTGTATCTTTACTTCTAAGATTTATGGTTGTGAACACTTTCGATCAGTGGGTTTCAAACGAGGGTCGGTCAAATTATTTAGACTGATTCGAAAGACACAGTGGCACAAAGTCGATTGTTTTTAAAATTCAAATGATATTATTTACTGGACAAACACCGTTTTCCAAATTGTCAGTCTATTATAAGCGCAAAATATTTATTGTGATATATGGTCATAGATCCACTTGAATGACAAAACATGAAGCACTTACAAATATGGAAAGGATCTGAAATTATGGTGCGTGTGCAGAAATTTAGATAGTCGTTTCAAAGGAATAGAATATTTGGCAATACTGCTGCCAATGCTGGAAATATGTATATCTTCATTTGTTCTCCGTCAGTAAATTTTCGATTTTAACGATTACTTTTGAAAATTAAAACATGAATAATGATCAAAACCGTAACCTCCTACTTAGATGTTTTTTAAATTTAAAATTAAAGTAATTCATATGGGTTTTTTTAAGACCGTGGACCGATTGATTACTTATTGTGCCGTGACTAATAGGGTATTTCCGAGTCTACAATTCCTTTGCTCAGATAAATCTCGAGTCTATATTTATTTAATAATTATTTTTTCCGGTCTTAAAAATAATACCGGTCTGTTTCTATCAAGTTCTGAGCAGCTGGTACACTTGAGCACGATTGACATGTAGTAAGGTCTTTCAGTAATTCCAAAAAATTAAATCGTGTAAGCTTGGTGCTCATGATGGCGTATTTCGTAATGAGAAATGTATCGTAAAGAAGAAAGAGTACTCCATACGCCATAAGTATCCTCATGGCGAAGGAATTAATCATACATCATTAGTAATTTTATGGATATCTTACCGTGTAAATGGAAAGAGTCTTAACTTTGCAAAAACTTAACGTGATCGGTAAAAGAAATTACTTCAATGATTGTGACTTTCGGACGAAGTAGTAAAGTTAACGGTAAACCGAGTTAATTTATCAATTAATACCAAATCTATTTAATAACAATCTATTCAATTGGTATTTGACAATTTTGACCAATTGAAACCTTAAACAATTTATGTAATGGACCGCTAGTTAATTGTGAAATTCGTCTAAACAATAAAATTTTCGAACGGGCCTGCAGGCAAATTTTTGTATGTAGGCCCTTTTATGTTTTCATGATTTCTAGTGTCCTGGATTGAGGATGCGAACATTTTGAGAATTGTTTTCATGTATTTTTTGTTATTTTTCGTTACATCGTTTTTTCTTTCTCTTAAATCGCTTGCTTTACATCGACAATAAATATTGATTAGTAATTAAAACGAACAGACCAATTGAGAGATCAGCTCTAGTAAAAATAAACAAACGTCCTTTCTTTGTAATAGAACAGACATTTATTTTGGAAAATTTCTAAAAAATGGCATTAAAATTCACTTTATGTTCAGAGAATTTTTATCCTATTAGGTAAAAAAAAATTAAGCACATAAAACGAAACAATAACTTTTAATACTTAGATAACTTGGAACAATTTACGAACTTAAGTTATCTAAGCTCTTTTGTCGTACCATTCCAACTAGAAAAATCAACGGTTTCTTAAGATTTATCTTTTTTCCTTAAGTTTTTGCAGACCTAAAATAAACGAGTATAGTTTGTAAAGTCTTAGGTGGTGGCCAAAAAATACAATTTAAAGGCAAAGCAAAGTTTAACTCCTCGAAAATATTGTATTACCGAAAGGAAAGAGATTACATGGTGAAAATGTTTTGCTATAAAACGACAATGGCCATCGCAAAGTCCGGGCCTGTCGCCTATTGAAAACTTAGGCCCCTTGGTCAAATATCGGATTGCAGAGAAAGCTCCAAGAAATTTGATTCAGCTCCGCAGTTTCATCATTTAAGTCTGGTCCAAAATTAGTTTTGGCGAATGCCAGAAGTGCACACACTCCTTACGATTCCGAATTGCACAGATGGTACAAAGAAAAGGTGGACATTGTGGGTATTAATTAATGGGGTATTTCCTTTGTGATTATCGAAAAAATTTTCAAAACCAATTTTACTTCAAGACCTAGGACGAGAACAGAGCATGTTTGATGTAAATCATTGATTAAAATCAATTGATGTTTTTTTTAAATCAAAGATTTAAATCATATTGGTAAAAAATATTGACGATTGGAGGATCACGAGTGGCATATAGCGGAAAAAAACTAAACGAGCTATGCCAATTTGAAAATATGCGTGTTTTTTGTTATTACGAAATGTCACTGAAGGATAGCTAATGAAATTTTTAGTTTTTCTGCTAGCTGCGTTTTCCAACTTTTACAATCGTCAGACGACCACTGTTAAAGCTGGGAATGGGACATCTAGCGCATTAAAAATAAGCTCATTGAGTCTTTTTTTCCATGAAATTTTAGCACTACTTTATGGAAATAAAAATTAATATACAAAAATATACAAAATAAGTTTAATTTTTTTGCCGTCAGATCCACTTGTAGTTGTCTGTTCACCTTTTAACGCAAAGTGGCTGACATCTGACTGAATATTTTGGAACTAGAGCGAAAGGTGATCGATTTCTCAAAAAACTAGTTTTAATGTAATATAAACCAACTAGATGGATTCGACTGGATATTATGTTAAATGTTCAATTATTTTACAATTAATGTAACAAATGATGACTTAATAATAAAAATGGAATGAGGCTTTTTCCGTATATATAAATATCACCTTTCGCTCCAAAAGGCCAATAAGTCGTGATTTATTTTATTCATTCTGCAGAAAGAATAGAAGGAATAGAATAGCGTTCACGTGGCTTTAGAATATTCTGCGCGAAATGTAATAAAAGAACACAAATGAATATATATGGAATGCTTTTTTGACGGTACCTTAGAGACACGTGGAGCCGTATTCCAATAATCACTCGTTACGAGAACCAAAATAAACGAAGTCGATATTTTCGATTAAGAATTATTCATTCTTTCAAAGAGCCGCATGCAAGTTGGCCATGTGTGTTATATTATGTTCCTTTCCTTTAAAAAGTGTTTAATTGTTCTCGGGAATTTATTACACTTTAAGTTCAACATTGCAATTTTGTATTCAATAAAATCTGATTTAAATCAAAAAAATCCGATTTATTGATTTTTTTTCAAAAAAGTCTACAAAATTACATGCCCTGGTCGAGAACCATAACTTGTTTGCTGTGTAAAGAATATTGCAACGGTGTCGATAAAAAGATGTACTTTTTACTTTATTTTACGTAGTAAAATAAAGTATAATTTTGACCCTCGATATTTTTGCAGATCTCGCTATATCGCCGAAATCAAAAAAGTAGTTTTTAAATAATCTCTGGGTCTGTGTGCGTGCATACTAAATGTTTGTGTTCTGTCTGACGGTTTGTCTGATAAGGATGAAACTTCATACTTAAGTTTTTCTACAAATTGGGAGATCCCCAAGTTTTGACCGAAATCATCAGTACATCGAAAGTTGCAGCTCTCATAGAAGGCATTTCTTTTTTTGTAAATATCTTGAAAAGTATAGTATTTACGAGATAAAGGATTATGAACTAAAAGATTCTAAATCAAATGATGAGTATTGATAAAAAAAATTTATTTCATCAAAATTCGGCAACTCTACAGACTATACGGATTGACGATTCGGAATAAAACTTCCACTAAAGCTTTTTCCATAAATTGGGGAAGCTATGCGAAATTTGGTGAACATCTGCGTAACAGAAGTGTCAGCTTCTGAATGGATTTTCTGAAATTTAAGCAGGAATAACGGTTTCTGATTGTACAAGACAATTTTTATCACAAATCCAGTAGTTTCAATGTTTCACTTTAGAAATTAAGTATGGTATATTCGAGATCTACATGTACATTTGTCGTAAAAGAATGTCGGTTGTTGGCCACTCTTATCCTATCACATGATTTCTATTTTCCACAATTTTCGCCCTTCCTGCGAAGTGCAATTTTATTCTTACGATTGTAAACCGGATTTTTCCTTTTGATTGATGCTATTTTCGGCTAATTGTTTTCGAAAATACAATCCCTATGAAACTTATTGTTAATCATGTGCCCTACATTCATGTCTATCTAAAATTTGGTAAACAACAGCCGCATTTCTTGATTCATGCTTTGATTCGGTTCAGTTCTTATCTTGTAAAACAACACAAACACAAGTTTTTAATATAAAATTTGAACTGATCCGATTCAATGAGCGTCATGAAATGCACCAAATGTTGAAAACCGATATCTGAAAGAATCAGATATTTTTGTTTTACATCTTTATTTATAAGACCTAACTTATTTATTTATATTGAAATAAGTTTACAAATTTGACTCGAAAAATATTAATTTAAAAATATAAAATAAAATAAATCCGCATTGGATTTGAAAATTTGTAATATAAAAGTAAAGTAACAAGTAAAAATCACTGAGAGGCATAAAATTGCCTTAACCTACTTTTAAAATTATCTTTAGTTAAACTAAAATCAAATAAATAGTTAATTCTATTGAGACTTTTACACATTCATCCTCACTGGTTCATTATCGCCATAGTTGGTTCTGTGTCTATCTAAGTGGAGGAAGTCATGATCTCTTAGTTGTCTACCTGGAACCTATATTTTAATTGACTTTAGCATATCCGGTGCGTCGATTAGACCTAGTACGAGTTAGAAGGTTACCAATAAATGTACTTTTTAGCAATTCGCGTCGATTTTCAAGAGTTGTCGTAGCGTATAAACTTCTTTTGAATTTTCTCAATACTCTGGATATGATCTTCGTAGAACGGACACCACACATTTACAGCATGTTCGAGCTGGGATCGAACGTAGGCACAATACAGGATCTTAATTGTTTCCAGATCAAAACACCCGTCCAACGTTTGACAAAACCAAGCATGGAGTTCGCTCTAGCGATGCACAGCTCAATGGGGTTAGTAAAGCTCATGTTTTCAACGAAAGTAACCCAAAGTCTCAAGTGCTACCTGAAGGAGTACATCATTTATCTTGTAGCCTTGTGTAACAGGGTTGGTTTTTCGGTGAAATGATAGAGATTTGTACTTTCCAATATTAATTCTCAGAGAATTAAACTCGCATCATAGCGCTAGGTTGTCAATATCTTCCTGTAGTTTATTGGTATCGTCGACTGACTCGACGGCTTTGTAGATTTTGAGGTCATCTGCGAAGATCAGGATATTAGAATGCTTTATCACTTCGGTAATACCATTTATGAAGATTGTGAAAATCCATGGGCCAATGTGAGAGCCTTGTGGTACACCAGAGGTTGCTTGTACTCGATTACTCAAATAAGATTTGAACTAGGCTACGAACTAGCTGGAAAATCCGAACTTGAAAATGTATTCCAAAGTTTTACAATGGCTGATGGAGTCGAACATAAACTTAAAAGAAGTAAATTTGAAATAAATAATACAAATAATTATTAGGGATTGTTGCATTATAGTTGCACGTAATACTAATTTTATTTTAGTGATCATGAATTTTTTCGGCCTCGTAATTTTTTCCCAAGAACTCTTGTCTGTTTATGTGAGTGTCGATGCCTGTAGCATCTCATCTAAGTTAAGTACCCAGATTGTTTTCTGAGATTAAAATGAAGTGCCAAATTTAACGTTTGATCAAAATGTACATCTTCGCAGAAACTTCCCATTTAACAACTTCGAAAGTCTAAAAACGGAAGGAAATTCGGTCCAAATTACATTTGGTAGGACGTACTTTTGACTAAAATTCCCTAGGAAAAAGAAATTCAGCAAAAATTTGATAAAATCGTAAAAAAAAATTATTAATCTAAATTATACCGAACAAACGGCAGAATGGTCAAGTAAGGATCGGGAGTGACCGACTTCAAATCCCAATAGGGCCAGGATTTAAAAAAAAATGTTTATCGTCTGATTACGATCTATGATGAAAATGAACACAACTATGACCCCCTGTCGAAGGACCGAACTCGTTCATCGACCCATCTGTCAGTATTTTAGGCTGGCATGGAGTATTTCCAACGCGTAGATGGTTCTACGCAAATCGAACCTGCTCGATTTGGTTACTGTGTTAGACATGATGTGAAGCGAAGTGCGAAAGATTTAGGAGCACGCCAGCCCCACAATAATTTCAAACAAACTTATTTTTTTTATATTGGAACTACAATACAAAATTTATTATAGGAAGATAATTTTAATTTAATGTTCAATAAGTGAGAAATGCATATCAAGTGACATCGATTAAATTGCATGTGAATTTGCAACTCTTGCAAAAATTTGGCCGCCTTCGTCGTTTACGATCCTTATTCTAGCCTCTAGTGTAACGCAAACATAATGCTTGGAGTTTTCGTTTACTTCCATATTGGATGTTATATTGGATCTCTTAATGTAGAACGCGATATAAACTTCTGATGATTTCTTGTTATACCGAATAAAAAATTCCCAACTGCTAGAAATACGTCACAAATTCCCAATTCCCCTTTCTCGGGGAAAACCAGAATAGGGCCACTGGTCAGGTGAAGTAGAGCGAAGATAACAGTATTCCTTTTAACATTAAGTAGCCTATTTATAAGGAAAAACCTAAGGTATTTTAAAGTGAGATGCTTAGTTAAACAAAACGGATCTGATCACTATCAAAGTGTTAGTTGACTTAAGTATTTAAAAACAAAATTAAAACATTACGTTAAGAATCATTCCCAATATGAAGTTCGAGCAAAACTTCCTACTTAAACTGAAAGTAAGTCTGCTTTCTTGCTGAACCTCACTCGTGGAAATGATACTTTGCATTTTCTAAAATTTTAACAAAAAAAGGGGTTTCCCATAAAAATTTAGCCCAGACGGATTAATTAATTGGGATGCAATTTCATAATTAGGATTTTCCCATAAGTTGGAAAGTTCCAGTGATATTTGACCGAGATCACTCGACCTGATGTGGCTACTATCATAGGAGTTTTTTCGCTTTTTGCACATATTTTGTAGCATTTACGAAAAACCTATTAAAAACAAAAAGATTGCAAACTAAATTTCAAACAAAATTAATTTAGATCATCTTTTTAAATTTTACCGGAAATGATGAGATACTAAGCGGCACAGTGGTTAAAGCTTTGGCGTTTGGATCGGGAGGTACCGGTTTCGAATCTCGATAGGGGAAGGATGCAAAAGGGATTTTTCTTCATCTGATTCCGATCGTTGATGAAAATGAACATAACTATGATCCTCTGTCGGAGTGCGATACTCATAGGCCGACCCGTCTTCCATGTCAGCACTATAGATTGGCATTGAGCTATGCAGTGTGCTACGAATGGTTTTACGTAAATCGGACCTAGATCCGTATTTCCTCGATTTCGCTACTGTGTAAAGTAGGACATGAAGAGCGAATTGAGAAAGAGTTGGGAGTGCTTCGATCCTTGAGCAGTTTGCAAAGATTAAAAACAAACTAATAATGACGAGTCACCAATATTCGGAATCTCTACAGTCCAGGCGAATTGACTATTCGGTATGAAACTTACGTACTTACATTTTTAGAGAAATCCTGTGTAGCGGACTTTCAGCCACCAGCAAAGTGAATCAATTTTAATCCAGGTGTTATCGAAGTCCATTAGTATTGTTAGGAGAATCGTAAGTGATTAGTGAGAAACTTGTAAATGGATGATTTCGAATAAGACGTCCCTTTCTAGACGAAGCTTCAGCGGGGTTGATCCAATAACATTCATTAGTTTCTTTTTGCCAATAAAGATTGGAACACACTGAATATTTTGAATTTTATAATGTTTTGGCGTTTTTTTTTTTTTTATAAGAACATTATTTGCTCATTCAATGGATTTAATGTCCTTTTAAGGTCAATTAATACTCCCTTTTCATTCACACGCACCACCCATTCACACAATTACAGTATACCACCTGCTCATTGCAAGCTTCATGTCAATCTGCACATTGACATGGACGGTGGGTCGACGTTGAATTCTGCACTCCAACAGACGGTCATAGCTGTGTTTATTAACCTCATCGTTCGTAATCGATGACGAAAATGCGCTTTGCTTCCTGCCTCTGGTGGGAGTCAAACCCAGTACTTCCCGGTCCAAATGTCGAAGCTTTAACCACTGCGTAGTGAAATCACAATTAATTTCTGTATCCCATTTTGTTCATCTAGACAACCACCTGTCTTTGCATTCTGAAGTTTGATTTACATATGCGACGTGTGACAAGTGGAAATAAACGTGACGCTTTCTTGACAACAATTTACATTTGTGACTAATTGCGCCACGCACACTATAAAATTTAAATAAAACAGAATGTGCCAAAAATAAATTTAATGACAAAAACTACTTTTGTATGTGTTTGTGCGACCGTGGTGGAAAAGATAAAATTAAACCATCTCTCTGACGTGTGGCGTGTGTCGAAAATCAAAATATTCCGAATGTCAAAATATTCATCTCTGGTTGGTTACGAGCTCCCGTCACACGTCGCATATGTAAATAAACCTTGATCGGGTTTATCACGCTAGTTCCTAAATTTCCAACGTGTGTATGTCCAGATTTAATGCCAACCCCCTTATTTTAAGGAACCCTTAGAGTAAATAGATACCAAAAGGTATGGGAAATAAATACCAAAAGGTAAACTATAAATTTTTGTGTATAGTGGCCGTCTTAAGAAAAGGCCTAAAATCCCTTATTGATTCCTCTGAGAATTAGAAAAATCGCTCTGGTTGTTTAAATATCTTTAAAAATAAAGTTTATACATATCTACAGATAAATACCAAGTCTAAGATAAAATTATTGTTTCTGTCAAAATAAGAAAAATTTATGTTTTATCTTAATACGTGAATAAACGCATAACATATTTTATTGGGGTAGGTCGTACATGGTATGGTATACATCTCAAATGTATTTTGAACAATCAATTAAATAGGGGAAATTTAAATATCCTTTTAAATAAATAACAATTGGTTTAAGTGTGATCAACAATAGTGCTAACACCAGTCATGCTTCCGGATTAATATTCTCAATAATATTAATTCCCAAAACAAAAATGTGTACGTTAAACTGTGATACGGCAAATAATGTCTAACAATTCATTAACTAATTTTTGTATACTAATTTTATGAATTATTTCTCGTAGCTTGTTATATTTGTACCGAAAATAGTAAGCCATCTCGTGCAACAGCGGGAGCCTGTATGCAATGCAATAAATCTGGATGCAAGCAACAATTTCATGTGACCTGTGCCCAAGCATTGGGACTATTATGTGAAGAAGCTGGAAATTATTTAGATAACGTAAAATACTGTGGATACTGCCAACACCATTACAGTAAACTGGTGAGAAAGGTCTCGTCTAACATTTACATTTCATCCAATTTCATGTTATATTAATTGAATTTTATATTTTTTATTTTTATTTTGAACAAAACAGAAAAAAGGCGGTAATGTAAAAACAATACCGCCATATAAACCTATTACTCACGAAACCGGATCGAGTGATTCTCCATCCTCACCGGAAAAAGAGCCAAATTTAAATCAAAATATTAGTACAATACCGAGTGGATCGTCATCCACATCGAATACCATAAAAATAACTCAATCAAACACATCGGCCTCAACAGTGTCGATAATGCCGGTATTACCGCCCGCTACATCATCCTCATCCTCGTCGTCCTCATCAAAGCAACGTAAATCGAGTAGTGCATCGAAAAATTCATCAAATTCTGTTATAAATAACATGCCATCTGGATCATCTGCCGCCTTAGGTGGGAATTCGGGTAATCAAGCCTCCAGCACCAGCGGTAACGGAGGTAGTAGCGGTAGTAAAAGTGGTTCTGGTAGCACGAAAGATAAGGATAAGCATAGTAAAAGTGTTAGTAGTAGTAAATCAAGTTCAAAAAATGATAAAAATGATTTATCATCATCGTCCACCGGTAATCTCCCGAATAGCTCATCGTCAACGCGTGACAAACGAGATTCGAAATCGTCAAAAAGTAGCAGTAGTAATAGTTCAAGTAGTAATAATAAGGATGATAGTTTAAATATAAACACATCGTCGTCAAATAAAATATCATCATCTAGTACCCAGCAAGGTAGTATACTAACCTCATCATCGTCACACAAAGAATCAATGTCATCAAATAAAATCATTATACTACCAGCGACAATTGGGCCATCGGCACAAATTGAACCAATCTTATCAAATGCCAGTCAAATGCAAGATCCCGCGCAAATTTATGCGCCTGCAAATATCAATAGTAGTAGTAATAATAATGTTACGAATGATAATAGTAGTGGTATCAGTAATAGTAAAGCTGGTAGTAGTACACATAATGTTACCAGTGGTAGCGGTGGTAACACATCAAATTCAGGAAGCGCAAGTGTCGCAAAGAAACGTAAAGCAGAATCGTCATCATCAACATCGTCGACATCGTCAAAGTCGACGACCATCGATGATTTAAATAAGTGAGTAGCGTGTTCAACCCATCAATTACTCTTTTATTGAGTCCTTTATATATGTATTATATTTTTGCAGGGATTTAATAAAGGATGTTTCAGTTACGATTATACCCATAACGAATATAGACAAATTGGATTCAACGGAGTTTGATAAGAACTCGAAGAAGGTAAGCGAAGTAGGTTTTTTTATTGATTTTGACATTTCCACAGTTGGTGCAATCACAGTTCGATCTTGTATAAATTTTTATCTGTTTTCTGTGTTGCCATTTGGAACAGCCCGTTGCTATGTTTATAAAAATCATTGACTTCTTATGAAAATCGAATTAGAAGATTTAATTTAGTTTGTTTATTAATTCCAGAGACATTCGATTGTTCTTGAAGCCAATAGATATTTACTTCCTGACTCAGTAATATTTTTTCAGAATTGGTAATGGTACCTTCCCGGACATAGCAACCAATTTATGTTGTTTGCATATAATTTAGCCCTCTCGACGCCGAAAAAATTTACACATACATTTCTATCTAATTGGCTTTGTTAGTCAAAGAAATATTGCTAGCTTATCTATCCCTTTTCTTTTTTATAGGATCATTTTATTTTGAGCTGAACAATAAACTTTTATAATAAGACATTTTGGACGAAGCCGTGCTAGTCAGCTAAGCGTTGTTCTAAGCGTATGTTTGGAATGTCCCTCGGTTCATCGTTTAGACGGATACAAATTCTAAATTACTGGCCTCTATTTAAACCAGAAACGGTTATCGTGGTATCTGATAAATTGTTGCCTCAAATCGCTTGGATTTGTCTCAAGCTGGCAGCGTCCCAGCTGCAACAAAATTCAACATTTGGCCTAAGCGAACCTCGCGATTGTTATGATATGTACCATAAAAAATTATTGTTGTGATTCTCGTGTTGTCGTTTTTCTGTCTGTCATCTCAGCTCTCCCTCACGTGTTAAACTTCCAGGTTGTATACGCTAGAATTGTGTGACAAATCACAATACAAGTATCGTTGCCAATAATAGAATATGACCAAAAATATTTGTTAATTAATCTGCAAAAGTTGATACCTTTATGTCACGTAATTATTAATTTCGACCCAGATGCTTCCAGACGAGATTTCCAATAAGATGACGAACTATTTATTTTGACTTAACAATAGAAGGACAGAATTTTTTATTGTTTTCATTTCGTTCCCCTTCCTATCTTACTACGGTATTATCCTTAAATTATTTCTCAGCCTGTTTTTCATACATGTTTTTGGTACCTTCTCTAAGATTGTAATAAAATAAAATTAAGGTACAAATTTCCTTTTTGTGTGCGTTGTCTTGTGCGTTGTTGTTCTTACCTAGATTTCTATTTGTTACTTTCCCTTTCCATAATACGAATATGTGGAGTTTTTTCTTTATTATTCCTGTCTGCATTTTTTTCGTCCTTTTTACTTACAAAAAAAACATCTTGTAATTTTTTTCTTGGTATTGTGTTGATTTTGACAGTTTAGAGACGCGTTATTTTGGTGCTTCGTGTCTTTAAAATAGTTTTGTGTTTTGAAATAATAATCCAAGTTTAATTAAAATCAATCAAAATTAAGCTCATAATTAGAATGAAACATAAAAAACACAAAAAAGATAAAAAGGATAAAAGACGACGATCGGAAGAGGTGATTTACACGAGTTATATCGGGGATCAAGACGTGTGGTTTTGTTTACTATTCTAATTTTTATTTTAATTGTTTTATTACTCGTGTCAATTTATGAAAATTGATAATTAGTGTTGTAATCGTTTTTGTTTATTTACAGTCGAAGACCAGTGATTCTTCTACCTCGAGTTTATCGTCGTCCTCGTTACAAATCATAAATGAGCCAAATTTACAAAATGTAAGTCCAAATCAAAATATAAATCCACAGCAACCTATAGTCCAGCTGCCACCGCCGCAATCGCAGCAACCAACTTTGAAACCATCCTCGTTAAATCCATCAGTGTTACAATCACAGTCGATTATAAAACCGTTAGTGCTGAAAGACGTAAACGACAGTCGCCTGCATTCAACGGCTCAAACTACAATATCGCCGTTTAGCGGTGCGGGTAGTCAATTGCCACAAGCACCTATTCTACCCATTGTACAGCAGCAGTCGTCGCAGTCTCAGCAGCAACAGCAGAGCCTCGTCGTATCGGTTCCGCTATCAAATGCTGGAGTTAACATTCCATCGAATAATACAATTCAAACGAATAATAATCAAGCAATTCATCAGGGATCGGGTCTATATCAGCATATGACTCAAACTCGTGATCAACTATCTGTATAAATTTTATATGATTTTTTAAGCACCAAACATATCTTACTAACCATTTCTTAATTATTATTTTTTTTAGGCATCTTCAGGTAGTCGTGCTAGTCCAATTGTAAATTATCAACAAAATCATCAAACCTCAACGTTGCCATCAACATTGGGACGTAAATCACCCCTAATACAAGGAGCCGCATTATCTCCTTCGCCACATCTAAACGAATTAAATCTGCATAATCAACCGCTGCAATCACAGCAGCAACAACAAAATATTAGTGTACTACAAAATATTTCACCGTCTCTAGTGAATACAAGTGGGGCGGGTAGTATGAATAGTTCAAATCCAAATAATACAAGTAATAGTGGTAGTAGTATAATGTCAAGTTCATCGTCTTCTGCGATTGCGACCACTTCCGAAACGGGAATGTTAAAAATTACATATGAAAAGCAACCAAATTCACGGATAGCCCAAATACAGGAGGATCTGCCGGCGAGGCGATCTAGGTACGTACGCAGGTGTGTGTCTGGTGCATGATATTTTTTATATTTTATTTTACATGTGACGTAGATAGTTTAACGTTATTCGCTTCGACGATTTATAAGACTACTTTAAGTAGATTTTAAAATTTCTAGTATGTGTTTGTTTTGTTCTGTTAACGTTTTGTTGTTGTTAACTAAATCAAGTACTTAGTATTTGAGCATAATTTATGAATATTTTTATCTAACGACTAGAATTATTTATAAATCTAGAGCTGTGGCGTCTATTTTGCTTCGCGGCCAATAATCAACCTTTTAATAATTACGAAGCTTAGGAAGAAATTTGTGTGTCGATATAACGAAACCATAGTTTCAATTGTTGGTTAATTTGGCGGTTAAATCCATGAGGTCAGGATTGGATGTTCTATCGTTTAAACTGGGCTTCTGATCGGACCCTTCCTTCATGATTGGGATTTTATGATTTCATTAAAATTTCTAGCCTAGAAACAAGTCCCAGTTCGGATATAATAATTTCTCGATTAACGATGTAGGTAGATATAAAATTGTACGTTCTTATACGTCTAGCAGTTGATTTATATTTCTCTTTCGGAGTACCATCCTCCAATTTGATCGAATAATATATTTTTTCCAATCCAATATTAATCACTTTTAATTTGTAATGTATGTCGGACAAATCTGACAGTTTTATATAAATTATTTCGTGTCGTGATTAATTCCTGCCCACCGAAATATATTAAATGTAAGTTTCGTATAAACACTCTGGGAATGTTTTGGAGGTTGAATCTATCATTAATTTGCTAGTATTTATACGTGCTGTTCGTAACCGTTTGTGTGCAAATTTTTGAATGTTTTTTAGTTTCGAGTAACCAGTTAATGATAATAAGGTTTGAGGCACATAGTGTACTGGTCGTTCGGGTTTGACTGAATAGATTTGACTTAGGTTAGGTTATGGTGGTTGTCCTAAAGGATTGGCATAGACATACTCAGGGGTCTATTATGAAATTTTCGAAGCGCGTATTTTTTTCGACAACGTCGAAAATCACTATTATGAATTTTTTTTCGACAATGTTGACAATTAAATTTAAATTAATTATATTTTATTAAATTTAAATTTATTAATTTTTATTAATTAAAATTTTATAAGTTTAAATTATTAATTTATTTTTACTAACAAACTTTTTTTATTTCTCACCACTTAACACTTTTCTTTTATGTACTCGACACCTCAAGAGCTGTCGTAAAATAGTCGACGTCATCTAAAAAAAACACGTTGAGTATTTCATAATACCAAAAATTGGACGTCGAAAAAAAACGCGGTCGAAAATATTTCATAATACCAAATTTTCGACAACGTCGAAAAAAAATACTGTCGAAAATTTCATAATAGACCCCAGGTCCGTAGCCGTGCCACAATATTTTTTATCCTCACCTCATCGAACCATCTTGACCCCTCAATGATAGGATACTCTGTGTAGGATACTCTTGACGTCCATTTTACTGTGGTGCGTCAAGTCATATAGGAGAGGAGCTCCCAGGAATTTCAGTTCGCTATGCGCTAGACCAGGTGCAAATCAAGTGAAGAACAGTTTCTCTCTCCTCCATCTTCGCAACTATGTCAGTAAACAGGTGAGAAGACTCCCATTCTGTTCGCAAGCTTACTTTTGCCCCAGTGTCCCGTAATAGCACCCACCTCCATGTCGCAGCAATACCAGCTTCCTGGATCTTGATAGGTTTAGTTTTCGCCAGATCTGCTTAGTTATCACTGTCAGGTAGCTTTTTGATTAATCGCGTTGGCTGGTAGCTGGTACATACCATCGAGGAATATATATATCGATACGTCCAACGAATATGTTGAAATATCGAGTTACAAACTTATTGCATGATTCGTTTTTTGGATTCAGCATAACAAACTGCATGTTCCATCAATTTTTTATTTCTGTATTGTTCCTCCTAACCAAATGGCAACCTTTTGTAGAGTTACAACATTTCGTCATTTTTGATTTAGGAACATGAAAAAACTGGGAAACTCATTTTGCAAAGTTATTGTATGGAGTAAATTTTAAAAATCTATTTCTATTTTGATTTATAAACTATTTGCACGGAGTTTTTTCATTCCGTTTGATTTGTAAAACTGTTTGCAATGTCTTAAACAATTTTTGTAAATAATATTGTGGTTGTAAGAACAGTTATCAACATATAACAGAAACTAATTTATTTTTGCTGTATTAATTAATTAATTACTACCCGTAATTTTTTTTAATTTTCATGTAGTATGTTTGCATATAAATTTTCGAAACTTATTAACTAAAACTAATCCGTGCAAAAAATGTGTAACTGAACATAAAACTTTTAAAATAAAGAAAAAACGAACAAAAACTTTGTAACTCCATTTGCAACCTTGAAATCCAGAATTTTCTCCAGATTAAAAGTGTAATTTTATGAAAATCAAGTAATTAGGATTATTATCGAGAAAATGAAAAAAGGTATACAGAAGATAATTTACAATGCTACAATATGCCATTTATTTTTAATCAAACACATATCTAGGTATTTTTCTACAACTATTTGAACATTCAAAATGCTCTCCTGAAAACTTGTGATTTTCGAGTTATCAACATATACGTTGGACGTATCGATATTCTTCTATGTACATACAGAACTTTGTGTGTATTTAGCGTCAGAAAATGCCATTCTGCTTGTATTTGTAGTCGAAAATACGTTTGGTAGCCCAAATATTCAAATTGGCCTTGTGAAATATATTATTCTTCCACCAGCAGAAATCACAGTTCTTCGACATGGTGTTTTAAAGCAAACTATATATGCCGTTATTTAAACCAATTTCGTATCCGCTCGCGAAAATTTTTTAACGTCTCAAATCGTTCACCTAACAGTCCGTATCAGTTGCTTAAGAAATCGTACTTGCATTATTCAGCTCGTTTAAATTTAAATTCATTTCACTCATCCACCCACTCCTGTCCTAGTAAAGGACATCGACTAGTGTTCATGGGTGTCTTCAAGTATCCCGAAAAATAATTCTTCCAAAAATAGCTCTTTCAAAAGCTATCCGGACTATTCACAGAAAATAATTCTTCGTGCAACAGTTTTTCGAAGTCCAATGAGTTCTTTTTCGAAAAACAGAAGCGGATTATTCGATGCTTTTTGTTTGTTTTACAAGAATTTATTTTTGAAAAATTGTTGAACATCAACAATACATTAGGCTCGTATTCGTATCATATTAGATAGCTAATGAACGAGTTTCTATCCAGGGGCCATTTATCTTTTTCCTTTTTCGCTGTTGACTGTAACTATAACACCAGTGTTCAATAAATCGACTGTCCTATTTGTAGGTAGTGTCCATTCAGTTCCAGGAGGTAGAGAACAGGCATTTTCGAAATTTTGAATAAACCCTTGGTCTTCTGTAAAAATTATGAAGTAATTATAGACACATCATCATTAAATCGATCATTACTTCAAGTGTTTTATTTTAAATTCACTATAATAAAATACGCTAATTAAATATGCTTTTCAACACATTTACTGGGTACTGTGTGGTTCCTTCAATTAATTTAAACGGGCTCTCTGATTCAAACAGGTGGAGGTATTATGTTGCATGTAGATTTAGTAGTACACTAATTTTTAGATGTAGTTTTGAGCATTATGATGAACAACTATACAACGCGAATAACATTTTATCTTTTATGTGCTGCTGCATTGCATTCTTTTAACATACTTTTAACATCAAACTGTGTGTGTCTGTCTGTTTGTAATTTTAATGTCTTTTATTAATCTTGAATAACTCACAATTTAAACTAATGCAAACACCAAATCAATTTTCTTTTTTTTTACAATCATGCCTATCTAATCTAAATAAAAAAAAACATAATTTTTAACTATTTTAAAACTATAAAATCGCCCCGAGTAGTCGATCACAATCGAATGAAAGCACAAAATCTCGTACATCTAAGAAACGAGCATTAGTACCGCCATCATCATCATCATCGACTGCATCAACATCGTCATCATTAAATTCAAGCGTATTTCCTGAAAATAATTCTGCTTCCACTAGTAATAGTTGTCATCATAGTAATAATAACAATAATAACAGTAACAGTAACAGTAATAATAGTGTTAATATTAATAACACCAGCAGTAATAATAGTATTTTAAGCACAAGTCAATTTCCACCAACGAGCATTGGGCAACAATCAAATGTACATGTTACAAGTGTATCAGCGCCAGTCGCTGCTGCCAGTAATAATAATAATAATGCTAATGCAAATAATAATAACAGTAATAATGCGAATAACAACAACAATAATAAAAAGCAAACTGCTGTCCCAAGTCGTACACAAACCAATGAAACACCGCCACCTTCTACTTCCAGAACTCCGGATACAAATTATACAACCATTTCGTATGGCGGCGGGTTAAAATTTACGTATGAGGCACAACCAAATTCAGGAAGTAGTGGTACACCGACCACTCAATCTTCGTCACTACCGACCGCAGCACCTGTTACAATACCACCAGTTTCGGTGACGCCCCAACCTATAAAAGATTCACCGCCCAGTTCGCCAGGTAGTGAGGCAGGATCGAGAAAGCGTACCCGTAAATCTACCGACAGCAAGAATGATGTGAAAATATTTCAAAATGGTGTAGTCGCAACGCATATGTTAGGTAACCAGATAAATCCGGCGAGTAGTGTGGCACAAAAAATGACCGATCAGCTGAATATGGAAATTGAAGCGCACAGTATTTATACGTCGACGTCCTTGGATAGTGGGCCACAATTGGTGGGGCCACCGTATCCCGGAAAAAGCCAGTCGAACGTAAGTTGCATCTAACCAATTTTTGGTATTGTTAAAACTAATAACATTATAATTTATGTATTTATTTATAGTCACGGTCCTCTTCCACGCAACCTGGTGGACTTGGTAGTATACTAAGTGGGTCTAGTTCCTCATCGCAGTCAGGAAATTCTCATCAAAGTTTAGAGCAACTATTGGAGCGTCAGTGGGAGCAAGGGTCGCAATTTTTAATGGAACAAGCACAGCATTTCGATAGTAAGTTAATCGTTAATATTGATACATCGAGTAAATTAAATTTAATATACCTATATATTTTTTCTAGTTGCTTCCCTACTTTCGTGTCTCCATCAATTGCGAACCGAGAATATTCGCCTAGAGGATCATGTAAATAATTTAGTGGCCCGACGAGATCATCTACTGGCGGTAAATGCACGTTTGGCAATACCTTTAAATCCACCAGTAGCGCCACAAGCACAAGGTTCATTACAACACAATTTAATAAAACGATTTTATAAATAAAATAAAATTTTAATTTAATTTATTTCGCGATAAGGTTCTTATAATAATATGCATATCAATGGACCCACAGATATTCCTCCAAATTTATCGAGTAGCCGATCGAATCGAGCGGCATCGAGTTCCCAATCGTTACAGCAGCCACATCAGCAATCCCATTTTAATGCACAGCAATCCCAATCGCAAATTATCGAAAATGGTGTGGATTTTCGAGGTCATGGTGCGGTCACAGCGCCCGGCCATCAAATCCCACCAAACGCATCATCTAGGTAATTTTTAGAAAAAATTTCTGTTATATCGAAAATTAATTATATTTTTAAATAAATTTTGTATTACCTAAGACATTCATCAATGTCATACACATCAACACATAACTCATCATCGAGTAGGCAACAGCAATCGGCAATTTCAATGAATATTGAGCAGCAGCAGCAGCCAACGTCAAGGAATCGCACATTTCAGCAAACAAATTATTCCACTGCCCATCAAGTAAGTGAATAATTTTTGTGTTTGTGTTAAAATTAAGATAAATAAAATAAAACGATTTGTTATATTTGATATTTCTGGTGCGTTGGGGGTTTTTTTTATTATGTATTATTATTATTATTATTGAACTGAGATCACATACATGTCGCGATTAGTAGTGCATGCATTTAAAAATTCTTCCTAAAATTACTGTCATGAAAGGAAAGTTGGTGAATTCGATTTGAATTTAGTAGAAAAAAAAGAAACTATTCTGATGTCTATCCGGTTTGAAATACTATTATAATCAACTTCGTAACTTAACAAACGGGTTCAGAAACTGATTTCCGAAGATTATTTATTTTGATTCTTTGTCGATGGAAATGCCATATTGCATACATTGTAACATAGGCTGACTTCAACAAACAAGTCCGGAGGCAGAATTGCATGTTTCATCACGTAAGCTGTAAAGTAGTTCAATTTTTGATAAATCACAATCCGGAATTAAATCCTGGTATTCGGATGATTGAAAGTGGAAGACCACTTAAAAACGAATTCTTAGATTATTACTCGATGAATAACAGTTACAATTATTCGAAATCGTCAGAAAATAATATGAAAGCCAAAATGGCAAAAAATGTAAAGAATTTTGTAAATGTAAAGAAGACCATCTCCTAGAATGTCCTTGCATAGTTATTTTATAAAAACAATAGCTCCGTGACAGCCTACAATAAAAGATCGGGCAGCCTAGGGCTACCTAGCAACGTTTCTTGGCTGTCCCAGATTAAGAAGATTTCAATTTTCTAGTATCTTATTCTGATATATTCATGTGTATATACGTTGTCCCTGGGAGGGCTACAAAATGAAATATATAAGGATGAGTAAACAAAATTGATTTTCTAAATTTTCTCTGTTTCGTTCTGCAACCACGAAGCGTAACATATCAAAATGTCAAATTAATTATTTATATTATTCAAGAAGGAGAGACTGTCCCTAATGGAAAATTTTCACGATACCTGGACTCATTTCATCTATATTATGTACCGATCCAACATCAACATGTTACTCTTTACAATGCGAGAACTGCCGAGGATTAAATAATTTGTGCGAATGTAATAAACGCATTTTTGGATAATGATTTTCTGGATGCTGAATTATCGTTCAGTGCATGGGTTTCGACTGATCAATGCAACTTAGAAAAATATTCAAAACCATTAGACGAATTTCTGGACTACTTCATAATTAAGCTAACAAATCTGATTCCTCATTGCTTTATTTCACAACAATCTGCGATCCGTGATGTTATATCTACTACACTCAGTTTTGTACATTTACTATCGATCCCCCATTTTTCGTATAGTGTGTCGCCTGTTAAAAATTATCACGTGTTGGCCTTCTCGCGACAGCCATGTATTTGGTTTTCGCTTCGTTGATATGGGGCCGATTTGTTGTGCTGTTGTTTCCAACGGGAATAGAACTTCTTTGAGAGACGCAATACTACGACCCAAGATACATATGTCATCCGGATAAGCTGATAGTTCTCTTGATTGGGGTGTAATTTGCTCAAACTTGCGATACAACAAATAATCGCCTCCGTTCGTGAGCATTTCGTTACAGATGCCATCTATCCTTACCAGGTGCCTTATTATTTTTCAATTTGGATATGACTCTTCGCACTTCATCGTAAGATGGAGATGTGATTTCTACATTGATATCAGATTGATACAAAGATGGATAACGTCTGTCTATCTGAGAGAGGCCAAAAATAACTCCGCCACATTGTCAGGAGGTTGTTTTTGTCCATTTGTAATTCTCCAGATTCGTTGCGAATAGCGCTACTACATGGATGGAACCCGGTAGCGATTTCCTTTATAGAACGGTATTTGTTCCTTAAACTGACAGTTTCGATTTTAGCCACTTGTTTGTGCCATGCACTTTTCGTCTTTCTACACCAGGCATGTCAAAGTATGGCCCGCCGAAAGATTTTTTGCGGCCCACAATATTTTTCCACAACTATACTGTTTTCATTAAAAATTTAAAAAAAATTATTTAACAAAAACTACAATACAAAAAAAAATATCAAAGTAAAAAATAAGTAAAGTTTCAAAACAACCAAATAATTTTCCGTACTCATAAACAATTCAAAGGAGACAGTAATAAAAAATATTCGCATCTCACTATGCTTATAGATTTATCACTGATCTATATTACATGGATACGACATGTCAAAAACTATATGGTAGAGCAAAAATAGTTCTACGTTTGTGACAAAGACAGAAAAATTTTCTGTCTTTTCTTCAATTCCGAATTTTCGAAAATCAAATTAATGTAAACAGAAAACTGGTTCCTATGAGTTTTTGACGTTTGACGTTTTGACGACAAGAACTCTTTTTTTTATTCGAAATATTTGCAGGAAAGCATTTGAAATATTAAGGGAAATCGCAAGAAGAAATTTGCATACAAAAGCGGCACCACATAAATTAAATGAATAAAATGTGATTTATAATTTAAACCATTTGAATATTATTATTTATTCATGACTATAATAATAAAAAACCAATTTCAGAAAATTTCGAACTTAAATCTATCTTCGCTACGGTCCTATCTTTCGGAAATATTTTTTTAAAGCAAGAGGTGTGTATAAACGAGCGATATGACTATACAAAAAAGTGCTCCCATTTTTAGCTGTTGTTTTATATGGTTTCTGACATTGATGTCGTATCCATGTATATAGATCAGTGAGATTTATTTATTAAATAATGAAAAAGAGAGAATTTACTTAAAATCAGGGTTCTAAATTTCGGTTGGTAATAGACTCACTGATATTGCTTCAAATTTAAGAGGCCAACTTCGTTCAGTTGCATTAAATTTTGAAGTTTTTTCAATTGAAATCAATTTTAGAGAGTACTGATTTAACAGATACAGCATAGTTAGCCGTTTTTATTCGAGGATGTGGCAGGAATATGACAATAACTGGAGAGCTAAGTAATTCCAATGCATGGTACAACAACTGGAGAAAATATTTTTGATGTACATATGATTGCTATTAAAAATATGATCTTGCAATGAATAACTTGGTATCTTTGGCAACTGATGGAGCCCCTTCTATGACGGTAGCTACACATGGTGTCATTGGTAGACTAAAATCTTATGTTAAAACCCAACATAATAAATCTGTTTATGTACAAAAGTAATTATAATTGATAATTTAAGAAAGTTGGTAAAATTGTTAATTTTATTCGAGCACGCGGATTAAACCATCGGGAATTTACGTCATTGCTGGAGTCTGATTACAAAGATTTGCCATATTATACTAAAGTTCGTTGGTTTTCGAGTCATCAAGTTTTAAGAAGATTTTTACAACTGTTGGACGAAATCGTACTTTTTTAGAAATTAGACATTATGAGTGCTCTGAACTGAAAGATGTTAATTGGAAACAAGATTTGGCTTTCTCAGTTGACATTACTGGGCATCTCAGTCAACTCGATATTAACCTGCGGGGTAGAAACATGTTCTTAACTTCATTGTATGACCAAATAATTTCATTCAAACAAAAGATATCCTTGTGGAAAATACAAATAAAAAAAGAAAATTTTTCTAGTTGTAAGACTCTTTTGCTTAAATATCGAGGGTTAAAATTTGCTAAATATGGGAAACAACTAAACATGTTGTTTTCAAAGTACCGAGTCTCATTTAAATAGTTTTTGCTCTCCGATGTCGGTTGACATTGAAAATATTGATGAAAATTTGCAAATGGAGTTTATAGAACTACGCTGCGACACCTTATTGAAACAGAAATATAAGAAAATTGGTATTCCAGAATTTTACGGGTATTTACCTGCAGATCGTTTTCCAGGAATTCGATATTTTGTAGCACATATATTTGTGAACAGCTTTTTTCACAAATGAAGATGAATAAAATTGCGCAGCGAAGCAGATTAATGGAAGAACATTTAGCTTCGATATTAAAAATTGCATCAAACCAAAATTTAATACCAGATTTTGATGATTTGAAAAATGAGAAGCGGTAAACATTATATCGAGCAAAAAATAATTTATATTATTTTTATTAATAAATATACATATTTCTATAAATTTTTTGTTTATTTTCTTTATGGTAAATTTATATTCAATTTACATTAAAGATTTGAATTTTTAATAAAAATAAGTACGTGTGGCCCGCAAAAGGATTTGGAATACAATTTTCAAAGAATTTTGCCCGTACACTGAAATGAGTTTGACATGCCTGTTCTACACAGTCGGTCGCACTGTTTTCTCGCGATCATGTACTCGTGTGATTGACTTTTTGATTGAGAGATGTTCCGTTTACATGCGCGATCTTTTTGAATGAGAAATGTTCCGTTTTCATGCGCGATCTTTTCTTTTTCTTGACAATTCTCATTTAGTTGACGTGTTTTTAGATTTTAATGTATTTTTCCCTAGATTCGTTGTTAATGCCGTTGTTATCGCCAATTTTATTATGTTCCGCTGTTCTTCTGCACCATGGGGTAGTGGTTGGCTATCCAGGGTTTCTGATATGCCAGGTTCGAGGTTGGTCCGGCTAAATTAATTGTTTAATACTATACGATATTCCAACGCGAGATTCGTTGGAACCGGGAGGCCTATTATGAAATTTTTCGATTTCGTATTTTTTCGATAGCTAAAAAATTCGGTTCGACGCGAATTTACCTATTATGAAACTTGCTTTCGAATTTTTTCGCTATCGAATTGCAACAACAACATCAAAAAATTTGACAGATGATTTACCAGGAAATTTTTGGCAATCCCCTCATCTTTATCCATAAAAGAGACCAATAGGTCAAATTGGTTAGCGTTAAAGTGGTCCTGTTTGACATACAAATGATTCATTATTACAATTTCTAATTTTATTATTTCTTTTTTAAACAAAAAATATTTATAATAAAACGTACATCGTAAATGTTTAATTTTATTATTATCACAAATTTATTATTATTATCACAAACTGATTATTATTATTATAAAACACAACAAAAAATTCGAACGATCGAATCAAAATTCGTCAACTAAATAGTAATCGAATTTTGGCATATGCGTTCGGAAAAATTCGCTCTTTGTTTTTTTTAAGTTTTATAATATGGCGGATTTTTTCGATAACATGTGCGTTCGTAAAAATTAGCTTCGAATTTATTTTTTTAAGGTTCATAATACGGCGAATTTTTTCGATATCGAAAAAATACGAAATCGAAAAATTTCATAATAGGCCCCCGGTTATTATACGTGGTGGATAGACGGACGGCATATTTCGCAAATACCAGAAAGTGGTTAGAATCGAAGTGGGCAGCCGGTATTAATATTCTTGATACTAGAAAAATGTATTTTGCGCATTCCGTTGCTATTTGATGCAAGGTGGAGAGAATCTGGGCTGATGGTACCACGATGAATACTATCTGCATTGACATCGTCCAAATCAAGCTTCACATTGTGTTGGGGAATTTTGTTTAACACGTTGAATGCCCCGCTAATTTTATATGGCTTGCCCTTCTGGCCAAGAAGAAATATTATTTACAACATAACCGGTGACCCCACGGCGCTGAAAGGCACTGTTATTAAAAGCATTAAAAATTTACTCGAATTATGTGTTTCTACTAATCTTGGTTTCGCCGGTCACCCGTGACCTCCATTGCGCTACGAACAAACTCAGTGCCGGTCACCAGTGACCCCCATGGCATTCAACGTGTTAAAACACTTTCGATGTAGTCGTAGAAAATGACCTTATCATGTTCTGATTTTGTCTCCATTAGGGTATTTACGTCCATAAATGAGATATTGTAGTTATCCTTTGAGATACAGGCTGTTTAAAAAATTTGGTTCAGGAAAAAAGTAAAAAATATTTATCTGTGAGAGTAACCAACTTATGCCCGATTGCACAGAAAAATGACTAACGGCAGGTTAGTTGTGCGCCAGTCAAATGTTTTATATGAAATATTTTTTCGCAGTCAGAAAAAAAAACATCGCACTTGATTAATAGATAATTAATATTTTATATCATATTTTAATCAAAATTGGCCATTTTAATATTTATACGCAAGCTAAATATTTCCACGGAATGTCATTTTTCTGTGCACCCGAGCATTAGTCTTATTTGACTGATAGGCTTATTTAAGATATAAGTGATTATCTTGCATCTGCATCCGTTTGAGAGCGAGCTATGATGCTTTAAAGTAAAAAAAATAATTTTATTTTAAATTCAGTTTTTCTAAAAAAAGTTATTTTTTTTTACTTAATTTTACTTCACCATGATCGGGGAGAATCCCTCAATACATTATTTGTACATTATTTATTTATTACGTATACAGTTTCCTTGCCAACTTAAAAACCTCTTAGTTTCAATACTTCGGTTTTTTGGGAGAACAGTCATTTGTTGCAAAAGCTTATGCACCTGATCGTGGCTGCGAAGCTGCTTCAATCTATCTGTTGGTTAGGTTGTAGGATAACGGTAGCAACCAAATAACCGGCACCAGTCTAATTTCGCAACGTTTCAGCCGGCTTGATATTGAGAAAATGTCAATCAAACAGCAAAGTTTGATGACTTTGCTCTAAGAATATTTACGCAGTTTGTAAATACTAGAGATTGGATTGTAAATACTAGAGATTGGATTGTAATCGATTTTTTTTTTATTTTGTTAAATTAAAAATAGCAAAATTGTAAAAATATTATTCTTTTTGTTTTATTCTTATAGTAGAATCCTCTTCTATTAGAATTTTCATTTAGTTTTAAGTTACATAAAATACAAAACTCATTATTCAAAAAATATTCATTAAAATTAGGCACTCAGCATTCTTTTTAATTTACAGCCGCAACTTCGTCCGGATGACAGTCAAGTAAAACCTAGCTGAAAACAGTTTATAACAAATTACAACACAAAATCATATAAGAATGATGTCGTTTTGCCGCAATCAGCATCATCTTTATCGGTATCAGGAATGGTAAAAATTCCGCCAGCCGCAACAGCAACACGATCGTCGTTATCGTCAAATTATAGAGATCCGCGTAAAGTGGTTGAATATCATTTAGATTTACTCACAAAAATGAATAATAGTAATAATATAAATAATAAAAGTAATTTAATAATAAAAAATAAAAATAACAGCAATAGAAATAACGTAAATATTATAAATAATAATAAGAGTATAAATATTATAAATAATAATAATAATAATAATAATAATAAAAAGGATGTATCCTCTTCTTCTTATACAACAACCTCATCGTTATCATCCTTGTCGTCATCATTATCGTCATCATCATCGTCATCATTATCAACAATGTCAACATCATCAAATGGTAGCGTAGAAAAATATGACATTGAAAGTATTAATGATAATAATAATAATAATGTAACTAATAATAGTAATAATAATTTTATTCACAATAATAATAATGAAATAAAACCTTTTAATTTAAATAGTAAACATCAGCTACAACTTAAACCGAACAAGCAACAACAGCAACCATATAAATTAAAAATGTTGAATCGATACAATAAAAATATGAATACTATAAATATGAATAACAATAATAGTAATGTTAATAATAAAAATATAAATAATAATAATAAAATTTATAGTAAAAATATCGCATTTGATGATGATATTTTAGAAAAGACTGCCAATTGTGACGCTCATGCCAAATTTAAAGACTTTTCTATTGATTTTATTTTAAAATCAAATTCTACGTAAAGACAAGTATAAAAATAAATAAAATTAATTAATAAAGTTTATTATTATTATTATTATTATAATTATAAAATTACAAATTTTTATAGTTACAATTTTTTTTTCGTTACTTTATTTATGATGTAAATGAATTAATTTAATTTGTGTAATATTAAATATTTTTAGACGCGAGAAAATATTTTTTAGTTACAAAACCAGATGAATCTACGTTCTTTTCTATGTGCCCTACCCAGGAAATTATGAAAATTATTTATTACTTATAATTATTTATTGTGGCAGCTGCATTTATTAAAGTTCACAAAAGCTTAGCTTAGGTAAATTCATTTTGTTTTGTGTATGTGCAATGAATTATTTTTCTTAATAAAAATTGTTGTATTGGATTATAAATTTAATTTAGTTTTTTAGTAGTTTGCTTATTGATTTTGACATTGGAATGGTCTGAATATGAGTTCTAAAATTTACTCGAATTTTTTATATTTAACTAATATTTTGATGTATTCTAAATTTATGAAAAAATGTCGATTAATTTAAAATTGTTTATAATCAATATTTGTAATACATATACATAATCGGATTTCTTATTTCGTTTGGCTTCAAAAGTACATCTTATTCGACTTTTTATATTATTAAATCTCTTTTAGATTTTATAATAATAAACTCAATTTTGGCTTGATGCAGTATCGTCTTAAATTCAAAATCCAGGACTCATAAAATATTAAATATCGCTCTAATGGCGATTATCTAATCGTATATCCTTTCGATGTACCACAGTTCGCAAGTTTTACGCGATGTATTTCAATTTTATTAATAGGGACGAAACGAACATTAAAAATATTAAGAGCATTGAATTGCCCCGGGTTAGAAGGTTTCGTTTAACGGCTATGTACATTTTCACACTGGCGTACTTAACCAACTCCAGTTTCTGATAGTTAGGCAACGTCTAAAATTTTTAACTATTAAAAATCGTGATTTACTGCACCTCTACTACAGCTACATAAGTTACACACTCTATTAAAGTTCAAAAATTTACAATAGACAAATAATGCCTGTCCTGGATCAATCAAATAATATTATTATCTATTCTGATTTATATTTCCAAATTATCATTCAAAGGATACTCTTAACCCTAGATTTTCAATTTCCAGGTGGAGCTGATTAGACCAAAATGTTAAAATAGTCAAGAATTGGACAAAATTGATGAAAAAATTGTGCTGAACAATCGAAAATTCTAAAAAAATTTAGAATGTATTTCCGTTCTTGTTGAAAGAATTTTATTCGGTTTTTTAGAGGGACAACACGTAAAAACACCAATGCTTCGTACGTATAAGTTGCCCCAAAAATTCGTAAAAATCAAAAACAATGTTATAGAGGCTCTCTAGACCATCAACGAAATTTAGTCCTTGTCAAAACTATAACCTAAAATTTAAAATTTCTCGCCAACTCATATCTAAACTGAAGATTAAACGTGGCGCCCAACATGGGGCTGATAAAATGTGTATCACAGGATATATTTGTAGTTTATTATGGCAATATTAATTAATGTAATAATTTCCTTTCATTGCATAATAAACATTTTTAAATTGTTCTACATTCCCACAATGTTAATCTAATAGCGTTTCCCGTGGCAGAAAAATCTTGTTCCCGAATGACGTAAATTTTGATCCAACATGGCGTTGTTTACATTTTTGTCTTTTTATTTTTTGATCCTGGTTCAATTATAAAATCCAAAAAAATTGTTGGATTTTTTTGGACGTTTACTCACTCATATAAAAAAAACTAAACAATTTTTTGATATGAGTGGTAAACGTCAAAAAAAAATCCAACAAATTTTTTGGATTTTATTTTATAATTGATCTAGGATAAGGGAGAATAAAAAGACAAAAAATGTAATCAACGCCATGTTGGATCCAAATGTACGTCATCCGGGATCAAGATTTTTCTGCCATAGAAAACGCTATAACACTAACGGCGCCCAAAGTGGGGCATTTGCTTTCAATAAGTTTGCATTTGGTTATCATGTATAAATAGCTAGGTGCCCCATGTTGAATACAATCTAAGTTTATTGTTTATAAAAAAATATTTTTTGTTGCGCCCAATGTGGGGTTAATGATGGTTTTTTTGAAATATTATGTCGATCAAGAAAGTTTAATCATTAAGCAATATCTTTTTGGCAAAGTTATTAATAAAATATAATTCTTAGGTCAATGATCATAAACCGTACATCTGGTTTGTAGGGAAATTATTATTTGGCGTGGGACTTACAAAATGTGTATCACTTTGGATATATTTATACTTCCTTATGGCAATAGTAATTAACTATTGCAGATGTTTTGGCGCCCAACGTGGGGCATGCGGTTTCATTTTCTTGCTATTTGGTTTATATATACAAAATGAAAATTCAAAACATCATGTGTACATAGTAAGGTGACCCGTGTTGGACGCAATCCATGGTTGTTTATTATAAAAAACTAATTTTATGGCGCTCGACGTGGGGTTAATTATTACTTTTTCGAAATTTCAATTGTACCATGCTAATGAGAAATTAAAAAGTTTAATTATACCCGGGGTTTCGTTAATTGTTCGGGTAACGATCACTAAGCAATATCTATATTGGCAAAATTATTAGGTAATTAAATTAATAAAATATAATTTTATAGGTTGATGATCACAAACAGTACATCGGGTTTGTATGGCAATTTTTATTTTGCTCAAAGCAATGAAATGTTACAAACTATTACAAAGAAATAAAACTATATAACAGAAATTTACCTGCGTCTAGGGCAAATGTGAAATCTTTGCGAACTAAAAATTTAATGTTAACAAAACGAATAATTTTCATAATTTCGTTGATAAAATGAGTTTGTTGGTGATTTGTTGCAAGAAACGGCGAATAAATAATTTAATTAAAAAATAAAAATTGATTCTAGTCAAAACAAGATACATACATGATTATATTAAATAAAATTTAATTTTATTTTTTTTTTATTTCTAATTTAATTTTATCGATTAGATGAATATATTATATATTTTAGGAAGTATGGAAGAGGATAAATCAAATATTTTTGGTTAGGTAAAATTTTAATTTCGTGTAAATAGAAAAACAAAATAATATCCGCCATATTATTTTTAATTTTAACCGATTTAGTTTATGTTTCACAAATTACGTATATAATTAATTAAAGGAAATATTTTACAAATAATATAAATATTATGTTAATAAGTAAATACTGAATATGGGAAATGATTTTTAATTTTAATATTTTTTTTTATAATATAATGTGTATTATGTTTAGGAGTGTAGCTATATTGTTACAAAAAAAAACTATGTAATGATTGTAAGATTAAGGCAAGATATAGATGTATAAAATGGGTGCGCATAATTGAGGGGCAGCTTTATAGTTTCATATATTAATTTAAAAAAACTGCCTAAAATCCCTTATTGTTATTCATTAAAATATTCTCTAGTCCGAAATGTCGATTAAAAAAATGGTTTCCTTCATATAAACAAAAAAAAACACCCTGTGTATGTAGGTCACCGCATTAAATAGTAGTTCCTCTCAATTTTTGTGTTGTACTTTACTCAGTAATTAGATCAATTTTTTTCGTTTTCGTTTTTTAGTTTTATTTTTTAATTTAGTTGTATTCTTGTATTTCTATAAGTAATTAGTTTTATATTTATTATTATTATTATTTATTTGTGTTTGGTTTATTATTTAAATAGTAAATAAAACAAACCTCATTAAAAAATATATTATTATGAATAATTATTGGATGTACAATTCTCCATTAGGCATTAAGATAATTTAATTAGTTTTACTTGTATTTTTTCGAGAATGACTTACACTTAAAGCGCAGAAGTTTTTTAAATACTAATTAATCAGGATTATTTTTTGGCATAATTATTAATTGCAAACGAAAATAAATTTATAAATGTGTAGCTAGAGCATATATATTTATAATAAAATATATTATATTTTTTATTAAAAATAGAAGTATATAATTACAAATTGTTGAATCAAAAAAATTTACAATAAATCAGTCCATTTAACAAAGTAAAAAAGAAATTTGTATTATAAATCTCGTAAACGACCCCCAAACCACCATTTACCCAGTCTCTTTCCCCAAAATACAATATGAAATGAAAATAACAAAATTACAAAGCTAGCTATACATAAATTTTATTTTTTGACAAACAAATCCTTGTATAAAAATTATTACAAAACAAATTATTTTAGAAATTTTAAGAATTATTAAAAAAAATAAATGAAAAAAATAAATTATTTTTCTGACAAAACAATAAAACAATAAAAAAATTTATTAAAAGCTAAATAAATTGAGAATAAAAATAACAAATATATAAAATAAAAATTTTAATTAACTTCTCAGGTACTGACAGAAAATTTTTTTATTAATAAAAAAGGTTAAAATATAAACAACACAAAATACATAATAAATTATTTAATTATATAAACAAAAAATATTTAATAATAATCACAAACACAAATAACAAAATAATTAAAAAATTAAAAAAAAAAATACATAATAAATACAAATGGAAAAAAACATATTTTATTAATTAAAATATTTAAATAAAACAAAAAAAAAGTATAAAATTAAAAAAACAATTTTAATTATAATAAAAAAAACTATTTAAATTATATTACAAAAAAAATATTTTTTATTTTATTTTAATTTAAATAAAAAAATATTTCGATTTACGTAAATCTATTAATTATTATATAATATAAATAAAATTATATAAAGTTATAGTTTGATAATTATATTATTTTATTTTTACTTTCCTGTTTAATAGTTTCGTTCGTTTCGTTTTCTTTTGTTTATGAAAATAAACATATAAAAAAAAGAAAATTATTAAAAAAAAGTTATATTTAAATAAAAATAAACAAAAATGAAATTCTGTATAAAAAAAATGTATAATTAATTGTTGGTGTAATTTTTTGACTGTAAGACTCGGAAGTAAATGCAAACTCGACACTGTTTCTATATCCTGAATTTATGAGATAGTTTTACGCAATAAAACTGATAACCTTAAATGCTGTAATATCGCCGACGTATTATGTCTGGATCCAATAAGTTATATTCTTGTATCGTAGTTTACACATATTGAAATTTCAACAAAGTAATTCTTTGACGGCCAGAAAGACATCGTATATAACATTCCGCACCCTGATATCAAAACCATCGTGGGCGATTTAAATGAAAAAATGGTAGGATTGATAAAATTACGTCCGCATAGCTTGCATCAGCTCAGTAACAACAACAGTTCACCGAACTGGCTATAATTTTATAACGTAGTCAACGATTCTTTGCACAACTCATAAGCTTACGAATGAGATCATATGCTCATATTATTTTGAAATATGTTTGTTAACTATCATCCACATTTAACAGGCAAGCAAATAAGTTCATGCGCTGCAATATCAAAACAGTACATAATGAGGACTCGCTACCCAGGAGGGACTACTCTGTTGCATCTTATCGTACTCATCTGTGGCCAGGAGTAGACGCCTGAGAATAAGATAACGCTTCTTCACCGATGACCGAACCAACAGCAGCAAAGCCAATTTTCACTAAACAGCAAATAGCTTTTGCTCCTACTGCAAACCTCGCAAAAGGCGACCATAACTTTTGCAGAAGATTTTAAAGTTCAGCATCGGTTAACATTATTACAAAATGAATCGTACAAAAGAAAATTAACAACATAACGTAAGCTATACAGAATGCGAACGAGTATCGCAATTAGTCCAACACGAAATGTTATCAAAAATTACACACAGAGAAAATTAAGGGGTTAAGGACTAATGTTATACGATCGTTATAAGCCATATAGCTATAAAGCAAATAGTATAAAATACGCATCAAGTGGGCAAATCTTTAGAGTGCAGCACTAATAAGCTAAATAAATTTTTCGGCACGTATAATTAATAAAAATTTTCTTTTTTACATATGAATATTGTGATTTTCTATAATAAAGCACTAAAATAAGAAATTTATATCGGTCCTCCATCACCCAACGATTCTCAGTTTCTCAGCATTGAGGGGAGTGTCTCACTCCATTTGTAAATACAGTGCGTCGACGTCAAAATCGTACACAACACAAATAATGTTCTCGCCTGCCGCATCGGCAATGAAAGGAGCTGACCTTTCGGTAATAGATAAAGGGAAAAAACGAAGAAAAATTCCGGTCGCATGCGATCTCGCGTGGGTTGGATGATAGAAGAGTAAGGTCACTAAAATATTTAAGAGTGAAATTATAAGAAAATAAATTTGAAAGTTAAAAAAAATAATTCTTGTAGTATTATCTTTGGACTAAGCGTTCCTTAATCCTTAAACAGGTTTCAAATTCGAACGTCGATTAAAGCAAAACGGCACAATGCCAGGTCACAGGTGGTGGATAGTGGACGGCTTATCAATAGGTAGGTTAGCGGTGAGTTAAATAAGCCGCCCTAACCGCAGCTCTGCTGGAAGGAGAGTCTCATAGGGAACTGGGGAGTGGTTAACCTCAGTTCATTATCTTCTGAGTGCCTATGATACCCAGCATGGAAGTGCGAACTGATGGCGCTATAAAACCATCGACTACCAACCACGGCGAACTGAGCGTCACGTCTTCCTGCGCTCTCGGGTCTCCAAGGAATGAGTTGGGAACCCCTATAAACGAGTCGTCCTTTGAATGGAATGGGACCCATTGGTTTGGGATATCCATATGAATGGCTGAATGGGTGGGTGAATGTTAGAGGGAGACGGGGACGGGAGTGCTCTATGAGCCAAGGGGCTAGATTAAGGTGTTATGCGACTCGTGCTGAAGATCGACTAGGCTGGGGGCTCTTTTAACAAAGCCCAGTCGTGAACGGGAGCCCTCTGGATACTTGGAGACCTCCACTTGTATCTAGCCTTCCCCATGTATACGAATCTCTTCGCGGGCGGACCATCATTTTCTCCGATATTCGTGGGAACAGAATATGGAATCAAAAAACAAAAAGTAGCTGCCAGCACCTCTCAAATGCTGGTGGAATCGGGGGCGGGGGTATCTTTGACTCCAGCCATCAGTGGGTCTAAACCTGGTTCCGAGGCTTGGAACTAGTGATAGTGGTAAGCAGGAGAAGGTCATTGCTCCTACGGTTTGAAGGTATAGCACTAGGCGTTCGGCCTTCCGTGCCTTGAATAGACTGGCCACAGTCCCGGAAGAGCGGTGGACGGAGGAACAGATACAAAAGGTTAAGTGGGCGAGGAACTGTATTGCCGATGTTGGCAAAGCTCAGAAGGAGGATCTTGGGTCGAAAAGACAGAGGTCCGGCGAGGAGGAGCAGGGGGTTTAGATTCCGAAAGGGAACGTGCCAAGCTTCAGTTGGCACAGTCGAGGAAGGGGCCTAAGCTCTTCAGCGACGTTGTGAAGGAGGGGCAGGTGGTGCTAGCCGTCGTGGACGGGTTTTCCTCAGAGCCCTTGAACAACACCCGGGACCACCGCCAATATGCAGGGACGCGGGTTGGTATCAGCGACGGCTGAAGCTGACCGCGTGCGCTGATCAACGATCATCCTTCTTGTACAGGAAGGCGATCGAGGAGGTAGGCGAGGTATCGCCAGGGGCTAAACTCAAGGAAATTCCCAAAGAGGAAATACCTAGCAGACGGAGGGCAATGGTCTTGCTCCCCACTCCCTTCCCAAGAACCTTGGATCAAGAATAACAAGATATGCGGTCTGCTAGCGAAGGGTTACACCCTTTTTCAAGCTTGTGGAACTGAAAAGAGCAGATCATGTATATTGGTGGGAAATAACATAAATGTTTTTCTACTTCCACAGTATAGCAATGGGGACATTACTGCGGTCTGTACAGAGACGGAGAGGAGAAGATTCTGGCTAGCAGCCGCATACATGGACCGGGAGATGCCAGTGCCGCCAGATATACTGGAGGCACTGGTTTTTGACGCAGAAAGGAGAAAGGTAGGAGTTATCTTGGGGTGCGACGCCAACGCGAACCATACCATCTGGGGTAGCTCGGATATAAATGGCAGGTGAGTTACTTTTGAATTTCTCTTAAGAACTAACCTCACTATTAGTAATATAGGCCAGGAACCTACCATTATTATTAGTACTAGACAGAAGGTGAGGAGGAGCATTCCTTCTCCGACCATAGCTACTTAACGTTTAAACTTAATCTTAATATTACAAAACAGTACTTGCTCAGAAATCTCAGGAGAACAGTATGGCGTGTATATTGGGATGTACTGGAGGGCATGCATTCCATCTAGAGTTCCACGACTCCCCGATACGGGTAGTGAACTGGATTCAAAGGTGGACACTCACTAGGGCTTGCAATACCTCTATGACGGTAGCCTGCCCTTTAACAAAGCTGAGGGGTAAGCGAAAATCTGTTTGGTGGAACCCTGCACTTGCGGAGTGCCGGAAAGTCTGTGAGTCTGCAAAAAGATTTAGAGATAGTCAAGACTGGGACTTCTATAAGGAATGCCTCAGAATATACAAAAGGGAATTAAGGAAGGCGCAACGAATTTTTTGGAGGCGCTTCTGTGATAGAATGGAATGGGTCTCGGGAATCTCGCGCTTAAGGAAAATTCTCTCTACCAATCCAGCTGTTCCAGGCTATCTGCTAAAAATGCATGGCGAATGGACGGTCTCTAGTGAAGAGACTCTTGATCTCTTGATGGAAACTCACTTCCCGGGAAGTGAGGATGTGTCGACTGCGGAGCCTTTGGATGATTGTGGGTCTAGGGATGAATGTGGGGTCCAACTGTTGTGTACAGAGGATACTCTGAACACTCGGAGAATAAAATAGGCTATAAGGGGTTCAAGCCTTTTAAGTCAGCTGGTCCAGATGGGATTGTACCAGCAGAAATTCAGAAGAACTCGAACGTCTTGCTTCCCTGGCTGGAAGTTATCTTCAAAGGGTGTCTGAAACTGGCGTACATTCCCAAGAAATTGAGGGAGGCTAGGGTGTTCTTCATCCCGAAGGAGGGAAGAAGCTTGTACAGCAACCCTAGGAGGATGCTGGATGTCTATATTCGTTCAAAAATTGTAATTGGATATTATCGGCAAGCAAATGACAGATAACACGGCCGCCTGGCTATCAGCGACTTCGGGTTTGAAGTGCCTACAAAAAGAGCAGCCGGATACCGGGACAGTAAACTTCTTCGCCGGCGACTCCAAGCTCGATGGTAGAGTGGGAGCTGATGGTGTATTCTGTGGGGGATTAAATGTAAGTTTATCTTTCCGTCTCCCCGAGTACTGCAGTGTGTACCAGGCTGAAGTTATAGCGTTTGAAGAGGTCATGAACTGGTTGAAGCATTTTGTAATATTGTTAACTGATATCACTATCAATGTGGACAGTCGGGCGGCCATTCGTTCTCTGGATTCAGTTTCCCTGGCGTCAGGGGTGGCGTTGGATTGTCACACATCTCTTAACAAGATGAGTGACATTTCAATATCCGGTCGGTCTGGGTTCCAGGCCATTCTGACGTTGAGGGAAATTGCAGGGCAGACGAGTTAGCAAGGTACGGTACGACTCTCCAGCTGGAACCTGGGTGAGCATGTGTAGGAAGGCAGCAAGCCATAGGGAAGCAGTTGCCTTGACAAATGCTAGGTGGATCACCAGTCCAACTGGCAAGGTAGCGAAACAAGTATGGCCTGAGCTAAACTTGAATCGCTCCAAGATCTTAATCACACTGAGTAAGCGTGATTTAGGTAGAATTATAAGGATAATTACCGGGCACTGCATTTTCGGAGATCATGCAAGAAGGCTGCGGGTCTGGGTGCAAATGACCTCTGCAGAAGCTGCAAGGACGAAGAGGAGGAGGAAACTCTTGTTCACTTCCTTTGTTCGTGTCCTGCACTAGTTGGCAGAAGACATGATCACTTGGGCAAATACACTATGGACAACCTGTGTGATCTTGATGTGATGAAAATGTCAAAAAAATGGTTATTATGAAATTAGGAAGGTCTCAGTTGCTTAATAGACATGTTTTGAGAACTTTAATAGGTACTTCATCGGACACTCCATTCTAAACAAGAAACCCGGGTTTTTGGTGTTTCAGAGCATTCCGTTCGCGATAATCTTGGTTTTGTTGAGTCCTAAGTTCATGACGAGGACGTGAATCTAGTTAGTTGTTTAACAAGAACTGTTTTCCCCAGATCTTCAAAAGAATTGCAATTGAAACCAACAAACGATGAGTGGTCGATTCTGGTGTCTTTAGGAAATAGGATTTTTTTCCTATTTTGGGAAAATTTTTGATCAGTTTTTCCCTAAAATATCTTTCCTATGGTTTATTGTGGTACACATATAGGAGTACATTTTTCCCAAAGTCTTGATTAAGTTGAGTATTGAAAACCATGACTCTGTAAGCGGTTAATAAATGTGAAATTTACATTAATTGTAATGTAATTTTAATTTATTTGTCAAATTAAAAAAATTAAATTAAAAGAATATTGTATGCGTTGTAAAAGAATATCTTTCCGTATAGAAGAATATCTTTCCGTATCTGTAGTTGCGGAAAGATAAACGTTAAAACTGCGATAACTAGGAAAGAAAAATTCCTATAAGACACACCAGTGGCCCTATTCTGGTTTTCCCGGGGAATTGGGAAAATCGTTTGCTGTAATTACAAATTGCTCTAATTCCCAAATATATATTTCCCGCTCCCAAATGTGTATTCTGGCGGACAGGGAATATTTTTTTTGGGAATTTTTTTTATGTAAATATTTATAAACTAAAACACGTATTGCGACCTTATTACAAGTTTAATTTATTTATAAATATATATTTATTACTATTAGCAAAAATAATGTTTCAAAATTTAAAAAGGTACGAATTACAATTCCCCCAAAAAATAATGGGGAAAAATTAACGTTAAAACTGCTATAAAATGGAATTATATTTTCCCAATAAAAAAAACTCCCAAACGCCAGAATACACTTTGGGGAATAAAAAATTCCCAACTGCTAGAAAAACGTCACTAATTTCCAATTCGCTGGGAAAACCAGAATAGGGCCACAGAATAAACTTATAGGAAAGAAATACAAAACTGCTATAAAAATTTAAAATTCTTTCCTATTTCCTATTCCTATAGGAAAACCAGAATCGACCCAGAGGCAAGAGAACGAAAAATAAAATTTCAAGATTAAGTCACACATAATGAATGCATTTATTATTTAAAAGCCAGGCACATACGCCTATGTGCTCTTATATCAGTATTTAGTTTGGACATTTGGAAATGATTCGAAAGCAATAAAAATGACTGTATAATTCATCATGCTTCTGCATCTGGTCCATCCGTTTCAGAGTATTTCATTAAATTTTTTCATCAGCTCATTGAATGTCCTCTTCTGTGCCCTTTTAATTTCCATCTTCAATTTCGCTTTTAACTGCTTTAGTTCGATAGCTGTATGCAAATCTTTCACTCGATTGTATTTTGTTTGTGCGGCTTGCTTGGCCTCCCACAACTGCTGTATGTTATCATTCCACCAATGCTTGTTGTGATGATTTCGATAAAAACGTTGACATTCGGAGGGATCTGCATATTCATCGTAGTCGGGTGCATCCAGCTCAGGGCTACGGTTGGGCGGCGTTTCATTTTTTAGATCATCCAATATATTCACGGTGTTAGTCCAGAGCCCGTCCAACTCAGAACAATGTTGCATTTTTTCGATCTCACGACGTGTTTTATAACGGCAATTATATTTCGTGTGACCGAAGCGTGAACAGTTGTTACATTGTTGCGGTGGTGGAATAAAATGAGAAACGCGACAATTAATATTATATAATTGGATTAATTCAGGTTTGTATTCGCCGCGAAATGTTAGCTTGATTGTTTCGGTTTGTTCGAGTGCGCCGGTCTCCTTGTTTCGACGCATAAACCGTTCCGCCTCAATTATTGGCGCATAGCTCGTATAATTCTCCATTACTTCGTGCATATTTATTTCGAGTGAGATCTGTTTTATAATGCCATGCGTTCGGGGCAGGTACATTTTGTAGCCCTGTTGCTTGAGATACTCGCATCGCAATAAACAATTTGCACGTACCGTATTGTTGTACACAACGACATAGCGGCTTCGAGTTTTTTTATTCGCATGCATGATATTCTCGTAATCGGAAAGATTCACATATTTTAGTTGTTTTGCTATTTGAATTATATTCGAGTCTTGTTTGTCGATTATTACTGAATAAGGGCCGATTTCTCCGGGTGCGTAAATGTTTTCATTGTCCGGTATCCGATGAATATCTGTTTGTTGAAACGGAGGACATGGTTCCGATGTCATGAGTACCACTACCGCTTCGAGAAATTACCTAAAACCATAAATGAATTTTAGAACACTTCTTAATCTGACACGTGTTCGGTTGTATGAGTGATTATGCCTGTTTATTACTGTTTTCGCGCATACCAAATTAATTTACTTAATGCAAACATGATAAAGGGCAGATCCTTGATTACTAAACCGATAACACTTACCCGTTTTGAAAATGCTAATGGCTTAAAAGCAAATAGAAATAATTTTAAGTCCGTCGCCGCGCACCAGCTGCTTCCATCATAAATATTTTGACAGATCTACCAAAAACCAAACAAAACAATGCTGTCGCATCTCAATTTCATTGTCAAACAGTTCCTATAAATTGCGGAAGATGTCACGCAAGCTACAAAAGTGCATCGTTAAGTTGGAAAATACACTAAAATTTCAGAACTCATCCAAATGTCAAAATAAAATCAAATAAGAAATCAAAAATTCGCAAAACGATAGAACGTCAAAAAAATCTTTTGTCCTTCTAAAAAAAAAGCAAAAAATTGAATTTCTTGAATAAAATGTGATCACAATTAATAATTAAAGTATTTAGTAGTGTAGATAAATATGTGTACATAATGTTTAGTGAAAAATTATTCCGTTATAAAGACAATTATCTAGTATAAAAAAACCATCTGCAAGAAGTTTGGTTATCGTTTAAGTAAATAGTTGGAGAATTTATTTGAATACGTTTCACGCGTAAACTCCTAAACTTACGTGAATTATAAATATTTATAGTAGACAGATATTTCGTGTGTGTATTCTATTATACTGTGGGAGAAGTTATCACATTCACAAAAACGTTGTCATGGTGACGTCAGTAATAAACAGGCATTAGAAAATCGTTAGGCTAGTTTATTTATAGTATCCAGTCGTGTCCCAACTCAGTAAAATAACAAAATGATTGATAATCTGATAAGCTACTTTTATTATTGGTATGTGCGGCCAGTTATTAAATGGTTGCTGTTCCGTTTAACGCGACTGCATGAATTGCAGCGATTATGCTATGGGGCACCAAGTGGAGCCGTACGAATTAAAAAAGTTGAACGGTCACTGGAACTGTCGAAACAGCAACCAATTCGACTAATGGTGAAAAATCTCAACGACTATGTGGAGCAGGTAAACAATGAGAATTTCTTTAAAATGGATGTGATTGATATATGCGTAGCCACTGTGCTGCAGACAAAGCGAATTAATCCGAGGGTACATATGGATTTTCCGAAACTGTTCGGTCGATGTGCTGAACAAATTTGGGGCTATCGCCGATTGTATCATATAGTAGAAAATATGAGAACGACGCCTTATGATTGTGAAAATTCTGAACATGAAAGAAAACTATTGCAGCTGTGGAGTTTGTTGATGCCAAATGTACCACTTGACGGCAGGATTAGTAAGCAGTGGCAGGATATTGGATTTCAGGTGAGAATTATTTGCGTCTGAATATTGTAGCTAGACAAAACCCTAATAATCTCTTGGTTTATCGCTGGATTACACCGATAATAATGTTTGAACACCACACCTACTTAGTAAAACTGTTTTTTTATAATCATAATTTATTATCAATTACAGGGTGACGATCCAAAAACGGATTTCCGTGGCATGGGCATTCTAGGGCTTGAAAATTTAATTTATTTTGCTCGCGAACACAACAATACAGCTAGTCACGTGCTGCTACATTCTCTACATCCCCAGTACGGTTATACATTTGCCATAGTCGGAATAAATCTCACCTCGATGGCATGGAATCTACTAAAATCCGGAATGGCCAAAACACATTTCTATAATATCTCAAAGAGCTTACCCGCCCTAGACACATTTCACGAGCTTTATTGCTACCTATTCTTCGAGTTCGATAAGTACTGGATAAATTGTAAACCACGTAGTATTATGGACTTTCCATATATCCAAGAGAATTTCGAATCGAATATTTTAAAGCAGTTGGAAAATAGTAAAACAATATTGAAAATAAATTTATCAGTGGAAAATATATGATTAGCATATCATACACCGCGTTAATAAGTGAAATTTTCGTTTTAGACTAGGGATCGAATTTTTTTCATTTAGATAGGGTTTAGATTTTTGTATTACTTTAATTAAATGCTTTAAGCTTAAACATATTTTTTTTATTTAATTTAGGTTTATTTTTAGTTTTTAATGATATTGATAATTATTGTGATTGGAATTATAATTTTTTCGTTTCGTTATCGATTTTGTAAACGGCGGAAAGTGAATTGGCGCGAAAGGCCCTTTGGCGTTTTTTTTATAATGCTAATAAAATTAATTTGATAGACCATATTGTTTTGGGTTTTGTATTCCAGTTGCAGAAGATTACTAAGCTATGTCGAATGGTAAGTAAAATCTATAGAATAAGAAATGGAGAGATGAATATGTTGTGGCGAACACTCCACCTTTCTTTTACCACGAATGTATTCGTAGATCTCGAATACACTACACTTGATTTTTAAAGCGTGATTTTTAAAGGGTGTGTAAATTTGACTGCATGTGTCCATCAAAGATCAGCAAGCTGTAAAAGAAGTCAAAGCCATCCGACTGAGCAAAATCTGGATAACATCCTGATGAAAGTCACCAATTCTCATCGTCTGACCAAAAATTGGAAGATCCTTAAACAGGGGGAGAATAAAGGGGACTCTAGATATTCCACATGGTGCGATAAATAATGAATCCCTACCCCCGCTTGCAAACCCAAATAGATAGTTCTTATTTAACAATCGTGGCCCGTGGGTAAACAAAAACAGAATCTGTAGCGAACGGGCTCACGAATCGTACACTTAGGTAAACTAGGATACCTTAAATATGTAAAGTAGTCTCAACATATTTATATTCTAAGAATAATGCGACGGTGACGTAATCGCGATCAGCTTAGAGATAGGTGACTACAATGTCAATATCTGGCTGGTACTTGCTTGGTGGTCTATAACAAGGAGCAGGCTTAACTAAACAACCTTGGAGAGTTAATTTTAGAGGCTGTGAATGCACGTCACTCAATCTGGGGGAGCATGGACATCAATGAAAAGGAGAAAGCCATTATTTGATTAACTTCTTTTTAAGGCTGTATGGTACTGAGAAAATAAATTTCTCTCTTAGTATTGATATTTAAATGCCCCTAAAATGGATGCAATGGTTTGTTTCTTTAATAAATTTGAGTACCAAAATTTTGTATAATTTGCTTACTACACTTTACTTATATTGTTTATATGTATGTGTAAAATCAATTAATAAATTATTTTTTCATTATTGCTGATAAAAAATCTTGCCTAAACCACTTAACTGGGATACAGTTTTATTTCTTGATTTGCTATCTACGGACAGTAAAACGTACCAAAATAATCGTCATTGCGGCGCAGAAAAAAGTAAACTTGTTAAATTTTACATTTTCTACGTCATTTCAAGTTGACACGTTAAAAAAAACGATAAACTTTGAAGCATAACCATAGGCAAACTGCAGTTTTTATTTGAATGATCTTGTATTTTAATTCCGCAATTATACATTTAACCTCATCCTAAAGAACGAATTAAGTCAATTGATAATTTTTGGTGTTCACAAATTGATTTCTTGTACACATCGTTTTTGACAATTTGAGTGCCATACAGCCTTAAATTAAAAGTTAAACTTTTAGTTTTCAATATGGGATAAGATGAAATATTTGTTACGAAAATTATGCGAGGGGTGTTAGACGGGACTCTCATTTCTGACTCTATCTTTCGAATGGTCAAGAATTGGAGAGAAGGGAATGAGGATTGTTTTTTGGATCACCGATGTTACTTGATCTATAATATAGACGTTCGACATGCTACTCGAAGACCTTTAGGCACCTAGAAGGAAAAAGTTCTAGCATATACAATAGGGAAATACTAGAAAGAGCCTTTCCCTCTAAGGATAAGATTAAAATGTGTAATGGAGAACTGAGTAAGACACACGGATGATTTTGAAGCCTGTGTGATATCGAAGGGACTTCGAGACCTCAGCCGGCTTAGGTGTATAAATTTGAGGTAGTATTACGCCTAGTAATAGCGCAGAGTCTCAATAGGCGTACTGATAAAGGAAGTTGTAGCTTTACATATTTGCAAAAATACTACATACCATCACTCGATATTGACAGTGCCTTAATAATGTAAAGGCTGAGGCAGAAATGTTAGCAAATTAGTCATATGCTTATAAGTTGGCGCCAAATTGAGGGGATCCTCATCGCGATCTATCGCTTGCGCTCTCCAGTTGCAATGTCCTATTATACGTAGGTCTTGTTCGACGTCGTCATGCAAGAGCAGTCTGTATCTTCTCTGTGACGTACATTGGTTGGTTGTTACTGGAACTCTTTATTTATAATACGTTGTTGTGGGGAGACCTTGCAAAGTGGTCCACCTAATTCACGTGGCAGAAATTGTTTTTTTATGGTTCTTGAATCCGATATTCGTTTTGCGCAATTGCACCAAAGATGGAACGAATGATGTTCCTCTGAAAACTAGATAACATTCTACACCCATTGGAGATCCGGGTATGTAACTCTCGTTTCCGAAAGCCATCACAAGTCTTAGAAGTACCTTGGTTGGGCGTACAAAACGCGGTATGCGGTATCAATTCTGACTTTTATTTCTGCCTGCATACCATATGAGGATAGTATTTCTGACCCGAGGTATTTGATATCTTCTACGATATCCGTTTAACACCAATTAGAGGAAAATTCCTGGTAGCTCATCTTTAAAGTGACCTGAAGGGTTTTATTATTCCTCAGTACGCCATGTCAGATTTTGGCCGTAAGACTAATTTGACAAAATTTGTCTTTTGCACAAATTTGCACATTCAAGTGCTCGATATATGCAACATCATATCACTGAACAGTGAGATAATGACTTTGAAAGTACTATTTATTTAATCATAATCTCATCCTCTTGTACCGCGTCCTTATCAGACGAAGTAATAATCTGTATTGATTGTGCTATGTATAGTCAATATTTAATTAATTCAAATAAGTTCATCGCCTAAATATTTTCTAGATAAGAGAAAAAAAAATTCCGCATTATAAATAAATCAAGTCCAATTTAATGATAACACATAAAAATTTTCCGATGTTGATGTAAAACTTTTATGAGCGTGGAAATTTGAAAACCTGGCAGTGGAGCACATTTGGAAATATTCACACGGGTCAAAGAAATATGAATAACTTTCCCCCGAATAATACAAAAATGGTGGAATATTTCGTTACTTTCTTTTTCATATATGTATACATGTTGGTTCTGCACCAATCATAAATAAAATGGGCGTATATTTTTATTTTCACCCCTTATACAAATAACATTTTCACCCCACAATGTATATTACCCAAATTTCGTTCGAGTTTATTATACGCAGCCACGACAGGGGGGTTGAGTCGATCAAAATAAATCGAAAAGAGCAAAACACAATTTCGGAAATGAAAAATTCAGTTGCAGTTACACAATAAACACGGTTAGTCGTTTCCGATGCGTATCCATTTCCGATCAGTTCAATAAATATGTTAGCTTTTTTGACATAAAGCCGGCAATTAAATTTTTCCACGGTGACACGTGCGACTTTCGTGAGAATTACTAGTGTGGTGTTGTTGTTCTGTGTGTAAAAAGATAATACGTAAAGTAGCGCCCGCGGAGTGTGCAGTGCAATTGAATAATAATTGAGTGAATTGTTGTGTAACTAATTTATGGTAAATAAATACAAATGTTTATATGCGTACAAGTGAGTTGTCGATTATGTTAAGTAATTGTTATTGAGTGTGTGGTCCCGGTCACGTGCAGTATATTAGTTGGATATTAGTCTCGAATAGGCGTTTATCAAAAGGATTTTGATTTAATTGAAGGTGGGTTTGATTTACTTAGATTTTATTGTTTTTGGTGGTCTATAGTGATAGTTAAGCACTACTTTGAAGGTATATAGTGTCGTTTAGAGATGGTCACTGCAAAATAAGCGTTCTATTTGGGAATTTCGGGATTGTGACTCCACATTTCTGGTCAATCAAAAATCAGTTGATATCATTTCAGGTTCCAGTTCTTTGCTGGTACTTAGACCATGATTAATATTAAATTGAGGAACCTCCAATTCAGCAAATGTGCTTCTCTTCTTCTGTACTACTTCTTGGTAGTATATAAACAAAACTAGCTAGAATTATTGCATGATTTTCCTATCATAAAAGACCGTGTGTTCTACATCTTCCAAGCGTGTGTCGCCTTTCAGTTGGTCCTCAACTTGTACAGAGGTATATGCTGAAAATTTTATTTCACTTGTTTCAGGTAAATATCTCAGTTATATATCTAGTGCGATGTAACAAGGCCTCCATAGTGAGTTGTAGTGCGTTGGATAACGGTCTTCAAGCCTTCAAAAACTGCCTTTGTAGATTTAGTTGTCCACTTAGTTCAAAATAATATATGATGCTCCCATTCTCTTTGGGAACGCAATTACCAAATCAGAATGCGTCAAGCATATGGGCATAAATTTTAACATTAAGCTATATGGTTATGGAAACCACATCGTGAGACAAACTTAAAAAAGCACAGCGTAATTTTGGCAATTTCGTAAGGCATTGGTTTTGAAATAAATGAGTCACGCCGGAGAGAATTAAAGGAGAGCTCAAATACTTTTGCTACTTTTTTAACACCAAACATCTTGACAACGGAGGTCATCCAACGTTTGCTGAGTTTCCGCAATCCGCAGCACCCCTTTTAATCAATCATTAACATTTTCTTACGGATTTTTCACTGAAGTGAAAATTTCCAGATAAAGGCCATTTTCAAAACCTGATCTAGAAATAATGTTTCATATGCTACAAAGGTATTACATTTCTTTCTTTGATAAGAACAATCCTGTATAATGTACAAAAATGTTGTGTAAAACCGGTGCACATTAAAAAAAAAATCTTTTGTTGGTTACTTCATACTACACGCAGATGAAATCCAATATGTGGTAATCCATTAAATAAACGCTTCGTGTTTGGTGGGTCGTGGGTGGAATCAACTTCAACTGAGTCAATCGTAATCGTAGATACGTTGTTGGCCTCCAGCGAACAAAGGCGGGCGTATAACCTGTACTCTTGCGTACCGCCGTGGTCTTGACAAAACGCACAGCATGAAGATATTTTGGTCAAGACCCATGTTCGAAACTCAAATGAAATTAGACTTTTAATGTTTCGATTTCTGAAGGCATTTAAGATATCGCAGTTACCTTATTAGGATTCGGTTAAATAACTTCTGGTGTCAAAACAAGATGATGTCTATAAGATGCCCGGAAAATCGTAAGATATTAATTAAATCATCGATATACACGAACATAGTGAGATCCTAAATTTCTACCTTCGTTCGATCAATAAGACGTTGGAAAGTGGAGGGCTCATTTTTAACACCAAATGACACAATTTTAAAATGATAAAGTCTGATTGGACAAATAAATGCCATTTGTAGCCAGCATACGCGTTAATCTAGCCATTATCCTAGACATGAACATTGTGCATTGGACCAAGTGTATAGAATATCTTCGGCATAGGATATCGATCAGCGATGAAATCGAATTTAGTTTTCTATAGTTAACGCAAAACATTAAGATGAACTAGGTTTTGGGACTAACACTACGGGTGCGACCTATGAAGATTCACACTCCTCAAGAGACTCGATTAATTCAAATGCCTATTGAAGACGCCTGACCTAATGGAACTTTGGTCTGTAAAACCAATCTATTAAAATTTTAAAACAAATGATGAAAAATAACCCTGGGCCAAAGCCACTTTTCTCGACGCTTTAAACGTCCTGATCCCAAAAATTAAGAAAAAAAAAACGTTTTTCCGTCTACCTGGATATCTGGATCGATGGATGTCAGTACCGATGATAACTCAAGAACGGCTTATGCTATTCGATTTTTTCTCCAATCTTCTATTATTTTTAATGCGGAGAATTGAAAAGCTTTTGTGATTTCTACCATAAGAGCCGGATTCGATTGGCGTTAGCAAAGTACTTGCAAGTACTTGTGAGTAGATGTTCAATGGAACGCGTATTTGTTAGTTAGAAGTAAAACAACAAAACAAATATTTTGATTGAGTTGTTATGAGTAGCTAGAAGTACTTTATTAACGCCAATGGGACCTGGTTAATATGTTGCATACATGTTAAGTAATTAACATATTATGATCTCGCCTATTGGGTTGATGAGCAAGCAATTCAGCATTGGTGAGACATTTATTCAAAATAATTGTTCAATTTAAGGTTTAGAACTTTAAAACATTTTTGTGAGGTTGGGGACATCTGTGGTTGAATAGTGGCACTAAAGGTGGTTTTATAATAGCCTAGAAATATAAATCTAGGCGCAGCAAGAATATTCGATCGGTGTTTAAATACGAGTGCAACAAACGCAATCAGTCCGGTTTGGTGTGACATTTGGGAGAGGTACGCAAAAGATTAAAAGCGAAAGTGAATAGCGGTTTAAGTGAGAATTGATGTAAAACCTCAACCAGTCAAACTTAAGAGCTTAAGTTGTGCTCCGTTTTGGACCACTTAGAAGAGCGGTACGACCACCAAAATTTTAGAGGTCAGTTGTTTATTTGTGACGAGAAGCCTATAAAATTTTGGTGATTGTAGCACTAACCGAAGTGGTGCAATCGGCGTTTAACTTAAGCTCTTAAGTCTGACTGGTTGAGGCTTAAATGGTGTATTAAATGGATTAATTAGGAATTATTTGTAGTTGTGATTGTGTGTTGGTGATTTAGTTTGTTAGTAGTGTTGGCAAAATAAGAGTGGGAAAATTATGGTTGGAATATTTCGGGGATATTCCAGTAATGGCATGAATATTAGGTAAATATTTGAAAATTATACAGAGATTATTCCCCGTATTTTCCCGAATATTTTGGAAATGTGTGAAATACGTGAATTGTTGTATCGTCAAATTCTATAACGATATGCAGGGCAATTTCGTGGCAATTGGAGACAGCGGTGGAATATTCAATATTTGAAGGCGGGTGTTAACTTGTTGAGGATTTAACGGTCACGGAATTAAAATTCCAAAAGAACCGTAATTGACCGACGTGCTTGTAAAAATGAATTACTATTGCGACAACGTGAAACTATGGAAAAGCAACACATACACGTTAGATGATGGAGGCAGTTCTTGGGCCACCTGGAACATTCGAAATGACATAATTATTGGTTGTCATAATTCAACAAAACAAAAAAAAATTGATCAACTATTCCAAAAATTGAAACAAAAATTTGATCAACGAATTAAAGGAGTTGCAACAAATGAGAGAACAAATGAAGCGGAAAACCAGGACAATGGAAAAATGAGACGAGAAATTAAAGAAACCAGCTCAGAAATTTCAAAGATAGACCAATCGAGACATGAAACATATGGCTAAAGAGACGATGATGTAGTCGATGCGGAGTAGATAGTCGAGCATTCAGAGAACGATGGGGAACAGATGTTGAAAATGATTGTCGGGAATAAGGCAGAACCGGGTGGAACCATTGGGCTTTATGGAATCGACTGGTGGCACAGGGAAGAGCCACAGTTCAAAAAGAACGAATCGAGGTACTCGGGATTTTGGATGCTCAACCGGATGCATAATGAGCTAATGATATTTATTAGTCGACTAGGAGGGTTAGTGTCCACAGTGAAAGGGGTTGACGGCGGATCACCGGGTAGGAATGGTTTCGACGATTTTGGTGTAAGGATTGTTTATGTAATGAAGAATGGCAGTAACCCAGAGTTGTGCACCAAGCATGATGAAAGTTATATTATGCTGATGATGAAGATGTTGAGGTTAACGTAAAAATCAAAGAACTCGTTGCAGATGCGGTGATGCTTTCGCGATAGATATACATAACTGGAACAAACAGTGGCCAGATCAATATCGGACTATTGGAGCGGTAATTTTTGGATCGGATGAAGTTCCGTTGGATAAAACATTGGGATGTGTCTGGAGGAGATATCGGCTAAAGCAAGTTGATATTGCAGAAGGACAACCAATTGTGATTTTTAAGGTAGCAAGGATCACCGGAAGTTGTGATTGGTGATTGGCAATTCACAGGAAGACTGTTCAGTATGAATTTTGCAACGGCCCTTTGATGAAAGAGAGATTTGTGGAATATATCCGCCAACGTGGTTGCAAGAATTCTTGTAGAGTAAAGGCAAGCAACAGCCATATGGAAGGCGATCCGCTTGAAAGACAGCTTTTGAAAGAGGTGAAAAAATGGCCAGAAATTATGAGATGCGAAAGCGATGTTACATTGAACGGGCTATGCCATACGCCGGTAAAATTCGAGGGCAGAGAAGATCATTTTTGAAATGCGGGTCAAAGAGAGCGCTGGCTATTTGTAAGGAAAACCACGGTATTAATGAATGAATGTGTCTGCACGTGTTGACGAATATAGAAGAGGCGCGTGCTGTGCCAGCAGTGTTGGGGGTGATTGTTGTCAAATGCAATGAAGAGTAGCGGCAAGGTTGGATGGCATCGAGAATCGAAAGGGAAGGACGAATGTGAAGTTGAATTGGTTTGCGTTACACGATGTAGCATACAGAGGCGGAAGCTCGGATTCTGTTCGGGACGAACAGGCTTAGGTGAGGGGTAATGTTACGATCTCGCCTATTGGGTTGATGAGCAATTAATTCTAGTGATCCCAGATGTTGAATAGTGACACTAAAGATGGTTTTATAACTGTTTTGTTGTGTAGTGGATTATAGTAGTCTAGAATAGAATCTAGAATAAATTTAGGCGAATTTAGAATATTCGATCGGTGTATAAATACGAGTCCAACAAACACAATGAGTCAGTCTTATGTTGATTTCGATTGATATTTTCCATAGTAATGAATGGAACAGAAATGAACTACACCGCTTTTATATGTGAAAACAATATATTTGTTTCGTCTTTGCTGTCATGTCATGTCAATGATTGACAATTGTTTGTTGTAACGTAATAATCGAATTAAAGTTTCCGATTATTAAACACGTATGTTTTGACAAGTATAGAAAAAAATGGCGTATGACAACAACAAAAAATGGATTACTCGACCAAAAAACCTGGAGTAAAGAAAATTACCCTGGGTGTGGCAAAATATTTCCCTTGTGGTATTTTTTTTTTCAATCGAACATTTTGACAGCAGTTGGAGTACCATTTTTACCCTCAGTGTAACATTTATCCTTCAATCGAAATCAATATTAGTAGGTCTTTCGAGAGCTTAGGTACACGAAAGCTTAAAAGCGAAAGTGAGGAGCGAGAAAATAATAAAAAGTTTTCATTTCGTTCCGATTCGTTTCGTTTTCAAAAGGTTTTTTTAACTTAAGCACATAGTTTTCGTTACGTTTTGAGTTTTTTGTGCGTTATTTGACAGATCAAACTTTTTTAAATAAATAGAAATTTAAAAAATTGTATTGTATTGTTCACACTGACAAAAAAACGATAACCATAAATGTCAAAGTGAATAATTTGAGGTTGTTGTTTAAGTTTTTTTTTTTTAATTTTTCTTTTTTCGATGCATTTTGACATGTTCAGCTTAAAGGTTGGAACGATACGAAAACTATATGTGCCTCGACCTTAAGTGATTTAAGTGAAAATAGTGGTGTAATTAAAAACTGTAAATTATTGTTGTATTAAGGCTGTGAGCCAAACTTAAGGTAAATCTTTTACTACGGTAAAAACCGGTTTTAGGATAGATTTTTCAATAAGTTTGCCATATCGTTTCTGAAAAATGATTGAAACTACTACTAAAAATTTACTTAAAATGGACTTTTACCACAGAATAAATATTATCCAGAAGCCATTGAGTAGACTAAAAAAAATTACCTATCGACCATTTTCCTACCTTTTTTTTAACGACTCTGGACTGTAATTAATTTAATATTTATATTAATATATTTTAATACTTTATTTAGTATTTATTAATATATATTTCAAATTTGAAACTCAAAAATAATAAATTTTTCCTTCCTGGAAAAAAATGTTCGTACCATTTCGCGAAGCAAGGTCAAAACAATGAGTCGATGTTTTTCTATACAAAAATAGTGTTATGACATTTCTGTCTATTCTGTGTTTTTACCTTAAGTTTTCCACAGAGCCTAGTATAGTTTTAAAATAAGAGTGGGAAAATTATTGTTTCGGGAATATTTCAGTAGTGGCGTGAATATTAGGTAAATATTTGAAACTTAAATAGAGATTATTTCCTATATTTACGCGAATATCCTGGAAATGAGTGAATTACGTGAATTGATGTAGTAACTGTCAAATTATATAACGATATTCACAATCCAGTGATACGAACCGAATTTGACAGGCAGGGCAAATTTGAACCAATACTATTGGCGATTTTCATCGAATGTATAGATAGCGTTGGTTTCTACGTCTACAAGGGGACGAGAATTGTCAAATTCATTGTTATGACAGTTTTATTACTCCTTGCTTCATAGCAAATTATACTTTGTTGAAAATCGCGAACACTTTATTTTACTACATAAAAGAAAGTGAAAGGATACTTCAGAGAAAAAGAACAAGGACAGAAAAGTTGAAGTAAACTCGAAACAGATTATGCCGATGATTTCTATATTCACAGTTATTCGCACATAACTTATCATCAGAATTATGGCTGTGTGCCAAACTTAACGTAAATCTTTTACTACAGTAAAAAACTAAAAACCCGTTTAAGGACAGAATTTTCGATCAATTTGTCATACGGTTTTACAAAAATAATTGAATTTACCTAAAAATTTACTTAAAATTGACTTTTACCTTATGTTTGGTACACAGCCTAGTAATAAAATTTTCCTTAGATCTATTAAGAAAATTTAATGAAAACTTTAATTCGGTTTAATATTTTTCTATTGAAATCGTATACAAACACTGGTTAAGAGTTCCGATCCACAAATTTTTGATCTGTGCCTCGCCGTAGACTACTCGCCAGGCTGATTTTCGTTGCAGAATTTCAAAAAACTAACAGGTGCACACACTGAAAAAACAAAATTAGTAAAGTCAAAGAATCTACATTCTTTGATTTTTATTTTGAAGTATTGAATAAAACTTTCTTGATTTTAAATAATATATTACATGCATCATACAATACAATTTTTTAAATTTGCGAACACGCATTCTATGTTTTCGATAATTACTCTTTCTTTAATTCGAACAATGTAGTTTCAGAAATATAGAATACAAATGTTTGAATTTGCAAACACGTATTCTTAAATTTCTCAAATTTTGCTATTATTATATTACCTACTCGCTCTTGATTCTCCAAATTGATTTATTATTTTGTGTGCTTTAGTTTCCCAATATCAGAAAAAGTTTTCTTTGATCTTGAAAATATATTAGTGGAAACATAGAAAGAATGTTGTAAATTTGCAAATACACTTTCTATAATTTTCAGTATTAGTATTTTGAAGTTTCTGATTTGGTGATATAATTCGCTAAATCGATAAGTTCTTGTTTTATACTTATTAGTACGAAACCAAGCTGTCAAGAAGAGACCTAAGAAAGTTCTCATTTTTGTAAGGGTTTGTATATTTTTCGGTATACAAGTACCTTAGGGTTAAAATGAGGTGGGGGGGAGGGATTGTTATTTATTTAAAATCAATAAATCTTGCCCTCAAATTCATTAAATCAGACAATTTTAATTGTATATATAATTTTAAATGTTTTATATGAAATTAATAAACAAATCTTTGTTTTTGGTAATTAAATGTCTAATATGGAGAATCTTAATTGACATAATCATGGAAAAATTTAGATGAATTAAATAAAAAAATCTACCCTTTTATAAAAAAATTATCCGATATTGCAAATCATAATTCACATATGCAATGAATTAATTTAATAAATTAGGGAAAGTTGAACATAAATTGTTTGAATCCGATAATTTTATATTCTTTAAATATTAAAATGTTTTATATAAAATCATAAAAAAATTCCTCGATTCAGCAAACCGGCTCGCTGCGAAAATAAAGAATCTTGTTTTGTATTATCAAAGAAACTTAATGTATGGCTAAAAATCATAGAAAATATTTGTTGATATCGGACTACGTTTTGTTTAATATTAAAGAATCATTTTTTTCTGTGCAGACATCACTATATACTGCAATTAGCAGAGCAAACTGTTTTATTTAATTACTGAGAACCCCATCTATGATTAAAATACCAAAAAACCATACTGCGATTACAAGTTTTATGAACCCGAAAAAATTAAAAAATAAAATTAATAACCACTTTCCACACGTTTACTCCACACCACCCCTAAAACTTCATAGCTAAACCGTTGATGCACGTGCACTATCATTTTTTTAATTTTAATGTTAAATAGTAAATATATAAGTAAATAGTAAATATTTTTTGTTATCAAAAAAATTATCAACAACAATTTACAAACGAATTATGAGTGTTGGTAAATATTTGTACACGGGATTTGTTTGCGACTTAAAACGGTGTTCGAAGGCAGTTCATCGTAAAAAGGGTTAGTATTTATAAATACTAACACCTAATAAACCGCGAATATTTTTTTTTTTTCATTTTAATTAAATCGATTATTTATTATCCAAGTACAATGTACAATATTTGCATACCGCGATAAATATGTCTGCAAATTTAATTAGACGTGTCAATCATGTTTCAATTGATTAACACGTTCTATACCTGCGCATATACTCGATATGTGTTTACATTACCATCATACACAAATCAACATCATAATATTAACATGATCGATTGATAAATGCAGGAAACGCAAATTTGATTGTTTAGCAAATAAATTGGTGAATTGTTATTATTATTTAGATTTAGAATTATGCTTTGATGTAAATTGTGTTTAGCAACTTGATTTGAAATGAAAGTAAATTTTATATTGTATTATTTATTTTTTCAGATGAATCTACTTTATACGAAATAATCTTGGACGAGAGAAGCGAGATACACGCACACACACACACACACAAAATGTTTTCACTCGAAGGTTTTGACTTCGAGTCGGCAATGACCCGCCATCTATTCGACGGCCCATCAAACACGAATGGTTCGTCGAATAGTTCATCAGACTTTTTCTTATGCGATGATGATGACGATGACATCATGGACGAGGACGTCGATGACGACGATGAAGACACAACTGACAGTAGCGACTGCAGTGGCTTTAATAGTGACCAAGAAAACACCGATAAAGCAATTGTACATAGTAATCGAATGTTAAATCGTAATCATCATCATCATCACCATCACCATCATCATCACAATAGTAATAATATTATAAATAATAGTAATAGTAGTAATAAATTGCATAGCCATCACCATCGACGGTTAAAAAATGCCAAGCAACAAGCCCAACAGAGACAAGCAGCAAATTTACGGGAACGTCGTCGCATGCAAAGTATAAACGAGGCGTTCGAAGGTTTGCGATCACACATTCCAACGCTGCCGTACGAGAAGCGGCTTAGTAAAGTGGACACATTAAAATTAGCGATCAGTTATATAACATTTTTGGGTGATATGGTGCGAAAAGATCGGAATGGTAATGAACCGGGTCTGAACGGCTTACAGCGGAATATACAAAAAGAGGTGCAGAAGAAAATTATACTAAGAGGTAAGACCGGTACGTCATTTAAGTTTATTATAATATACAATAATATATATAATATATAAAACCATATCGAATTAACACACTATAAATAAATAGACTGTGTAAACCATTACGAGTCCCAGATGTCTTATATCTTATACACTCAATGTACACGGTACATCGATCAACATGCAACATCCCCCCACAGTTTAACATTTTATTTTGTATAATTCATCATCATCGCTATCATATTTTCATATTTCATACCGCTATTCGATTTTAATTAAAATCATATATATATGCCGTTTCAACCCCTGAACGCATAAAATCGCACCCCTTGAAAATATTGAATGATATTTGTGATTCTATGTCACCTTTCGCAATTGTTTGATTATATAGACAAAAACACAACCAAACCGCACCAGATCATATTACAACACACCAATCCAACAACAAATAAAATTCAATATTCAGACGGTCCGAAACTAATTTGATTATCGCAGACATTTACAATACAATTCACAAAATAGAATATAATAATGGAAATTTCTAAATTGGTTGGTACCGAGACGAGATGAATAGAGAATAGAAAATAATTAGATTATCTTTAGTTCCGGTATTGATAATAAAACAATTGTTTGGGGTCGTTGAAATAATTTAAACTATAAAATTTTATGTACGTATAAAACTAGTTCGAGTACACTCGCTGTGCACGCGTCGGTGGTGTAATGGTCAGCATAGTTGCCTTCCAAGCAGTTGATCCGGGTTCGATTCCCGGCCGACGCAATAATTTTTTTTGAAATTTCTAATTTTATATGATTTCCATGTACGAATGCTAGAGACGCCTGATGTATATGAAGTTGGATAAAATTCTAACCCCCAAAAAAATCTATGGCAATACTAAAATATACAGACTTTGACTTTAGGCAAGTGTCAGCCCAAAGACGTTTAGAAAGATTCTATTTTCTATATACCAACCCAAAAATTACTCTAACCGCCATGTTTTAGTGTCAGCCCAAAATAAATTTGTCGTGATGCTATCATTAAAGAAACTAGTACTGTCAAAAAAGTGAAATAAAACGAAATATGCAAATTAATTTTAATTCAGTATCTGATTAATTTGTGTATGGCCCCTGAATAAGAATGGCTTTTAAATTTAAGGACATACATCAAAGCATTAAACGACATAAACATTTGTTGCAGAATCGGATGCTTAAGGACTCACCGTAGTCTCTTTATCCTGATAATAGCATCATTCCACGAAATATGTAATTGATTTTAATTCTGGATCGGATTAATTTGAGTATGACCCCTGAATATATAGCTTTTAAGTCAAAGGATACATCAGAGCATTATACGACACACACATTTGTTGGGGAATCGGAGGTTTAGGGGGCCCCCATTGTCATTATTCACAGAATTAAAATCAACTATCATCGGAATAATGATTATGGGGAGCTCTTAAACCTCCGATTCCCCAACAAATGTTTATGTCGTATAATACTCTGATGTATCTTTTGACTTAAAAGCTATTCATATTCAGGGGTCATACTCAAATTAATCCGATACAGAATTAAAATCAATTACATATTTCATGGAATGATGCTAAAGAGACTACGGTGAGTCCTTAATCCTCCGATTCTGCAACAAATGTTTATGTCGTTTCATGCTTTGATGTATATATCCTTAAATTTAAAAGCCATTCTTATTCAGGGGCCAAACACAAATTAATCAGAATTAAAATCAATTACATATTTCGTTGAATGGCACTATCATCGGGATAATGACAAGAGGGGCCTCTTAAACCTCCGATTCCCCAACAAATGATTATGTCGTTTAATATGCTCTGATCGACTTTATTATAAATTCTAATTAACATATAGTCAAAAGTTAAGTCTCAAAATAAACTGCTACGGAACTAAAATTTATTATTTATTTCGTTAATTTTTCTTTTTTGGTTTGATAGAATTGATTGAACTATCATGTGGGTTTGATAGTTTTACGAGATATTTATTTTTGTGCTGACATTAAAATATGGCGGTTTATCTGTGGTAACAGAATAAGTTGTGATTTAACATATCGAAAATACAAAATATTTGGCAGTTACTTGATGCAGCAAATGTTCGTATATTTTACAGTACCTTAATAATTTTGGGGTTAACATTTTTGGCCCAACTATAAATACATAAGGAACCACAACAACTTTTTTAAAGATTTATCATTTTCTATCTTAATATTTTCTATCACGATAGTTTCATTTTTTCACGACACTTGCATTAGTGCTGCCAGCTTTCAAATTTGTCATATTTTCAGCTAGAATTTTGGGCCAACTTCATATAGGTGGACGGCTGCCAATTAATAAAGAAAAATTTGAATTTAGGCAAAATAGACAAATATTTAATGGATTGCGTAGATTCCCGGATAAGCTAGAATTAAGACTTAAAGAAAATGTTACTCGCACCACACGACCCCCGAGAAGACTACCGCTCGCGATTAAAGAAAATGTGAAATCGGCTGTTGTCTTTTCATAAAAATGGGAATTATTCAACCACTGAAAGGAGGACATCGTAGTGAATAAGCATTTTGGTAGTTGTAGAAGTATCAATTGAGATGCTTATAGTCTTTAACCGTCTTTATGTTCAAATAGAAGCGGCTAATGTTACCAATGCGGTCTCAAGCTATTAATATTTGTAATAGTTTTAAATTTCAAGAAGATGAGAAGGAATCGTACAATAAAAACATTACTCATTTCGACAATTTCTTTCAAATTTTACACCAGAAATCAAATGAAGAATGAGCCATTTGACAGAAATTCAAAAATTAATTAAAACCCGAGAAGATTCCATACTACGAGATCGCATAGTGATGGGAACAACTAATATTTAAAGTCCAGTATTAATTTTTAATCAAACGAGACGATTTGGATCGTATATAGTTGAATATTGTGCGCGGCTTAAATTACTAACATAGACTCTCCATCTGCTATTGCTGTCTAGTTATGTTACAAAATTTCGATCACTGGCGGTACTGATATTTAAGTAGTTATTCAAATGACTAGTAGTCTAGACTATCGACAAAATAATGATTTCTAAACGTCAGATTATAGCAATTTTACCACACAAGACTCCATCTTGGCAAATTTTGATAGAAAGAGAAAGTAGATTGCAATAGTATTCAGATAGCAGGTGGAGAAGCCGTGTAAAAAACAAATCAGCCTACGGTTAACAAAGGAATATGATCGGAGATTAATGTAAAAGAAAATAAGTTTAATGGGCTAGTTATATAGACGAAAACGAAACGGACTGAAATGAAACGAAATGAAAGACGAAAGAAATATGGTTAAATAGACTGTTTTAAAAATAAATAAACATAATAAAACCAATTGTGTTTCAGACATCCCATTATTGAAATCACAAAACGTATATCATTTTCCACGATCTTGTTGGAAGGATGAAAAAAGTGTGTTTTTTTAAAAATATGTATGCGTGCTTACGAGTATGTGGTTCCATGCCGGCTAAATATCAGTTGGTTCTCTATACAGCAGTGATTCTTAAAAGCCGGCCGCGGCTATGGTTAGGCATCAAAGTTTATCGTTTTTTTGAAACGTACAAATTAATACATGGTTATCAAGATGTCTTGAAATGACGTAGAAAATGTAAAATTTAGTTTAAAAATGTTAAAAATTTCGATTTTTATCAATCGAATAATTACATCAAAAGATAAGTTTATTGCTTTTTACGCCGCAATGACGATTATTTTTGGCACTTTTTACTGTCCATAGAAGGCAAATAAAGAAATAAAAAGTGTGTTCCAGATAAGTGGTTATTAACTTTTGCTGTGCGAAACTTAAGGTAAATCGTTTACTACGGTAAAAACCGGTTTTAGAACAGATTTTTCGATCAGTTTGCCATGGAGTATTTGAAAAATAATTGAATTTACCGAAAAATTTACTTAAAATTGACTTTTACTTCACTAATAAGTCGTCGCTGTGTTTACGCCGCGTTCTGTGCCATACCAAATGGCATTTATACTAACTCAAAAAAGCCAAAAGGGATTGTGATGGCGGTCTTTATTATATCAGTAGACTCAACCGGAACGCTGATGAAAAGCTGTTTGTAAATCAATTACTGAGAAAACGGTTTTATCGTGCAAAATACTTGCAAAATGGTATAGGATACCTGTCAGGTATGGTGATTGAATTAAGTTGACGCTGGTTACGGACCATATGAAGTGGTGATGCTTAGTTACTGCTTGATGGTCTTTCTCCAACTTATCAAGCGGGGGTCTTCTCGGACGAGAAAAAAGTGGTGGTCCTTGTGGAACGAAATGATTTGTAATATCTTCTTCGCAAATTATCCTGAATCAGATTTCTCAGGTTATTAAATCGAAAATGCACGCTTTATTCGAGATTATTCTGGTTTTGATTTCGTTGGCAATTTGGGTAGAATATCTTCTGTATTACCTCTTCTGTATATTTTCAATGTGATCAACAATTTCTGTCTTTTTTTTGATAATTTATCAAAGTGAATAATCGGCTCTGTCACAATTGTCAACTCACAATCAGTCACCAAGCCGATTGCGGTGCTTTCTGAGTGACTATATTTACTCATTAGTACAGGATTATTCTCTCTCTGCATGATAACGGGAATGATCTGAGCTCAAATCCTAGGTTATCATTGTCTTTCCTAAAATACTAGAAATACTTTTGATAACAAAGAAATCAATTATGGCCAGTTATTTTCGGTCAAAGAACCACTTCGTTTTGTTACTGAAAAGAACTCACACATTTTTTCTATAATAATGTTCAGCAGGTTTCTATTCCTTTGGCTAAGGTTTAACCATCTCCAATAAGTATTATTTTCATTAAAGTCGCCTTCTTCATTTTCTTTATCAAAGACTGCCGAATTCAGTGATTTTGACTAATTGAACGAAGTGGACATTTTCGACGAGCAGGCAAGGCAGACCATGGTGTAGTATCGACGGAAGATCAACAATGAGGACTGCTTATCACCAATAGTATGCAATTATATGGGGCAGAAAGATTTGAACGAAATATGTTGAATGCCGAACGGACAATTCACTAGACAAATCCTTAGGGAATTGAAGAAGGTCAATGTTTATCAGGGCAGGCGCTATAAAGGCCCACTGGAAGTAGTATTATGGATCATTCTAAAACCACTCCGCTTCCTATGTAGGTATGTGTCACTTTGCATAAAGGAGACCAGATAAACATTGACACTTACGCTTTAAAACTTTAAATAAGACAGGTAAGATGCTGATATAGGCCTTTGGATAGTAATGGTGAGAATGGCGAGATAGTAATGGTGAGAACCTTCTTGAATGTGATGAAAGATACCGCATGATCAAGCTCGTCCAAATTAAAGTTTCTGAACGAGTGGCTCTTGAGAGTTCTGAAAGGCCCTATTTTGAAATCAACCAAAGCTGTAGCAAAGAAGAAAAACCTGCTTTAGGATACAGCCTACTTAGTTCGATTTGAGGGTTATTGGTTCATTTTACGTTAGAGATGCTTTAGGTGTTGATTTAAGCTAAAGAATTAGCCCACAAATCTTTTCTTAGTGGATATAATTAGAGAAGTAACCCTATTACGAGCGCAGTAGTAGGTTCTTCACCAAATATCAGACCACACCATACACCGCTCCAAGAAACAATTAATTTCAATTAATTGAGTTTGGTAACGGGTCTCCTACTAGTCCGACTGGTAGTGTTCACCCACCGTCGGACGTCCGTCTTCGCTATTTTATCTCGAGTTGGAATATTAGCTAGTTGGACAATGACGGTTCCTGGCGGCTTGCTAAGTTTACCACAGAAAAGTATCTCGCAGAAGCAGACAGGTACCACTTGAGCGGTCCTAATTTGTTATTAATGACCGAATTGACACTAATTCTAAATTTCAAATATACCCTTTTTCAACCAAAAAAAATAAAAAAATGGCTAAATTAAAGTCCAAACCACACAAATGTGTGAGTAAAAAATCATATAGTATGTAATGGCGTTTTTGATAAAAAATTTCGCTTCATTAGAAGTACAACCAACACTTGTATGTATAGTTATAGTATTTTTTTTCGGACGAAATAAGTTTGAAAGGAATGCGCAAATGTGTAAGTTGGTTCAAAATACATACAAAAATAAATTTTTGACATGGTACTTTTGGCGTACTCGCACAATTGTGTTAGTAAATCACAAAAGGGATATTAGACTAGAATTCGCTGAACGCCGCAGCCCCGACAAATTCAATTCTTCCTTAACCGAGGTTCTTTTCGGTTTGCAAATATTACGATATCCTCATCCGAAACACTTTAGGCAGGAATTGATTTTTTCTTAATGTGTTGGACATACCATAGATGGAAATAATATTAAAGAGACGCCTCAATAGGAATAAAAAATATGATCCAAATTCGACGGGTGCCTAATACACAAAACTTTTTGTATTGTGTCAGGAGCTATCTCCTTAGCCGATATTTCCTTCATCCACAGGTTAACCAACGATAAAAAATTTATACTTGAAGACCCTAAAATTTAGTATCACAAACTCGATATCAAAATTGCAGCTACAAGAGTCTTCCTTTTCCAAACTTAATAACGTTTATCTTTTATCGTGGAAGTTGAAATAATTTTTACATTTTTCTAATCGAGATATGGGTCAAAGCAAATAGTCAGAAATATTTGCCTCAAAAAACATTTGAGTTCAAAATGAGAATTTGAAGATTTTATTTGCGTTGCATCAAATCATACAGGAGATTTTGGGTCTTAAAAGAAAAAAATACAATAAAAATATTAATTTTGTGTTCGGGCAGTCTAACCAAGTATGAGCACATTTAAACACAAAACCATTTTGAGTAATTCCCCTTAGTTTTATATATTTTCCATCCTTTCTTCTGAGTTATGAAATTCACAGATATGTTGGAACATCCGCTTCTTTTTTGTGAAGTTCTTTATACACGCATATGGGCGTCAAACAGCCTTTTGGTGATCAGTTTTTTTAACACCAATGGATATTAGAAAATAAGTCATGGTAAGTTTGTACAACTTCTCACGATAAACTCTCGTTTAATGACAGTGACGTTTTGCCAATTACTGTTTCGCCTAAAAATTAAATTCAAAACTTTTGCAAATATTGATTGCATCTTATTTGGATAAGAACTAGTCGAATGTTAAATCTATCTCAGCCTGAAACCATTTGTAACATAAGTCGCAATAAAAGCCCGTCTCAGTGATCTCGAGGCAACAATTAGGGAATATCGACTAGCGGTGAAGTACAGCTGTTCTAAAACTCTTGTGCCAGCTTACAGTCTTGCCATCCGTTCACTCTAATTATAGGAGATTTTACATTTTGAGAATGACAGTTGCAGTTACTATTTTTGGTTAACCCAGGAGATGCTTAAATTCTTCTCTCAGCACATCTCTTATATAGTTGTTGAAATCAAGAAATTATTTATTTTATGTTATCGCTCAAATTACTAGACGCGGCTTTATATTGTTGTGCACTTTTTACAAAAATTCATCCTTTTATAGCTATTCTTTTTACCACCGATCTAAAAGTTTTATCGATATCTTAAACATTTATTTTATATCCATACAATAAAAATTGAAACTCATACCTATTCACAAATTTTCCACGCAGTTTCCAAATTCCATTATGTACGCGAACTCCAATTTGTTTGTAATTTACTCTGACAATACATTTTCCTCTTTCTCTTCACTCTATTAAATGTTTCGATGTTATTCCGTGCATCTGCACAACCATAACGAATTTCCTACGATTTAATGTAACAGTTTTCCTTATAAACGTATAAAACGATAAATTTTAATAGGGAGTTCATCCCCTACAATTTATATATAAATACGCTCGCAGACCCAAAATCCATTCATCCATCAAAACAATTTCGGGCCTATAAACCATCCTCGAATATATAATTTGTTTATTTACATCAAAAACTAAAACAATGATATCTAAATTAACCCCCTTTTTATCGTATTGTTTCAGGTGATGGCATTTCGCATTCATTGTCATGGCATCGAAAAGGTGATCCGCTATCGGGACATCGAATGTATGCACGTGTATGGCGACCAGAAGATCCGCGAATTAATAAACCAACACATAACAATAATACAAGTAATGCGCCATACAGTAATACGCCTAATGGTGGCCCCAATGTCGGTGGCGATACCGGACATGGAAGTTCATCGTCGACGTCAAGTGGTTTAGGATTATAAACTCTCCGAATAATTTAAAATAAATTCTAGTCAATTCAAAAATTCTAGTCCCTCGGTATATAAATCAAATTATTTATCTGATATATGTATACCACCTTGGCTACCAAATGTAATTTAAAGTATTATTTATACAGTCTAGTCTATACGCATGCGCGAAAGCAATGCCCAAAGTTATTTATATACGTAGTAATTTAAGATTAATGCATGCGCATACTTAACCTTATCATAATGTATGTCTCGCACATTTTGTTAATAATCAAAATATATTTTAATTAATTCAAAAATTACTTGTTTAATTTAATGATTAAATTTATTAATTTAATGAATTTTCCGTTTTCAAAGTGAAAAGCCGATTGGTAAAACAGCAATGCATTTGTTTTTTAGATTACTCAACTGATTACTATTATAAGGTCGTAAGTATCGTAGTTTTGACTGGTCATCTGATCTACATTTTAAGGTTTAAAGAGCCTTATTCTTTGAAGCCGGAACTCAAAAGGGAAGGGATGAGGGATTACCGCTGAACTCTCATCCTGTGCCGTCCCTGCACGCAGCTTCAACAAGTGCTCACACTTCCTCGAGGTGTCCACCGTATTTAGCCCATAATTGGAGTAGGCTAAACATATGTGAAAACCGTCATTCTTCAACCAGGGAAAAACCATTGTTACAATGTTGTGTTACATTGTTTGTGTTGATTAGCCTCGCGCAGCATTCTAGTCACAGATCCATATATACCATCGGTACGATAGATAAGTTCCGATTTGTAATTGGCGAATGGAAAATATAAATGAAAACCAAACTACTCTGCGCTTATTGAGTGATTGTAAATCAATTAATTTGAGACGTTCTAGGTATGAAGGCAAATTAAACATGTTCGCCTACGGTAACCAACGTAAAGAAAAGAGAAGAAATCTACGTTAAACTGCTTGAATCCTCTTTATTTGAACCTCGAGATATGGTGACCACACTTGACTAGAAAATGAGGTCTGAAATTAAATTCCCTGCCATAAAATGATACAAAAATTGAGAGCAGAAATGCGAGAATAGGACTGAGCACATTTTCGAGAGTAGGTGATTATTTGTCATTTGGCCACATTCAACTCTAGGTTGTTTTGGCACCTCCTGTGTAGAAATTGTTGTGGTTGGATTATAATAGGCTTGGAATCTGTTTGTAAATGTAGATATGGATGAGTTTTTAGCTGGAGAACTCCGGATGTTGCTGAAAAATGAGCTGATACTGATGATCTGAACAGCTCATGGTAAATACGATTTAAAGAAATTTATACGAATCTCTGTAATTTTACGATTTTGCCGGTTTGCTTGTGGCTCATGAATTATTGGGAAATAAAGCAGTTAGATGTCGTTGAGAAAATACACCGAAAATGTAAATGTTTTAAAATTCCAGAATTACAGAAATTTCAAATAGTTCAACCAAGTGGTAAAATGATTCAATAAATTATTTCTACCAGTGATCCCCTTCTTATCGTATTGAGATTTAACTGTCTAATTTTGTAGTGATCCAGAAGCCAAATAAGTTATGCCACAATAAAGGAAGACGATTAGTTAATCTACACCTCAAGCTCGAAAGAAAATCGCATCACGAACTGTAGAGAGACGCGCAGCGGAAAGCAACACTGGAAATTATGTGAGTATTGCAGTACCCTCAAATTTAAGATTCAAACATCAGCAATGTGCTGCGTGGAAAACTGAAATTGCCAGAATTACATTTACCACCTGAACCATTATCAACGTTGGTATCAGGTGACAAAAGCCAATCGAAACATTTCTTAGCAAACATAAGCAAGAGCTGTTCTATATAGCAACACATCAAACTAAAATTTATTCAACAATCATAACAACAACTCGATTTCACAACAACAATACGATTCAATCATTAGTTCACTTTCCCAGTTACGGGATCCATCCAGCAATTGTTTTCTATCACATCAACACACTGAAAATAAAAAAGGGGAAAACAAAGAATCATCGAAAATAAAAATACATAAAAATACAACTTATCTAAAAGATCCACCGGAGTACATCGATTCCATACGAGAGACAAAATAAGTAACTCACTTAGCTGAAAATAAAATAATCATTAGTCAATTGTTATAGTTAATTAATTATAAATTAGACAATGGATAAAGGCTAACCATTACAATTATATTCTTTTTTCATAAAAATTGTTTGTTCATACTAAATTTTGACAGATCAAAACTAGAGTAAATAATGTACTAGATTAAGTAAAAGTTAAGAGAAAAAAATGTACTAGTCACATCAGAGAAAGATAAATCTGAGAATGTTAAAAACTAGATGTCGCTTTGTACTAATACAAAATCTTGTGTAACTAAAAATTGTAAAAAATAAAATTCTTGCTAATCCAGCCGTGACAAAGAGAGCACCTCAAATGCAATAAAAGTTAAAAATAAATTGTAAATCCATTAAAAAGTCAACTTGTAGTGTTTTTCTTGAGTCGAGTTTATTGGTGAATTTGGGATGCAGAAAAATAAATACAACTTCAGCAACTAACAGGTGAGCGAGGTTTTCGGGTGCAACCAAAGAAATTTCCGATCCGGTAAACGAAATTGAGAATTGACCATTCAACAAATCATCGCATACAAGAGCCATTCATGTTTCTAAAATGGCGGCAAATCCATCACTTTAAAAGTATGAAACAAGGATGTTGAAGTCGACAATCGTTCGGTTGTGTCGTATTTACCGTTACCCTGGAAAACGTGCAAAGCACACTTCCAAGTCGGATATTTCAATTCGGTGAAATCGACCAAACACATTTGCAAATACAAATGTCAACAAAGGAAGTGATATGGAAGTTTTTTTGTAGTGGGAAATACAACTACATCTATCGATGAAATCGACCAATGTCAACTGGGCATTTTATCATTTCGAATCCATGATTGATATCCAACAGTTGATCATTTGTGTACTTTACAACACTAAATGCACGAGAGAATATTGTCATCCCCACTAACAACGTTAAATGCATTTTCCACATTGTGCGGGGATGATATGTTAGCAAAGACGCTTCTTTACTATAAAGTGCCAACTTACGCCCAAACAATACAGAATGTTTTTACTACCGAATTCTGTTAATCAACGTACGTGGGCCGACATCTTTCTCATAATTGAGAACTGTTAGCGGTCAAGTATGTGTCCCTTATCGTGAAGCGTGCCAAGAATTATGTTAAATCTTCTTGACAACGATACACATTGGGACACTTCACTTGCTGAAGTTTCGAATACTCCTCAACCACAACAAATAAGCACATTATTTGCAGTGATATTGACAACGAGCTTCCCATTCAATACAAAAGGTATCTGGGAAAAATACAAAGACTCCATGAGTCAAAACATAAATCGTGAATGAATCAAAATCAGGATATTAAATCCACACCGCAAACATGTATAATGAGGCATCAATCTCGATCAAGGACATATGTTGGGCAATCGCTAATAAAGGATTGTTTCAATTGGAAATGGCTGCGGCGAATCAATCTGCAAACGAGAAACACATACAAACAAATATGCGTATGACAGCAATTAGATGCGCCCGAAAGGGAAAGGCTACATTTTTCTTATTTCACTTACTTTTGCAACGATTACTAAAAAATATTACACTCTCAATCGTATCATCTGGAATTAGATAGGCATGAAGAGCTTTGTGTCGAGGCCTCAAACGATCACCATGAGAGGCTAGGATACTTCACAGGATGGAATTATTAAAGGAAAATTACACAAAAATGACAATTGACATGACACACTGCGATAGAAAAAATATGAGCTACCAGTAGCCAAGGATGGGCAAATTATATATGCTAAGTAATTGAAATACTATTACCAATTACTTTGATTCAGGTAATTGAAATATAAAATACATTAATTGTACATTACATTTTATTTGAGTAATTGAAATACAAAAAAAAATACAATTTTCGTTGGTAGAAATGTAATTAAATTACAATTACAAATTAATTTACTCCAAAATTGAATTAAAATGTTTTTACTTTGTTATAACTTCTTGTTGTAATTCAAAACTCACTGTCCCAGACAGGTGTCAGCTACGGAACCTGGGACCTCAGTCGCTGGAGCAAGCATGATAACCACTTTGCCACCGGGGCGGAAATTACTGACTGAAAAGAGTATCATTCGTGTTCGTTTTATAATCGAAATTAGCATTTTCGTGTGGAGGTCCGTAATTGTGTACGTCATGACTTTATTTAAAAAAAAAAAAAATATCTGTTCAATGTGCTGGATGTACTTTATACAAATAGCATCTAAAATAGGATTAAACATTTAGGTTTAGGTTTGGATTTAAAATTTGGATTTGAAATTTAGCGTGTTTTTAGATGACAACTACTATACAGACGTGGCTTCACACTAAATTTCGTTAAATAAAAACCTCAATAAACTAAACAACAAAGAATTCGTATCTAAGTAATTTAACTACGTAATTGAATTACATGTATTTATTAATGCCCTGCACCCTTGCCAGTAGCACAACATCAGAAAAAATGCTGAAACCGATTGAAGTACCCAAGTTTTATGGAGATTATATGAAATGGAGTAGTTTTTCTGAAATATTCAAACGTCTGATAGACCAAAATCAAACGCTATCAGACACGCGTAGAATAAAATATTCGATAAACCATCTTAGTGGAGCAGCAGCTAAACCAATATGCCACTTGGAATCAACCGTTGATAATTATAAAATGGCCTGGAGTACCTTAAACAACAGATAAAACAACAAACGGTTAATTATATCAGCGTACCTAAATACGTTACTAACCCTCAATTAATTCAGAATCATCAGATGTAATTAGGAATTTGAACGAGACAATTAATGAGTAGCATACATGAGATTAGAAGATTAGGAATAAACGTCGAATCATAAGCTTCAGCAAAAATGTCAAATAGAAAATCGTTAAATGACCTGCTCCACACCGGCGCAACAATACAATAACCACTCGTAGAGATATTATTACGTAGGGGAAACATAAGTGTCTGTCTAAAGCTGAGATCGAAAAGATGTTTAAACAAATAAAAATCCGTACCCCAGTTTAAAGCTACCAGTAGATACTATAGCGAAACGACAAAGGCGCAATCTGCAGAAAGAGCAGTTACTCGTATTTGAGCGAATACGATTAAACAAACTATCATAATGCAAGGATCAATATAAATGTTTGAGACAGAGAGGTTTCAATGTGAGAGTCCATTTTCTTAGCAACAACCAGAAGAGACTAGGAAACTAGAGCATAGAGACTGAGCATCAAAATGAAAACAACCACATAATCGAAGTAGGAGAAACTATTACAACTCTCGGTAGCTTATGGAATCCTACAGAAGATATTTTCTAATTTAAAATCAAACCACTAAATATCGAAGCACCTATACCAAGAGAAAAGTGCTATCCGAAACTTCCAAACTATATTTGAATCCATAAAATGAGTTCATATGGTGGCTGGCACCAGTTATATATACAATAAAAACAAAAATATTTATGTGACAACTTTGGACATTAGGAACAGACCATTTAACAGAACACACAACTGCCCACTGAATTAGAAGCAAAATGGATTTGCTATACTGTCCAATTGCAGACGTTAGAAAAGTAAAGTTACAAAGATGGTTAAGCCAAAACCCAGACAACACAGGCAAAGTACATGGCTTCTGAAAACGTCGTCATAGAGGATTTGATAAGGATACAGGATTTGAAATGACGATGAAAGAACTTCACGACCATTAGAGTTTAGCCTTAAAAGTAACACAAGAATTTTGCTTAGGAATATTAGACAAGCGAACCAAAACTTTGTACCCTTAATCCGCAAATAGGCAAAAACGGATTGTTGCGAGTATATAAGGATCATTTCAGACATATTGAATAATAATAAAGGCTCCACTAGCAGTAAAAATTTTCATCAATAAATGTATGGTCTTCGCAAGAGCGGCTCCAACAAGACTATTCACTCCTACAAGAGTGGATTATGCTGATAAGGCTCAGTCTCGAAGCTCATCTGGACGAGGTAACAAAAGCTACAAACGATGTTTAGGGGTCTTCGTTTTACAATAAAAACCGTTCACTTAGAAGTAATATAAGCAACTTGTCATCTGAAGCTTTTCTAGCAGCGTTTAGAAGCTTTTCAGCATGTCAAGGTAATTGTTCGGACCTACACATAGCGACTGTGGCTCTAACTTTATAGGGACTTCAAAACTTATGAGGGATGATCAGAAAAGCTTGCAAAACAGCTGGAAAAGAAGGGCACCGCACATGGGTGGACTATGGGAAACGGCAGTTAAATCCGTCAAGTTTCATTTACATAGAATAATTGGAGAACAACATTTAACATTTGAAGAGATGAAAACAATTGTTTTGTACGGCATTTCCTGATAGGTGAACCACTGCGAAAGATGCCAGAACCAAGCCGTTTACATCAAAACAACCGAATACTCACTATTGTTACAGAAACGCAGCAAATGGATCAAAACACAACCAAATATAGCGAAACGAGATGTAGTACTCATTAAGAATGATGACCTGCCTCCAGTAAAGTAGCCTCTAGGAAGAATCCATGAGGTACATAGTGGTAACGATGGTTTTGTTAGAACCGTAACAGTAAGAATACCAACGGAGGATTACTCAAAAGGCCAATTATAAAGATCAGTCGTCTGCCGATTAACGTCGATGGACAGTGCGAGTAGATACCTTCGTCAGTGGAACCCCAAACAGAGTTGAATCCAACGACAGCAAAATTCAACATAAATGAATGACAAGGGCAAGCAAAAAACCCATGGTGCTATTTTACACTATCCAGTTAATCTGTGCATGCGGGACTAGTAGCAGCAGGAACACCAACAAACTACAATATACATACCTATTTGGCCAAGGAAGTTTAATCCACGGAGAATGGAGGATCATAAACTACTATCATAACCTCACTTCCTATTGGTAAGAACTAAATCACTTTGGGAAGACTGATCGTCAACTATGCAGCTTTTGTTCGAATAGGACGCTTTACAACCAATACAAAGTGATTCGTTTAAGTAATGTGAAGCCCTTTTTTTACAGATGAAATCACTCCACGTAGAATTAAATATACAAAACGAAGTATTAAACGTCATAGGCACAATTACTAACGAACTATTCGGGGTGAAAGATAGATCAAAGAGATGGAAAAACGTACAAGGAAAGCATAGAAAAATTAAAATCTAGCCCGTAGCACAATAAGGAGCTATTACAAGACCAGATAACCATATTAGAGTGAACTATCAATGTCTTGAAATACACTCATTAGGAAACAACCCACGAATTCGAAGCATACAATCAAATTCCAACGACCATCCTGTTGCATGAACAACTTACGGACCTTGCTATATACATAGTGCGTAATTGCACCAGGGAAATTTTCCAATTTTAAAATGAAACTTTGCATACCGATTAAGTCCAATTTGTGCTAATTAGTGCTCACGGGAAAAAATTAGTGCTATTCCAAGAGCCGAAAAAATGGGAAAATAAAATTTCAAATATCGCCTGAAATGTGATTGAGGGAACACAATCTAGCCCCTAAAAGATACTATATTAAGAAAAAAGAAAATACAGAGGTATATCGTTCAATAATATTTTTGTTGAACAACAAATTAAAAAATAAAAATAAAATATTATAAAACCCAAGAATAAGCAATTCAGATAGCATATTCCTGTCAGGCATGTTCATTGCCATCTGACAAATATAGTGGCTGAATTTGTGGTAATCCAGAATTGAGCCAATTCCATTAAACAACAATTACCGTTGAATGAACAATTTTCTGACAAAAAGTGTTCTAGAAACTAATGAAGTTGGCACTATTAATTGCATCAACTGGTTGGCCAATTCTAGATTAGCACAAATTGGATGGCAATTGATGGCAGAACATGCCTGACAGGAATATGCTATCTGAATTGCTTATTCTTGGGTTTTATGGTATTTTATTTCTATTTTTTAATTTGTTGTTCAACAAAAATATTATTGAACGGTATTTTATTTTTTAATATAGTATCTTTTAGGGGCTAGTAGGTGCAAAGAACGGCCTGTATGCTTATAAGCGGGGCGCTTAGGACAACACCTACACGTGCTTTAGAGGTTATGTTCCATCTTATTCCAATCGAATTTTTTGGTAAGCAGATGGCAGCCAATGTGGCTACAAGGCTCTCGGCTGTCTCTCAGTGGAAGTGTCTTCAGGCGGGACACTCGACGATAGTTAGATCACTAGGGGAAGAACTGGTGAATCTAGATTATATTAAACCAACGTTGTGCTTCGACATAGGTTTCCGGATCATCTGTCCTTCTAGGGAATCCTGGAGGAACGGATCAATACTGGAAAACGAGGCACTGCAATTTTTCACGGACGGCTCTAAGCTAGACGGCAAAGTAGGAGCCGGAGTCTTCTGTGAGAAGCTTAATGTTAATATTTCTGTTCGTCTCCCTGACTACTGCAGCGTGTACCAGGCTGAAGTGGTGGCGATAGGGGAAGTCGTGACATGGTTGAAGCATAACGTGGTATCTGTTAGGGATATCGCGATTTATGTGGACAGTCAAGCGGCACTCAGGTCACTAGAGGCGGTTTCTCTGAAGTCACGGGTGGCGCTGGATTGCCGATCATCTCTTAATGAGATGAGCGAGTATTTCAGTATCCAGATAATCTGGGTCCCTGGTCACTCGGACGTCACGGGAAACTGCAGGGCAGACGAACTAGCTAGGTACGGTACGACTCTCCAGATGCAACCGGAAAGGGCAGGTCTGGGGAGGCCTATAGCAGCGCTTAAATTGACGCTCAGTAAAAAGGCAATCGCCTTGACAGATGAGAGGTGGACCAACACTCTCACGTGCAGGGTAGCAAAACAGGTTTGGCCAAAACTGGACCTGCGGCGCTCCAAGGCACTTATATCCCTGGGAAAACGAGATTTAGGATTGGTCGTAGGGATACTGACAGGACACTGCCTTTTTGGGGAACATGCGAGAAGGCTGGGTCTAGAGACGAATGACTTTTGTAGAAGTTGTATGGACGAAGAGGAGGAAGAGACGTTAGTTCACTTCCTATGCTCGTGTCCAGCACTATCCTACAAAAGACATAGGTACTTAGGTGTGTACAACATGGACAGCCTTTCTGAACTCGCGGACTTTGGGGTGCGAGATATTTTACGCTACATCAGTAGCTCTGGTTGGTTTCAGCGGGAGTAAGGGGAGATTGGATCCTGTGGTATCACAATGGGCCATTATTGGCCTAAGTGTGCGATAGCAGCCACTCTAACCTAACCTAACCTAACCTAGGGGCTAGTTTGTTTTTTGTCAATTTGTGAATGAAAATTTATCAACATCATATTTAAGCACAAATTTCGTCAGTGTAGCCACCTTTGGAAAGTTTTAAAAATAGGCTTAAATTATTTTTGTTTTTTCTAGAAATTTTCGTGTTTCAGGCGATATTAGAAATTTTATTTTTCCGGTTTTTTGGCTCCTGTACTAAGTAGCACTAATTTTTCCCCGTGACAATTTGGGCTTAATCGATATGCAAAGTTTTATTTTAAAATTTGAAAGTTTTCCTGCTACAGTTACTCACACCTATATCTACTATGCTGAAGATGATGTAACTACGAAACTTTCAAACAGCTATAATTAGCAATATCACTGATGTCCATCAAGGCACACTGGATTCCTTGAATCTAACTCACACTAACTTCAGGAGCAAGTCAAATAAATCATTCCTAACTTAAAGCCAAGTCAGGCTATGCCATACCAAAGTTAAAAACATAAAAATTGAGGCAACAGTCATATTCGAGATCATAATTACACTAGTACAGCGGTTTCGATATAACATATAACACGCAATGGCTGTCCCAACGGCTTATCAGCAAGACTACATATACATTAAACCATCTTCTAGTTATTTATTGATTGCGATACAGGACTGAACACTTCTATCAACCTAACTTCAATTATGAAAGTCCTTGTGGTATACATACATCAATCAATGAACGCCGACACAACGCATAGAACTTCGTAATCAAATTCGAGGTTATTTATAACGAGATTTGCGAAAGTATAGCGGAACGATCGAAACAACAACCACTCTCATCCAAGGGGAGGGAATCCTAACACTAGATCGTAAGCTGTTTAAATTACCAAATATTTGAATTTGAGCTTTACGTTTACACTGTAAAATTTTAATAATAAAGACATCGCGTCTCATTCACTAGAAAATATATTGTTTAGAATTAGCGGACTAGCTCCAACCCACGTATGCCTATGCCATCCTTATCATAACTCAAAACAACAAGTGTGTGTGTGCTAAATTTGGACTAAATTTGGATCACTAGAGGTGGAAAAACAAAAAAAAATGTGTATTTATATCTTTCTTTCTTTGAGTGGCATTGATAGATAATAGTGACTGTATAAGTTGATATCTACTTTTGAGGTGAATGTAATTCTTTTCAACTGATTAAACAATCGTGTAAGGCATCGTACCGCCAACTTACGAGATATTGTAGATGCACAAATTAGTGCCTTCAAATTAAAGATCTGCGAAAGAACAAAACCAGACTCGATTAAACATTTCAAGACGAAATGGCAACACTATACAAGTTATGAAAATTTCAAAGTATAGGAACATTTCTTAACCGTCAAAACCTCCAATTCCTAACAATAAGAATAGCAAGACATATACAAAGTTAGAAAATTGTGGAGTGCATACTCATGACGTATATAGACCAGAAATATTTAAAAGATTTGAAATTCATCGTTTCGTCTACCAGGCACCAAGTGCAGGAGTGTGGCCATAAATCAAATCGTCTCCTAAATAACGAACAGACAGCTATCTGCTTTATTGATATGCAGAGAAGTAACTTACAATTCCGACAAACAAAATAGATAACACTGACTCGGGCAATAAAAACAACTCTATCATAATAAATAAAAATGCACTCAATGGAAAATTGGGGTTAATGAAATCGACTCAAAGGGGTTAACGAGAGATATGTACAATAAAATAAATTTGAGACACCTGGTGATTGATATTTAATTGACTCAAAAACATAATATTATCATTTCCGGTTTGTCAATATGAAATAAAAATTATAGATTTAATTTCCTTAACCTAATAAGGGGCGTGATAGCTGCGTAGTTGTATCCTATTTTTACGTACCATACCATTTACCGTGTTAAAACATGCGGAGAAAATTATTTTCCACCTTCATACTCGTACGTACGTACATATAAAACACACGATAAAAATTCCAGGCATCTGTTCTGTTTCACATACAAAAACCCACAAATATTTTGATAAGAATTTCATTGAGACACCCCTCTCTCTTGTCTGACAACCCCTACCAAAACAAAAAACATGATTGTAAGATAATTATCAGCAATTAGTTGTCCATTCAATCAAAATATCGATCATCGATATGTCCGCGTACATAACATACTTTGTACATAAATTAAACCCCTATGTATACGCATAATCTCGAGCATATTTTATAAAAAATTCGATAAAGGGATTTTGTCCGTGATAACATAATCTCGCAATTGTGTTGTGTCATTCGAAGAGGGGATCGGGGTAAGTAATAATGATATGCTGATCGAAAACATTTTATCCGGAATTGAATCGAAAATATTCAATTTTATACTCCTTAGCTGGAATGTATGGGACGAGTATATTAAGGAACAAGTGTTTCAGTTCTCATTATGTTTGAGTGTATTATTGTTGGGTGTTAATTGAAAATTGTTTTTTCCTCCGAGTTTATTTGTTTGTTGTGTTTAGTTTTTAAGGATGGAAATGGTGGTACTTAATGTTTTATTTTAAGTGCAACTTATTTAGCGTCAACACAACAAAATCATTGTAGAGGGTGGTCTTTACAATTTTTTTTATATAAACGTTGTAAAGAGGCAAGTAGCCCCCGGAATTTATTCGTGAGCAAAAGTAATATAAAGAATAGATCACGTTTTCGAATAGGCAGCAGAACATTCGATTTAGGGACTAACGTTAAGATTCTGCTTAATTGAGAACGTCCATTTTTTAAAAGAACTATACCATGGCTGCTTACCTATAGCAGGGTAAAAGAAAATTCTAGCTGGATTAGTTTTAATAAGAAGATCTTCTTCAATTGCCAAAGTATGAAACAGATTTCTTTCCATTCTCAAAGCAAATAGCATTTGGAACAATATTTGTCTGCTTGTTCGGGTGTGATATTGCAAATACAAATACTTTTCGAGGTGGTGGCTGTCTTTGTATGTCTTCTCTGCAGCCTAATCGGATTGGCTGACATTTTTCATGGGTTGGGTGGGAGCTTCTGTAGAAAGTAGCATCTACGAGGGTATTGTTTGAGAGGATCGTTTGAGGGTTTTGTAACACCATAGTTCAGCCATATAACTTTTGAAAGTTTTTATTATGTTGGGGGAGGTAGCAACTTCCATGAAAGGCCTGGTAGGTACGGAAACGTTCTTCCGATTTGAAAGAGGATTGGTTCCTGTTTATTTTCTGATGTTGGGCGGAAGTGACAGTTTTTGTTGTGAAACTTTTTAGTACGAACTTTCTCGTTTTTGCAAGTGTACTTACGAAGAGTCGGATTCTAAATTGACTTGGCAACTAAATTGAACCAGCTCATTTTTCTAGAATTTGGCCAGAAGTGAAGATTTTTATAAAAAAAAACTGGTTTTTACCGAACTCAGCTAAGTTCTTGTTTTAGCTTAGGAAGTATTTGTCATTGTTTTGACTTGTGAGCTTGATCAGAGTCAGATGCTGGGAATCATATTTTTTGGTTGCCTTTAGTACCAGTAGTGTTCAAGTACAGTGTGTTCGCAATTTGCATACATTCGGAGTGGTATAGGATCGGATGTTGGCAACAACATACATATCCCTTCATTTTTTAATAAGATTTTACGATATTCCGACATTTTACTATATTCCGAACATCGGAAAGTCTTTTAAAATTATACTGGACAATTGTTTTTACTAAACGGAAAAGATACGTTTAGTCTTATTGGACATTTTATTAAGATGCTAGTGAAGTTTATCCAAACTAATCCAAAAAATGTAACAACAACAAACTTATGTAATAGTTTGGTGTATTCCAAAGCCATTCTAAGTAATTTCTAAGCATTTAGCATGAACTTCAGTGACATTGGTAGACTGTCTAAACCCAAACGAGTGTCCCTAATAAATTATATGATTTTCTAATGGGTCTGGCGGGGTGTCCCCTGTCAGACCTATTAATAAATCATATAATTTACTAGGGACACTCGTTTAGATTTAAACAGTCTACCAATGTTGCTGAAGTTCATGCTAAATGCTTAGAAATTACTTAGAATGACTTTGGAATGCTAATTAAAAAATCGCATATCATCTAAATTACACAATATAAATTCGCCTGAATGTTTACTTACACCAAACTCTATTACAATAAGTTTGTTGTTGTTGCATTTTTTGGATTAGTTTGGATAAACTTCACTAGCATTTATTAAGATCAACCTTGAGTCATAACGTTACGTAATTGTTTTGAGGTTTTTTTTCGTACCCCATTTCATATTTTTGAATTAGGGTGTTTGTCAAATTGGTTGTGAAAAAGGTGCATAATACCCCACAGAAGGGTAGTTATGGCTACCCTATACAATGAAAGTGCGGTATTGATGGTGACCATTTTATTGAAGTTGTGAATGTTAAGCAGGGTATTTTGAACAAAGTCTTGCTCAGCCAGAACCAAGCGATCCACTATTCGCTCGTGTTTTAAGGTGATCCGAGAATCGACCCAATTTATGGTTTCTTCTTAAGCAATGAAATGCTGCTCGGCTAGGTCATGAGTCAGCGACTGAAACAAGTGATAGTCGGAAGCAGTATAATGTCTGGTGAATACGGCGGATGGGGTAGGACATCCCATTGAAGCGACTCTAAAGTATCCTTGATGGCTCTTACAAAATGTGGCCGAGGGTTTTGTGTTGAAAGATAACTTTTTCATCCTTTTTTGCATATTGTGGGCATTTGAGCTTCAATGCTCGGCTTAATTGCATCAATTATTGTTGATAACGTTCTTCAGTGATGGTTTTGTTCGGTTTTAGTAGCTCATAGTAGATCACTCAAAATCGCCACTTTTTTCGCCTTAAATCGTTACTTTTAAAACGGTAGAACCAGTATATTCACTTGTTTTAAAATTAAACGACTTTGAAAGATATATGACAGGAGCTCTTTAATATTGCGAAACGCGTCTAACTCTTTCTGTTTCAGGTCAAATTTCACTTTCTTGGATTGCGATGCTTTGATTTGCACATGTTTTCCTCTCGTTAAGTTGGTTAACATATGGAATTTGAAGTGATAGTTTTAAATTCTCATGTTTCTGGATGTTTTGAATAGCCAATACCTTTTTTTGTCCGGCTTGATGCCCTTGTTTGTTTTGAGATAATGCAGGAAAATGAGGTTTTCGGAATATCAGCCTCCTTTCATTCGTGCGAAATCCTGAAGTCAGATCGATGGTGGTAAAATATTTGGTATTTCTGTGATTTGCTAGTGCATTTGAGATATCCTGAATGGAATACGTACGTTATATTGTCACAGCATTCAACCTCTTGGAATCTACTACTCCAATCTAATCTGCTGAATTAAAGAGGATTTTGGAGGGTCGTATAACTCCTTCTGCGAGGAGTGTAGCAATTTGTTTATCCACTTCTGCCTCATGTATGGGTACGGGTATGATTTGGTGTACATCAATTCCTCACTGATGCATATAATACTCTTACGAATTTCGAGATGACTGTGTGCAATATTTTTTTAGAATCAGGTGAAAGGATTTCAATCCTGTTAGAATGAAAAAATCAATGGTATTGTCGATGCCAATGCTTTTGAAGAATGGTCGACTATAATTTTGTGACAGATTTTGATGGCGATATTTTCGTATTTAAGTTGGTACTCTATGTATGGTACGCTATAAGAGACGCTTATATCATAAAATATAATCTCGGGTTATCTTCTGGTGTTGTTGTATGCCAATTGGTTATAATAGTCCTCCTCGCTTCCTTGGCTCATGGAGAAGAGAATGTCCCTGTTTTAACGCCAGTTAAAAGTTCGGTTAGAATTAAATTAAATTAAATAAAAAACCACATTATTCTTCCATATGGTGGCATATTTGGTTTGGATCCGGTTGGCGTGACAGAAAAACAAAATTTTAATATTTCACACTCGAAGATATTCCGCCAATTAAATTCGCCTGAATGCTTACTTTTACCAATACTATTAACCTAAGTTTGTTGTTGTTGATTTTTGTGGATATTGACATTTGCACATTTGACACCACTGACTTCGGCCCTTAATCCCACCGAGTACATTGGAGACATACTATCTAATCTTATTAAACAAATTGAAAGTATGGTGAACAAGTAAATTCAGAAAGTTGTAAAATTAACTTTTATTTATATTTTGGTAAAAACCAAATTCGAAATATGCCTAGGGGACGACCCAAAAAACGCAAATTCCCAACTGTTCAAAATGATGCGTCGTTGGAAGAACAACAACCTTCAATCTCAAAGTACAAAATCGAATCGAAGAAATTTTTATCCAACAACCTGGACCATCCAACGCGGCAAAACCAATCCGAACAGCTAAAGCAAAAGGCATGGAAAAAATGTCTGAGGTAATTATATGATACTTGCCGCCCAGGTGGCAAAGTGGTCAGCATGCTTGCTCTAGCGACCGGAAGTCCCAGGTTCGATTCCCGGTGGTGACAAGGAAAAAATTTCACGGCTGGTTTAGGACCAATTAATTAAACACTCATTTTCCGAAATGAAAAATATGATGATGAAACCTCATTGGAGGCGGCCAAATCCCTTGATGGGATATAGTGCCAGAGAGAGAGAGAGAGAGAGAGAGAGAGAGAGAGAGAGAGAGAGAGAGAGAGAGAGAGAAAGAGAGAGAGAGAGAGAGAGAGAGAGAGAGAGAGAGAGAGAGAGAGAGAGAGAGAGAGAAATTATGATACTTAATGAATCTCAATCCCACGAACACCTTGATCAAATGCAATGAATAAATGCGCATCGTATAGTAAACGAAAATTATGAAGAACGTAATCATCGCTTGGAACAAGACCAAAACCAATCTTCACAGCGAACCGCAAACGAAAATGATGCACAACGAAATTTGCGATTAAAAGAACAACGCTGTCGCATTGTTCGACGGCAACGAGCTATGGTACAGAATCCAGTACGAACCTACAAAAATGCCGTAAACTACGCCAGCATCAATTACAAGTCTAACTCATGTTTCGCTTGAGCTTCATCCAACGTAAGCGATGACCGAACCATCAATAGTCGTGAAATTTTTAGCTTCAAAGCAGCTGGACAAGTTTATCACAAACTGAATATGGCGGCACATCCGACACACACCACTCAGGTGATTTCGAACCACCTTCATATGGCCAAATGTACTTTTTAGACTCCGATGATGCTGTTGACGAACGCCTTGCACATTCTCTAAATTATGGAATCAGTCGTGAATTAATGGATCTGTTGGAGGAAATATTGCGAGAACAAAACATTTATGCCCAAAGTTACATGAGGATGCGAGAAGTGGAGGATGATATAGTTCAACGTGCTGCTGCACTGCGACTACAACCCGCAAATGTGCAGCTCATTTTTATAGTGTCAGATGGTGTGGATTATAGACGGTTCAACCCTCCTGCATATGTAATGAAGCATGCGTTGTTCTTACGCTTAACGCCTATCAAAGTTTCCCGTCAAATGAAATGGTTGTAAAACAACGTGGCAAAGATGTTGTCATTTTGAAAAATATCGACCATCGTGTGGAGCCCTTTACCTACCCATTGTTTTATCCAGCCGGAACGTCAGGATATTTCGTGGGTATGCCAATTCGAATACCTTATGCATGTCGTCCACATCTTGAACTAGCGCAATATCGTATAGCTTTTCGACCTGAACACGCCAAAAGCCTTTCTTTGCAAACTAATTTAACACCCGACCTGTGTCCCGTTGGTGGACGACTTTTTCAACAATATCTCGTCGATACTTTCATTCGAGTTGAACGTGATCGCACCTGCGAAACAGAATGCAGTTGTTGGTGAAAAAATAATACTACCATCATCATTCACCGGATCAACGCGTTACTATACTGAGCATTTCGAAGATGCAATGGCTATTGTTCGTCGTCTTGGATCACCAGAACTATTCATCACCATGACTTGTAATACTGATTGGCCAGAAATTAAATAAGCAGCGCGTATTTTATCTGATAATGGAGTTATCATACAGCAGTCCGCTCAAGATCGTCCCGATCTCGTCGCTCGAATTGCAAAACAAAAATTTGATGAAATCATCAATGATTTGGATAAAAAACAGATATTTGGAAAGGTGGCCGCATATGTGTATATACAATTGAATTTCAAAAACGTGGACTAGCATGGTGCACATATGCATTTGCTGTTGACCACGAATCCTGAAGATCGAATACTTAATCCAGAAGAAATTGATGATCTAATTTCAGCTGAAATTCTAAATACCGACGAACCTAAATTGCGAGAATTAGTGTTAAATCCGTCGATTGCGATTTGCATTTTGTCATTGGTCGAATACACAACGTAAATTATGTTTCTCAACCAGAATGCTTCCATTTGCGAATACTTCTCTTTCATGTGAACAACGCAACAAGTTTTGATGACCTCCTTACTGTGAATGGCATTCGTTATGCGACATACAAACAAGCTTGCCTAACTCATGGCCTCACCTTCGACGGTAAGTAGTGGTCTAGAAGAATCAGCACTGTCCCAAATGTCGACGACATCGACGATTCGACCTAAATTTTGATGAGTCAGGAGAACGCATGTATCGGCTTCTACCAGGAAAACAGATTGAAATTGTGGACAGTATTTTACGTGCAGCAAATGACTCTAACTAAGTTAAAAAAAATGTTTGTTCATAGATGGACCAGGTGGTACCGGTAAAACCTTCGTGTATAAGACCTTGCATGACTTACTTCACACAAGACATTTGGTCTGAAAGTTCCGCTTTCGTCAGATTCAATTTCTAGCATTAAACCTGGTTCAGTCAAATCTATAGAATTCGCTCAAGTTGATGTTTTCCTTATGGATGAGGCACCGATGTTAACAAAGTATGGTTTACAAAATATGGATCAGTTGTTGCGGTCTATTGCAAATCCAAACTTGCCATTGGGAGGGAAAATTTTAGCCGCTGGAACCTGATTTCCGTCAGTGCTTACCTGTTCAACTCCGAAGCAACCGTAGTGAAACACTCGATTTGTCGATCAAAAAAAGTCATCTCTGGAAGCATTTCAAAAATTTTGAGCGCAGCTCGGTCCCCTGGTACTAATACCTTATTAAACTACTAGAACGGGAGAACGTGTTCGTTAATTAACCGAAAAATTGAAACAAAGAGGTTATTTTTATATATCTAAACGGGATTCGATCCTTGACGACTTACTATTGTAAAAAATTAGCATCATATATGCTTTACTGAATACAGTTAATAAATAAATTGTAATCCAACTAAAAAATTAATGCAATTTGCAAATAAAATTAGAAAATTAATTTGGAAATAGGATTTAAATTTATACACAATTCACCGACAAAAAAAGGATTAAAACACTTTTTTGATTCCCTCCATGCGATAACATAATATACATAAAAAAATCCCCTCGATCAAAACAATATCAAGATAATGAAACAATTGATCTGATACTCATCGATCGTATATCGTACTCTACATCTCTATGTAGGGCTATATAGCACAGCCCCTTTTTATTAAAAAAGAACTCGGTCGAAATTAATCTCGGGGTATTATAGTATGAGTATTAAGTACTTCATCTATAGGAAATTATGCAATTATCTGAAATCAGGTACCGCAAATGATTCGCTGCTTTATACTCTTCCCCTACCCCTTATCGCGATAGTTTTTAATTCCGGATTTTTTATTTTTTAATTTGTATTAAAATAATATTATTTTTTCTGTATAGTCCCGAAAAAAAAACGTTTTAAACTTAATATATATAGGGGTAGATTACAAAAGGGACTTTTGGTCTCGCAATGTTTATTATTTTTATAATCCATTGTGACAGTTCATCATCATCATAAGATGACGAGTTGACAAAAAGTACTTTAACAGTTTAAATTTACTAAAAACTGTGTCTTTCCGTAATAATGGCCGTTGGAACGGTCAGGGGTAATATGAAACCGTCATCACTTTGCTCTAAAACCAAATTTTTAGCTCCTCAATTTTACTAATATTTTCTTAGATGTATACTTCCTCCCTGAATAAAATGATAAAAATTCAATTCACTGTGAATAGACAGACAGACAGACAAACATAACAACATATTAACCCCGTTTTATAAATACTTAATAGTTTTCCGATTGTTTGTTCAAACCTCAAAAAAAAAATTACGGAAATTTGTGTATAAAATGTGCGAGTTGTTTGTTCAACGTGCAGCTCGATATATATAGAGAAGTAGTGATGGCTCATTTTTTAGTCTAGAATCCCGTGTACGCAGCTGAACAAACAACAAAATTTTAAAATGTTTCATGGTGCCGGTTATTTGTGTACATGCGGAATCGTACATATGTAAAATGGATTTTTAATTGAGAAGGATAAAAAGAGGACGAAAGGATTAAATTTTTATATATGTGTGATAAGCGCATTCTACAAAACCGTTGACATTTTTTATGATTTGAAGCTATTTTGATTAATTGTTAAATTTGTTTGCTTGCTGAATTTTGCCCAAAAGAACTTAGTTCGCTAATATTCATTACTAGTAGAGCAATCTATGTTGCTGGTTGCATGGCTGTTAAATTTTTGTATTTCACGGCCATAACTGTCTTTGTGAATTATATTATGACACTTACTACGTATGTATTAAGGATTCCATCTGGATCGAATCAACTTAGAGTTAACTTTGGATTGAAACCGAATTATCTTTTTTAGCGTATATATATTGGCGGAGTATGTTGGGATCGAATCGAAACCGAGTTGAGATAAACGTCAAAAAAATAATTCTAAATACATATTTCTATATTTATTTAAATTCAAACAAAAATTAAAATATTTAAAAAACTAAATAAAAATGGCGTTTTTTTATTATTAATATTTTTATAATATTTTGTTGTTGTTGTTTTTCGACTCGATTCCGTATATAACGGTGTTTTTAAGGATTGAGTTAACTCGATTCTACAAATTTGATGAAATTTCAATCTGGGTTCAATCCGGATTGAATTCTTAATATAACGTAGTAACTGACTTGAAATAAAAAATGCAACAAAAAAAGTAAACGGTGACTACCTAGGGCAAAAATAACAAAAACGAAAGAGGCGATACAATTTTCAAATGTCATGAAAATTTTGATTGGTAATAAAAACTGGGGTCAGTGCGAAATCCCGAATTACAAAAGACCGAATTATCAAAATCCCGACTAAAAAAATCCCGACTTTCATTACCCCGACTTTTAAATCCCGACTTTCAAAACCCCGACCTTCAAAATCTCGGCTTTCGAATTCCCGATTTTCAAAATCCCTATACTTTCAAAACACCGCTTATGCTTTCAAGCTGAAACCTTAAAAAATTCCGACAAAAAATGGGATTTTTTTAAGACAATAAATATTAAACTTTCTTAAGAAGATTTTAAAATCGTCCGTTATATTAATTACATATAGGTTACTTTAGGTTAGGTTTCAGTGGTTGACACTTAGGCCATTTCTGATGGCCCATTATGATACCACGCATTCACGCCACATCATTAACCCATTCACCTATTCACCTACTCACACAACTACAGTATACCGCCTGCACATTGCAAGCTCCATGCCAACCTGTACATTGACATGGACGGGATGGGATTCGAACCCAGTACCTCCCGGTCCAAGTGCCGAAGCTTTAATCACTGCACCACTTGTCCGGTTATTAATATTAATTAAAAGTTTTATTAGATTTTTTCGGCTTTTCGGACAAAATATTATTTTTAATGGCATCTTACAATGTTTATGATTATGACTATTTTAGCTATAGAAAACAAAGAGACCATTTACTCACAATATATATCTACCACAAAAAGTCGAAAAATGCACCTCTCCCCCCATTTTTAAGCACAAGAGAACGTGTAAAAATACACAAATCCTTCCAAAAATAAGAACTTCCTTATAAATGATATAAAAATTTGGTCTACTCATCAGGTTGCAACGACCAAACTGCAAAAATTCAACTCTTGCTTTGTACCGATAGTACTTGGGTTGGGTACCGGTAGTACTTGGAAGAGTTGTTGTATTTTTACACGGTCCCTTGGGGTTAAAAATGGGGGGAGTACATTTTTCTACTTTTTGTGGTAGATTATATACAGTAGGCCTGCGATAACATGAACGTCGTATACCGTGAAGTTCGGGTAACGTGAACACTACTTGGAAAGCGCGATAACGTGAATTAAATTTTCTATACTCTCGCATGTCCTCTCGCATGATTCGGGGATTCCCAGAGTTTTTTTTTGCATAATTTGAATCAAGTTAAGTTGAAAACACGACTCGGGGATTCCAAATTTGTCCTTTTTCATAAATTGAAAAGAATTAACCCCGATATTGCCGTTGTCCTTTATAACGCCACACAAAACACTGTAGAAAGTTCGAGCACAACTTGTGGAAAGTTTTTTTTTTGAAAGTCCCGTTTGGCCTGTTTACTATATTAAGATTCATTCGTTGCAACGTTTTTTTAGTATTGAAGTGTTTATGTTTGAACAAGTAGAGTGAATTAAAATTAATTTATTCTTTTTTACATAATTTGAATCGAGTACAGTTGAAAGTTTCAGCAGTAAGAGAAAATACTTTGTGCGATAAATAGTGTGGGTAAAATATAACAGTTTTAACATTAAATGAAAAATATGCAATTTTTGAACAGTTTCGTAAAGGATCTAGTGTTACAAATGTGTCCAAAAAATATAATGTTTTTAAGTCTACTATTTGTACAATTAACAAAAAAGTGATGAAAATTTAAACTCTGTGAACAACACCTTTATTGCACTTGGTAAGAGAAGAACCCTTAAAATGTCAAGATATCCTAAAATGGAGAAGAAATTATATCGTTGGTTTCTTGGGCAGCGCGATAAAAATGTCCCTGTAAGTGGCGATTTGCTTAAAGAAAAGACTGAACTTTTACATGAACAAATAAAAGAAAGTGAAAGCTCTTTCCATGCAAGTGATGCTGATGGGTGGCTACAACGTTTTAAAATTCGTTTTGGTGTGCTGTAACGTTCGTTCCATGTACGCATCGCGTATTGCGTATACTGGGGGGTATTGATGTACATAACTGTTATACAATTTGTACCATTTGAAAGATTGTTGCGCCTTTCGAGGTATGCAAGTTGGCAGTATAGTATACTCTCGGCGATTTATTGATGTAATAATAACTTGCAATTTGGGGTATGTATTCCATACTTCGCATGAAAAAGAAATCGTAAGATAAGTTTTACTGCATTAGCGGATTTTTTTTGTACGGCAAACCGACTTGAATTTTTGTTGTTGGTTGTGATTGTAGAACACAAAAAAAATAATTTTGTCATTCATTCTATAATATTCGTTTGATGCATACACTAGTAGCATACAAACAAAACCAGTGCGGTGCCCTAATTAAATTAATTAAATATAAATTTTATTGAGTGGGACCTTGAAAAGTGGTCCATCTGAATTATATAGCACATTTTGTGCTAAAGACCTTTTGTAAATGGTGATATAGTGTGATTAGTGTATGAAAATATTAAAAATACCAATAAGTTGCAGACACTTTGGTATATAGCGAGTCACATACAAATATAGAAGAAAACGAAACACAATTCTGTTCCGTATTCTATTTTACGTTTATACCTGACGCTAGATTTTCCATAGATATCTGGGCTTAGGTTTTATAAAGAACTAAAACTAATAAATATTTCCGAATTATCTCCGAGTCTTTTTGGGGCAATCACAAGTTAATTTGATTTTATTGCAGTCACTATACAAGTGTTATTGCAGTTCATGATTTTTTTTTTGTTGCATATCCCTTTTTTGTTTTACTAACACAATTGTGTGAGTACGGCATAAGTACCATGTGCCAAAAAAATATTTTTGTATGCGTTTTGAACCAACTTACATATTTGTGTATTCCTTTCAAAATTATTTTCGTTCGAAAAAAAACACTATAACTATACACACAATTGTGTTGGTTGTACTTCAAAACAAGTGAAATTTTTTTTCAAAAACGCCATTATATACTATGATTTTTTACTCACACATTTGTGTGGTTTGGACTTTAATAGAATCAATTTTTTTATTTTTTTTTTGGTTGAAAAAAGGATATAAACTGTTGTCAGCTCTGCAATTCAGATATTATAACTTTGCGGCTGTGACCCGATAGCAAACAGCGTGCTGTAGTTAAGTTAAAGGACCGGGCGGATAACCAAAGAAAAGGATCCGTGTACCAGAAAACCGCTAGACGCTAATATTATCTATTCTTAGTGGGCGGATATAAGAACGTGTTGGAAGTTACGAATAACCACATTTAATGCTCATGGGTGTATATAATTGAAGGTTTTGTCGGTAATTTCGAGTCGTCCTCCAGAGGAATTTTGATACAACGAGGTTCAGTGCAAATCGATTAATCGGGAATACCGGTAACTTAATACAGTTGGTGGCGGAGGCGCAGTGAATCGGTTACGTTAAGTTTTTTTCTTTATTTGAATTTAATCTTCCCTTGTTTTGGGGGATTTTGTTTGTGTAGTTCAATTTCTTTTGTGATTCAGGCTATTAATATACCATAATTAATTTTTTTTTCGACTAATCTTACCATAATACAAGATAGGATTTTATTTTATTATTTAAGTTGATAGTTAATCAAACTTTTTTTTCTCTTTTGTTTAATTAGCAATATTTGTTACAGAAAACCGACGTAGTACCAAGGTCGTGTGGAGCGCTTTCTTCATCGTGGATACTCCGTCCAGGTAACATTCTTTTGATCATTTTTATATACCTTAATTTTATTTTGATGCCATTGGTCACAGATACATTCCGGACAGTAATGCTGATTAACTTAAAATTTATTTAATTCACTAGAGTCAATACTAAGTTTAGTCGATTTGTTTTTTATTTATTTTTTTGCTTTAATCCCTAAATATTTGTCTTTGCCTTATAAAAAAATGTGTACTGTACAGAATTAATTTATTTTTCTTTATAATAAATGTATAATATTGAATTAAATCAAGCGTTATATTTACTAACATGAGTGGTTAGGTCATCGATCAGTGGGAGTGAGTGAGAAGGTGAGTTGAATCTGAGTGAGCTTCCGTCAATTGCAGTATAATGACATAATTGTGTTGAGTCGGGCAAAGCACAACAATTACACCCACTACCAAAGTAACCTCCATCTCTGAGCTAGCGGTGCCATTTGGTCGGTGCTTTCTTTTTTTGTCGTCATTTTTATTAAGAACTCGGTCTTTTTTTGACCGATCTTGATCAAATTTGGGTTATCGGATATACTTTAAATTTAATGTGAATTTTTCTAGAATTTTCGGAATTGGGCCTGCTCAATTGAACTTGGCCATTCCTCAACCAATATTTGTAAAATTTAATTTACGAAATTGGATTCTTATATGTTCTTTTAATAAAATATATGTTTGGTCATCCTGAAAAGAACGATTAGGTTTTTAACGAAATATTTAATGATAAAATAAATAAATAAATAAAATTAAGCGCTATTAACGTAACGTTATAAATGGCAGCCCACCTAGCGTTTGCAATTTCAACTATACCGATTATTTCAAGTGTGGCAACATTTACGTCATTCGTGTTATGACAGAAAATTTAGTTTAATGTTTGACATTTACAGGATGGGTTGCTTACGCTTGAACAAAATTGGGAAATGGAAAACTTACTTTCAAAGTGATGAGTGTTCAACGCAAACTGTAAGAAATTTACGTGGAAAATTCAGTAGAAATGAAATGCCTACAAGGCAATTTGTGCATCACTTTGTGAAGCGAGTTCATGAAGCTGGGGAGCTTACAGTCTATGGGGAGTGTCAGAGAAAGACCAAATCGGTTGCCATTCATGAGATAGGAGCCCAAACAATCTAAAATGTTCTGATAAATTTGGTTGACAGAATGGGACACTGTAAAGCCAGCTGTGGATGTCATTTAAATGAAGTTGTGTTCCATACTTAATGCAATATAAATATACTTTTTTTTAACAAAACAAAAAGCTTTGAAAAATATTTTTTCATCTTTGAATTAGAGTCAAATTAAATTGGAAACTTTAGATATGGGCCACCCTGCAGCATGAGCAATATTTTTTAAATAATTAACTAACAGTATTGGTATTTGCTTTCACATTTTAACTCGTTACCACATTTCACTCATTAAACAGTAAAACATTTGTGAATTCATGAAAATAATTTAAAAAATCGGGCTTTTGAAAATCGGGATTTTAATAATTTTGTTATTGATTTCAGAATTTTGATTTCGGGATTTTGAAATGCGGGCAACACCAACCCAATTATTCGTTTTGCTTTTTTTGATAAAAAAGTTGAAGATATCAAAAAAAAACTATTGCAACATAATTCTAAACTGCCAGAATTGCGCGATGACCGATGACGGGCAGCTGGCGTTCCTCAATTTTTGTTTAAAATTTCTGATATATGCACATAGTGCACACCAATATGAGCGATGGCACACGAGAAAAAAAAATATACCGGATTTCTCCTCGTTCCGTTTACCTATGATACAAGTTTTAATTGCGACTAAACAAATTTTCTGTTCAACCACACAACTCAAACATAAATGAAATAAAAAATATTTCAACAAAACACCCTCGTTTGGAATGGGAGTATAAGACAAGCCTGATAAACATATTGTTACGAATTTGCTCTGATAAATTCAGTTCGTATCACTGGATCGTGAATATCGATAGAATTTGACGGTTATAACACCAATTCTCGCAATTCACGCATTTACGGAATATTCGAGAAAACACCGGAAATAATCTCTGTACAATTTCCAAATATTTATTTATGCCACTACTGGAATATTCTCAAATATTCCAGTAGTGGCATAAATATTAGATAAGTACCGAATCTCCCAAATGTTACATCAAAAACACTCTCACTGTGTTCCCCTAGATGTTCTGTCCTCGACTTTTACAATCTGGTACATAATTACTGATATAAAGTTCATTAAGTAGTACACTACTAAACCCCAGATGTCACCAATCTTGGATAAAAGATATTAGTTAAGTTCTAAACCTTAATTCAGCTATTTTTGTAAAATAAACGTCTTGTCAACCCAATAGGCGAGATCGTAACAATACGCTCCACGCAAGCCTGTTCATCCCGAACAGGATCCAAACTTCCGCCTCTGTAGATTAGATCGTGAAACGAAACCAATTCTATTTCACATTCGTCCTCGTCTCCCGACGCCATTCAATAATGCCATTGCTCTCCATGTTCCTTTGTATCTCAACCACATCCTTCATGACAAATGGCAATCCATTCCATCATTGCTTGCACGTTGCGCTTCTCTTCTACCTTCGCCACCACCTGCTGACTCATTCCTTCATCCACAGTGTCATCATATATAGTAAATAGCTACACCATATCATCACCATTTTGGACCCGCATTTCATAAGCAGCCTTTTCCAAGTTTGTCTGTCCTACTCGACTTTTTAGCGACCTAAGGTTTAGCCCGTTCAACTTAGTTTCACTGTCGTTGCTCCACATACTTGGTCGCATCCCTTTCATGAACAATGTTTTATACTCCTTATGACTCTTGTTCGCTCTTTCTTTCCTCCATTTGTTAGAATCACTTTGCGAGATATGTTCCACGCATCTCCTTTTCATCATTGGGCTGTTGCAAAACACATATGGCCCACGCTGAACAGTCTTCCTGTGAATTATCAATCGCCACTCTCTGCTTCCGACAACCCCCGCTATTCTAAGAGTTACAACTGATGAACAATCTCTAATTTTCAGATACATTTCAATGTTCTATCTAACGAATTCCGTTTCAACCCTGAGTTGATCACTCCGCAAGTCTTAATTTGTTCCACCCGGTTTCCATTCATTTCATGTCCCTCTAAACCGTCTATAAACGTAGCTGCCACCATTTCTTTTCGGCATCATCCGAAAGCATCGCCGTATAGCTGCAATGAATTTCCGATTTTCCTGTAATCCGTGTTTAATTTTCATGTTAACCTAGTTTACTATCATTCTCTGTTACATAAATAATTCTTGGTCCAAAATCGTCGAAATCATCCTTACCAGGCAATCCGCCGTCATCCTTACTCACCTTTCCACCTTATTACCGATAGCGATAGCCATTTCCAGCATCTGCTCCCTTCCGTTATGTGAATGCACGACCTTCTGCTTCGTATCACCCAAGTCATCATCACTTTTTCTAAATGTTATGTCTCTTTGATTTCTTTCATTACTCGCTCGCATCAAATCTTTATCTTGTTAATCAAATTTTTGGTCAAATTTTTGATCCATTTCTTGCAATAAATCTTTTATTGTTTGTTGTGTTCGAACACTTTGTTCGACGTTCTCTTTACTTTGTTCTGTCAAATTTTGTCTCATTTCCAACATCATCGAAAAGTCATCTTCGTTTCATTTGTTCGTTCGCGCACTTGAAATATGCCTCAATTGTCTGGAAGCCGTACTATAACCATTCCTCTAGTCGTATATAGAATTAACTCAGAAGCGATTTCCTTTGTTTGCTTTAAGGCGATTCTTTGTTTGCTATTTAATATTGAACCATTGTCCGTCCGAAGGTAAGTATCTTGCGCAGTTTTCATACACAACAAATACCAGGTGTACTTTATACCAGTCAATCAATTTTTTTCTATTCTCGTCAGTATGAATATCGATAAGAATCTGGTACAGTTTTGGCCTTAACAGACATTACTGATTATACCTGCCGTAATTTTGGCAGTAAAAATGGTCTACTTCGTGATATGCATTGACAGTTATTGACTGTATAGAACATGGTTCACATATTAAACTTTTAGCAAGCTATACCTTAGTAATCGAAAGCAGTTTGTGATTTTAAATGGTGTAAAAAGCTCCTTCACCTTAATTTTTCACTACCCACGTCTGCGACATGGTGATTCACCACCACTCCATAAGTAGCAAATTGTTCTATATAGAGCGAGTGGATAAATTCAAGTATCTTAAAGTATTATTCGACAAGTATATGACGTGGATGACCATATTAATTCAATATACATTAAAGTATGCCCACTTATTGGCTTGATTAGAAAATTGACCGATATTGTTCTGCATGTTTTACAGAAATTTTGTTTCTCATTTATTTATACCGGCTTCTTCAACCTTTGGTTCAGCTGTTAAAAGCAAACTGAATAAATTGCAGCTGAATAAATACCTGTTTAATTGTTTGCACATTCCTAAAATTTTTGGGCCATCACCAAGCTACTCAACCAGAAATTCTAGTCATTTGAAGTGCCCCCAAAAAACGGAATTATAAGAGCGCTGTAAATATTTTTATGTTTCAACGAATGATAAACTCTCACCTGTTATTGTCAGTTGAAGATTATTTATGATTTATGTTGCCATTTATAATTAAATTAATTAAATTAAATTAAATTAATTGTCACGTATTTGAATTTGATGTTATCATGCGTAATGTAGGTAGTTTTAGTCACTATGCCACTGTAATCTGTGTCTATTGCTAGGTACCAAGCGAAGCGCTACAATATCTATTTGCAAAAGTGATAAATTCGATAAGAATCTCATCTTAAACATTTTCTTGAATAAATCTTCGCAAATCAATAAAATATTGAAATTAGCATTTAAGCAAATTTGGTTCAATTCAATTGTTGAATTATTCGCTCATGTGCGCCTATTCATTTGTTTGTATTGAAACAATATTTTCTGTTCATTCATTTTCATGAATCAAAATCAACAAAATTCAAAATGATTGTGTATATACATGGGTGTGAATAAATATCATACAAAAAGAGGCGGAGTTAAAAGTATAAAGATTTTTTTTTTATTTTTAAAATTCACTAGAACTACTACTACATGTAATTTAGTATATATATAAAAATGTTGCGTATAACTTTGTTCTTGCTTCGGCAGAACATATACTAAAATTGGAACGATACAGAGAAGATTAGCATGGCCCCTGCGCAAGGATGACACGCAAAATCGTGAAGCGTTCCACATTTTTTGTTGAAAAAAACTTTTATTAAAATTGTAATACGTCAATTAATTAATTTATATACATATGTATTGTGTCGGGAATGAATAAATAGAAATTTTGCTCAGAAAGTATTGCGTGTCTCGAACGATAAATCACAGTATCACCATACATACTATATTTTAGATTCTGTGTGAATTTATCAGTTTTGCAAATAAAAATATTGCGATGGCCGGGAATCGAACCCGGATCAACTGCTTGGAAGGCAACTATGCTGACCATTACACCACCATCGCATGTCATAGCAAATTTTTAACAGTTATTCTGGTAGCGCTTCTTGCTTCATAAATGATTCCCTAAATTAACCGTATAGAAATTGCTAGCCCTGTCGTCATTTACCTACAAATACCGACCATTCGTTGCATTACGGTTATAAATTACAAATAAATCTTTACATCTACTCTGGCAAGATGTAACTATATTAACTATAAGGAAAATCGCGCAATAGCAACTCGCATCTTGTTGTTGTTATTGCCTTGGAATTAATTTATATTTTGGTCGATTGGTAAATATGAAGAGCGCAGCACTAATAATGAAAATTAAATGAAAATTTGCTCGTTAAATTTGTTTATTCAAAATAGAAACTATTGTTACATGAATAATACATTTATAGCATCATGCTATAAATGTATTATTCATGTAACAATAGTTTTTATTTTGAATAAACAAATTTAACGAGCAAATTTTCATTTAATTTTCATTATTAGTGCTGCGCTCTTCATATTTACCAATCGACCAAAATATAAATTAATTCTCATAGGTGTCACTACTCATAATAACAAATATTAAACGAATATTTCGTTCAATACGGTTTTTTTTTGACAAATCAACAGCTGACACACTTTGACAGTACAAAATTACTCTTTTGACAGAAATTGAAACAATTTTGTTTTTACAAAAAAAAAAAAAACTGACGTGTCTAAATCGTATCGCTGCCACAAGCACTTTAAAAATATTTCGGTCGCCACGAATTAAATTCTAAAATTATAAATTAAAAGCAACAAAGTATTTATCGTAAATCTCAAAGATAATGCTACATTAAACAAATCTAGTGTTGATTTATAATTTTAAAATGTCGTTTTGGCATCACTAATAATCTGGGACGGTATTATTCCAGTAAGCAAGGCGTTTACATATTTTTAGAATTTAGCCAAGGGTGTTTGTTGATTTAACTTGTGTATGTGTTTTGTGTGATTCTATTAAATCATGACTGCTGAAACGAAGAAGTTTTTAATTTATGCATCTGGGATATTCTTTTGTTACTTTTACTTTGGGATTCTGCAAGAGAAGATAACACGGGGTCATTATGGTGACCATGTAAATGATGACGGGACTGTTGGTGATCGATTTACATTTACGCTTGCATTGGTTGGGGTACAATGTGTTTGTAATTGGATTTTTGCTAAAGGTGAATAAAACAAAAATATGCTTTAGTTTCTTATGTTGTAATACCCTCCATTCTAGGTATGCTGCTGGCCCAGCCACAAGGGAAAGATACCACGCACCAAGGTTATTATGCTAGTAGTGCACTAACTTATTTGCTGGCAATGGTTAGTTCAAACATGGCCCTTCGATGGGTTCCCTACCCATTTCAGGTGGTTGGTAAATCAGCTAAGCCAATCCCAGTGATGCTTCTGGGAGTACTAATTGGTCGCAAGTCGTATTCGATGCAAAGGTATATTTGTGTACTGATCATTGTGATAGGGGTTGTACTATTCATGTTCAAGGATAATAAAATCTCGACTCCAGCTGATGACCGTGTGGGATTAGGCGAAGTTTTGCTATTCCTCAGCTTATCGATGGATGGCCTAACGGGTGCGATACAAGAACGTATGAGATCATCTGCTCAACCAAGTGGACAGCAAATGATGATCGCTATGAATGGATGGAGCTCCGTAATGCTCATCCCTGCGCTTATACTGACTGGAGAAGGAAAAGAATTCATAGAATTCGCTATGAAATATCCAAGCATGTTGACCCATTTATCACTCTTAGCGTTAGCCGGTGCACTTGGACAACTATTCATATTCCTCATGGTCTCGGCGCATGGCCCTCTTGCATGTTCCGTGGTCACGACAACTCGCAAATTCTTTACAGTTTTCTTCTCTGTATTCTTCTTTGGAAATACACTAATTACACGACAATGGATTGGTGCGACGCTAGTATTTGTTGGATTATTCGCCGATATGATGTACGGCAAGAAAAAAGCGAGTGTCCACAAAAATGGCAAAATCAAAGACAATCATAAAGACAAGGAGCCACTGATTAATGATAAATCGACAAATTATTGAATCCAATTGAGTTGGATACACCTGAGAGCATAAACCACGTGTTGTATTTGTAAAAATACATACTAAATAAAATATTTTTTGTAAATTTTCAACTGATTAAATTATAATTATGCATTATTTTATACGTGAAACGTCCTCCCATATTGGTATAAAGATAATTATCAATGACAGATCGCTGAATTTATGAATCATCATCATTAATTAAACGTCTACTCTACAGTTCTTGTGCAAAACCAAAACATTACCACGATCTCCAAAATAATGGTTTTAGTGAAATTAAAAACAAACGACAACGTTATAATTACCGTCGAGCGATCACTAATACGAAAATCTAAGATGATCGTTAACGCGCTCAGGGATCTTAAATTGGCTACCAAACCAGACGCGACTAGAGAAGAGATTGAGGAATATGAAAACCCAGAACCAATTGTTCTGGAAAAAGTGAACAAAGTTACGTTTGATAACGTCTTGAAATGGTGCGAGGCGCATAGAGACGAATCGGAACACTTGGAATCGGTAATGGATGACGCAAAAGCTGAGCTTCCACACTGGGATCTTAACTTTTTTCAATCATTGACTGATCGCGTGCTACTAGATTTAATGATTTCAGCAAATTTTTTGGATATGGCGAAATTACGGCTGCTAATTGCAATGAGACTTCGGGATAAAGTTCGGGGAGCTGGACCAGAAGAAATACGTCGAATATTCGCTAAGGCAACATAATTGAATCTTAAGTTAAAATTCCACCTTGCCACCACATTTAAAATTAAGTATATAATTATGTAAAGTGTAAACAACAAAATTGTTTTGTGTTTTTATTGGGATTCCCACTTGGATAAGGCTCTGTCCTGTGTGATGACTTTTTTGTACGGAAACACATATTGCGGAAACCGTCTATATGACGGAAACGGTACCGTAAAATATGTTGGTTTCCATCGTCGATAGCATAATAGAATAACAGTATTTTTTTGTTAATTTTAAAGTTGTTACCATAAAAATACTCGGATCGAATATATGTTATGGTAAGTTTTCATTATTATCGTGGTTTTGGCTCAGAAAGTCTAATGCAAAATTTTGCATGGGTATATGTACATATTTCTTTTCTGAAAAAATATATTTTCTGTAAGAAAAAAATATTCCGAATGAATCCCCAATTTGTGAATATTGTCCTCTATTCATGTTTGACCCTGCGAATTTATAAAACATTCAAAAGAAAGCAAGTTGAGATAATCAAATTCTTGCCATATCCAATTCGAACGTACGTCTTTTCTTCGATAAAAAACAAAAACAAAACAACCTCCGTGATTTTAGACAATTCGAAACGTCAATATTTTTTGGTGTATTTTCTTCTCTAGAGAAGAGAGGGAAGATATTTTATTTCAGAAAAGAAAAAATTTGTGTTGTGAAGTCTGTGTCGTCGCTGTTAGTTTATTAAAATAAAATAGTTTAATGCCAAGGAGATAATTAATTTATTAATAAATTAAAGTACTTATCATTAAGTAATAAAATAATGTGTTTTTACTGTTTACTTGTTTAATTTATTTAAAAAATTAAAAGACGAAGTTGAAAAAACATGATATGTCGTGTTTGTGTGGGTATTGAACGCGAATTGTGTATACATATACGTTAAACTTCTCACAAATACTAATGTGAGACGCGGACCATTTCCGAAATACCCGTATAAAAAAAAATTTGTTTTGCTTTTGTAGCTTTTTTATCAATGCACGAATTTTGTTTGCGTGTATTTTGTTAACGCCAATTAATTGTGAACCAAAAAAATATTTTATTTCCCAAAAGTGATGTCCAGTAATTAATTAAATTGTTTCTAGTGTATGTGTACCGTTCCCTTCTATTTGTGAATTATGAATTAATATGGAGAAAAAATAAAACAAATTATTGATTGGATAACACAGAAACAGCAACAAAATTTGGTTCATTCATGTTTTTTGATGATTTTGATTTTCATTAATAAAAAAAATTGATTTCGTGTTGTGTGTTAGTGTGTGATAATTTTTAAGAAAATTTTCATATTTTCGTGGTGAAAAAAGTGAAAATATATTAGTGTTTAGTGAAAAAAAAAAAAAACAATCAGGAAAAATTATGGCCGATCTGATGAGAAATATGGTGGGTGGTGGAGTCCAACGAGATAAGTTAGGTTCACCATCAACTGAGTCGGAAGATGGTGATCGTGGTGGTGGTATTGGCGGTGGTATAGCCGATTTAGGTGATTTAGTTCCAGAATTGGATCCAGATGATTTTGATGGGCCGGCAACATTAAACGGTTTGTGGAACTTCCTTTTTATTTTTAATATTTTTGCTTCGATATATTTTGGAACGATACCACTACAGCAATACAACGCAGACAGAAGTTGATGGGGGATGTTGAGATGGTTTCGTTATAAGTAGAAATCGATATTTTTTTGTAACATAAATTTAGTAACGGTTGTCATTTCTTATTTTGCAAATGGGGTTTGAATCGCATGAATGATTAGACGATATCACCATTCTACAGATAAGTTGTTCACTGAAACAGCGGAGAAGGACGTAATAAGTAAATGTGGCTTTTGTGTTTTATTCGCGCCGGAATTGTTTCATTAGAAAATACAGGAAACCCTCCAAGAACACGATTAATTCGTTCCGTGTTCTTTAAATTCGTGTTGTTCGAAACTACAAAAAATAAAATAAAAAGAACGTTACGTTCTAATTTTTTTTTTGTTATGATATACAAAAAACAAACTTAAAACAGAATAACGGAAATCGTGTTGTTTGAACCGTGTAATTTGAGAAAATGGGTATGCGTGTTCTTCGAAACCGTGTTCTTCAAATACCATGTTCTTGGAGGGTTACCTGTATAGTCAAATCTTATTCTACTAAGAATTTTGGGATTATCAACTTACAGTGTTATCCGAAAAGTTGTTGAGGCAAAAGCTTTTATTAGTCAATTTTAGAGTGCAGGAATGTTTTTCTCTACTTTTGTTTCTGAACATAAAATGAGTGTGTCTGATTTAGGTTCAAATTCTCAAATAATTCCTTATGAATATGGAATGCTTTAAAAAATACAAGTGTAAGTAATGATTCTTACGAAATTTTGGGTTATTCTTGGCGATAGTCAGACACCAGCTTCACACCGAGGTGAGGCTACCAAGACGTTAGTAGTTTGGTTGTTTAGTTGGTTTCCCCCAAACTACCAACGATTTGGTAATCTCACCTCGATGTGAAGCTGGTGTCTGGCTGTCACCCAGACTAACCCAAAATTTCATATAAAAATCGAATGTATGCGTCAAACTCAATAAAGTTTGAGGTTACGAAGGGGTTAACAAATGCGCAGCGAAACATAGTAATTCACATTGTGATTATACTTACATCCAATTTTTCACGGACGGTTCTAAGCTAAACGGCAAGGTAGGAGCCGGATTCTTCTGTGAAAAGCTTAATGTTAATATTTCCGTTCGTCTCCCTGACTTCTGCAGCGTGTACCAGGCTGAAGTGGTGGCGATAGGCGAAGTCTGGACATGGTGGTATCCGTGAGGGATATCGCAATTTTATGTGGACAGTCAGGTGGCGGTCAGGTCACTAGATGCGGTTTGTCTGAAGTACGGGTGCCGCTAGATTGCCGATCATCTCTTAACGAGATGAGCGAGTATTTCAGCATCCAGATACTTAATCTGGGTCCTGGTCACTCAGACGTAACGGGAAACTGCAGGGAAGACGAACTAGCTAGGTACGGTACGACTCTCCAGATGCACCCGGAAAGGGCAGATCTGGGGAGGCCTATGTCAGCGCTCAGTAAAAAGGCAATCGCCTTGGCAAACGAGAGGTGGACCAACACCCTCACGTGTAGGGTAGCAAAACAGGTTTGGCCAAAACTGGACCTGCGGCGCTCCAAAGCACTAGTATCCCTGGGAAAACGAGAGGTAGGGTTGGTCGTAGGGATACTGACAGGACACTGCCTTTTTGCGGAACATGCGAGAAGGCTGGGTCTACAGACGAATGACTTTTGTAGAAGTTGTTTGGACGAAGAGGAGGAAGAGACATAAGTATTTAGGTGCGTACGGCATGGACAGCCTTTCCGAACTCGCGGGCTGTGGAGTGCGAGATATTTTACGCTACGTGAGTAGCTCGAGATGGTTCAGCGGGAGTAAAGGGGAGATAGGATCCTGTGGTATCATAATGGGCCACTATTGTCATAAGTGTGCGATAGCAGCTATTCTAACCTAACCTAATCTAACCTACCATTTTTCAATTGCCGGTCGAACAGATGTTGTAGTTCTTGAAAGTATTTTAGAAAACCCTAAATCATTTTATAACAGTGAAATGAACGGGGTTCAGTTTTAAAGATATTTAGACGAAAATCGCATCGAACTCCTTGGATTCGAATAAATTTTTAAATTTGAATCCACCTACCCACCGATATTCATGGGGTCTCACCTATATTTAATGACTATATCCCTATTACTATTTTTAACAAAAATTTTAAATGTGACACAAGCTGTTCTATTGAATATAACTTTTTTGGGATAAGCAGAATAACCACAAACGTAAAAATATTGTTAGACAAGTTAAAAATTCATCCTGTTCATCAAACGCATGGGGTTTTGACTGAGCTATCTCACCGTAGATGAGTTCTCGTGATCGATGGTATAAAATTGATTTTTTTTTTCAAAGCCACGCAACTTCTTTGTCGTGTATGGTACTTAAAATATTATCATAACTGAACTCTTGTGTCTCATATGCTCTTATCCATCATTAGAACTTTGTCTAGGCTACCGTTAAACACATCCAAGAACCTGTAAACATCTCTAGGGGTGGCAATAGAAAAATTTGAAAAATATAAAAAATCAAGTACTTACGGCAAATATTTAAAATTTCACTGGACACGTTAAAAATCAATAAAATTTAATATCAGTTAAGATCGCAAGTATGTATAACCCCGAAAAGACTTTTAGGATTGGTGAAAGTATAAGTAAAAAATTTGGTCTAAAGGTGGGACCACGTTTACAAAAATTTGTGCCGAACGCGTTCAGCGAAAACATTTTCGCCGCAAATTTGGAAGTGTGGACGTGTGCGGCTCACGAAAATGATCGTTCGGCACAAATTTTTGTAAATGTGAACTCATCTTAACGCTTTCGTTATGGGTGGTATTCATTTGTATCTCCTTAGAATACGGCTGGTACTCATTGTTACCGCTAGATGTTTTTAAACTGCACTGCTTGCTCTAAAATTACATTATCTTTGATTCTTTGGTATAGCAATGTACCAGTCAGTTCTATACGGAAAACGTAACTGTAATTTACGAGAATTGTCACATTTTGTTTCTCTACCAAACTCGATGGTGACAACCAATATTTTTATAAATTAATTAATTTAATGTGTTTTGCGATTAAAAAACATAAAAATGCAAGTGAACACGCCAAAAATAGTGTGAAATATTTGAGTGAGTTTTCTATACTTACAGCACTGCTGGTCCAATAGTGTACCACATAAAAATACGATTGGACCATACCCCCTTCCCCTTCCCCCAACTATACCATAAGATTCCCCCCAAATATGTTTAAGTAATTATGTTCAGATAGATAGTAGATCAACATGTAGCAGCAAGAAATTGAGGATGAGTGGATATTATAAATCCGTAACGAAAGGGTTAATAAGAGCCAACTTTTGAATTATAAAACTGTAGTAAATTGCATCAGCATTATCTCGCGTTCCTTTTGTTACAAAATCTCCTTTCCTTTAAAATGACATCGCAAAGGGATTTGGAGATTTCTCTAAAAATGTCAATTTTCTCAAGACTATATAAAAGGTAATAGTTCTGTTTGGCGATTATAACACGGCGATTATTGTGGTGATGCACAATCGGGATTGTTTCACATAGTGTTTGCCCTGATTTCTCTTAAAACTTCAGGCGTTAAATTCGACACTTTTCGTCGGATATTTTCTTTTAGAGTTACTATCAAGGTTTTTAACTGGTCGTTCTCCAAAAAACAAAGTTTGGAATGGTCAGATGAAGCAATTTTGTGAGCCAGAACAATCCAAAAAAACGAGTGAGAGATTAAATTTGATGTACGATTCATGGATTGTGGAAAATATATTCTGCTTCTGTTCTGACGCAATAAATTCGCTACACGCTGATAGAATTCAAAATTTACGCGAGGGTTATATAGGATTAAATCATAATACGTGCGATAAGTATTTATATGAAATATTCAAAAGAAGTTCCTGATTTTTTTGTTAAAGAAAAGTGACTGGGATTACGACCACAACTTACCATTCTATGAAAATGTGGCTCGCTTACCTCCATACCCAACAAGATGCACGGAATACAAAATATGCACGCTTGAAAATAGACGACTTCTCTTGGGTGCGGCTTTTATTGGTAACGTTTTGCTTGGTCACGTTGATTCAGCTTACATCTTGGAAAACATATCAATTCACGTACCATGCTGAACATTTCGAAACCATGAATTTTTAGCACTTGAACACCATTCTACTAACTATGGAGAACACAACCCCATTAATAGGATGACTAAATCGTTCAACTTAATTGACGACCTATTTGATTTTAATTTATCAAAGAACAACTTTAAAAATATATTGAAGGACTATTTTTTAAACTTTTATTTGTCAAACTAAAATTTGGTTTATATTTTCTATTTTCTTTTTTTTAAGTTTTTTGTTTGAAATTACTGTTTTAACTATTGTATAAAATCTGAAATCATACATGTAAATTACAAAATAGATTTCTTTAAATAAATAAATAAATAAAATGGTGTCTCTATAAGAGCGCTGGATTTAAATTGGCCGCCATTTAGTTAATACGAGCTGTACGGTGATTTTTTTTTTTGACATTTGTCACTTACAGACGACGTTACTCGAAAATATAGCCACAGTAAGGGAATCTGTGGCCGAGAATCCAGGAACTTCCATTCGACATCGTGGTCAAGAATTAAACATTTCCAGACGCATTATGCATCGAATTTTGGTAAAAGATCTGGGGGTCTATTATGAAATTTTCGACCGCGATGAGATTTTCGACCGGGGTATGATACCGCGTTTTTTTCGTTTTTTTACGCGCATCGCAAATTTCATAATAGACCCCCGCGTACCAGGTTCAATTGGTGCAACAAATCAAGCAAAGGGACCATGCGCAGCGCCCTGAATTTGCTGATTGACTATTGGAACATCATCAAATTAATGCGGATTTTTCGAAGAAAATCATTTTTTTAGACGAGGCACATTTTCAACTCGACGGATACGTAAATAATCAAAACTGTCGGATTTGGGGTACTGAAAATCGTCGTGTGATACTCAAACAACCAATGCATCCACCGCGAGTAACTGTTTGGTGTGCATTTTGGGCTGGCGCAGTAATTGGGCCGTATTTCTTTGAAAATGCGGCTGGAAATCTTTGGGGCTATGTGAAAAAAAGTGTATGCGAATAAGCCTGAAACAGTTGAACATATTAAAGAAGAAAGGCGGCGGGTTATTGGAATAACGCTGTGCCACGTTTCGTGGTGGCCATTTGCCTGATGTTGTATTTCACGTTTAATCGGAACTATTTTTCTTTATGTTGAAATAAAAATGTTTGCTTACTTACTTCAAAAATAAATGTGTTTTTCTTTAAAATTAAATCCGGCGCTCTTGTAGGGACACCCTTTAGAATGAAACATACTTTTTAAGTTGGTGCTAAACGTATATGCATACTTAAAAACCAAATTTTTGTAGTGTTAAATCTGGCCGGACAGCCAGTGCAATTCGTCAGACAAAAATTCGTAGATATCAGGAACTCTACGTATTCCATAAATAATGATTTAATTGCAGAAAAAATGTATGTATGTAACGAGATTGAAAGAATTGAGTTTTATTCACCGTTATGTTTACTGTGCATTGTTACGAACAGGCGCTATTAGATAATTCTATAATTGCTTGGTTTACCGCAATTTACAGTTTATTTGCTGTACCCATAAAATTCATACTCATAGTAGTATTATAAAACCAATTTCGTGGAACGCACCCAAAGCAAAATAAACTTCATCGTTTATTATGAATACATAAGTACGGAAATAGCAAGAAATTACAATTTCATGTCTGGCTTTGTCATTGGATTTTTGACCAAATATTATTATGATGATTATTATTGTCGAATTAACGCTAATTTTGAGGGTATCGCACACTAATCGCACACATATTAGATTAAAAGTACATAAAATCATAACGTATCGTCTTAACTAATATTGTAAAGACGATAAACGGAAATTAATGTATACGAAGAATGAAAATTTGCTTCCTAAAAATAAAAAAATAAAATATTTTACTTAAATAGATAACAATGGCTCAAGTGTCAATAACAGTTACAAACTATTATTGTTGTTTGTCATTAAGTATAAACTTTATAACCTATACGTTCGAAATACTTAGGCTAAGTACACGAAAACTATTTGTCTATAATATTTTACTATCATAGTTTTGTATTATGGATGGTTTGTCTGTGAATAATAAAATTTAGTGAATAAATTAAACAAACGGGAATAATACGCATTGAGGACTACACTCGTATCGTCGTATATACAATGAATAAAATAAAAAAATTCACACCATCTGCTTTTTAGAGAACATAATATGTGTGTATCTATCTATCTACAAGTAACTAAATTTTTAATTATTCGTCTTTAAGAAGAAAACAAAAATTTTATTTATTTTCTTGTTATTTTAAAATTTCATGAAATATAATTAAAACACTTTAGTAATTTGATTAATTTAATTTTAAATAGAAAATGTTGCTTTTAAATTAATCATCTCGCGCGTTATTTTTATTTTTGGGAAACGTAATTTTGATGTTGTTTTGAGATTGGCTGAATGGTTTGGTGGAATGAAACCAATTGTTATACTATTGTGTAAAAGTTGGTGTTCCAGTTCGCTTAATTAAATTTCATCGATGAACGCTTTATCGCCGTAATTGATATGGGAAACGAATAGACAAAATTTAAATCTTTTTTTGGAAGTCATCAACATCTAATGCTAAATAGATACTGATTTCTTTTCGGCTTACTCGGTTAAGAACTCGTTAGAATTGATTAATAAAATTCAAGACGTCGACATTCCTTTACATTCAACACTAGTTTTGTTTGACGTTTCCAGTCTTTTCACTTCTATTCCAATTAAAACTTTATCTCAAATAGTTTGTAATTACTTAGATAAGGATGTTGTAAATGAGGGCTGACGTCGTGAACTGAATTTGGTGTTTGAAACTTGTATTAAACAAAATTATTTCTGTTATGATAATACATGTTTCAAATTCGCGGATGGTCTGCCCATGGGCTCCTCTCTGTCACCTTTGATAGCTGAAATTTTCATGAATTTCTTCGAACTTATGATTATATCAAACAACAATCCTTATTTTCGTCATATAATACTTAGGTAGACTGTTAGACTCATTCCTTACTTAGTTAAATTCTTAATATCCCACCATGGCGTTGGGAAAAAAGAAAATAAATGTACTAATTTTCTAGATATAACAATAGCCAGGATTAATCCTTCTTTAGGCTTCAAAATTTATTGGAAACCTACATATACAGATGCTCGCTAGTTCTTCAAACCATCTCCATAATATTAAAATGTCAGCTTTCCACTCACTCATAGGTAGACTAATAAACATCCCTTTGACAAATTCAAATTATAACATAGAGCTTAACCGTTTGAGTCCCATGCAGCGCGATCGTGCTGTTGAGATTTTATGCCGATAAAACCCAAAATAAAAAGAGAAAATGAAACACAAAACGAAAACCCAATTTTTACGAATGTTAAATTTGTTGTTTTGCATTAATATCAACGATTCCTATAAACCACGATTCCTATAAACAAAATTTTAGTTTATAGGCAGAGGGGTAAGAAGAGAAGAAATTTTTAGTTGAATCACAACTCGTGTAAACAGGCGGATTGTGTATGATATTCATATTGTGAAAACTCTAAGAGTGTATACAAAAAACGAGTCTACGGATTAGCAACATCGTGTCCGATTATACTTACCAATATTAGTTTTGCTTTTTATAATAATAACACAATAAAGAAAATGGTTTTTATTAATAAATCTAGAGATGATCGCCTTTCCAAGTCTAGTCTTTATCCCTATTCCTGCCTGCCCACACAATTGTGTGGATAAGGCAAAAGGATCATGTCAAAAATTTATTTTTATATGTGTTTTAGACCACCACCCACATGATCGCGTACTGGTTGATATTTTAGATGCATTTTCAACACCATTTGAACTTTATTTAATTATCGAGTAGGCATTATTGTCAAATAATACAACCCAACTAACACGACTAGGTCCAGATTATTGTTATCTAATAAAATGTCCAAATTTCCGAGTTCTAGGAAAGCTATAATTATAACGATAACATACAGATAACGATAGCATACACTTTTTTGTAATATTACGATGTATCAATAACTATATCGAATTTATTTGCGTTTAGTGAACCACAGGCGTCAGCACTCAGCACTGCGTAAAATCTGCTATACTTATATATGTTCCCTTGCAAGTTTCTTTGGCATATTTTTCTCTAAGGGCAACAACGGCCAACCAGAGGAAAAAATTCATTAAAACATTTTTTTCTCATACTTCTCTACATCCAAAGCATCAGATATCTACTACGCTACAAATCTACAATACATATGGTTTTTCGTTTTGGTAAACATAAAAGTAAATAAAATTTACTCAAACTACCATAATCTTTATTTCAAACATACATTTTCATAATACTTATGTCGTACAAATGCGTTTGTTAAAGTTATATGTGGAAGATGGAAACACAACCGTATCCAACCCAACAAAAAAATTCTGCCAAAGAAATGAGGAATAACAAAAAAAAAAAAAAAAAAAAAACAATCTTATGAATCATCGTTTGGAAATGTCATCCTTTTTTATTTAAACCGTTTCGTTCGTTTATTTCTTAAAGACTTTAACCAAATACTTACATAGAAAATACAGAATTTTTATTATTATTGTATTGTGGCGGTGGTGTTGTTGTTGGGGCATTAGATGGAGTGAAATTATATTCATGCCGTTGGTATGTACTTTGTGTGTTTTCGTGTTAACATGTTCGTTGAAAATGAGTTTTCTTTATAGCGGTGCCAAAAACAATTTTTATTCAACGATATAGGGATTTTTTTTGTTTCAACACGTGTGGCGTTATCAAAAATGCACAATGTCATGCTGTCGATTCTGTATTTATCTTGATTGCCCCTGACCAATTGATCTGTTAATTCTTTTCTAAAATATCTAGATTTTATTTTTTAGAATAAAAGAGATGAGAAAAATAATAGATGGAACGCCTGGATCTAGTCCTTCTTGCTTACTTACTGCTAGTGCTACATTTCATGAAAGAGTTGGGCCGCATCAATGGTTGACAGGTTGTATTGTAGGTATAGGCGTTAAACCCAGGATTCGCTTCTTGTACCGGATCTGCTACTGCGATAGGTGTTCATACTGCCTATGTGCGGTGGGCATCGTTACTATTCCGTAAAACAGATAGGCTAAACGCGTGCAAAATAAATTATTACAAAACCAATCCTTGGCAGAATGGTAGATTCAAATGGTGAACCGTGCCCATTTTCGAATTAAAAAAAAATCGGTTAAGCTTGGATTGTTTGAAGCTTGGATTGCGTGCGAGTAAGGTTTGCCGCACAAATAATTTTCTGAAAATTTACAGAAACTCACGAAATAAAGATTTTAATGCAGCAGCAGCCTTTTATTTTAATCAATAGCTCTTACCACCAACATGTTAATAATTTACAAAATAATATGAATTAAGTATGTTGGGTTTCTTGTTATAGGAAGAAAAGTTTTTTTATGAAAATATGTACTATAATAATGATTGTTCCTCGCGACGTCAGCATTCTTTTAAATGCAATTAAATTCTTTTGTTATTAATTTTGGGTATACCGCAAATTTCAAAATTTTATAACACCAACAAAAATTATCTCTCTTCAACATTCCTCGTACTTAATGTATTTTTATGTTTATCTGCTTGTGTGCATGATATAATATACAAAAGTACTCGAGATACAAAATAAAATTCTTGAGAAATTTAAAGCAAAAACTATATATTAAGTGGAGCTGCCATATTTCGTTCTGGATTTTTTATATTTCAAATATTCGATGCAAGAACTATAAAAAGTTGCTGTATTTGAAAACGGGAGGCAAGATGTAGATTGTAAATGTAAGCAGAATTAGGACTTTGTCGTGTCAAAGTTAAACTGCAATCATATACTTACTAAATGGTCCAAAAATGCCAAGGTTTAACTATTTTTAATAAAAATGTTGCTTATGTACTGTACTCTAACCAAACAAATCTATTAATCCACAAAAATTATTCGACTTAGGGGATATCGCTGAAAAGTCCTACCAAGATCAATGTCAAAATGTTTCAGAACTTTTATGGACAGATGATGAGGCCAACCTTTTTCCGACAAATGGTTCATAGTTCGCGGTACACCTTACGCTTTAAATAAATTTAAGTAAGCATTTTGAAAGGAATTTGACAATTTCAAAAATTGGCAATTGATTTTCAATCAATAATCAGGCCTAAATTCGTTTGAGTAAAGGGTGTTATTGTAACTTTTTGACCTGTAAATTGCACCCTGTCGATGCAATTTACAGGTCAAAAGTTCAAGTGACTGCGATGTATTAATACATCAGAAATTATTTACAGAGCTTCCTAAAATTTCTGGAACAGATACATATCTCAAAGAAGTTACTCTTGAAATCCCGCATCCAATTATCCCACTTCCAAAATTCCGAAAATAAAAAAGCCTGAAATTAAAATCCCTGAAATCAATATCCCGGATCCATCGCTTCCTTGTTTTAAAATCGGTTAGTTAAACTCCTGTTTCTTAAATTCTTTATTTTCAAGATTATGTTTAGCAGGTAGAATTCAAAATACTTTCAGACGTAAGTAGTTCGTAGAATGGATAGCAGTTTATTAAGAATTTTCCAGTTTTGAGTTGTAAAGTTTCTCAACGATGGGTCTATTTCTTAATCGTTTATGGTCAAATCCGGAATTAAGGTTATGACCATGGTTAGCATATGACCATGCTGAACATAACAGTTGGCAGTTTCTTAAGAGGTTTTAGTTGAATTTGGATTGCATGATTTGACTATTTTTAAGTTAGACGATGTTTAGGAATTTATCCTTGCTGAATTTAAATGTTTAACCAATTAAATATGGTTTTTAGGGTGTTAGAAGAAAGAGAAGAAAATCCTAGAACATGCGGTTTACTTATACTTAATTGATTTTTATTCTCATTAAAAATTAATTATAAACTACATGTTTTAGAAATTTCTCAAACTCTAGAATTCATCCCGAATTAGGACGAGTTGTAGAATATGACTATTCTGTAAGTAGAGCTTGACTCGATATCTCAACAGACTATGGCCAAAATTAATGTGTAGGACGAGATTGGAAATATAATTTAAATTTTGGATAAAGTTTTGAAATATACAGTCAGTCGGAAATCTATACATACACCACTAAAATTTGCAAAATCCAGATAAATAAAAGGAACTATGTAAATATTGTTATATTAATTAAATAAGTAATATATTTAAACAACGAAAATTATTATCGGATAAAAAAAATTAAAAAAATAATAATAATTTAAATCACAAAAGTCTACATACTACATAGGCACGTCTATGGACACTCTCAGTATTAAGTTTACATTCGTCTTGAGTGGACAATATTTTTCGTCTTTGGCATTAAAAAATGGTGCGTCGAACGGAAGTGTCAATCGAAATACAAAATTTAATAATAAAGCTACGGGAACAGAGTTATATTGAAATATCTAAAATTATTGGTAAAAGTCGAGCAACCAGGTTTGCATGGCATAGTGCGAAATTTTGATAACAGTAAGTATTCAAAATAAACGTCTATCTCAGCATCCTAAAAAACTTATCACAAGGGATGTTCGAAGCATAATTAAAAAAGTGGTATCCAATCTGAAGTTTTGTGCTCCAAAAATAGCGGATCCGATTCGGAATAGCAGCTGGTTGTTCATCCCGAAACAGTTCGTCGAATTTTACGAAACGAAGGGTTTAATGGAAGAGTGCCAAGGAAAAAAACCTTTTTAAGCCCAGTAAATAAGCAGAAGCTTGAATTTGGAAAAAATACGTTATGAAGGCACTGAATTTTGGACCAAAGTGCTTTTCACTGACGAAAGTAAATTCAATATATTCGGATCCGATGGAGGGGGAAAATTAGGCGATAAATTAACCAAGCTATGGCTCCAAAATTTTGCTTCCCACCGTTAAACACGGCGGTGGCAATGTAATGGTTTGGGGATCTATGGCTGCAGCTGGTGTCGGAAAATTAATATAGAAGGTAATATGGATCACCGAATGTATTTAAAAATATTGCGTAGCAATTTACAACCGTCCGTCGAATGCCGCCCCGATGGCAAAGTGGATATCATGCTTGCTCCAGCGACCGGAGGTCCCGGGTTCGATTCCCGGTGGTGACAAGGAAAAAACTTCACGGCTGGTTTTAGGATCAATGAATTAATCACTCATTATCCGAAATGAAATTATGATTATGAAACCTCGTTTGAGGCGACCAAATCCCTTGATGGGGTATAGTGCCAGAGAGAGAGAGAGAGTCGAATGCTTAGGCCTAAGTAGGCACCCAGTGGATCTTATATCAATATAATGATCCAAAACATTCGGCGATGGCAGTAGGACAATGGCTTCTATATAATGTGCCGAAACAACTTCATCCGCCTCCCCAGTTTCATTTATCTCGATTTTGCAAATTTTAGTGGTGTATGTAGACTTTTGTGACTGACTGTGATGTTCAATAGAAATTTCAAATAACCGATTTTTTTCAAATTAGGATATGATTGGACATTAACTTAGAATAGAACTCGATCATTTTTTACCCGACTTTGGTTAAATCAAATTTTTCAATAAAATTGCATCCATTTTCTAGTTAAAATTGCATCCGATTCTAGTCAAATAGAAAGTGTCGGATGGAATATGGAGTTCTGGAATATTCATATTGGCGGAACTTGGTTATTTCTGAGCCCATATTGGTCAAATTTAAATGGAGAATATTATTGAGATTTTAACAAATGAACGATTTTGAGTAAATTTATAATCAAACTATGGTGAATTACTGGTTTTAGAGGGTGGATTTGGGACTTAAAAATTGACTATGTTCGAAATTCTAAAAGTGGTCTTGCTGATTAGAACTTAGTTATTTCCCAACGCGATTAAGAACAAATACTGTTTCTAGGATGTGATCGGCATTCTAACATAAAGTTTGGGTAAAGTTCTGGCACCGGGGTTGTTGTGGAACTGGGCTAAATGGAACTTGACCTTTTATTAACCGACCATGTTAAAATTTACATAGTATGTAAGTTAGAACTTCAAGGTTCTGGAATGTGCCTCTATTCAAAGAAATTTGATTAAATTCGATTTATAGGATACAGTAGGTGGATTGCGGTTGCGTGAAATTGTTAGTGGAACGAGATTTTGTTGTAAAACAATAAAAAATTTGAAAATTCAAGTAAGGAAAATAAAAAAAAGAATCTCGTCCCATTCCTTCTCACCAAACCGGAATCTATACCCAGGTGGGTTATGTTGAATAAGATTCCGCCGTTTTAACTCACTATTTTCATAATTGCTGTGAAAATTAATTTTTAATTTTAAAAGGAAGCATATTTTTATTCTAATCAGTGGGGGCATAATAGCTTAATAAAATTTGGAGCCATTGAACAAAAATTAGTGGACCCGGTGATTATAGTATAGGGTCCGGTGATTATAGATTATAGTATTAGTGATTATAGTATAGACCTTATTAATGATAATAAAAAACAAACAAACGATATTAAACCAAAAAATATCTGGTATCGAAGATGTGAGGGGTTGATCCGCATTAGAGCAAAACAATTTTCTCTATAGATCCTAACATTGTTTTGGTGTAACGAACGACAAATAGAGATAAATCGGATCACTCCATCTTTGACTTATTAAGTAAATTAGAATGAAAAATTTCTTTTCCAATTTAATTAGTTTAACTAGTTTTGATTTTGCATTAAAATTATCTCTGTAATTTCTAATTATAAATTAATAATTAAAAAAAAAATGTTGCACACTAATGAACAAAGTTATGATGATATGATGATGTTCTAGGGCGAGTGTCGACAAAATGAACTTCAGGCGATTAGATTGTATGTTGAACCGTATCCAGATACCGCCTTCATCGAAACTATAGGAAATCCAACGAGACTCCGTGAAACTCAAGAAGAAGTTGTTGTAGATGTGCTGACTTCACAGGACCCACCCAACTGTCTCTCGTGTTTTGAGAGAAAACATTTCCAGGCATGCTACATATCATTGCTAGAGGAATTATCAGTAAATGATTTTATGAATAGAATTCAATTTTGTTATTGGGACAGGCAACGAATTTAAGAATATTCAAACATCGTTCAACGTTTTACGAAAAATATAATTTTCGCATTTGTGGTTCTTGGACCGAAAAATCTTTTTCTTTATTCCGAAACTGTTCCATAAGAACATCTAACTAAGTGAAATGAGATTTAATGAGCTAGATGCCAGTTTGGATAATCTATAGTTCGTACATTTATATATCAAGAAGCATCTCACCCTAGCTTGATTTTCTAAAGGATTACAAGGTTAATTTAATTTACCAACGGAGTGTACTTCAAAAAATAATTCGGCAGACCAATCATTGAGATGAACCGAATTTTGGGTCCACAAGTTTAATGTTGTACGGAATGGACCATTTGAATGTATCGACTTGAATAGGTGGAATTCAATATGCGGAGTTACACTCCATGGCGTATGGCATACCAATACTTCCAATTTGAGTCGAAGGTTTTTGTTCTCTTTAACCCGATTAGGTCACTTGCTATTTTCTGATTAAATTAAGCGTTGAATCAAAATCTAGTAACGCGCTTACAACAATGGGGTGGTCGTTACTCTTACATATTTTAACCAAAGCAGTAGCGAGGAAAATGTATCGTGAGTTATTGGTGATGGTTGGTAAAGTTCCAAAGTGTTTTCTAAGCAGCACCAGATAAAACCTACGCCTTTATGCCGATGGATTTAATCGAAATCACATTTCATTAAACTACCTATTTTACGCCTGGATAACTTTTTCGTAGCCACATTATGCAATAATTGATCATTATAGAATCTATATAGCTATAGAAAATGCATCAATATATTATAATTGCAGAATAATCATTTTCAAGAAAATGCCATTAAATATAAATTTGCATTAATTTAAACGTAATCGTACCAATTAAGAGACAGTAACAACAATAAATAACCCCAAAAATGCTATAATTTAGAGACATAATATATTGATTAAAAATTTATACAAAATTTAAAATTCCGATCGACCAACTCCCACACTGCATCAATTAATTTTAATTTGTTGCTTTGCTCTTCCATCTATATTTTTTGCTTATTTTGTGACGAATTAATCATAAATTCAAACGACTGCAGGTCGTTCATATAGCTGTATGTTTGTCATACTTTATGTCAGTATGTAGATTAATTGCTGTTTAATGTATGTAGGTACACAAAAAATTCGAATTTAATTAAATTTTAATTGTATTAATACTTTTTAGTGATTGAGTTGTGTGTTACAAAATATAATGAAATTGGTCGATTGATTTTTTGCGGTTCAGCCAAGGCAGTTGAATCGCCTTGCAGCTCTCGTAATTTGTGGTTAATAAACAGTTAACCGGAATATCGAAAAAACAATGCTAGGGTGAATGACAGGGGTTGCCCCAAACGCAGAACGAATTTGACAGTCCCTATAAATATACTAAACAAAAATGTGATTATCATTTTCTTATACAAACATACAAGATTTTCATCTACAGGAAATTAGATGATGCCATCATACATATCACAATAAAAACAATTTAGATTACAGGTATGCCTCAATAAGCGCCAAGTCTGAGATAATAGATTATTTTAAATTGCTGTATTTTACTCAGTTCTGCTAAGATATCTTGATATGTAAGCGTCGGTCGTTCTTATTCGATTAATACTTCTGGAGATGGTAAAATCACGTTATACAAGTTGTCCTAGTAGTATACACACATCTTAAGTTAAATAAAACACAAAAATATTTACGTACTCATATTAGATAAAATTAAATGTAAATCGTGCTGCAGCTATTGCTGCTGTCTATATTCATAAAAAATTATGTCTTAAAATATAAATAGATAGATATTAAGTATTTATTATATAGATCTTAGATAGATATAGATGAAATCTCAATAAAAAAGAAATTAATAGTAATAGTAGTAATAATAACAATAAATTTACAATTTTCACTCTAGCGCAGTTAAAAGAGTTGGAAACAGCGCTGCTTATAAGCAATCAATATCAATTTCAATTTATGTATAAAAACTGAAATATAATCCGTTTACATAAAAATGTTCAAAAAGATGATCCTAACCAAAAATAAATTTAAAAATATATGTAATCTTATGTTCGAGAATCGAGGGGAATGGTTCAGAGAAACACTTACTTATTTTTAATTTTACGGGTTTATGATCTAAGTTTTAGGTTTTTGGGTGAACATAGTAAAATGTTTTGCTCTTAAACTATCATAATTCATAAACCGCATATGCATTATGATGGTATGACACGTTTAATACTCGTACATAGTAACATAAATAGGACTTAATTATAGGGTGCTGAAAATCAACGGGCTATTCCGTTTAAGTAAAATTGTTTTAGAGGCTTTATCTCCATCTCCCAATTATTCCTTCATGGCAGTTTTGAAAGATGGCACACTTCTGGCTCCTCATTTGACGAGGGACGGAAAAACGCACTTGTTAAGTGATCAATACCATTGCGTCGACAGAACTCAGGGAAATCGGCTGATGTAAACGCTGTCACTTTATCGCTTACGTCGCTTTCTGGCAACGTTTCCATTATAAAAGTCATTGGTAGTAATGCACGGCATCTTCATGAGGTACGGAGATCGAGAGCAACTATTCACACATAACATCCACATATAAGCTAGAAACGGTCCAGTAAAGTCGACATTTAATCGTTCCGACGGCTTCGTTGTGATCGGCCAACTTTCGAACACCTTTCCCGGATTCGGAGCAATTTTCTGGCATGCTCGACATTTCTTCACTTTGGTTTCGATTTCGTTGCCATACTTGTCATTTGCCTAATACTTGATAGTATATTGGAATCCCGCTTCTCTTTATGCTTCTTTCTCTACCTGACTATATTTCTTCTGATGATCATCAAGCGTCATCGATGAAAAAGTTATCGGATACTCCATTCCATCTGTGTAAATATGAGAAATTACTGCCCCTACTCCGTGACTTAGGCATCTGCCGCTAACAAAAGGACAGTCACGCTGATAGTGGACCGGCTGAGACGCTTTCACAATGAAATTCTTTAGTTCACAAAACTAATTTTCTTGCTCTTTTGACCAAACAAACGGAACATTTTTCTTATGCAACGCATTAGGAGGAGCTGCAACCTTACCAATAAAAGCTTGCAATTCTTTCACATTAATTGGTCGGGGGAGCTTTTCAATCGCTTGAACACTATCGGATGATGGCCGGACTCCAGATTATACCAAATCATGCTCTAAATAATCCATTCTAGTTTGGAAAAATGTACACGGCTGGCACGGATTTCTAGTTGGCAACGGCAAGTCATTTAAAAATCTCCAGATTTTTGAGACGTATTCGATTCGACCGATTACAATTATGTCGTCCAAGTAACTTATAACAAATTCGTCAATCCTATGTCCTCTTCTCAACGACAGTCTTTGGTACTGGAATAGTTCAAATGAAGTCGAAACTACCACCAGATCTTTCGTATCTCTGTCAAGCTCCAATTGTCAAATATGCTGAGGCCAATCTTTGAAAATCGTTTCCCTCCTTGCCGGTGCTAAAATAACTCCTCAACTGTCGTAAATGGATACTGGTTGGCGCAGAGTTGGGAGTTTACCGTTACCTTAAAATCTCCGCAGATTCAATATGTATTTTTGTCAGCTGAGTTATTCCACTTTAAGTAAACCACTATTACATTTGATACTCTATTTCCAAACTCAAAAATTTCTACGATTTTGCGGTGGAATTCCACATTTTTTGGGTCGGAAGTGGGTTAAAGTTGACAAAGTCACAAACGTAATATAACTAAAAGGTTTGTCTTAAAAACATCTGAGCTGGGCAGAGTTATTTTGCAGTCTAACAAGAGATCTGTACAAAGAAAAAAATGGGCGATTGAAAAATAGTGGCTCGACTGTATAGAAATGATAAAAACGGATGATTTTGGAGTCGAAAAGAGAAAAGTATTGTATATCATTGGAAAGTTATCTATATCTATAGTTCATCGTAGGGTGAAGTCGACCATTATTGAAAAACATGTCTCAAGTCTTAACAAATTATTCGATATTGGTCAGAATAATAAAATATAACTGTAAAAGTTCAGTGAAAAAAATGTTCAGTTCTAACAAAATAGAAAATTTCACACTTTGAGGACATTGAGGTCATTCTTTCTAATTCTATGGATTTTTTTTTTCAATATAATCCCTGGTTCCAATATGCAAATTGGGTTATTCTTAATCGCCGTTCGTTCCATCAGCGTCTATATAGTTTTTATGTCCTCCAAGCTGTCTTCCGCATGGATATTGGTTCAAGGGATAGACTTCGATTGGTTTTAAAATTCGTCTCGGGCTCCAAGCAGTAACGTTCCTTGGACTCTGCTGCCATTCCTCATCGGAGTTTTAATTTGTTTTTTTGGTTGTTTAATTAATAAAGCTTCCATATGTTGTTTTCCTCAATCAAAATTTGCAATTACAATAAATAAATAATAGAATTTCTAAGCAATCAATTTCTTTAATTTTAATTCGAAGCTCTGCAATTTTCCAACTCAATTATTCAACTCGGTGGTCTATTTTCAAACTTTTATATTTCTCACTTTTTAATTTTTTTATTTGATTGAACTTGGGCCTGTTTAATGCGATCTAGGTTACTGGTTTACTGAATTTTACCTTGCTGGTATACACTTTGTAATTAAAGCTAATATAATTCATAATATACTATACTTGGGTGCAAAAAAATCGGACATTGCTCAATTTTCCACAAAAGTTCAAAAATATCAAAAAAATCCAATATTTAAAATAATAATATAAAAATAATTCAACAAGATGAATACAATAGCATGCCATGAAATATCTCGCACGGAATTGTGATCATTCGCATATCGACGCTTAGCCTGAACGATCCTCTATTGATTTCGTCTTCAACCGGAGCAAAGAAATGGATACCACACCAGAGGTAGCCGCACAAGTGGTTGCACTAATTTATGCAGGGCAGCACCAAAGTGAAGTGGCTCTACAACTAAATTTGAGCCGACTCTCCGTTCGTCGAATGTGGCATCATAAAACTGGTGGCTTCATACGGTAACAAGGATCTTTCCGACCTCGTGCTACAGCACAGCGTGGTGACCGCTTTCTTGTAATAACTTCGTTGCGAAATCTCCGAATGAATGCGGTCTAACTGAAGCGGCGGCTCCAAGAAGTTCATGAAGTCGAAGTCAGTCGGTGGGCAGTTAGAAGAGGACTTCGAAAAGTTAATCTGACTGCACACAGACCAGCAAACGGGCCGAAATTGACCGCAGTCCACCAACGAGCTCGTCGTGAGTTCGCTCGAGAGCATTTTAATTGGACAGAAGAAGAATAGAGAACAGTCCTGTTCTCTGACGAGTGCAGAGTGTTTATATGGCACCGATGGACGCGGAAGAGTATACAGAAGACAAGGAGAGCGATTTGCACAATGTTGCGTCGAAGAACTTGCCTCGTATGGCGGTGGATCGTGCATGTTCTGGGGAGGAAATCATTAGAGGCGAAGACAGATCTTGTATTCATCACACGAGCCAATACTGGCTGTCGATCAAGAGGTATGAATTCTGAACAGTACATCGAGGAAGTACTCGATGAGTACGTCGTACCTTTTGCCGGGTTTATTGATGGAAATTTTCTGTTTATGCAGGATAATGCGAGACCGCATACGGCTAGTGCAGTATACAATACGAGTACCTTCAAGAGGTGGATGTGCCTGTTATGGAGTGGCCAGCTCGAAGCCCGGACCTCAATCCCATCGAACATTTATGGGATGAGTTGAAAAGAAGGGTTCGAGCTAGAGATGTTGCTCCAACGAGTCTCCAGGAGCTGCAACAGGCAGACTCTAATCTGCAACAGAGGAATGGGAGGCGATACCTCAAGATTTTGTGAAAACTTTGGTGAAATCAATGCAGCATCGAATGGAAGCTGTCATTCTGGTGATTTTTACCACTAATTTTCATGCTGACAAATTCACAAAATCGTGTACCTCAGATGTTTAGCCCCAAAAATCAGTTTGATGGCACGTATAAATACAAAAATGGTACTAGGTAGTTTGATGGCACGTATAAATACAAAAAAGGTAATATTGGATTTTTTTTGATATTTTTGAAGTTTTGTGGAAAATTGAGTAATGTGCGATTTTTTTGCATCTTATACCTTCATTTGAAAAACAGAAACTTCACCATATCTCCATTACCCAATGTTTCCCTAGCTTATACACGATCTATCGTACCAGTGTTGCCTTTTGGCTTGCTCTTCTGTAGCGTAAACCATTTGCCCTTCAGTTCGGACAAAACGTTATACCCGGCCCTGGAGTCGGCAATTATGTTCTCCGAGATACCACTTCTCTGAGCCTCCTCATCCATTATATATGAAATTTTGTTTATGTTTATTATGCATGATATTTGCAAAAATCCACTTCTGATACCGATGTAATATTTTTTAATTAGTTACTCGCAAAATATCGTGAAGTGTGTAAGGGGGGGGGGGGGTAGGTTCCTTTCGTTTAATTTTGTATTAGATTTGTTTTCATATGATTACAGAGTTTCTCACTAAAATAGGATGATTTCTTCGTATTCGTTTTTTGATTTATCTCCTAGTGATTAACTTCGTGTTTGCGGAGCATAATCTTTAGGTGTCATCTCAAAGTCCAATCATATTTTTACTTGATTCCCTTTTTAAATTCTCTAGTACAACTAAGTTTTACAGGAAACTCAATCCTCTAAGAGATTGTTAGCCGTCTAAAAGGTTAAAGCAAATCAATAGATGATTAAAATAGGAAGTGAAAACAAGCAAGGTCTTTGGAGGCTCAAACGTAAAACTTACTAAATACTGTTTTACTCATAAATTATTGTACTTAGTAGTTCTCTTGTATGAATTGGTAAATCGACGGTCAAACTGGGCATTTAACAAAGCATCCATTGAGTGTTGATGGTTCGCGTCGTTTGTCATTAGGCATACTTACTATTTAAATTTATCAAGCAATATTGTTATAAAAGCAACTTTTATGCGGTAGCTATTTAACGTTTTTTTAACTGAGTTCCAATTCGCGTCCCTTATAGTTATTTTTTTATTCACAATATGAAATTTCATTTAGCGTTATTCCCCCACATTAATTATGAATGAAATGAACTGGCCAAATGTGGAATTTTCTAAGCACGAATTTTCAAAGATTACAGACATAGTCCGCTATTTTATTTTTAGAATCAATTTCATAGAAGCACATCCTATGCAGAATAACTAGTATATATAAATTCGTCGACTATACATTATCAATTCCAGTAATAATTTATATTTATCACGGAACATTTATCCGACATATTTTTTAGTTCAATTGAAAATTTACTAGAAACAAGTTCATCCATTTTTTGTGTCATTGCAATCAAATAGTTTAAAATGAGTCACTACGAAATTTATGAGAATTTGGATGATATACGTGTTCAGCGCACTTCGACAATACTAGGTAAGTTCTTTTTTGCCAAACCGACAGTTCAAAACAACACAAGATGCAGGCTTTTCTTGTCTGCCGGAGCGTATTCAACTGATGATTTGCTTTATGTAATAACAAAACATTTTATTCTTTCATTGACATTTGCTTAAAAAGCAATAAATTTTTCAACCTTGACCTCGATACATATATTTATTTATTTGTATATATAAAGTAAACTTCAAAGATCATTATCAACATAAGACGTTGTGTGTTTATATGGTGTGGTGTGGTTGTATGTTGTCTAAAACAGAAATTCTTTATGGTTTTGCTCTTTTTGTCTGTGTTCTTATATATTTTAGCTTCTAAGAAATGAAATAAACTTGTCATAATATTTTATTGCTGGATTTGGATATGCTCGTTATATTGAATATATAAATTATGTGCCCGAATGAATCATTAAAATGTTGTGTTGTGGTGTGTATGTGATATATGAATAATATGCAAATAGTTAGAGGAAATCCATATGTGCACACTTGTGTGTGCCTCTCCTAATGCTTATTTATAATTCATATACTCGTACAAGTTCCATTGGACGTTTCAAAGCGCACGTTTGCGTATTTTTTAGTTTAAGCTTGATTAAAACTTTATTTATAGTATTCATAATCAGTTTTTATTTTATTTTTATTTCAGGTAAGCACATCATCCCACCCATTCAACAATATGCATAATCAAAATATAATTCATTCAATTATACAACTCATCTAGATGACCAGTTTTAAGTATAAAGTTTTTAATTTTAAATTCATTCACATTAAATATTCGATGGTGGTTTCCTATTATCAAAATATGATTTGGTGATGTTAATTATCTTAATGTAGCAGCTCATAGTTCATTGAATGGAAAAGTATAAATTTTAATGCTCAAGATAAATGTCGTGACATTTCGAAGTTTCAGTCAGGCGTCTTATAGGACGAATTATTATTCTGCTGGTATGCTTATTATAAATTTTTTAATTCTATTGAAAGCCTAAAAAGAGCTCTTTGCACTGCGAATTTTAGAGATCTAAGTACATATAGTGCATCCAAGTTAATCTATACCGTGTTTGTAGTGAGGATTAAATTCCTTGATGAATATCACTATTTCCGGTAAATTGATCCATTTGGCATAAATGTATACCTTTTTATGTCGAATAGAACAAAATTGTTGAAGAAACTTGAGAAACACCCTTCATATTTTTATTAAATAAAACACAAAACTGTAATATGGAGGTTGCAACTAAGTTCATCAAATTAAAAAATACGTTAATTTTTGTATGTTTCTCTCATTCTCAGTAGAATTCCGTTTTGGGGTCCTATTCCTGAATTCGATATGAAAGCGAAAATGCAAGATTCATGTTTGAATTACATCAGATTCGTACGATCCTTATTTAAAATTGAATAGGAATCTTGTACTTTCGTTTTCGTATCGTATTCAGGAATAGGTAATTAGATAGTAACTCAGGGACAAACTAAAGAACAGCTATAGATGAAAGGATAATGGAAAGGAAAGGAGATATTATATTCAATATAAAAATGACGATCCTTCTGAACTCTAGGAAAAAGACCGATAATAACCAATAATGCTACGGTAAACTCTATAATAATGTACTCATAAATTAAGAAAACCCGTAAATTTAGAAAAATATTTAACAAATTTATTAAGTATATCTTTAGAAAATACACCACCATCACTAGAAAACCATTAAAAAAACCTTAACCTAACTATAAACTATTCAGAGGTTGTTTAACTTTAGTTTATATCCGCAAAAGTTGGCTTGCACGACTTGTATTAAAGTTGATAACCTTCCTTTTCTCAACATAAACATAAAGTATCTTACAAAGAATTTCGTATCCACTCTACAACGTAGCCCTACAGGTTACCCTTCTTCTTGATAATATGTGTCCTGGTGTTGATAAAAACGCAGTACCAAGCTTATCAAAAATTACAAAACAAACTAAGACACGTATATGAGATCTTCTAGTATATTTATGTTGTATTGATAAAACTTAAAGAAGATATTCGGAATAATAAAAAACTGGTTCATCTAACGTAGAACATATAAAAACAGGCCAACAACTACATTTACTCCTGGATCAAATTCGAATTAAGCCTATACAGAATCTCCGGAATGAAATTTTGAAATCACTGTAACAAACAAAAATTGCGGCTGTATAAAAAACGTTCTGAGTAAAATGTACCGCTAAAATGCCAAACTTTACGATAGAGACGTCAGTTACCAGATGGCGAAGCTATTGTTACCCAATCCCGATTTATAAAAAGTAACCCTCGTATTTATAAAGGGTGTTTCACTTCGAGCTTATAGAACTTTTTTTAAGAAATCATTAATTCTTCAGTGAATTTAAATTCTTTTGAAGGTCAAATTAATACCCCCTTTTTATTCACGCACACACCATCCATTCACACAAATACAGTTAACCACAAGCACATTGCAAGCGCCATGTCAACCTGTACTGAATTCTGCACGCCAACAAAGGCTCTTACATGTATTTATTAACATCACCGATCGTAATCGATGACGAAAATTTGCTTTGCATCCAGCCTCTGATGGGATTCAAACCCAATACCTCCCGGTCGAAGTGCTGAAGCTTTAATCATTGCACCACTTTTCCGGTAAATTTTGAACTTAAATAAAACACAAAAATAATTTTAATGCCCACGAATGCGACTTTTTTTGAAAGATAATTTTATGCCATTAATGCTAAGAACTTAGTGTTGAACTATTTATCTTTCCATCGTTTATTGTTTTCATGCTCGTTGGTAAATTTGCATGATTGAATTAAAAAAAAGAACAAACCGTTTGCAAAACTAAAGATTTGCTACAATGGTCTCTTTAGCGACTGAGTGGCGGAATAGTTCCGTTTGTTCACTATTTAAAATAATAAATGGAGGGGTGTATATGGTATAGCCTCGACTTTCTTTTATCAAGAAGGAAACGCGGTACTAAGACGAGCAAAACTACGATTTTTGATTTACAATAAGCTTACACAGCCTCCTTGTCTCTCATCTCTCCATTTCTTTGTTTTCTAGAGCTATCAAAAAAAGAAACAAATAGAATTTTATCTCTGTGTATATGTTTCGCATTTTCTTAAAATCAAGGTGTATTTGTCGATTTTTCTCCAAAAATTTTTCTAAAAACAATTTTATTAAGAAAGCATCCGAATTTTGATAAAATATTTCAATTAAGAAATTTTAAATTCGTCTGTATTAATTACTTTAAAGATTTTCGGCTTTTTTATAGACAAATATTATTTTCTATGACATTCACATTGTTTGAGACCTTTCGGGCCACCAAAAAGTGAGGTCATTTACTTACAATACTCTACTAAAAAGAAGTAGAAAATTCACTCAACCCCCCGTTGCAACCTGATGAGTAGACCAACTTTTATCGGTACGAAACCAAACTGCCAAGAGGAAACTTGAGGAAGTTCTCATTTTTGTAAAGGGTTGTGTGACTGTACACACAAATACCCTTGGGGTTAATGGGGGGTTGAGTGAATTTTCTACTTTGTTTAGTAGAGTATTGTAAGTAAATGACCTCATTTTTTGGTGGCCCGAAAGGTCTCAAACAATGTGAATGTCATAGAAAATAATATTTGTCTATAAAAAAGCCGAAAATCTTTAAAATAAAATATTTCGTTTTATATAAAATGATTATTTCTGCTTAAATTTTGGAAAAATAATCTGGACCAGTTTAATTTACAATTATTTTTTTATTAATCGATAAGTTACTGTAAAAGCCCGAAATCCGTAAATTTTCGAATGAAAAAGGGAAAAACTGTTTTATTGGTTCGAAATCCATGAAATGAGAGTCCTATATTCTCGAATTGTTCACCTTTCACCCCACGGAGCACTTTTATCGTATTAGTGTAAATTAGAATTTAACGGCTTTACTAACTCTCACGGGCTCGCGACAGCTAATTGTGCCCCTTATGATGCCTTGCCCTATGACAAGGAATTAATGAAACTATGGGGATGTAGGAAGAGGGGGGGGGGGGGGAGGACAACAAACATTTCGTAACCACCGGACAACTAGTTTTTAATTGTGTAAACAAATTTTAAAAATTGAAATTTCGGGCTTTTACTGATTTAGGACTTTAATTGTAGCAGATATACTTTTTAAAATACTATTTACCAAAACAGAAAAGTTCCTATGAAAACAACCACGAATTTCCGATGTAATAATGTTAATTGAAATCTTCCAATTTTTGAAAAAAAAATTAAGATTGCAACCTGTTTGGGTTAAATTTAGAGAATTTGATCTGGTTTAGTTTTGTTGCAAATTTTTTTTAGAATCCTGTAAATCGATACGAAATTTTCGGTTTTATCGTAAATGCCATATTTTTAATGAAAAGGCGGCACTTCAAGATGGACTGTTTGGCTTCCAAAATCCAACTTGATTTATACTAAGTAATTTATTCATTCCATTTTCTCAGAGAACCATCAAATGCATCAAACTTTGTGCTTCAAAAACGGAAACTGTAAAATTTCAATTTCAAAAACTGCCTTTTTTATAATTTGGGGTGTGATATTTTACTTCATATTTTAATAAATAAGCTTTGCGGTTTTGATCCGTTATTTATGTTTCCAACATATGTATAAGGTTATATCATACAATCCTAATGAGACCATAAAAATAATAATGAAATCCTTTTTAATAAACTAAGTATTTGGAAATGACTTCGCGCTGACAATCTCTTTATTTCAAATCGATCTTTATAATTTTTGAAATTTCTGTGCAACATTTGTTGCATGTAAGAAATTTAGGTTTTTTCGGACGCATAAATTTTGTCGGATTTAAGCAACAAGTTTGTTGGTTTCAACAATTGAGATTGGTTTTACTGTAAACCCTATTTAAGCGATTTTTGTACGAATGGCTATAAACTCGTCATGCCAAACTACTTTAATTTTGCGTAAAATATATATTGCTAATAAATCTGTCGACGAAGAACCATAATATTATACATTTTCACTTGACTATGTATGTATATGTATGATTGCTTGTCTCGTGCATCAAACTAATTCGATTTCCTTTGCCAAAAAAAAACAAAACAAAACATAAAATTAATTTTCTGCGAGAGACAATTTGTTGTGAGCACACAGAAAGAACATAAAAATGATGTCATTCCGTTGTTTACTACGCGAATCGAAAGAACAGCACCAAAGACGATTCTAATTATAGCCCATTAAGTTATGTACAACAAATATGGTTATCAGTTAATTTGCATTCGAGTTATTCGATCGCGTCTATTGCTTAATTAGCATATGACTTATAAAACCGAGTAATTGACTCATCCCAATCGTGATTAAATATATATGTACGTATAATTTTTAGTAGCGTGAACCCTACGCCTTAGAGTGTTAATTAAATGTGCATATATTTAAGAATTTAACAAGAATGTTAAACAAACACAAAACTAAAGAAAAAAAAATATCAGACAGTTAATAATTTTCTTACAATTTTTTGTTTTTGTATTAAGCTGAATATAATTAACTGTTTATTGTACTCATGCTTGCGGTTTATCTTAAGGTGATGTATACACAATCATAAATATAAGACAAGAGCAAGTGGTAATAAAAATTATTAATTAATCGTTTTTTTCTTGAGTCCGCGCGACTCTTGCTTTATTTATACCACCGCACCTTAAAGAAGAAAGCACAACAAAAAAAAAGTTTGAAATCTTATGATTTATTATCACTTAATAATAATGGTGGCGTTCATAAATCGCGATTTTCCTTTATAATTTTTTTTATTGAATAATTTTGATTTATGATCGAGAAATTTGTCACATTTTAAAGTATCACGGTGTTGCGATCTTAATATCAAATAAAAGCAGGTGAAAGATTTCAATTAAGATAAAATTCTTTTAAATATTCCATAATCTGTATCTATATAATGTGGGGTTTTACTGCCTTTTTTGAATACCACCAGCGTTATCAAAAGGCCTTATTTGTTCGGATGTTTGATCACAATATTGATCGTCGATTTGATAGTTTTGAAGTTTTTTAAGGGATGGTTGCAATTTGGACGTATAAAATATTTAGTCTAAAACAAATTGAAAAAAATGTAGCCAGTTCAAACTATTGTGTATAAAATTTTCTTTCCCAATAATCTTTTTCGATCTTCCGCAATTTTACAATATCTTCAATAGCCCACCGCCATGATGAATCGTTATATCACAAATACATATAAAATTATTGCTGATCTTACATATTTGTGAATCTATATTTGACAGGCAAAATGCAATAAATGCTCGTTTTCCTGAGGTTTTTTTTACATCAGTCTACTGGACCGTGTAAACACCAGTTATATAAACGAGCTGAGTTTAATGGTTTACGATCATCAATTGGTTTTGGAACACAAGTGTTTCTAATACAGTGATACACATATCAGTTTTTAATGCACAGAAACTGTGTTCCAATTTCAATTTTAAAATATCCTCAAAACAGACGGGCTAAGCAGCTACGCAAAATAAGAATGTATTAAAGTAATATAAACGCAACGAAATTTATTTCTAGAAATATTAGACAAGAAAAAATAATGTCGAATCCACTAATTGAAATACTCAAAAGCGTGTTTCTTTATAGAACAGTTGAGAAGTGGAATTAATTTAAAAATAAATTTTTCGGTAATATAAAAATACATTGAAGGCAGCAGAATAAGTTTTTATTTGGGGGGTCTCATTTTGAGTGCGAAACTCTGTCAGTTAAAAAGAGGCCTGAATGAAAAAAATAACTTAAAATTGTCTGATTAGGTCGGATAAATTAGTTGTTTAGTGTCGATCATGCGCCGCTCACTACTGATTCGTGGATAGAATCGATTAAGATGTTTCAATAACAAGATTCGTCTATTCTAACTTGATCAATTAATTCGTCAGTAATTACAATAAATACATAAATATGTTAATAATAAATTGGTATTTAGTGAAAAACCTCAAAATTTGTAAACAGCTAGTTACCGAGATGCCCTCGACTCAAGTTTTTCACGGCCAAACTATTTCAAACTATTTTCGGCCGAAATCTGGGCTGAACCATGCTACACAAAATGTGTACGTCGCATAGTCGAAATGACCGGAAAATTAACTTATCTAAAACGTAAAAACCGCGAATAAATTTTATCGAAGAAATGAACAGTCACTTTTTACTCTATACCTATGCCTAAGTTTTTAACCTGAGGCCTTTCTCCGCGGAAGCACATCACACCATATCTAAGACTTTGCAATGTAGAATCTTCTCAATTAAACCCCGTGAAGCAACTTCGTGTTTTGAGGATATATTAGAGGTAATTGCTAAAGCACCACATGTGTGCTATCATTCACTTGAAATCATACAGTTACGGTATGTTATCTGCACTTGCTTCTAGCCAAAGATCTGGAAACCCAGAGAGTCATGCATCGTTTAATAAACCACTGATCGCAATCCTATGATAAAATGTCACTTTTACATCATACTTTTACATCACGCGATTGGAACCCAGCATCTCCTGATTTAACTATTGCACCATTATATTGAACTTTAACTATTGCACCATTTGTTCGGCAAGGATATTGAGGATGATGTACCTCACTCATAATCCTAATTTTATGAACCTTCAGTTAATTTTGGAATTGCATTTGTTATATGAGGTGGATAATTCGTTTTGCTAATGACCCCCCGAGTGTAAATAAAGGTGTAAATTTCGAGTTGAGTAAAATATTTATTTAATTCCTTAAATAATAGAAAACGTAACGATGTTTTTACGGAACCTAATTAAATTGGTGTCAAGAATTGTTTAAACTAAAATATTTAAACCACAAAGACGATTCTGTTTCGGATCACCCTTTCCGCACTTAGCTTGATGAACATAACATTTTTTCGCGACATTCTGAACCCTGGGTCATGAATTTTGTGCAAAACAACTTACAATTTGGGTCGCCAACGCAGGAATTAGTTTTTATAATAGTTATGCAAAACTATTTTGCGTAGCTCCGCTCCGATTCCTTTGAAGATTTTTTAAATGTGTAATCAGCTAAAAACTACATTTAAACAAAATAAAATGTACACGTTAAGCTAACAACATAGCACCTGTACCAATTTTTTTGGTAGCGCTCGTTCAAATTTATATTATACACTGTTAAATTACAAAATATATTTTTTTATAAAATGAGTGTGTTTCATGTTAAAGTTAGTTCTTTGTTTTGCCGCACAATGCTTATTTCCTTCAAAATAAAAATAATAGTCGTTTACAATCAAAGTACATATGTACAATTGTTTACATTTTACCTCGTAAACTACCAAATTAAACGCTGTATAGTATATGTAGTATATTTTGTCGCCCTCGATAGCACAGTAAGTAGAGCGCTTGCTATGTAATTCGGGGGTCCCGGGTTCGATTCCTGGTGGTGACAAAAAAAGTTACGACTAGGCGTTTTTAATGTGTTATGTGTTACATTGTGCATTGTCTTATATATTTCAAGCCATAGTTATCGGCTTTTCTCCATAAATATTTAAAAAAAATAGGTTCTTGAAATAAGTTGGAAAATGTCAAGCACTCCATTAGCGACTAAATTTATCGACAACGGGGAGCGTACAACAATTTTTTGTACATTTTTCACTTTATATCCGTCTAACTTGGTGTATTATCGTATATATTAATCAATAACGTAGACCGATGCAGATCTAGTTTCGGAGGAGTCCAACGAAATTTGTTTTGTTTCTTTGTTATCCGTTTGCAATTTAGGAATACTAAATTAAAAATTTGAAAGCAATCTCTTCTGCAGTATTAATAGCTTACTTAAACTATTTTTTCATGACCGCGAAGGATATGGTAAAACTTTTGACAAAAAGAACAGCTAAAATATTGAATATCATTCGAATAACGGAGTATGCCATGCCATTGTTTAGCAATTATCGGAGAAGGAGTCTTCATTATAGTGCGTTCTTCAATAATCCAATAGTCGATTCTGTAACAAAACGCAACGGCTAAAAAGTGAATATTGGAAAGCCGTAGTAGTAGAAAAGTATTCTAAACTCGGAGTTTGCCGTGTTAGTTTAGATATCTGATTGTCTGGTTTTTAAACATTTGTCAGATACTTCAGGATAACTTACTTAAGTTACCACTTTCAATTACCACCATCAAATTTAATACATTATTAAGATAAGGTACTTATAGATCGTAGTCAGAGGTTCATATCTCCTATAGGAGACACACAGAATTGAAACTGACAATTGAAGAGACAATTGAAACTGTTGGTCTAGCTTATTTTACGTTAAGCGGTATATTAAGACCGCCCCGGTGGCAAAGTGGTCAGCATGCTTGCTCCAGCGACCGGTGGTCCCGGGTTCCATTCCCGGTGGTGACAATGAAAAAATCTCACGGCTGGTTTAGGATCAATGAATTAATCACTCATTATCCGAAATGAAAATATGATTATGAAACCTTATTTGAGGCGGCCAAATCCCTTGATGGGATATAGTGCCAGAGAGAGACAGAGAGAGGTATATTAAGACGAGACTGGGTTGCAAAATTTCTATAAATTTGTACCGGAATTTTCTTCCAAAAAAGTATTTTCTTATAATGAAATTCGCTATCCTATAGCTATATTTTTTTATATCTTGGTTAGAGGTAAACGTGGAATTTAAGGGTTCGAGGCTTTAGTTACATTCCAAAGGTGTGGCTCCTTAATTTAATTCCCTCAAAAATACAAAGAAGTAATCAAGATTCGTCATCTTTTTTTACCCAATTTATCGGTACAATACAATATCGCACAAGCTCTTAAATAAAATGTTCAAACCGCGAAAGCGAGTGACAGATTTTTTTATCAGCGTTATACAACTTTTTTTTGTTGAGTAGTCTCAGGCCGTGCAACGTTGACTGGTCACGTGCCTGCAGTATAGTCTAATGCACTTCTTTTATCAGTTGCCATTCTTTGAATCAAAGCATTTCCTTAACCTCTAATGAAGTGTCCCAAACAGATAAAATTCTAAAATTTAATGTATCCTAGTACCTATTTGAGATGATGATGCAACATCAATAAACACCAAAAGTGGTTGTACATATGTCGAAAAACACTGCGCAAAGAGAATTTAAAATAAGATTAAGATGCGCTCGTAGGGCTTCTCGGAATAGCTTCTGTCGAAAAATTAAGAGTATTTCCGGCATCGTATACTATACTATCTTTTCATACTGATAACCCATTTGATTTGATTTAGCCTGGGCTAGTCACTCTCGAAGTCTTACGATGTTTTTTTTTCTCCTTTGAACCGTGCAAGGCAGGTGGTCTTTATGAGATTTTCTCTGCTGAATTGCAACATATGTTTCTTCTTATTCGAGTCATTTGGTCCAAGTTTTTAAAGTTGCAAGGGATTGCCGCGCAATCTTGGAACAAAATTAAAGTTATTTTCATCCCTAAAGGTGGCAGGTTGGATTACACTCCTAAAGCATTTAGGCCTATTTATCGCCCCTCAAACTTTTTCGCAGCGCTTGAGATAATTATCGACGGATTCTGAGTTCGCCACTTATCTAAGTTCCCACTCTATAGCATGTCGCATTCTTATAGAGTTGGTATACATCGCAAACCGATGAAGATGGCTTAGTATTAAGTAGTTTCTCGTGGGCACATTGCTGGATATTGCATTTGCCTTCGATAGCACCTCGCTTTCTACGAAATCATTCTATGAAATCATCATCTGTTTCTGGTAAACACTTAACTATTCAATCTGACTTAATGAAACGCGCTCTAAAAGTTGCAGAAATGTTGTGTCTTGAATAAAGAAAAGGTTACACGTTAATTTATCTAAAACCGCCTTACCGGTCTTTACTAGACGAAGAAACATCGGTGAACTGTCTGCCCTTCTTTTTTTGGCGAAACGATCATCAGATCAGATATGGTCAAACATCCTAGCGTTACCTTAGACAATATCTTAGACCTTTGGTTGTCCCTAGATTTCAATAACCGGATGTTTGAGTATTTAGTTTTCTTCGTATTCGCGCCTTACTTTGAATTAGGTGCGGGTTTTGGAACCTACCGATCTTCACATGATCTACGGTCATACGGTACACTAGGTTTAACCTTCAGGTGAATATATTATTTTGTGTACGGAAATTAAAGCTGTGCTCTATGCACTGAGAACTCCTGTGACCACTTCCAAACTGGTTAAGGACTGTAAACACACCTGTGTTGCAACAATCGTGTCAGGGTCAAGTGGGTGCCGGCCCATTGTGATATTGAAAGTAATGTAATGCGTTTGCAGTTCATTGCACTCGAGCTTGTAGCTCCGCGGAGATTTAATGATGGTAAGATATCTATTAAGAACTACATAAACAACGACGCTAAGCGCAAATGGCTTGCTTCCTCTTCCTGCGGACGGAAGAAAGACCCGCTACGAATTTACGTCGATATTCGTACGGCTCATGGAACAGCATTCATTTCTTTTGCTGTTGTCCAGCCTTCGAGTCAGTTAAGTTCCCGTTTCTTGATAACAGATCTTAGAATGATCAGTTGTCCTCAAGCTCTTTTAGTAAAGCAGCGGAACCTAGTTGTGATTTGCGATAGAATCTTTGGTTTGCACCATGGGCTCATTGTGGCATTGAGTGCGGGATCTTCTTGGGTTCCAGCCAACTTTAATAATAATTTACCCAATAAGCATAATGGGTATAAAGAACTAAGCTTTTTCGTTAATTATCCCAATTTTTGGTGATTAAGGATGATCGTTACAAAAAAGCATTTTTTTAAATTAATTATACTCGTATTTAGTATTCACGATGTTTTTCGTTACTCAGATGTTTTTGTTTACTGACAGTTTAGCGATATAGCAAACATATCTGTTCTAATAAAATTGGAAGTGGTAATACCGTATTAAAATTTTCCCAAAATCGTCTACGAATATTCTAGAAAACCAAAACACATATGATTTATAAACCATTTCGTTATCAGGGTTTATACTTTGGTGAAATTTCACACTGAAAGTGGGACATCGAAATTTGCAGAGTTCTTCTATAAAGCCATTTTTCTGAAAAGAATCCTAAGAAGCCAAACATCAAAATGACATACTTATGCTGTGTGCCTCACGCCGATTTTTTGTCTAAATTTCCAAATAACTAAATTGATGGTTAGTTCATACCAATCGTTCATAGATGGCACAAAACAAACCGCATCCGATGTTTAATTAAAATTTGCTATATAAACTTAAATTTAACATTCTACGAAACATTTCTAATCGGTAATTGATAAATCGGAAATAAGTTTGCAGTTTAGAATTAAATATCGGGTAGATTTTGGTTTGTAAATATGAGACATACCTGGGTGAACTAACGATCAATTTAGTTAGTCGCAAATTTAGACAAGAAAATCGGCGTCAGGCACACAACATTAATGCGTATTAGTTTCAGTGGCCTTTATATTCAAGATCGATTTAGTTTCGCTTCCATTTTGGATTGCGTGTCATCTATAATATTTATTAACACAATATCCTCAGGGAAATAGCCATAATTAGAGACAACATTGATCTACTTACAGGATCTGTGGTTCCAACAGGTACTCGTAATAGCGTGATCATTTTCCTTTTTTGAAAAATACTAATTATCAAATTAATTTAATGTCCAATGAAGACCAATCAATTATTATCCCCTTTTTCATTCAATCATAAACACCTGCGCCTTGAGAGCTGCGTATCAACCTGTACATTCCCATGAAGATGGGCCGATGCTAGGTGCGACACTCCAATGAAGGTCTTATTGTGATAGGAAAATAAATATATATACTTAATTAGGTAAAATGGTGAGCTCAAGCATTTACATCTGCGAACAGTGTTTCTCAATAGTGCAATTATCTAATCGGTACGTTGTCACCGTAATTATATTTAAGAATTGTATTTTTTGCTGCTATGTGGTCTTTTAATCGAAAAATTATTTTCGACCTCGAAAAACAATTAACTTGATCCAAGTTTTAGATGTTGTCCTTGCTTTCAGTCATGTTTTTTCTTCGCGATCTTTATTATAATCCAAACATACATGCATTTTGGGATTTTGGTCATTCGAGAGATGCGTCATTCATGAAATTTTAATCCCAAAACGTGTCACCTGGGCACATACCAAATTGTATAACTTCGAAGTTAGGTAACAATTTGCAGAAGAAATTAAACCACACTTGGATTACAATTTATGGTAAAATACGAACCATTGAAGGCGTGGCGATTTATCAATTCATCACTTTTAAGTCCAGAAAGTAATTTACTTTAAAACTTGGAAATACCACCTGGTTATTTATAGGTAGTTCAATCTAATCCCAATAACATTTTTGCCATTTTACAAAACGAAAAAATAATCTACTTAATTATTTTGGATTGCTCTGAAGAAGAACACCAAAACTAATTTATATTTTTGTATAAATCTTAATTATATGTTTCAAAATCCATTGAATTCGGGCATATTACCAAAAGCAATTGCGCTTAAATGGTTACGCACCAAATATTATTAACCAAACATTTTGTTTAAAATTTCGTCATCATTCAAAATCATATCTGTATAGATGAATTTAAAACTCTAATTACAAAGAAGGTAATCGCATCAAATTAAAAAAATTGTATTTCCTATATATAGCCCGATGCCCATATACATTCTCATAGTGTGAACTATTCAAAATTATTAACCGCACAATTATGTGTACGGCCATCTATAAATTGTCACGTTTCGAATGTCTGATTTATGCGTGCACTAATTAGAAAATTGCCAGTTTAATGACCTTGTTATAAAACAAACATTAATTGAGCGCGCCATGTCTGGCACATAGCGCATATGCATATAAACAATGATTTGTTTAATTGACATATTGTTTATATAAAACAGGTAAATAAACATCTTGAGTCATTTTCTGAGAGATTTAAAATGTTACATAAACCAGACTCTTAGCACGCGATTTTTTATGTTTTATTAAAATTTTACTAAGAAAATATTTATAAGTGAATCTCATTGTTTATAGATACACGCTTAATTAATTTTCTTCAATGAATATTATTTTTTCTAGCGCGATTTGTGTGTATATAGTAAACTTGTTATCGCGCACGTCTTATAAATACTTCGCGTGTACACAAAAAATTGTTATCAAAATAAATATTATATTATTCTTAATAATATTATAGAAGTAGTTAAACGCAAGTAATCTCGGAGATAATAATAAATACTGTAATCGTACCGGATTTTTATAAAACCACAAATAGCTCTCTGACTGATATAACTGATAAAAGTATATAATGGAAAACAATAATCGCCTTATCGAATATGACTTAAGAAATTGTCAAATTTTCCGACTTTATAATTTATCTTTCTACACAAAAAAAAGTATATCACTGAACCTGCGGAAATATATTCATATTTTAATCAAAAAAAAGGAAAATTGTTTTCCTCAAATCTTCAATCAACCGCTGTAGACAAAATTTATTTAAGGGGAATTAAAAATGTAAAAGTTGCAATTATCTTTTCCACCTTGCGGCTATTCAGCACAACAAAATACAGATAAACAATTAAGTTTTGAACAGAAAAAATCATAGATTTTAAAATAGCAAATAGTTCTTTCTTGTAATGACAAGTTCTTTTTAATTAGTCATAAGTTTTAATTACATTTTCATTAGTGTTACAAAGCATCGATAACACTGTGCTTGAATCGCATTTTTTTTTTATTTTTTGTGGCAAGCTGGGCACCCAGGGGTAAACCTAATTCAAGTGTGCTGAATTCAATGGTGCTCGTCTCATTTCAAAGTTAGTCCTCATTTTTGAGATATAGCTTTCGATATGTTTTGCCTCTGAGTCAAAAATTTGTCAAAATATACTCATTTTCACGTTGATAACTCTTCAACCATTAAGAGCTTCGTTTTGCTTTCTTCGGCAAAGATGTTGCGTAAGCCAAGGCAAACAATTTTGCCGAATATATCAAGACCGAAAACCACATCTACATTCACAGTTTGGTGTTATTTTTTTTCTTTTCATTTCGACGAAAAACACTTTTTTCTGATTTTTTATCCATTTATTGAATTTACATCGATCGAATAAACTTCTCATCGACAAATATAGATACATTACAAACTAGGTAAACGAAAATTAAATCGATTCAGTTATAAAATCAACTGGTGATTTTTCTTAACTTTTTTAATTTTAATTTTCTGATTCGTTCGTGTCGTCTTCGGGATCTTCTTCCTCTTGCAAATTCCAACAAATGTCACCCAAGAGTGCTTGTAGCTTTTTGCCGATGTGCCAATGTTTGAGCCTTGCCATCACTTGATGATAATGCTCGCCGTGCTCATCGGAATCGGCTGGTAATGGTTCAGCGAATTTTTCCACATGACAATGCAAAAAATGTTTTTTCAATGACATTCGAACGTTTATATTATGAAAAGCGGTCAGCATATTTTCAATATATTTGCGCCAATCATGGGGTCGATTAATTCCGAGAACATTCTTAATAACTTCGTTCTTACTTATTGTGCCAATTTTTTAACTTTTTTGGAAATATCGGTTTCGAGAATAATTCCTTCTTCGGTTTATTTTTTACTACTATGTATTACATAAATTATTTTGAAGCTGTTTATATACTGTTGCTAAGCGCTGCTCGTGCGCACCTCCTTTGTTTTTGAATTATGGAAAATGGGGTAGATACTCGATCCGCTAGCAAGCAAACAATCGGATAGCTAAAATCCTGACTACTCAATCAATTTTACCAAGGAAATTTAAATTTCAAAATAAATTTCTCATAAAATTTTTGTTTATTTTATTTATTTTTGTTTGCGATATAACAATAAAATTTACGGCAAATTTTGTGTTGTTCTACTGTGCAATCGCACAAAAAAAAACAAGGGTTTTGGCTAACAAATTTCTTGCTTGCTAGCGGATCGATTATCTACCCCAATAAGTCGTAAATTTTATTGGTTTTTGTGTTGATTTTGTTGGTCGTTAACTAATGGGTGTGAATTTTGGCCGTAATTTGACTCCATGACTCATGAACAATTTGTATACGCACAGTATACCAATGTCTCATGAGTCATGAGTCAAATTGTGCCCAACATTTATACCAAGATCTTCTAACCTGTCTAATTTCGGTCCTTTTTTGATTCTGTGGTGAAATTTTTATTGAATTTAGTATAATTTTCAGTTTTTATGTGTTGTGCGAAACTTGATTTTATGTACCTGTTTGGCCTAAGTATGTCGACCTCCAGTTGTATTTAGCCTTACCTGAATATACGGGTCCCTGCACAGGTGGACCCATGTTTCTCTAGACGGCTGGAGTCTTCTGTGAGAAGCTTTTGCCAAAACTGACAAGACCCTGCCTTTTTGGGCAACATGCAAGAGGGGTGTTCTACAGATGAATGACTTTGTATATTTTGACAAATTTTTGATTCAGAGCCAAATCATGTCGAAAGAGATATCGCAAAAATGGAGATTAACTTTAAAATGGGACTAGCATCATTGAATTCTCCGTACTCGAATTAGGTTTACCCCTGGATGTCCAGCTTTTCACATTTTTCAAATAGCACAGTGTAATCGTTGAACGAACTTATATAAATGTCGAATAGATTTAACTTTATTGGTAATAAAGCGATCATTTGACTGTAACACAAGTGTATTGTTTAGCTTTTTTGAGTGTCTCGTTTGCAATCATGGATTCAATTCATAGAATATCAAGGATTCCCTTAACAGAAAATTTTCAAAAATCACTATCGTTTATGCCTATCAAAATAGCCTTAATCAACACAAGTGTCACAATAAATGCCTACGAAACAGTAACAATTATACGGCTTAAGATAGCTATAACGGGAATGCGAGTGGACGAAGCGACAACCAAAATAAAAACAAACAACATAGGAAAAAAATTGTACTTGTTTGTATAAACAATAGCTAAACCTAGATGGTAGTACAATAATGTTAAAATATTTACACTTTACTCCTCTTTGTGTGAAAGGCAAGCTTAACTTTCAGCGACTAACAAAAAAATAAAAAAATGTATTTGTGAAAATTAGAAAAATTAGGTTACACGAAAGCTTCAATTAAAGTTGACAGAAAATTGACAGACCCAAAAAAATTACGTGAAATTTGGGAAGATCACGAATCCCCAGTAAGAAAATAGGTAAAAATCAGGAAAATATGTTCTTAATATATGATCGTCGTTTATAGTTTTTGTTAAATCTCCTCCATTGATTTTGTTAACATTTGCTTTTAACAACCGCGAGATTCCGTATTGCCGCGTGATTTGTTTGGGTTAGTATAAAATTTAAATATCCGTAGAATATTTCTGCTTTTTCAAAGACCTTTCAGACCATATGCCACATGATTTTAAATGAGCAACTTTCAGCACCACAATGGTAGATTTGTGTATTTCAAATAAATGTATGGCGTTCTTCAAGACCTTTTCAATAATATGCGATACATATTCTATAATTCACAAAAAAAATACCACCAGTTTGGTGTAATTAGGTGGTTCAGTTTACTTTGTGACATCCTTTTCAGTGATAAGTATGTGATACTTGCATATTCTATAATAAATTAATAATTAGCTACCAGCGCCAAAACGGCGGATTTGTGAACTAAAGACTAATAACAAAATTGTTGCTTTTTCAAACGATATACTTACGAGAAAATCAAAATAGGAATAATGTAAAGTTATATCGTGGGTAGTGGGTGGTTTCTTCAGTGTATTCCTTTGGCAGAACTAGACTCCTTCGAGATATAGGTTCCAAGAGCTTTTCAATCCACCGAATTGAAAACAGAAGAGTCAACCATTCTTTAGATATTATTGAAACAGATATACAGATGGACGAGCTTTTATAAGGATATCAATAACTTAGTCCTATAAACCGAAGTTAATTATAAATTTTATTTACTTTTTTTATTAACTTATAAAGTTTATTTACAACCTCCGTCAATTTTTTATTATTTGAAAAACAATTAATTAATTAATATTTTAGTTTCGAATAAAAGGAGTAAATTATAGTTTCATGCCATATTGAACATCACGTTTGGTCCAGCTTATATCAATTAGCAACACAAAATCAACATGTATCTGTTTTTGTTATTATTCATCACGTTATGAATAAGCAATTAATAACCCAAACAAATTATATGGCTTAAAAGCAGTTTAAAATCCCTGATTTCAAAATCTAGAATTAATAAAATCACGGAATTTAGAAAACTCCCTGAAATCAAAATAACGGAATATAAAATACGAGGAATAATAAAATCAATAAGCACCCGTGAAAATAGGTGGCGTTGCTGATGGAAATTGATATTACCATCGTGTACTATCATCTATCAAACGACACCATACTTAATTGCAGTCTATGTTCACAGGTTAATTTTGATTTGGCAGCCAGTTGTATCAGTCGTGTTTCGTGTTTCCCAATAAAAAGGAAAATAAGCGATCTGTAATTTGCTTTTTATTTTTGGATGGAAAAACATGCGAAGAAATAAAAGTGAAGTTGAATGCTGTCTATGGGGACCATTCGTGATAATCGTGAGATATTGGTATTACTACTAATTTAAACGTGGTTGTACATCTGTTTTTGATGAACGGCTAGGCCGTACGACAGACGTTGTTATCGAGGAAATCGATGAAAAGGTCCTCGACATGATTCTCACTGATTGCCTAAAGTGTACAAAGTAGCAGAGCCCGTAGGCGTATCATACGGAATGGAAATCAATATTTTTAATGATAAGATAATGAGAAAGGTGTGGGCGCCGAAATTGTCGAAATTGCGATTCGTTATTGTCGTGGCCAAATTGTATGAACTGCCCTATGAATTATTACCGTACCCACCGTACTCGCCCGACTTGGCGCCCTGCAATTTCTTTATGCTCCCCAACATGAAAACGTGGCTTAGAGGAAATCAATTCAGCTCAAACGGAGAGGTTATATTTAGGGCTAAAGAAATGGCACAAACGTTGAGAAAAGTGTATCGACTTAAATGGAGATTAGGATGAAAAATAAAAATTTAAAAACTTGCGTCTTCATTCCTACTACGGTTTACGGGTACTTATTATCGACCCTCGGACTAAAAACTTTAGTCCCTGGATTTTAAAATATCGGAATCAAAATCTCAATTTCTCATCAAATCTTCGGGTTTATAACTTGATAAAATTCGGGAACCATTGTAGCATTGGGTAAGTAAGATTTTTGATTCAGCTCACGTTAAGAATTAATTTAATTACTTATGTTTAAAATATGTTCTCAATTAGTTTCTTAGTCTCTTTGTTTCTTAAAATACCTTGATTATAACCTATCAAAGTTCTTTTGTACGAAAAAGTTAATAGTGAAATTTTGGGGCCCAGTTAAGCTTAGATTACCTATAAACGGATCCTAAATTAACATAATTTCGGTGAACTGAAAAAAATATTATTTTATAAAAAAAAATGTTTTGAACCAACCACTAAAAGGATATCGCTGAGACGTACAGCCTTAAAATGCACGCTTTCAGAAGTAGCAGTAAACTTGAGAGCCGAAATGCCCGTTTCAATATTTACATGTGTAGCAGGGACACAATTTGAACACTTGAATTATAAATAAAAATAGTAATTCCGTTTTATCGATTTTCCACCACTTTATTTATTGAACCCCAGATGAAATGAATCCGTGAAATCTCGGGTTCGAAAAAAATCGTTTAAAAAAATCTCAAGCGAATTCAATAATCGTTTAACCGGAGCTTGTTCAAAGTTTGGTTTTTGTTCGAAACGTTGGTTTTATGTAAATTGACGTTTTCTATTGATTATTTATCCTGTTTAGCTACCTATTGTGAATGTAAACTGTCGGTAACATTTAGTGTGTAAAGTTTTTAGTTCCAACCAATGATGAATAAACCAATAATAAAAAAATACCTAACTATATTCAAAGTGTTCAAATTTTTAAGTTCAGATTGAAATTTTTTTCTTTTAAATCTAAAACGTTTTCTCAATTTAAGAATTTTATTTATTGAGACCTTTATTCCTTAAAATAACTATATATTTTATAGAAAAAATAATAGTAGAATTTAGGAGACCAGTAAAGGACCGATTTTCTATGACCTTGAACTTTAAAATAACACAATAACTATTTCCACTAACTTGTTAGAAATTTCTCCCTATAATTTGGTCCACGATAGTGTCGATGAAGAATGTCTGCTATAGAGTGGGAAATTAGATAAGTGGTGATCTCGGAATCTTTCTAAAGCTTTTTGCATAAATTGGGATGTCCATGCGAAATGTGATAGACGTTTGTGTACAAGAAGTATCGTAGGAGCTTTTTTCAATTTTTGCAATTAAGATTAAATTTTTTACCAAGGGTTGAGTTTTGTTTGTTTCTGCAATTTAAGCAGGAATAATGATGTTTGATCATGCTTGACAATTTTTATCACAAATTCGGTAGTTTCAATTTATCGTTTTATAAATTAAGTGTGGTACATTCGAGATCTATATGTACATTTGTTATAAAAGAAAGTCGAGTGTTGGCGACAACAATTACACCCCTCCATTTTATAAGTTGAGATTAAGAATTATATTATTAAAATATTTTCTCACGTTTATTATCATCTTTTTAAAGAAAGCTATTATTGTTGTTTATATTTATGTATTAATATGTTAAAATTAGATAAATTGGCTTAAAAATAGTATTAAGTAACGGTCGAATTTTCGCGGTTACCTAAATTTTTGAAGTTCTTAGAAACATATAAAAGCCAATCGGTATTCTGATTTACTCCTGACTAATTTTAAGGTAATTTTGTAGCTCGTGGAGTTTCTCATTTTTCATGTTGTTAATCAACAACGATTGAGGCTAGTAACTTAATTTTTCCAAATTATATTTATTTTAAAAATCCTTTATGGTCGTGCTTTACAATTTTAGGCTAAATGCAATGTAGATGAAACTTTTTTCCATGGCGGAAATTGCTTTTTGCCTTTTGTTTTTATTGAGAAATATTTTTGATTATATTTTTAAACCATAATTATTATTCAATGTGTGAATTAAAATTCTCCACATTTTTACACGCATCGTTAGCAACGATATTTTTAGTCTATAACATAGCCACCGGCTCCACTAATCTATGCCGCATTTTAACAAAACAATATATTTTTGTTTTTGTTTATTTTTGGCGACAAACTATCGGCAACATTAATCCTATTCAAAATATACAAATAATGGATCCACAAAATATTTTCGTATTTAAATTTATTAATTTATTTTGATATTGCAAAACGTTTAAATTTAATAATATGGATATATGATAAGACGTTATAAATATATATATTCAAGAATAACAAAACACCGGCCGGATGTTCTCAAACGAAAGAAGTTGTAATAAGTATAGACAAAATAAAAAAATACATCTAAATCGCACTTGAAATATTTTTATTAAAAGATTTCTTACGTTGTTTTATCCGAGCGCGTCTTCAACAACAAACTTATTTGTTTTATTATTATGCTAAGTGAAGTGGAACGCGAAGAAAAAAACTCTTCTAAATCGGAATTTTTTGTCTTTAAAATAATACGCGGATTTTTGTTATTGGTTTTTTGTATTATTCCCCGAAATTGAAAAACTTCTTTTTACCAATAGATTGATGGTTCCGTTCGTGAGAAGTTCATTTAACCATAATACGCAAATCTAATTAGTTTTTATATCGTAAACATATTTAAAACATTTATTTGACTGATCAACCCCATATATAATTTTTTTTATGAATGAATAAAAACACAAAACAAATTCATTTTGTACATATGTGGATATGTGTATATAAAATTCAAGAGCGGGCGATGACTCATTCAATGTTGATGTTTATATTCCAAAATAACGCGGAAATTCAGTAGTGCGGTAGTATAGTGTATTGTAGTATATTGTGACTAAAATGAATTTCCATAAAAATAAATTGTACAAAACCGACATAACTTTGGAAACACAATAAATAACTGGGTCACCTCACATCTGAGTCCGTACAAAACCTTTGTGACTAAACGCAATAACAAAGAAAGTCACAATTTTTCTCTATAGAATATATGACTCATTTGTAAAATTTATAAACAATCGAGCTAGGCTGCTGCATTAACGTCTAATATATGAATGTGCGCATTCTCAAGATCTCAAGCGAATGTCAATTAAACTTTTATCTTTATTTTATTTCTACCTCTCCGTATACTATACATATGTGTAAATAAACACTGTGGAATTTTAATACGCCGAGTTAAATATTTTATTAACAGGTAAACTAAATAGGATTTGTCAAGATTAATAGTTGGAGTTACTGTGAAAAATAAAATAAAAATTGTAAAAATATTTACTTTTGCTATTTACTTATGAAAATTTATATATACAAGAACGTTAAATATTTATCGAACTTGGCGTATTTATTTTTATTGTACATATATGCAAAAGGAAATGCTTGTACTTGCCTAGTGCTTGAAATTAGCTGATTATATTGCTGGTTTGATTGTGAATTATGATGGCGGTGAAGATGGCCCAAAATAATAAAAAAACAGGTAATTAGTATATAGTAAATACATTTTTAAAAAAATCTTATTTCAGCGAAAACTAATTAAAAATAAATTTTAGGTCATTTTTCCTTTATTTACCCTGTTTTATTTTTCGTTAAACAAGCTTTTGTCGGTTTGAGTATAGTTTTAGATAAAAATCAATTTAATTAAATTAAATTCAGTATTTTAATTAAAAACTATCTAGAAACACTAGATTATTCTGAGCTGCGTCGAAATTTATGTCTGTGAAATAAAAAAATTAACTCTGAATTCCAATTGAGATTTTAGAACTATTTTGTGAATTTTTAGTTGCACTGTGTAAATCCAGATTTAGGTTTAGGATTTACGATTTATCTTCAATAAAAGAAAAATGCTTCCGGTAGAAACAAAATTTTTTAAGACATTTGATTGATCCAACGATATAAAATACCTTATGAATTGGCACAGCAGACAAATTTTGTAGTAAGTATGAAGCAAAAATTACGGTGCTTTTCCGCGTGAGTAGTTTTGAGTAATTCTATTTCTGATATTTCATAAACAAATTAACTAAAAATCAACTTTGAGTGGTCAGTACTCTTTAAGATGCAGGTGCTTTTGATAGTCCATTTGCTATAATCACAAATGGTTATCGCAAATTTTGTATTAACGACGTAGTTGTAAAATGGATCATTTCTGTGTTATCGGCAAAGTTGCCAAAGGCGATCTACAAAACGCTGTGCTCTCATCGTTGGCGTTATGCTAATGATCTTGTTTTAGAAACGTGGTGTGAATTGATAAGGTCCAGCGCACCACAAACTGATCTAGTGGTTTTTACTAATCGTCGAAATTTAAATGGTTTCATTGTTCTCACACTTTTTGGGAACAAAATTAAAAATACTTATTGGGTCAAACAATAAATTATCTTTTGAATTTATTTTTCGGAATTCTAACGTCAAATATAAATTTCAAAATTCTACCGCTATATTTTGCTAATGTCGCAGAGCCTTAATATGCTTAATAAAGATTACAAGTCGAGCCTCCAGCTCCACCATAAGCGACGGTTGTCGTAAAGTTACATTGAGAATACAGCTCACCTTGTCACCTCCATACTCTTTACCTTCCATCGATCGATTTCATCACGAAACGACTCTCGTCTGTGAACAAAATATGACCCCATTGGTTTAAAGTCCAAAATCGGTGTTCTCGAGAAAAACTAAATCTTACTACTCGGTGATTTCTCTGCAATAGGGGTCCTTTGGCTGGAACATATGATCTCAAAACAACTTCTTTAAGCCTTCGTCTCACAGTACGTTCACATTTTCGCACTCCTCAATCCTCTGCCAAAGTATTCCGGGTTTGAGGAGCTCTTTGACGCCGGTTTCTCAAAGGTTCAAAAACACAAACGGTCATCTCTGGTGTCAGTACAACGTTTTCGGTCTCGGCCTTGTCTTCTCTCGCAAGAAACCGTTTGCCTGTATCGTTGAACAGACCGATAAATGGTAGATGTAGTCACACTGAACCTTCTGGGCACTTTGCGGTATGTGTAGCCAGGGCATGTTTGATTTAGTTAACTTATTTGATTTAAATCATTGATTAAAATCAATAGATTGTTTTAAAAAAATCATTGATTTAAATCATATTGGTAAAAAGTATAAGAATTCATTCAAAAATCAACTCTAAAACTTAACGAAGAAACTTAATTTCGTAAATATGGTAACACTAAAAAACCTCAAAACTTCGATAGAAATAAAAACTTAATTTCATATTATTTGGTGAATCACATAGCTATTAAAATACAACCTGCCAAATTGTCAATTATTTTATTTTTCTCGTTTTAAAAAGCTTAAGAAAGTTGAAGGAAAATAACCCCCATTTGCGGGACCAACTATGAAAGAAGAAGTCATAACAAATATGACGTCCTTTGGATGGTGGAAATCGATATTGCTTTACAATAAAGATTTGATAGCGACGTTAGACGAATATAAAATCCAACAAATAACAACAGACTGCTTCATCATCTGGAGTCGAACGAGTTTTTTCGACCTTTGGGTTAGTTCGTTCAAAATTAAGAAATGGCCTAGGGATTGACAACTGTTAAAGTTGGGAATGTGACATCTAGTGCATTAAAAATAAGCTCGTTGAGTCTTTTTTCCATGAAATTTTAGCACGGCATACTTTATGAAAATAAAAATTAACATACAAAAATATACCCAATAAGTTTAATTTTTTTGAACTTATTGGGTATATTTTTGTATTTTAAATTTTTAATGTCTACAGGTAAAGCGGTAAAATTTACATTATTTTGCAAAGCAGCTGAATAAATAAAAACAGTTTTTCTTTTATTCTGTCATATGACTATGAAATACTTGGTTTTAATTTTTAAATGACTTTCTAATTTTGTAATTTAGTTTTTTACTCGACAATGAAGCACAAAACAAGCAATAAAATTTACTAAATATCTTAATTCCTCGATATTAAAATTATTTGATTTAACTTATATTTAAATGAATCTGTTTCTGTATATTATATTATAAATGATTTAATTGTTCTTGGGAATTTAATACAATTTAAGTTCAAAATTACAATTTTGTATTTAAGAAAATCTGATTTAAATAAAAAAAATCTGATTTAAATCAAAAAAATGAAATTTTTTGATTTCAAAAAAAAAAAATCAACAAAAGTACAAGTCCTGTATGTAGCCATTCTCGGTCATTGTAGTGGCGACATCAGTGGGTTCCATGGCACACATTTTGAATTAATAACTCTTTTTCTTCAAATTCTAATGGCGAATCAATTGATATTTACCCATTATATAATTAATTCATATTAAATACAATTATATAAAAAAAATACTTTACCACTAGAATAGTTAGTTATTCGGTTAATTGCTAATAATTTAAATTTGGAATTAAAATATTGAAAAACACAGCTGTAACATTAAAGATTATAAATTAATAAAACAAAAAATATTGTATGTTCTTTTGTTTTTTCTTAATAAATCGAGTATTACTAGTGTTCCACTAATTGTGCCGCTATGTGCAGTTTTACAATTTTCGACAATAGCTGTGTTGCTTTCGCAAAATTACAACAACAATTGCATTGTATAAAGCCAAAAAAATTTTAGGTTCAGGGGAAATAAAACCGTTTTATGGTTATGGTGTTTACCACAAGGCGGTTATTTTTACTAGTTTTTTTGTCATATTGTTGTAAAAAAAGACATTTTGCGTTTGTTTTGATAGATAAATACCGAATTTAATTTGTTCTAAAATAAAAAAAATTAAATAAATATTATTAAAATGAATCAAACCGAAGAATCTAAAATACATTAAAAAAATTAAAGCCATAAGTTGTCGCTATCAGATTCAAACGCTAAGCTAAGCGGGATTTGCGAAAGCAACACAGGGCCGGATTCGGGATCTAAAAGTTTATGTTATGTTGTTTTTTTTTCAATACAATTCCAATAGGAAGCGGAGAAATCAAATAACGTAACAGCAATTTTATGTCACGAGAATCTGGCCCATTATATCTGAAATGTTCATTGAGAAATTACCATGGTATTGCATCCGACGTCAGTTCACAAGGATGTGCTCTATCTAAGGTGCTCAATTTGCCTTACTTTTAATAGGACATACAGAAAGGGAAGCAGATAAACTTGTTAAATCCAGGTATTCAAGGAATTAGTTTCACGATTCAACGTTTTTTCATGTTAGCTTTGCTCTTTTGCACACTTAAACTGAATATATTATTGCGTATTTGCTGATAATAGCTATATTTCATGACACTCATTGAACCGGATCAGTTCAAATTTTATTCGCCGTTTAAGGCAAAGTGGCTGACATCTGACGGAATATTTTAGAACTAGAGCGAGAGGCGATCGACTTTTTAAAAAACTATAGTTTTAATGTAATATGAACTTCATAGATGGCTATAATGCGTCTTGATATTATGTTCAGTTAGTTTACAATTAATGTAACAAATGATGAAATAATAATGAAAATGGAATGAGGCCTTTTCTTGTATAAACAAATTCACCTTTCGCTCTCATAGGAAGTGGCGTTACCTAAGCGGTGATTAAAAGGTGAATATGGTAAACTTGATCCAAATTGTGTTTTCGATTATAAATTTTGATTTGCAATCTAGTAACCCCCTTACCGTTGTTTAATGCTTTATTGAGCCAAAAATTTCCAAAATTCCGAGATCTATCGAAACATATTCTTTTCTATTTATTATCCGCTATCTAATTTTTCGTAAATCCCAAAATACGAACTTTCGAACAAATCCCACGACATGGGAATTATTACCGTCATCTGGAATTCACCATCTTGTTTTTATATGTGTGCGATTCTCGACCATCAATACGTTTATAACTTCTATGAACATTTTGTTAAACTATCATCGTCGTTGTCAAAATGCCAGTCATGAAACTGTTTCTTAAATTTGGAAATATGTTGTCCCTGGTTGTCAAATGGATATGCACATATTCCGCAATATTATGCTTGGTATTTTCTTGTAAACGCCATAAAATGTGTAAAGGGCTTACGTACCTCTACTTTTAAAAATTGTTCATTAAAAACTCTTCGGAGTTTAAAAAGAAGTTGCCATCGCCCTATGGCGCAATATGTATGAGCTTTGTTTCCGTTCTACGGCATAATGATGTCATAATGTTGATGCATAAGCTTTTGTTCCGGACATCTTAAAACATTTCTGACAGTTCCTTGATTTGTATTCAACCTTACGACATTATCAACTTCTATAATCATTTTATTTTTTGTGATGTTCATGGTCTACCATCACAATCACCTTCTAATGACTCCCTATCATGTTTGAATGTAACCTTTAATTCGGTTTAGCAAGAAAAAGCTGCCGTATACAGCGCCGGTAAATTCAAATTCTACCACTGAAAATTAACCGTATATGAAAACATGAAAACTTTCGTTTGTTTAAGCTGAAACAGAAAAATCGAAAATAATAACTCTATAACGTATAATGACAGAACTTTGTTCTAATCTAAACTGTCAAAATGTATATGCTTAAAATAATTTTCGGTGAAATATTTCTATATTTCTATTGAACACCTAAATACGCGTCATTTGCAATTCGACGAATACGAAATCAGATAAGAAGTGAATAAATATTAAATGCTAAGTTATGGTAGCTAACCGATTTGCATACAATTAACCTTGGAACTATTTTTACGTTTACTATTCATACAACTCGTCGTCTCTTGTTTAAAGAAACAGAATTTATTGGTATATGTTTACTATAATCACTTAAGTAAAATAATGTGGTCTTAACTATTTTTAGAAATATGTTTACACTGTGGGATTATTTAAAAATGCATTAAGAACCAAATTTATTTACTCGTACATATCATCCTAATAATCCGAGTATATATGTATAATATGATTGATGATGTGGATTTAAAAATTAAAAATCAACCGATGTTTTTATCTTATCTATACAGATATACTGTAAGTCTACATTAATCTATCTTAAGAAACACCAATATTTTAGCGAGATTTCATTAAATTTTTTTATTGAACTGGAAATTAAACGGGAAATTGATTTCTTATTAATGATAATTACAAGTAACATTGATAAATTTATTAAACATCTTTGCCTGACAAACTCTCGAAATTTCAATATACGAAAGATGTCTCTCTTCAAGTGGAAGAACGCAAATATAAAATAAAATAAAATTATAATGTTGAATGGGATGGCATATTTTGGCATGAGATGATGTAATAAATTTTAATTTGTAATGTTCTACTAAAATCGTTTATTAATATCGATATCTGTACTTAGATATTAAAGATTACAAAAGAGAGAAGTCATTCCACTCTGATCCTAGTGATTACGCGCATTGCACTAATTTGCATTTAATACAGTCGCATTTAAAATATATATATATTTGGGTTCGAAATCAGTTGGGGGAGGGGCTTTGGAGAGGGAGATATGCGACAACAACTTCACGCTCACCATCAACGAGAATAGAATAAAAGTATGTAAGTGTGGAATGGAAGGAGGCGTGATTACACTCCCCGGCAAGCCAGTATGCCTCATCCAGCAGCCTTATTATGTAATCTCAAAAAATAGGGGACCTCCCCCTCCATGCGGGATTGTAGTGCCAGCAAAATAAAATAAATAAATAATAAAAAGAAAACTTTTTGGCAAGATTTTTTTTTTGTTGAAAATAAATTTGTTTCTCTTTCAAAATTATTTTGGATTGTAATCGGAAATAATATCTAGTAAGTTAACATGGTCCGCTTAGCTAGCGGTGAAACAAATGTTTCCTTAATTCAGTAAGGCGAATTTCCCAGCCGCCGCCGGATCTACACTCAAAAAAATTGGGGTTAATGTAGGTTAATTTTAACGAAATTTTGAGCCAACACACAGTTTAGTTTAAACAACAAAAATACGATTAATATAACTAAGCACGTATAGGTTAATTTAAACCGAAGCTTTATACTTTCACTAGGTCATATTAACTTTCAGCGTATATCAACATATTTTGAACAGATTAATTATCATTAAACCGAATGACAGTTTCCATTCGATCAATATATCTCTGGCTCGAAGTCTTTTTTCAGCCCGTCCCATAAATGTAAATGTTCCATGGGATTTGACAGGAAGTTTTCACCAATAAAACCAGGAAAAGGTACGGCGTAGTCCTTGAGTACTTCCTCAATGTACTGTTGAGAAATCAATCCTCTTGATCGACGACCAGTATTCGCTCCGGAGATGAATACAAGCTATCTTCACGCAGTGACATGCCACCCCAGAACATGCACGATCTACCGCCATACGAGACACGTTTTTCAATGCAACATTGTGCAAATCACTCTCCTGATCTTCTGTACACTCTTCCTCGCTCATCGTTGCCATGTAAACACATCCTGCACCTGTCAAAGAACAGGACTGTTCTCCATTGTTCTTCTGTAGAATCCTAATACTCTTGAACGAACTGAACGCGGCTCATCGGTGGGCTGGGATCATTTTTGGTCCGTTTGCTGTTCTGGGTACAGTCAAATCATCTTCTAACTATCCACCGACTGACTTCGACTTCATGAACATCTTGGAGCGCTGTTCCAGTTGAACCACATTCAAAGGATCATTTAGCGACGAAGTCGTCACAAAATAGCGGTCATCTCGCTGTGTTGTAACACGAGGTTGGCCAGATCCTTGTCGTTGTCTGTAGCTGCCAGTTTTTTGATATCTCTGCCACACACGACGATCGGAAAATCGGTTGACATTTAGTTGACGACCCACTTCACTTTGGTTCTGCCTCGCATCAATTAGTGCAACCACTTGAGCGGCTAACGCTGGTGTGGTTCAGGCTAAGCGTTGATACGCGAATGATGACAATCGTACCCTTTTATATTTGCCACAAGCTCCGCAACTGGTGCTACTTAGAACGAGTGATTTCGGGTTGTTGGGTTCTATTGTTGTTATTGCTCTGATTTTCAGCAGAGAATACGCACATGTGGCATGATTGGATAGGTGATGAAATGATCTTTAACTTGACATGCTTTGGTTCAAAAAACATTTCGATTCAAAAGAAAATTAAAAAAAAGAAAAAATGCAATTGTGCGAATTTTTTGCATTCAAGTGTATTTTAATTTTTTTGGCAAAATTATTTTATTTTTAAAAAAATGTATTTTAAAAATAGTAAAAGGTTGAAAGTTTCAAAAAACAGACGGTTTTTTTTATTTTTTTGACATCTTCTGTGGAAAAAACTCGTTACGAAACTGTATTTTAAGCTCGCTGTATCGATCTCTTTATTAGTTGTAGAGTTTGGTTGTTGCGTTATTCCGCTAATGGTTCTGGAGTTCTTTCTGCAGTTCATTCGTTACCGTTGGTGGTGTTTCACTTTCTTCTAGCAAAATATCTGAAACTGAGTCCCCCGATAAGCTCATAATGTTGGCTTTTTTACCGTCATTAGCCGATTGTGGATCGATTGCTTCCATTATTTTTTGCGCTAAGGAAATCGGAGCAGATTAAAATATTCATTTGAGCGTATAATATTTCCTGTTTCAAGGTAAAAAATAAGTGTCATTAATGTTTCATCCAACCTAGAAAGTTTATTGAACAAAAAATTATAGACGCCTTTGGCTGTTTCTACCAGCATGAGAAAATCTAGTATCTTATCTTTGACCAATATTTCACTTTCAGAAACAGTTTGTCGTTTTCACGCCAAAGCATAATACTCAACGAATTCGAGCGCGTTTTTATCTCCAATTTAAGCATAATTTTTTCCCACATTGGAACGTTTCGTTGCAAAATTGAGTATTTTGCAGGAGATACCTTAAACATCCTGATAATAGTTCTTACTTTTAAGTTGGACCAAATTAGGGGTTTTAACATTTTGCTTGAGTATAGTACGATTCAAATTTTGTTGTACCTGAAATTGAACCAAAAAATTAAAATCGAATATTCGTTACAAAATATTCGAATATATCGAATAGTGCAAAACAAGCCGAATATATTTGAATTTCGAATATTCTAATATTCGCTTGGAATGTCTAGTCACCAACCAATGCATTAAATAATTTGACACCTTTATAAAAACTACTATTTTGAGTCGTCGTGAATTTGTAATAACGAAGGCGATAGTTCAACGAGCTTACTCACCGAAAAAACGAAATTTATAATTAAATATAAAATTTTTAATTCAAAAACTCTGCTTCATCAGTAAGAACGGGCAAAACATTTTATAACTAAAACCACCTCTATTTAAATTGAAACGAAACCTTTTAAATATGAATCTATTATATAGTATTAGAAACGATTTAGTTTCAAATTATATCGCATTCAAACTAAAAATTAGCATTTTAAAACTATATAGAACTGTTTGGTAATTTTTGTTCAAAATATTTGTTAACATTGATAGAAACAGCTGTTTCTATTCTCTAACTTCTTAAGCCGGTGATATAATTCGCTAAATCGATATGTTCTTGTGTTATACTATAGGTATAAACAAGATGTGAGTTTTTACAGTTTGGTGGTTGCAATTGCAACCTGATGAGTACACCAATTTTTAATCAGTACGAAACCAAACTTCCAAGAAAGAACTTGAGGAGGTTTTCATTTTGTAAGAGTTGTGTATATTTTACATAATGTCCCTGAGGTTCAAAATGGAGGGGGGAATTCATTTTCTACTTTTTGTGGTACATATTTATTATAAGTACATGACTTCTTTGGTCTTTGATGACTTGAATAGGAGAGGCAATACATAATTTTCTACTTTTGTCAAACCGCATGTGAAAACGTAGTTTATTGTATTGAGCATATTTGAATTGAAATTTTCTCCATTTAGATTCATATCGATCAACGTATTCATATCATTAATATTGCATTTTAATTTTAAAAGAAAAGAAAACACTATTAAAACTAAACTTTTAAATTAAAAACTTCAGCAATACATTTCTATATGTTAACCGATTTAAAATAAAAACTAATATTTCTAATTTAAAGTTGATTTGTTTTTAAATCTATATTTCAATTTAAAAAAAACAAATACGATTTTAAAATGATCATTTTCAAATCAAAATATTTCGTTGTTGCTTGGAAAACGTATATGAAATTTTTTAAAACGAAACGTTTTTTTTTATTTCTAAGTAAGTTGTTTTTTCTCTGAGTGTGCGTGTAAGTTTTTCTGTAGCAGAAAAATTAGTGTGACTTTTTCACTGTATTATCCTCAATAAACCGTGTATTATGCCTCAATAAACCGCGTCTAATCTTATAGATTGTCAAAATATAATGATAGTCAACTAGTGATAGAATAGGAAGATTTTTTTCATTATAAAGGAATTTACTTGGAGTCAAAGGAAGGAACCCCAGATTTCAATTAAATATGTTAAGTGAGAATGAATAAAACTGTAGTAAATACAGTATTTGAGAGAATCTGGAATAAACCGCCCAACACGCCGCAGGACACCACTGTTAGTGGATATTTTCCGTTTAATTCAATTGATGTGATTAATCCAAGAGAGCTGCGAATTAATTTGCAATCCAAGATACATAACACAGTCAACATGTTTAATTTTCTCATTTTTAAATTTAATGTCATTAAAAATTTGTGATGGTTTATGTTTTAAGTAAAAAACAATGAAATTGGATTTAGTAGCATTTAATACTAATTTATTATCATTTAGCCAGTCATTAATAATGGCCAAATCGCTTTCCATATATATCATTTTGAAGCTGATCATAAGTCTTAGAGCTGTAAATAAGTGCGGCATCATCAGCAAACAGTTGAATCTTTCCTTTCAAATTTTGATTGGAAATGTCGTTTACATAGATCAAAAACAGAATTGGGCCCAAAATGGACCCCTGTGGAACTCCAACCGAGATATCAATAGTTGAAGATTCATGATTGCCAATACGAACAGTTTGTTTCCTATCACTAAGATAATTTTGTAATAACATTAAGGCACAACCAGAAATTCCAAAACTTATAAGTTTTTTAATTAATATGGCATGGTTGACACATATATTTTTAATTTTAACATTGTGCATAATATATTCTTTATTCTCTTACAATAATTTTCTGCTTATTTACAATTTTTAATACGACATATTAATGGAAGTGTCTGGATATAGATGATAAAAAAGCAAGATATTATAAGCCATCCTTAAATTTAACTTTAAGATATATTATTATCCGTAATAAATATATGTCATAGCTAAGTAATTGTTTAAATAATTTTAGACTCCTTTCATTCCTTATGTGAGTTGGCAATTTTTTGTATAACAGCAGATTCTGGTACAATATATTGTTATTAGAAGCTGATGTTGTAAGCTAGAAACGAAATACGTCTATAATTCTCTCAAGATTATGTTTTATGAGGCTGTTACTTATTTTATGTTTTATTAATTTCCATGTTTGAGTCGCTTTTGTGAATTGGAAATACTTTGACGCATTTTAAGCATTCATGAAAAGTTTGTTTACTCACACGAGCCAGTATATTTATTAACCTATTAGAATACCTTATAGTAAATTTATTTGATATGCCAACGAGTCCTGTGGTTGCCTTCAAATTTAAATTTTTATTTACATTCACAATTTCTCCAACAGTAACATTTTCCAGACAAAATTTATGTGTGTTATTATATTGAATATAATCAAAAACTGATATATTTGGAAATTGCATATTTTTAAATGAATCAACAATACTATTAATGAAATATTTATTAAATAAAATGGAATTTTCTGATTCATTAATTTTGTCACCAACTTTCAATTCAATATTTTTATTTCGTGGCTGTTATATCGTGGCTAAACTAAAAGTTTTCCATATAAAATAAAAGGTTTGTTTGACTTATTCTCAAATAAGTTAAAAAAATATTTTTGCTTAGCCGCTTGAATCTTTTTTTTAAATAATCCATAGTAAAATCCATATTTTTGAGCACAATACTCAAAATTGGATTGTCTTCTGTTTAATTTGTAGAATTTCTCCCTTAGCCTGATATGATTAAATATATCTCCAGTTACCCACGGTTTAATATATCTGTTTTCCTTGTTTGATTACATTTCAGTTGTATTATTTTTAACGAGTTTGGTAAGTTCATTTGTCAAAGGTTGCCAATACTGTTAATTATATCCCTTAAAGAATCTCTATCGATCATATTATAATTAACAACTTGCTTTAGTACTATCCTATTTACCAATTCGAAACTTTCCTCTTTCTTAAATCTAAAATACAAAAACTTATGATCTGATATTGTAGTGTCTTCTAAATAAAACTCATATGAATTACGGTCAACACTGTGTCACTAGCTTTTTTTGCATATTCTATTTCAGTTTTATTCAGTAAAACGTAGCCATGGCATGTAACAATCTCTTTATATTTCAGGATATCATCCGCGGAGTTCGTTAAATAAATGTTGAAATCTCCAACAATTTAGAAAATTTTGAAATACCCATTTCAAACTTTTCCAAAAATAAATCGGTAAATCTATTTTTGTGAACGATAAACCGCAACTAACCGTGGGTCTGGCGTCATTCAAGATATCCTGTGTAAAAACTTGGCCGTACATTCAGAATCAATCAATTAATTAATTTTTGGAACCCTCTAATATTTCTGAATGTTATAGTAAGTTAAGTCGATTTTACTGCATCACAACTAATCTATTGGCAACCTGTAGCGTCTACAACTATTCATATTATCTAAAAATACTCGTAGAGTACAATTATTACCTCATGCTGTTAGTTCTAATGTAACATAAATCATTCATTACAAAAAAAAACTAAATTTAATTATTAGTGCATTGTACCGATAAATTTTCGGAAGTCCCGGATAAACATTCGATTCTAAAAATATTATTATTATATTTTGATATAACTCAAGTTTAATTGCTTAGCACCTACGCGAGTACCTCGACCAATGATTAAATTAATTAATCAAGACGTAAAATATTACACTTTCTTATTCTTGTAAACAGTTTTACGGTTCACTAAATATTTTCCTTATTAATTAAAACAATATATACGTAAAGCGAGAAATAATTTACCGCATACAAAAAAATTAAATTAAAATCTTCAAGTAGTTTGCGTTGAATACAGACGCCATTGAGAAGAAAATATCTGCATTTTCTTAATAAAATAATTAAATTTGCTACTAATTATAGTTATAGGTAGATACAAATCTCGAATCGTTCGATACACTTAATGTACACAACTAAACATAACTTAATAATCAAATAGTTTTGTTTTACAAGTGAGTGAGTTAATAAAATAATTAAATTATGGTGTAGTTTTGTAATTAAATTTATAGTTTATATATCAACAATTTTTTACTTGTGTGTGAGACGAGTCGAGTATTTTTATGGTGGACATATATACATGTGCAAGCAACGGATGATAGTTTTTTTTTATTAAGAATAAAGTTTATTTTAAGTGATGATTAATTTCCGTTTTAGAAGTGTTTTTAAATTTTATTTACCGAAAAATAATAATAAATATTATAACGATATTTATTATGTCGCGATTTAATCGTAAACTATTTGGACGGTTTATGTATATTGCATTTCCTATGAAAATTTATTGTTGTTTAATATTGGCGATATCAGCAAATAATTTTTTATTTTAGTTAATCTACGTTTATTCGGCAATATTTATGTATATATGTATAAATATACATAGGTTTAGGTTTTACCTAGATTTGCATATTTCGGTAGTGGAATAAATAAACGATTTTCATGTGAATCGATCCATAATGAAATTGAATTTGAATACGGTGATGAGAAAACTTGTATATAGGAATTTTAAAATTCTGATTAAAAATATTAAAATGTTTGGTTTCTTAAATTTTTTTAAAGTTTCGTTTTTGATTAAACTAATATTATTTTCCTTAAAAACCTTAAATAGGGAAAATTTTGATTCGAAGATAGTGACTGCTGTTCTGAATATATATGCACAAGACATGAACAAAACTATCGAGTAGATTGAGTTTTGCAACGTTCATGAGTTCATTCGATAAAAAATTTGTATCAATGTCACGTTGCCTCAAGTGTTGCATTAAAACGCGATTAATATAAAAAAATTGAGTAGCAAGCACTCGATTTTGTTTTGCCGCAAATGTATTCGGCCGCCGTCGATTTTTGTTCGTTGTTTATATTTAGCAATAGTAATTACCAAAAATCGACGGCGGTCGACTTCAATAGAAGGCCCCTAGATCTCGAATACACTACATTTGAGTTCCAAAGCGAAAAAGTGAACTTACCGGACTTTTGGTAAAAATTGTTTTGCATAGTCAAAAATCATTATTCTTGCTATAGGTCAACGTCCTCCATTTAACTGAGGTTCTACAAGTCAATTAGATAATAATTTCAATAATTTCAACCTGCTAAGCACTAGGACGTGGACGGATGCAAAGCAAATGGAGAACAGTTTCTTTCTCTTCTTTTTCTTCGCAACTGCGATAGTAATCAAGTGTGGAGACTGGCATTTTGTTCGCATGCTTACCTATGAGACAGTGTCCTGTAACAGCACTCACTACCATACTGACATGCCGCCCCCACAGAGATACCAGTTGTCTGGATTTTCACAAATCTAGTTTGGCCATATCTGCCTTGTTATTACGCATAAGGTACTATTGGACCATCTGTCGTTCATTGGTCTTCTAGTTTCCACTTGAAGCAGTAATTTGCACTTAGCGATAGGAATATCAATATCCGCCTTGCTTGGTGAAATGAGGCAGGATGTCGTGCGAGCTCATCCGCCTTTTCATTGTCTGTAATGTCCTCGCCCCCACATTAGGTGAATGTTGAACTGATCTTCCAAGAATTGTCCCTCATCACTTACCCAGATAGTTATGAGGGACAATTCTGGGCTACTTTCGACGTAAGATATAGATAGTTTTTAATTTTAAAAATGAATTTATTTTAAAATAAAATGAATGAACTTATTAATTAAAATATTGTCCATCGGTGCTTAATACTTTGTCCCACCTCTCAGGCACTAGTCGAATCCCATCTCAGAATAAAGTTCCGTGTTTGGAGGCGATCCAAGTTTGAAGCCAATTTTCAATTTCTTCAACAACCAGTAATGAGGAGCAATGTCAGAAGAATACAGCGAGTGCGGTAAAATATCCCACTTGAGCGTTTCCAAATATTTTTTTACGACTTTTGCAACTTGAGGCCGAGCGTTTTCATGCAGAAGAATAACTTTATCATGCCTTTCCTCGTAATACACGGCTAAAACGAATTAGTTATAGTCTATACCGCTCGCCCGTAATGGAATCGCCAGGTTGTAGCAGCTCGTAGTGCACAACGACTCTTTGGTTCCACCACATACACAGCATAACCTTCGACGCATGAATGTTCGCCTTTGGTGTTGATGTTGAGTTCTATGACAACGATTGGACGGGCAAAGCGAAGTATTTTTCGCTCTTGGGGTTATCGTGAAGATCCACTTCTCGTCACCAGTCACTATCCGATGTGAAAATCCCTTTCTTGTTTGCATTTGAAGCAGTTGCTCACAAGAAAAAAATCGTTTTTCCAAAATCGATTTCAATTCATAAGGAACCCATTTGCCTTGCTTTTGAATCATGCCCATAGATTTTAATCGTACGGAAACTGTTTGTTGGGTCACCCTCAATGTACCAGCAAGCTCCTCTTGCGTTTGAGTCAAATCTTCGTCGAGCAGTGCCCCTAATTCATCGTCTAAGCATTTTTTTCTACATGATAATTCTCTACATGATTTATCGGTTGGAGCATTGTCACCGTAAACTTCCACAAGCATTCGATGTTAATTAAAACAAAAAATTAACACCTCGCAAATGCTGTTTCGTTATCACAAAATCCAACATATTCAACACCGTAAAAAAACACGTGTTGTATGCTGCCGTCCTAGCATCAAGCGCGGTATCTACTGGTGGCATGAAATTGAGAAATTACACTTTAAAGTTTTGGCAAGAGCCCTTTGTCAATTGGAATATTTGCTATCTAATAAATCTGATCTTTTAGGTAAATTAGGGTGAACATTTTAATAGAAAAGTTAAATTTAAATAAAAGTTAATCTTCCCACTAAAAAGTCAGATAAGGCATTTATCGTAAAAAGAAATATTTTCACATGCTAAGTTACATTGCGGTATCTACTAGATACTTCGAGTTTGACGTAGATAACAGCGTTTACCTGCGTCTAGTAACTTGAGATTTATAATTCTTCCACAGAAAAAAATCATAGTGTTCCATTTTCCTAATTTCAACGTTTGATTTTTGGGCTTTTGCAACCGCATCATAAAAATCGTCAAAATCGTACTAATACTAAAAGCAAATGCGGTATGTACAATAGTAGTATGTAGATACCCCATTTGTGCTTAGGAAAGGTAGTTATTTTAGAAAGATACGATAAAATGATGTGTATTTTTTGGAAGAAATAATGTAAACACCACGTTTTCCATTGGTAAATAGGTAGAATAACATGCCAGGTTGCTAAAAAAACAATAACCTCAATTTCCGATTTTTTGTAGATACTGTGTTTGATTCTAGGACGGCAGTATGAAACTCAAAGCAATACCAACTGATTGTTAACGGCTGTTGTCTAATATGTCTGAAACAGCGGAAATCAGCTGTCACTATAAAAAATTTATTATAGTGAGAGCCATTTTTGAAAATGACACAATTAATTTGTAGTCCGAATAATATGATTTGAGCAACTTAATTTGAGCTTGACTGTCCGTAAAAATGCGAATATCCCTTGACGGTATTACATTGAGGCACAACCAATCAACGAATTCCCTCATCACGATTAGTTCAGCTTAAAAACGCTGCAATAGTTTGGGAGACGAGAAGAGGCTTACATATAATTCTTAACAGAAAGCCCTACCTATACAACCTTCCCGTCCATCTTTGAATTATCATTGAAGAAATTAACACCTTCTATTCAGAAATGATTCTCTCAACCATTTATCTCTGGTTCGACTATCAGTCCTAAACCTTTGATCAGGGTGTCCTGTATTGGGACAGTTCTACATGGAGATGGAGTTGAGCCTTATAGCTAAGCTCGCTGCCATTTGTTTACCTAGGACATCTAGGGGTGTGAGACGAAAGAGAATCTCCAGTGCTTATACGTAAACCATTGATGCTTCTCGGGATCAGGTTTTGTAACCACAGATCTATCGGCGTCAGAGTTTGCAACGGTAATTTTTGGAGCGCCGTATTGTGCCGTGTTTTTCTTGCTCCTTGGCCTTTTATTCCGGTTTAAGAATCAATTTGTTTCTCTTTCTAATTATGTTCGTATGTATGGAATGGATTAATGTTATCATGAATTGGAGGTTTAGGTGTCGTCCTTAGGGATGTACTTGTTTGAACATCTTTTTCAGTTCTTCATTTTATTTCTTTAAAATTGTAAATCATTCTTTCAATTTAGCTGTAAATTCCTTTATTTTTCTAATTGTTCGTGGAGTTCAGATGTTTCCTTCTCTTTCTGATTGGTCCACTCCAGAATCTTTTGGGCCAGCCCCGTGGCAAGTTCCGTAGGAGTTTTTTCTTTTTTTGCAAATATTTTCAGATCATTTTTAAATTTTACCGGAAATAACGAGTTTTAATTCAAAAAAAAATTATTTCACCAAAATTCGGCATCTCTTCAGTCCAGGCGTTTTGAAGCTGGAAACATGCTTGCGGAAATAAAAATCAACACACTCGCTCCCGCATTCAAAACCAATCAAATTTCGTGAAATGCTTTATGTTATTGCCTATACTAGTTCGACACTCGAGTTGAAATATTTTTAACTTTGTTGTTGTTTTAATACATTCCGTGCGATACCGCGGTATTTGTGCCGCACTCACTCCCACAGGTATTCAGCCTGACTATTCGGAATAAAACTTCATACTTATAAGCTTTTTCCATGAATTGAGAGATCTTACGAGATTTTGTGAAAATTTGTGTACGGGACCACAAGTAGTGCACCATAAAAACCCCTGCATCTGCAGAATGAACAGCCTATTTAAGGCTAAAAGGAACATCGTACTTTGTAATTAATATTTAATGCTTTCAGATAGATGATAAAAATGTTGAGATTCCGTCGGTTTCTTGAAAATATTGAGTTGTGTATAAAATAATACCCGAAAGAGTTTTGTTCTTTCGTCGTGGTAACGTTTCGAGTTTCATGTGATACTGCTAAATGATTTGCATCATTCAGTTTTTTTTAATTCCGTTGACTACAGGAATGCCTCAAAAAAATGTTGGGAGTTTTATATCAGTAAATCTAAAGCATTATTATTTAATCGATGAATTTTATTTAATTTGTTTAAAATTTAAAATGAACATTTCCTATACCAATTAAATTCGACCCTAACGAGGGGCCAACAATTCTCAAAACTCGACTATGATACAGCTGTTAGTGTAATAAGAAAGGGTACCAAAATTGTTGATTTTATATTGAAAATTGTAAGTTTTCACAAAATCTTGTAAGTACCCGAAGCGATAGTCTTAGTTTATCGAATTTTACAGTTATATATTACAAACTCATTATTTACATTATTTCGCCAGGATGGCGCCCGATCACTTCCAAATCCTGACAAGCATTAATTTACTTTTCTTTTAAATACAGCTATGAGCTCGACATGTTCCTTGAGCCAAATATGGCTAACATGTGTATTTGGAATCGTCTACTAAAAATATTATTTATATGCACCGGGAGGTACTGGGTTCGAATCTCATCAGCGGCTAGATGCAAATCGAATTTTCATCATTAATTACAATCGGTGATGTTAATAAACACAACTATGATCCTCTGATGGAGTGCAGAATTCAGCGCCGACCCACCGTCCACGTTAATGTACAGGTTGACATGGAGCTTGCAATGTGCAGGTGGTATACTGTAGTTGTGTGAATAGGTGAATGGGTTAATGATGTGGCGTGAATGCGTGGTATCACAATGGGCCAAAAATGGCCTAAGTGTCAAACCACTGAAACCTATACCACCTTTCAATAAATTATATATTTCAGATGCACCGCATTTTATGTCGATCCTAGCCAACCAAAAAATTTAGCGCCACACGCTTATAAATTAAGATAATTGTTTCTGCCGTTTGAAATAATTCATAGCATAACAATTGGCTGGATTCAAATTATATAATGTATCCCCAATTGAAAGACAAATATTACGAACAGCACGGAATAAATAGTCTCCTTAAACCAGAGTCTGGAATAAAACAAATGTCAGAAAATGGTTTCATGAATTTTAATTTTCATTATTTAATAATAATTATAATTGTAATTTGACTATTTAACTACTAACTCGCTGTTAATTTGTTTAGATTCTCTAGTCTTTTCGACGGATTAATTCAATTGATTGATAAAGCAATTCGTTTCTTACAATATTTCATAGTCAACAGTTTTCTCTTCTGTGCGCTGAGCCGATTTCAATCCCAATTGCAGACAATTTTGAGAAAAATTGTATGGGGGCACCTAGACCGCCTTCATTCTGATTCGAGCAAGTCACTAATTTCATAATCCTAAACTCATTCCCACGAAAACACTTAAAAAAATGAAAGTTTCGAAAAAATGTGTCCCGGGTTCCAAACCCTGGAGTCCAATCCCTTCGAAAATATCGTCGGGTTGGTTCTGGACATTCAACTTATACATGGTAAAAATTTCATGACGATTCTCGAGCGGATGAAATGCCCTACCGGAACAGACATTTTTGGGAAAAAATGTATGGGAGCACCAAGACCCAGCGTGCCGACCTCTTCATAAATATTACGAAAACCTCCTCATTTTGATATAAAATACCTATGCACAATTACAAACCGATTGGATGAATGGTGCTCATGATCTGGAGGACGAACCCCTCAGATTCGAGCAAGTTACTTATTTCATATAACTCCTACCCTTTCCGTAGACACATTTTAAAAAGTTGAATTTCTGTAAATAATTTGTACCAGAGTTCCTAGACCCCGCGGAGTCCAGCCCTGGTTGTATCACAGCAGGAACGTTCACGGTATAACTATTATAGGAGATAGCAAAACGCTTTATATTATAGTTTCTGTTCAGTTAGACAGAATGCGCTGTTTTTAAAACAATAGATTTCGGACTTGTAGTAATTAGTGTAAACCCGTTTACGACTCTAATTGTTGGGGCACTATCTAGCTGATGACACGGATTAACCGAACGGTTTTACCTTTGTCCTTAACGGTAATTTGGATACATTTTTTTCAACTTACCGAAACTTGCTGTAAAATCAATTTGATTTAAGTCGGCTCCAACAAGTCGACATAAAAGGCTTGAACTGAAACCGATTAATGATTTATTCAACCTATTTAAACTGAATGTTAAAGTAAATAGAGGTTGAAGTGGTTCAAACATTATTCCGAATATAGCTAAAATTCAATCGATTCCTACCGATTTGGTTTATTTCGGTTGGTATACTCATCAATCATTCTGTTTTCTTATACTCATACCTACTGTTCTGGATTTATATATGTATCTGCAACAACAATTCAGTTCACAGGGTCAGAATCACAAGGACACCCTTATTCTCTCCAATATGCAATCAATTATGAAATGGATAGATCTAATGTAGTCGAATTTAACTTTAAGAATTCCAATCTTGCCTTTATTCTAAGAAAATAGTACAACACCTTGTCGTTGTAATTAAAAAAGTGTCAGTTGACAGATATGCTTCATTTAGTTGTGTTTATAAAATTTCCAACGATCTGTTTCCAGGTCCGTTTATAAGTAGGACATCCTTTCAGTGTTAGGTATTTGTATCCACTATTTGCGTTAAAATCATTTTTCACAGAGTGATCTTGTTGTTAAACCATCAACACAATTCTGTGTTTCTCGAGCTCTATATTTTACAGCAACAAATCTGCAATTTTTTCAAGAACCGGAAACTGCTTTTTAAAAAACTCCATGACCGACATTTTTGGATTAAATCAATGTAGTACTTTAATGGTCAATGTTGTTTGGAGTTTTCCCTGGCATAATCTATTCAATATTCAAGTACTCTGAGAAAATAATCAACCACTATGATTGTGCCACGTAAATCAGAATTTGGAATTGGTTAGATACGGAAACTCGGTTTAGACTGTTTAACCTCAATCACTCGATCTTCGTTGCTTTTAAGCGAAATCAGAAATGGTTTCCCGTTATAATGAAAAATTTTAGAACTTCACAAACCGGTCTAAATAAAAAGGTTTAAATTTAAAACCAACACACAACGATAATGGGCGGAGCGATCTCTTACAATTATTCTCAAAAATAATTGACCCGAAATTTATTTATAACAATTATTTATTGTGAAAGTATTATTTCGTAATTCTTTATAAATGATTAAGTAATCCCCTGATCCTACCACCGTCGCCACCACCACCTATTCCAATTAGAACGAATGCTACAGTCCGAATTAAAATGAGGTTCTGGATAAAATTTACAAGTTGGTACTCGGCATACGTTGTTGGTGGTAGTCGAAGCTACATTGGTCTCAGTTGAAGTTTCGGTTGGTGGAGTTGACGATTGAATGGTTGTTGATGGGGTAGTAGTTGTTGGTGCAGTCGTTGTTTCTTCTTCCAATATCGTCGTATCCATGGATGGTGTTGTCGTTGGTAACTCTGCAGGATCTGATGTTGATGTAGGAGATGGGTCCGACCAAATAGTAGGACTGGTTTCTTCATTGGTAGTTGTTTGCGATGAAGAAGAGGTTTCTGGTGTAGGCGTGGGTGTTGTCGAAGATGTTGAAATATCAATTGTTGTTCCCTCTTGTGTACTTCCGGAAGAGGAAGTCATTGGTGGTGAATTTACTGCTTCAGAAGTTGCTGATGTCGTAGATGATGTAATCGATGCGTTATCTGTGGTGTCAGTCATTGCACTGGATTGTCCCCTAATCTCTCTAAACATTACGTTTAAAACTATTGCGAGTACCAATATATATGTTTTCATTTTGAATCAAATGTTTTCCACTTAGTTCTGATATTCGCTGTGACTATGGGATACTGATATATTCCACCTACTATTTCGAATATTATATAGTCAGATTTCGAGTTTCCGTATTATCGCGTACGTGATATTTACTCGATTGCAATATTTTGCTATGATGTTATCAAACTAAAGCTAGAAGTTTTAGCAAAATGTGACAATGTACATGAATTGGACTTCGCTTGCTTACAAAATATTTGACTTTCGTTATTTTTTACATTTATAATTTACCGACTAAATAATCATAGCGAGATTTTTCTTGTATTGCCAGATTTAATTATAAACTAAATTGATTGATTAATTAAGCGAGTTCGGTTAGAATCCCGTTGGCAAGCATACGTAACACGCAGTATCACATTGCCACAAAATTTTTATAGAACGAACCCATATCACCGCAATTCAGTCTATCGGAAGCTTTTAACTTGTTATCATTATGTGAGAAAACCTGTAAGTAGCTACTTCGATGCGGCCATTATGTTCAAATTTAAAGCAAACACTGTCAACCAGAGTACGTATGCAAGACAACAAAAGTGAATCTTTCATTCGAAATTTTGTAACGAAAAATCTGAGCAAAAATTATGCTAGAAAACTTAATGTGTTCCACTCGACCATTGTATTGCCTTAATTTGTTACATGTGCAATTCGTTAACAAAACACTAAATTTATTTTGTTCTATGATAATCTGCTGACAACATTAATTGTTTCCAATTTATTTGTGATGTGCTTCGAAATCAACCCAAAATAATTTAAATAAACTAAACTAATATATAACTAATGCATATGAATCTAATTGATTTTCACATGAAGGGCTTCTCGTACTTCCTAAAGACAGGTTCTTTAACTATCTCGATTCTTGCTTGGGTTTTTCGTTTATTATATGTTTTATTTGATGCCGACGAGTCTAAGCCTTCATGGGCTACGCCGTTCGCAGATTAATTGTTAATGTAGTACTTTTCTTATCAGGTCTTGTTATGGTGACTTTTAATGTGGCGAATCAAGAAACCATTTACCTCAGTTAGCTTTAATGAATCTGATAATAATACAACTATATTTGCAGCTTGTACCATAAATAAATCGAAAGATGTTCCTCTCAGGTTTTACTACCGGCAGCTTGCACTGGTCTTATAAGAATGCTTTGTGAAATAAGAAGAGTTTACGCAATCGCAAGAGATATGTGGAAGCAACACTCATGACTCGATATCTAGCTGTTAAATTCTTACAATCGGATGAAAGTCGACGGCTATCTCTTCCGAGATTAGGCATAGCGATAATTCTTGGTGTTGAGACCAGTTTCCTTGATATCATTCAGTTTTCGGTCAAGAAGCACAGACTGCATATCCAAGCACCTGGCTTGGCTTATTAAATATGCCACAAGAAGTTTCAATGCTACTTTTCGTTCATCTACTACATTACTTATTAATTCAGGTTTGCATTATTCCAGCAGCTCGTCCTGGTTTTGAATAAAGCAGTAAAGACTAAATTCAAGAGTATAGCGCTTTCATAAATTCAGTGAAAATTCCCACTGCAACCAAAAAGAAAATACGCTAAGTCAGCTGATGCAAAAAACTTTTTTAAGTGGAATTTATTTAATTTTTTTCATTTTGTAGTTTCTCGACTAGGTAAGGGCGGTAGATCCATCTTTAAAAATACTCTTCAAAATTTTATTTTTTTGAACAGTTTTAATTTCAATATGCTCTGCATATCTTCTCGTTTGAACCGCAGAACAACCAGAAATCACTCATTGCTAGACCTGGATAATAGAGTGACGGTTGATTTTCATTGATCCTTGACAGCGCTGAAAGTTACTTATTTTTTTTTGCAGTGTGAGCCCGTGCGTGTTGTAAGAATTGATCGGCGAAATATAATTTTTTCTGGTTTCCCAATAAATTTTCGAAAACTTAAGATTATCAAATTTTGTTATTCCAATTTAGTTACCGGTTCACCAGTTTTATTCGTAAAAATAAATATTAAATAAATAAATAAATAAATATTCGTAGTAGTCACTGTTAGTGAAGTAAATCGACATCATCACTTTTGTAGCTGACTTTTTCTGTCATGCGAACTGGTAGATCCGCCTTTTCTGGGCGCTATATCATAGCAGTGTATAGTGTATCCATGATTCATCGCCTGTTACAATTATATTAAAGCCGCAATTATCAATCTCAATTTTTTCTATGGAATATTTTGAAAAACTTACATTTCTGATTTTTGGTCATTATTCAAATGTTCAAATTTGCAGAACCTATCGAACAGATTTCTTCGTGTAGTAGAAGTATAGAATAATTAATATGCGTGACACAACCATGGTGTTCAAGCACACGGCAGCGCGAATAATTTCTTGGGTCTTCCTTCATCAGATTCACGAGTTACACATTTGTCTCATCGATTTCAGGTTTAAGGCGACCTTATCGATATTTGCCTCGACAGAAAAATGTAAATCACTAAAGTTAGCAGAAAAGAACACTGTAAACGTAATATTTAGACATTGTTGTAGGCTCAATTCATTCAAACTAAAACGATGGGTTCTCTAAGCTTTATAGAGAAACTTATCAAAACCCATATCAAAAAAGGCGTAAACCTACATTTTGGGTTCCGCTTTTTTTTTGACAGAGCGATCGGCTTTTTCATTTTAAAACTAGCGATCAGCTTCATGTCGAATTTTATTACAAATAAACATTACCGGGAAGTTATTATATTATTTTATTACAAAGAAATGTGTCGCAGAAATATCGTTTGCTTGTGGAAATTTACGGTGAGCATGCTTCATCGAATACAACGCCCAAAAAATGGTTTCGATGATTTAAAAATGATGATTTTGGCAATGAAGCTAAAGAGTATGGAAAACCACCCAAAAAATTTAAAGATGCTGAATTGGAAACGTTATTGGCTGAAGATTCTGCTCAAACGCAGTTAGAATTGGCTGTAGTAACATGAATTAAAAGAAAGAGACCTCGAACGTCAAACAACCATTTGCGAAATACTGCTTCTAAGACAACAAAGAAAATGTTTTTTGCATCGAATAGTTACTTAACTCAAATGTAAAAAATCTTGGGTGAAGCCTGGTGAAGCTGGTCCATCGCAACTAACGCGAGATATTCGGTGCAGTAAGAGTATGCTCTGATCTGGTAGGATCAGAAAGGTGTGGTATATTATGAACTGCTGGGATCACTTGAAACTATCAATGGTGATGTCTACCCACGACAACTAATACGTATTACGTTTTAAACGAACTATAGAGGAAAAACGACCAGAACGGGTGAATAGACACAACAAATTAATTTTTGTTTTGCACGACAATGCAAAACCACATGTTTCAAATGTTGTGAAAAATTATTTAAAAGAACAGTGGATTCCAGTTGCGTGAAATTGTTAGTGCAACGAGATTTCGTAGTAAAACAGAATAAAAAAAATTGAAAATTCAAGTAAGCTAGAAAGATAAATATAAAAAAATCGTCCCGTTCTTTCTCACCAAACCGGAATCTATCAGCAGGACTAGGAAGTTCTACCCCATCCGCCGTATTCACCATGCATAGCTCTTTCAGGTTACTATACTTATTCCGGACGACGCAATCGTCAGTTTCTGATCAGCAGTTCATCGCACAGAAATCGAAAATTGGCTTATTGATTGGATCGCCTCTAAAGACCAGGATTTATTCAGAGAAGGAATGCGTAAATTGGTTGAAAGATTAGGAAACGTTGTAGCTGTAGAGGGAGCATTCTTTCAATAAATAATTCTTTCATTTTCTAAACAAGCAAATGTGATTATTTTAAGAAAAAATGGTGGAGTCATTTCCACAAATCCAATAGAATAATCACGCATCGTATATCTTGCAATAGGTCAAGTAATTCACATATTTAGCTGAATCACTTTAGCACTCAAAACTAACACTCTGGCGGTGGAAATAGATATATTTTCTTGTATTCCTATATTGTCGTTTGGACGTTTTGAAAGGTCTTTGGCATAGCTGCAATATTGTTGTTCGTACGTTAGTTCACAATACCTCCGTTTTTTGCTGGTTTCAAATAATTCGTTTATTATTGAATATATATTTGAAAATGACACACATATCATTGAAAATGTTTTGACGAATTTCGCACGTTAGTTCATGCATGTTAGTTTTGAACCCTATAACAATTATTCGTTTTGGTGCTGGTAGCTAATTTCTAGATTATTATATAATTTATGAATAGGTGTCGCCGCTTATATCTTTTATGTATTTGAAGAGTTCTTGAAGAATGTCAAAAATTAGAAGTGAACCTAACTTCCATAGTTTCTTCCCCGTCATAAATCCAGCCGTTTAGAATTTGGTCTTACTCATGCAAATTGGGAACTGATCAATGGGCACTGTTCTCTTTTCAGGTGAAACCAGAATCAAACTAAATTGTAAAAAAGCTACTTTTAATGTTTATGAACCGCTTTTGAAAATTAAAAAAAATAAAAATAGTTCTACACATTTCAACATTTTTTTTTATTTAAATTATTACAACTGAATACAACTCATCTTCAACTCTCATAGCAATTTATTTTCGGTTGATAAATACATTTTTCGATATTTGATATTAATTTCATCTTTTTTCTTTTTAACGAGCTCTTTCCATCTGAGCCTAGTAGCTAAGGTCATCCCTAGATATTTAGCCTTATTTGCATACGGAATCTCCTGACCGTTACAGGTTTGTAACTGACTTTTAGATTAGTAAAATTAACATGCGTGGATTTCGATACATTGAGCCCGATACGCCATATTTTTGTCCATTTTATGATTTTGTCACATGCTTCTTGAAGTTTTGTTGTCAATTCCCGATAGTGTCTCCTACTGAGAGAATTGCAGTGTCATCAGCAAATGTTACAACGTTAACACCGTTTAATTGAGGCAAATCTCTGGTGTCGAGCAGGTAAAAAATAGGTCCTGCCTAAGTCTTTTTTAGCTCGGAATATTCATCTTCATATTTCACCCTAAAGTGGCGATTCTCTATGTATGATTTTAAAATCATATAATATTGTTTTGGTAAATCTCTATGTAGTTTGAAGAGTAAACCTCTGTGCCACACCTTGTCGAAGGCCTGCGCCTTATCTAAAAAGATACTAGAACAAACCTTTTTCCTTTCTAACATATTCTCAATGACATCTGTAAGTCTATGAACCTGCTCAATAGTTCAGTGTTTCTCTATGAATTCTGGGATAAGGTTTCTTTGTTCTATGGTTTTTTTTCAATCTTTTGAGCAACAGCCTCTCAAACAATTTCGCTAGTGTTGGTAGAAGTGAAATTAGCCAGTAAGATTTTCTATCATTCGATGGCTTGCCCGGTTTCGGAATCATTATTACTTCTGCTACTTTCAACTGCATTGTCACAGGTTTTTTCCGAGGATCGCATTGATTATGTGCAGTAATATACGGGTGTCTTTTTCAGGCAGCTCCTTTATTATTTTCCCTGTTATCAGATCGTAACCGCAGCAGCTTTTTTTGTTTTTATGTTCTTAATTTCAGCTTTTAGTTCTGTTACAGGCCTGATTTCTTTGAAGTCAGATGTTCTGGGCGTATCAGCAGTGTTTTCATAACTGTTCTGCCGACCTATAGGTTGAAATATTTCATCAAGATGTTCAGCAAACAGGTCAGCTTTATCTTTCGCACTTCTAGCCCATTAATGAGGATCTGGGGAGATCTGCGTTTTTGGCCGTTTTAATCCTTTCGTTGCTTTCCAGGGGGATTAGTCGGTATCTTTAGTTGGATCTAGAGAACAAAGGTATTTTTCAATTGTTTCGTTTTTAACTGCTTTTATTGAGTGCCTTAAGTTTGATACACAAGTTGTTTAAGGTGGTTTTATCTTGCGGCGCACGCATATTCTGTCATTTCTTTCGGGCTTTTCGTTTTCCCTGTACCAGTTATCTTACTTCTATTGGGTAAATAACGGAGTTTTCTTTCCATGATGATAATTTGGGGGTGTATTCCCAAGCCGACCATTGTATGACATTAAGGAGCCTGTCTAGTTCCTCTTCTATTTCATTTTCACTTTTGATTGGCACTTGAAGTTCTATTTTTTTCCTCTACTAACTGTTTAAACAATTTCCATTTTTTTTTTTAAGGAAAGTATTAATTGTCCAATAGATTTAATGTCCTTTTAAGGTCAATTAATACCCCCTTTGCATTCACGCACACACCACCCATTCACACAATTACAGTATACCACCTGCACATTGCAAGCTCCATGTCAACCTGCACACTGGGGTGGCGCTGCATTCTGCACTCCAACAGAGGCTCTTGGTTGTGTTTATTAACAACACCAATCGTAAGCGATAACGAAAATTCCCTTTGCATCCTGCCTCTGGTGAGATTCGAACCCAGTACCTCCCGGTCCAAGCACCGAAGCTTTAACCACTGCGCCACTTGTCCGGTTTTGTTCGTACTTTTTTTAGAAAATAAAGATTATGAATGCTCTGAAAGATGTTAATTGGCTTTCTCAGTTGACATTTCTGGGCATCTCAGTCAACTTAATATTAACCTGCAGGGTAGAAACATGCTCATAACTTCATTGTATAACCAAATAAACTCATTCAAACAAAAGATATCCCTGTGGAAAATACAAATAAAAAAGGAAATTTATCAAATTTTTCTAGTTGTAAGGCTCTTATGCTTAAATATCGAGAATTAAAATTTGAAAAATATATGAGAAACAACTAAAAATGTTGGAGGAAGATTTCGAAAAGAGGTTTTCGGATTTTCAAAGTACCGAGTCTCATTTAAATATTTTTTGTTCTCCGATGTCGGTTGACATTGAAAATATTGATGAAAATTTGCAAATGGAGTTTATGGAACTACGATGGGACACCTTATTGAAACAGAAATAAAGGAAATTGGTATTCCAAAATTTTACGGGTACTTACCTGCAGATCGTTTTCCAGGAATTCGATATTTTGTAATACGCATATTATCCATGTTTGGTAGCACATATATTTGTGAACAGCTTTTTTCACAAATGAAAATGAATAAAACTGCACAGCGAATCAGATTAACTGAAAGACATTTAGCTTCGATATTTAAAATTACATCAAGCCAAAATTTAATACTAGATTTTGATGATTTGAAAAATGAGAAGCGGTGCATTAAATCGAGCAAAAAATAATTTATATTCTTTTTATTAATAAATATATTTATTTTCTTTATGGTAAATTTATATTCACTTTACACTCAAAATTTGAATTTTTTATAAAACTAAGTAGACGTGGCCCGCAAAAGGATTTGGAATACAATTTTCAAAGAATTTGGCCCGTACATTGAAATGAGTCTGACATGCCTGCCTCAGACTATCCTAGCGATCGTGGAACATTACATTTACTTACTGCTCTTGCTTGTTTTGAGTGGGTTTTATCGTTATATCAACATAGTCGGCTAATTCAATTATTTGGTTTGTACCTATACCGAACGATAGGCCTTCATTAAATGTTTGGAAATTTTAAATTGACTGTAACTAAAATTTATAGTCGAAGCCGTTTTATGTAATATTTGACTTATACTTCAAAAAGCAACAAAGGGAAAATTGTTTCGCTTATGTTCATACGTGATTCCGATAATTTTTGTTTAAAACCATATCTGTTTTACGGAAACATGTGATAATTAATTTCAGCCTTGAAATAAAATTTGACAACTTTTAGTTTATGGTATTGTGCTTAAATGACATAATATTATCAGCTCTCGTGCTTTCTCGGTTAGTGATTAAAGTGTGTTTAAACAAGTGAAAATATGCCCATAACAAATTTGAACAACTGATGTTCACATACGTTTGCATTTCCAATAACATTAGCATAGTGCGTTCGACAAACATTTCCTAGAATATAACCAATTTCTTAAGGAACAAAACGCATTTTAGGAAATTTTTTTTATTTACATTTAGACATAGTTAGTCTTCTTTCGATACATTTAATCCAAAATATAAGATTTGTCGAACTCTGACCTTTGTTTCGGCGATGAACTTCTCGTTAACGTGAGTCGCATTCCATCAAGCCATTTTTTTATATTTGGAAGCACAAAGAATTCGCAGGTTGCCAAATCTGGACAATAAGATGAATAACACAGCAATTCGTAGCTTCTTTCGTCAAATGAGGCGGTTTGCTCATTAATCATTATAGTATTGCCCCGCGATTGTTCTTTTATTCAAATAGTTAGTGAAGCTGGTGCCTTCTGAATCCCAACAAACTGACCATGAGTTTTTCTATCGGTGGAACCATCTTCGTTTTTTGCAGCAGATTCGCTGAATGAAGCCCTCTGTTTTGACTTTCGTTTCATTTCTGGCGTAATACATCATTGTTTCGTCAATATTCACGAAACGTGTCAGAAACTTTCGGATTACGAAATTTATTGAAATCAATTCAATTGTTCAATTTATAATGTCAATAATTCCTACTAAGACCATATCGTATCTAGTAACCTCAACCAAATGTCCTGCGATCTGATTTGAATTGTATTTCCTAGTGCTTTATCGAATTGTGCTAGATCGATGAATCGTGATTTTTTTTTTCATTTCATCACCTTTCGATCTATACGAAAGTTATGAAAAGCTAAAAGAGTTCATGTGCTAGATAATGTCGAGAATCGCTGGATCGTAGGGAATTTGACGTAATGGCCCAAACATGTGACGTTTCCCAAAGATGTGACGTTTCGTTTAGAAATAAATGTTGTTAAGCTGCTGTTAAGACCACTGCCAGCTGTAATAGACATAAATTCTTGTTGCAGAGTAATTCTAATATTTTGATGTTAGCTTAAAATTTGTTTGAACTTTAACCCGTAATGTTGTGCCTTAAATATATATAGTTTAAAGAAAAATAGTATAAATTAAAAGTTAAACATTTTTAGTGTGGGTTGGTTCTATAAAATTTGACCCAAAGTGTTACGCAGGTAATTCCACACAAAGTGCCTTAGTGGAAACCAAGCATGCCACAAACTCAATCCGTAACCAACTTGGAATTGGTTTGTGAACAGTCTGTGAGCGTAAAACGCGCAATATGTGATCCAGAACAATGTACGAGACATATTCAAGTTAGCAACCAGATAATCCTGGATCATACTAATAACAGTAGATTCCGAATCCGCGCCAACAAAAACTTCTTTTATATTTGATCACTAAAGTCTCGGAAGAATCAAACATCTTTCGATGAATGAACCACCGAAAAAAGTTATTAAAATCAAATTCAGGCAACATTGTGTCATTAATTCTATTGGTTTCTAGTATGTTAATTGAAGTAATTAAAAAATGGCATATAAGCCCTACGAATGAACCGAGATTGTTCTACGCCCCAATGTGTCTCAGTCGAGAAGCAACCCTTGCATAGAATAAAGTACTGCAGCGGAGGTAATAACAAGATGGTATGTAAAGCAACTATAGAAGTTGAAGGCATAGTCCTCGTAATAGCCCTATAAAAAATACTTCTGTAAGCAGTTAAGTGTGTAACAAAGAACCTCAACTTAACACTAGAACCACCAAGCATCGGTAATAAATTTAAGCATGTTGGGGGGCTAATCCCCCGATCTGCCAAATGCTTTTCTGTATTAGCAAGAAAATGGCGAAAGATTTTTAGAGTTTATCTTTAAGGTGATAATTTAAAGAAACTTTACTGTATAAAGTAAAACTAAGGTGTTTTCAAAGTCTGATCTGAACCATTACTAAAGATCAATAAACTTGTTTTAAACGGTTTAATGCGTAACTGTTACTAGACATACCACAATTCGAAGCGTTGCGTTGAGTGCGTTCACATAACTAAGTACTTAAAACTGCCGTTACTACGTCATCAGCGCAGCTGGATCAGCAAAGCCAGATCACCGTAGCCTCAGTAGTAACTCTTCCACAACCATTGTGCAATCGTTAGAAACTCCAGCTAAAACTGAAAGACTCTCCAGCTCAACCCTTGATATTTGTGTCGATTCAATGTGAATCTTCTATTTTTCTTTTTTTCTAAGCTGCTAATTTTACTAGGAAAACTCGATGCATTTAAGCAAGCAAGCTATAAATTTAAATAAAAATTTTGAAATAAATATCGAGTGGCCTTTGAAATAATAAAAAAATAGAAGAAAATATAAATAGAAGATGTACAAGGAATCGACATGATTATTTAGGTAAAACGGACCTATAGGCAAAGAATTAAAGTAACACCTAATTTTAATATTTAGCAGCGATCGAAGTAAGACTTCGATTTACAATTATTCATCATTTTTCTTTGTGATAATCATTTTTTATGGAATTATTTTCTATTCGTCAACCGAGAGTAACAAAACAAAATTTCTTTTTTTTTGTATTCCGTTCAATGAATAGTGAACGAATAGTAGAAAAGTAAATGAATCAATCGTTTGAATAAAAAATAAGACATAAAATTTCATATTTTTAATCGCTGACAAGTGAATACTTTAGCTGGTTACAAATAAAACAAATTTAATTTTTGTTAGTGCATAGCTAATGTTGTAGATTGTTTTTAAAGATGAAATTTTAATTTTTATAGGGAATTAGTTTTAGAAATTGCTCTTTAAGGATCATAGCACGTTGTTGAATAGAATACTGTTGATCATAAGTTTTAATTGGATAATGTCGTAGATAAGGACGAGTAGAATAAATCGAATTTTCTAAAGTATAATTTCAAATTTGTTATAATACTTACAAATTATTTTTTTTAATAGCAAACGCATTATTTTATACCTACAAAATTTTAAAATAAATTAGCACGCGGAATTAAAACAAATTGTGGTTTAATTGTTAACGAACATTTCATTTTTGTATTAAAATTTTAAAACAATTTCATTTTAACAAAAAGTTTATACTTATAAACAGTATATATGTAAGCATCTTTAAATTTTTGAATTAAATTCAGATATTCACATTTCAATTTTTAAAAAATCAGTCTTCTACTACATATATAACAAGGTAGTCAAAATAGTTCATTTTATATTCTAAAAATAATTTACGGTTATCACTAAATATTATTGGTTTTAAAAAAGCTAAAAAAATTTAGCGTTTTAGAAACTAACTAAACAAACTAAAAAAATCATATGCATTTGCCATTCATTACAAAAACATGAAAAGTGCAGAAAACAAAAACTCGATCGTTCGATATTTTCAATTCTATTCGTTCACTACTCCTTTGTATGTAACAATGTATTTGAATGAGATATCGTCCTCGAACCCCAAAACCCTCTCCGATCTTTTTGCTGAGCGTTTTCAATCCATTTATAAAAGAGAAGCCAATGAAAGCAGTTTACCTGATTTCTACCAGGAAATCATATCACCCCGTTATGAGCTACAGAATGTGGAGTTGGAAGAGAGGGACATTTTGACCGGACTGCGAAGTCTGGACATTAAAAAAAGATCGGGGCCTGACGGCATTCCGCCCATATTTTTGAAAGAATGTGCAAACTCTCTAGTTAAACCATTATATTACATCTTTAACCGATCTCTAGTGGAAGGAATCTTTCCTAGATTTTGGAAATTGTCATTTTTGACAGCAATTTACAAATCTGGCGGAAGGTGTAATGTAGCTAACTACAGAGGAATTGCTGTCTTATCTTGTATTCCCAAACTCTTCGAAAAATTAATTCATGATAAGCTTGCAGAAACCATTGTCTCCAATCTTAATGATCAGCAACATGGATTTATCAAAGGTAGATCCGTAACAACTAACCTGACAATCTTTACTTCTTACTTATTAAAACAAATGGAAAAAGGATTTCATTTTGATGCAATTTACACTGATTTCAGCAAGGCTTTTGATAGAGTGGATCATAAAGTGTTGATTAAAAAATTAAAACTCATGGGAATAGGTGGCTCATTACTCAACTGGTTGAGCTCATATCTAAAAGACCGAACTCAATATGTTCGCTTTCAAGGCCACATATCACAAGCAGTACAAGTCAATTCAGGGGTTCCACAAGGTAGTCACTTGGGGCCATTGCTCTTCAATCTCTTCATATCAGACTTGTCTACAGTACTGCAAAACATCAAGCATTTATTCTATGCTCTCTCTCTCTCTCTCTGGCTTTCACATCCCATGAAGGGATTTCGCCGCCTGCACAATGGCCCTCCATCCATCCCGATCCATTGCTCTCGTCCTCCAGTTTCGACATCCTAATGCTTGCAGATCTTGTTCAATGTCGTCACGCCAGCGTAGTCGGGGTCTTCCTCTACGACGTACTCCGGCTGGTTGTTGGTGAAACACTTTATATATCATCCGTTGTTGTTGGGACCTTGTAACGTGGCCGAGCCATCTCACTCGATTGGATTTAATGAATCCGATGATATCGCTGCCTCCGAGGAGTTGCTTTATTTCGTGATTCATACGAATCCGATATTCGTTGTTCGCAACTTTAATTGGACCAAAAATTGAACGGATGACCTTCCTTTCGAATGTAGATAACAATCTACAATCATTAGAGGTCATGGTCCAGCTCTCGCTTCCGAAAGTCAGCACAGGTCTTATTAGTGCTTTATAAAGTGCGAGCTTGCACGACTGCGATAGATGTTTCGAACGCAATAATCTTGATTGGGCGTAGAAAACTCGTTGTCCGGCAGCGATTCGGGCTTTTATTTCTGCCTGCATTTCATTCAGTGATGTTATAACTGACCCGAGGTATTTAAAGTTTTCGACACCATCAAAATTGTGGTCGCCAATTCCGAGATTTGCATTAGAGATGTTCCTGGGTGTTGTTAGATATTTGGTTTTACTGCTGTTCACCTCCAAACCAAGTCTTCTTGCGCAGCGATCGAGCGGTATGAAACTGTCTTTGATATCGCTAGGTCTTCGGCCAAGAAGCACGATATCATCTGCATATCCAAGAATTTGGCCGGATTTATTAAATATACAGCGCGAAGTTTCGATGTTGCTTTTTCTCACTACGTACTCAAGCGCCAAATTGAACAGCAAAGGCGCGAGTGCATCACCTTGTCGAACGCCAGATGTTATTTCAAAGGAGTCTGACACAGTTCCTTCAATTACGATTCTACATACAGACCCATACGTTGTTAATTTACAAAGCGAAACGAGTTTCTCTGGGATACCTAGGCATATGAGCGCGGCCCATAAGTTGTCGCGGTTTATACTGTCATATGCCTGCCGGAAGTCTATATATAGTTGATGTATGGTTATGTTGTACTCCCAACATTTTTCCAAGATCATCCTCATGGTAAAACACTGGTCCGTGGTTGATCGGTTGGGTCGAAAACCAGATTGATAGTCGCCAATGATGTTTTCGGTGAAAGGGATGAGTCTGGCAAGTACAACATTAGCCAACACTTTGTAAGCAGCGTTCAATAGGGCTATGCCACGATAGTTCTCACATTTAAGACGGTCGCCTTTTTTATGCAGCGGACATATGAGCGCGGTCTTCCAATTCTCAGGCAGCTCTTCTTGGTCCCAAATACAGACGACGAGATCGTATAGACTTGTTGCAAGAGTAGCGCCTCCGAGTTTAATCAATTCTGCGGGGATTCCATCGAGACCGGGTGCCTTTCCGTTTTTCAATCGACTAATAGCTGCGTCTACTTCCTCCACTGTGGGATATTCGACAAAGACCTCGTCACCTGGAGGAGCTATTGCTCTAATGGGGGTCACGTCGTCATTCCGATTTAGCAGATTTTGAAAGTAGGTTTGCCATACTGAGAGAGCATCAGCCACGTTTGTTCTCAACTCTCCATTCCCGTCTTTGATGGCTGTACTTCTTGGGTGGAAGTCTTTAGTGAGATTCCTGGCGTTGGCAAAACAGTCCCTTGAGTTTCCCAGTTCCGCTTTGAAGCTGATGTTTTCGATGCATAATCTCATATGTTCGCGCTTTTTTTGTCGAAGGTATTTAGTCGTGGCGTTTATTCTATGCTGATGACCTAAAAATATATCACAAAATCGAAAATACAGACGATGCAATTTGTTTACAATCAGCAAATTCTTATTGTTCGTGCTCAGGCATATGTTCGATCCGCAAGATTATACCAACCTACCAAGTTACAATTCTAGACTCGACATAATAGGTTTAGATACTCTTTCATCAAGACGAGATTTACTCGCGGCCAGTTTCATTTTTGACGTGTTACAAAAAAACATCAACGTCGAGGAAATTTCAAATGCTGTTGTTTTAAATCAAGGACGCACTCGACATGTAAAGTACTTAAAAGAAGTTCACCACCCTACCAACTGTGGAATGAATGAACCAATAAATAGAGCATGTAAAATTTTTAATAACCATATTGAGGCTTACAAGCCAGGTACCAACTTGACAAAACAAACATATAAGAAAAATTTTAAGATTGCAATTTAAATAAATTTTTAGTTTATATAACGGACTGTATTTTTGGGTTGCTACCTAACTACTATTGGTGAGGACACTAAGTACTCCGAGTCACACCAATCGTAGGTTTGTATGAACCCGTAAGAATAAAAGTGCAAGAACATACATTAATTTAATTTTTAAGTATCAAAATAAAAAATAATAATAAAATAAAATTTGAAAGAATAAGTTAACGAAATATTTTATATCAAAAATGTATTACAAATTTTTTAGAAAATATGAATTTATATATTTAATTATGCAAAATTATTTTCATAAGAATATTTTTATAATAATATACCTTGTTTGGTAAATAAATAAATAAATAAATAAATACATGGATAGTGCAGCTAAATTTAAGTAACTGTATTCAAATGATAGAATAAATATTTATATTGAAAAGAGTAGTCGCGACACACCATTTTTGTTCTATTCTTTTCTTTCGTAATCGATCAGTATTAAACAATTTTTTGTTACTCAGTAGAGATCGAATAATAAATTTTGAGGAACGAGTTTTTGAACTCTGTGATATTTAGGTTATTTTTAAATTTATTTTAGTGAAAACCGAAGTTTTTAAAATCAATTTTTACTACGATAGTAAGGTCTTATATAAAAAAATTTTGAAAAACATTTCCATACATGCGGTTTTTTATTAGGTTTTTCAGTGATTTTGGTTGGTTCTGGTTCATTTTCACTCGTGATTGTAGTTTTAGTGCACGATGACCCTGTCATTTTGGTCGGCGTTGGTTCATCGGTTGGCGTTGATTCATTCGTTGACGTTGGTTCATCCGCTGGCGTTGATTCATCCGTTGACGTTGGTTCATCCGTTGGTTCATTGGATGTCGTTGGTTCATCCGTTGACGTTGGTTCATTCGTTGGCCATTCATTCGTTGGACATTCATCCGTTGGCAATGGTGTTGATTCTGGCGTAGATCCATCCGTTGGCACTGTTGTGCATTCAGACGTAGATCCATCCGATGGCATTGGTGTTGATTCATCAGTTGGTTCATTCGATGGCATTGGTTCATTTGTTGACGTTGGTTGATTCGTTGGCGATTCATCCGTTGACGTTGGTTCATCCGTTGACGTTGGTTCAGTCGTTGACGTTGATTCATCCATAGCCGTTGGCGTTGGCATTGGTTCATCCGTTGAAGTTGGTGTAGCCGTTTGTTCATCCATTGGTGATGAATCATCTGTTGATGCATCCGCTGGCGTTGATTCATCCGGTGGCGTTGGTTCATTGGATGGCGTTGGTTCATCCGTTGACGTTGGTTCATTCGTTGGCCATTCATCCGTTGTCAATGTTGTTGATTCTGGCGTAGATCCATCCGTTGTCATTGTTGTGCATTCAGACGTAGATCCATCCGTTGGCATTGGTGTTGATTTAGACGTAGATCCATCCGTTGACTTTGGTTCATCAGTTGGTTCATTCGATGGCATTGGTTCATTTGTTGACGTTGGTTGATTCGTTGGCGATTCATCCGTTGACATTGGTTCATCCGTTGACGTTGGTTCAGTCGTTGACGTTGATTCATCCATAGCCGTTGGCGTTGGCATTGGTTCATCCGTTGAAGTTGGTGTAGCCGTTTGTTCATCCATTGGTGATGAATCATCTGTTGATGCATCCGCTGGCGTTGATTCATCCGGTGACGTTGGTTCATTGGATGGCGTTGGTTCATCCGTTGACGTTGGTTCATTCGTTGGCCATTCATCCGTTGGCAATGTTGTTGATTCTGGCGTAGATCCATCCGTTGACATTGTTGTGGATTCAGACGTAGGTCCATCCGTTGGCATTGGCGTTGATTCAGTCGTAGATCCATCCGTTGACTTTGGTTCATCAGTTGGTTCATTCGATGGCATTGGTTCATTTGTTGACGTTGGTTGATTCGTTGGCGATTCATCCGTTGACGTTGGTTCATCCGTTGACGTTGGTTCAGTCGTTGACGTTGATTCATCCATAGCCGTTGGCGTTGGCATTGGTTCATCCGTTGGCGTTGGTGTTGGTTCATCCGTTGGTACATCTGTTGGCGTTGAGTCGTCCGTTGGTGTTGGTTCATCCGTTGGCGTTGGTTCATCCGTTGGCGTTGGTTCATCTGTTTGCGTTGAGTCGTCCGTTGGTTCATCCGTTGACAACGTTGAATTCGCTGACGTTTGTGTTTGGCTTTCCATTTCAGGTGCTTCAGTAGTTGGTGTGGAATCTGTTTCTATTTCACTTGATTCTGTTTCCATTTCACTTGATTCTTTTTCCTTTTTAGGATTTGGTTTCATTATAACAGACTTTGATTCGTTCGAAGCCGAATCATATTTCTGAGCTAGCGCACTAATCGATAAATTGACCATAATTCCAATAATAATTATTTTGTTAAACATTTTGTGTATACTATATAAGCTACTTTCAAAGGGTTTCAAAGTCTTAATTGCACTATAACTAATAACTATTAAAAGCTGCTTTATATAAGATAAATGACTTGAAGTAAAAATTTTACATTCCAATCAAATTGTGCGTATTTTCATACGTGCAACTAAGTAAATGTTTGTTACAAATGATATCGAAACTTTTCAGAAACGTGAGAGTTTTATTATTTAAAGTGTTTATTTGAACATGTTATACAAGGTTATCAATATATAAGATTGTTATATCGCGTAAATGTTGATATGCGGAAGTGGAATAAAGCGATGCGGAGCAATCTAGAGATATAGTTTTCGACGAGTGTTTTTGCTATTATTGTTGCGGAGATGTCCTTTATGCAGTAGGCTTCAGGCCACCGCGTAAAACGATCAACGCAAGTTAATATGTATGAAAATCCATTAGATGGTGGAAGTGGTCCAACAATATCTATATGGATGTGCTCAAATCTACCTGGTGGAATTTGGAAATTCCCGTGAGGTGATTTGGTGTGACGTTGCACTTTACATTTTTGGCAGGATAAACAAGATTTCGCCCATTGGGTTACGTCTTTGTTCATACTAGGCCAAAAGTATTTTGTAGTGACAAGTTTACGAGTTGCTCGTACACTTGCATGTGAAATATTATGCAGAGTGTCGAAAACAGTTCGACGTAATGTCTCTGGAATATACGGGCGATTATTGCCTGTAGATATTTCACAATAAACTGTTAAATCGGCTAATGGAAATTTATCTAGTTTCCATTTGGAAGTGCGCCGATTTGTAGAACTAGAGAGTAACTTATGTAGTTCTTGATCGCTAGCTTGTGCTTTTGCGATTGTTGTAATGTCGTAGCGAGTTGCTGCGGAGGCCAGTTCGTGGTCAGAAATCCGAGAAAGTGTGTCGGCGACCACATTGTCTTTGCCTTGTATGTACTGTATGTCTGTCGTAAACTGAGAGACATAATCTAAGTGGCGTGCTTGCCTTGGGTTTCGATCCGCTTTAGAGGTAATTGCTCTAGTAAGCGGTTTGTGGTCGGTGAAAATAGTGAATTCCCGACCCTCGACAAAATAGCGAAAGTGCTTAATTGCTTGGAAAATTGCAAGCAATTCGCGGTCAAATGCCGAATATTTTCTTTCGGCATCTGATAATTTCTTGGAGAAAAATCCAAGAGGTTCCCAAGTGCCTTTATTCAATTGCTGTAAGACTCCACCTATTGCTGTGCTAGAAGCATCAGTAGTGATGCTGTATTTTGTTGCATTTAGCGGATGCGCTAAAAGGGCAATATTTTCTAAGCACTTCTTGAGCTGAAGGAATGCATTTTGACATTCTTCAGGCCAAGAAAAATTTTGAGGCGTTTTAGGTCTCTTGAGAAGTGTTGCCAATTGTGAGTGAATTGGGGCAAGTATCTCAGCGAGTTTTGGAATAAATCGGTGGTAGTAGTTTACCATACCGACAAATTGTTGTATTTGCTTAATGTTTTGTGGTTGGAAGAGTTGTTCCAAATGGAGTAAGTGCTGCTTCTCGTCTCTAGATGCTACGAGAATATCGTCAATATAAACAAAAACGAAATCGAGATCTCTCACGATTTCGTTGATGAAACGCTGGAATGTTTGCGCAGCATTTCTGAGACCAAATGGCATTCGAGTGAATTCGAATAAGCCAAATGGTGTGGTAATTGCGGTTTTATGTATGTCGTCAGGAGCAATCGGAATTAAATGATATGCCTTGACGAGATCTATTTTTGAAAAAATTGAACATCCATGTAATTGCATGGAAAAATTTTGAATGTGGGGAATAGGGTAACGGTCAGGAATAGTGACAGCGTTAAGCCTTCTGTAGTCCCCACATGGTCTCCAGTCGTTGTCCTTTTTCTTCACCATGTGTAATGGACATGATATTGCTGAAGAAGAAGGTCGGCAGATTCCTAGTTCCACCATTTGTGTTGGAATTCTAGGAATGCTGCTTTGTGCCGAATTGGATCAAGTCTACGTGGTCTCGCAAATGGTAAATGGCCTGAAGTCACGATATGGTGTACTACATTATGCCTTACCGGAGAGTTGTAGTTTGGTGGAGCTGTTAAAGAAGCAAATTTCTTTAACAATGCTCCATAGCCATTGTTGATTATGTAGAACAATGGTGATGGCGTATCAACGAGTGCTGTTGTAGCGTTGATAGTAAGCTTAGTGGATGGATCGATTAATTTGCGATTTTTAAGATCCACTAATAAACCGAATTTCGTTAGGAAATCCGCGCCGATGATGGGGCGGTTGACATTGGCAAGAATAAATGCGTGTTTAAAAGAACGTCTTAATCCAATGTCAACGTTAAGTAATTTGGTACCAAAAGTATTTATTGTGGTACAATTTGCTGCTGACAGAACTAAATCGGGATTGCGATTTGTTCCGCAGCGATAGTATTTATGATAAGGGATTACGCTGAGATCAGCGCCGCTATCAATCAGAAACGTGATACTATTTTCCAAATCCCTTATAAATAAGCGGCTGTGTTGCGCTTGTCTTAAGTCTGCCGCTGCGACCTTAAGACTTAATGGTTTAGGGAACCGATTTGCGGGTCCCTTTTGTTGTTTAGCAAAAGTGCATGTTTGATTGCATTTTAATGCTGCGTGGCCAAATTTTTCGTGATACCAACACCAGTTTTGTGGAAATTGGAATCTTGGCGTTTGTCGGTTGCTTTTTCGAATGAAACTTCCCTGTGTTGCGGATTGTAATTTACAAGGGGGAGATGTTCGTCTCCAGGGCGATTGTGAACGCGAGGGTTGTCGCTGTGTGTGTGTGAAATGTTTTCTTGCCTAATTAACCTATCGTTAATTTGTTCGAGCATCTTCTCGAGATGGGTATTGCTTGTAATTGGCGTATGTAATCCTGAGTTACATGTTCGCGTATCGCGATTTAGCGAACTGAAATTATGAGTTCGTGCGCCAATCAAATCGTGTAATTTGTCAGCAATATGAGCGAGATCCGCTTCAGATTTGTCCTGCTGCGGGATCAACGCTGTTTGTATGTAATCAGGGAGTTGCCTGATCCATAGTTTTATAATTACATTGGCCGTGAAATTCTTGCCGGCCAACGATTTCATTCGGAGTAACATTTCCGATGGTTTGTGATCGCCTATTTCGATTGTGCCGAGTATTGTTTGTAATTTATGCTCCTCGGAAATGGAGTAGCGTTCAATTAGTACTCGTTTAATTGACTGGTATCTATCTTGGCTTGGAGGATCTTCTAAAATGAAATTGATCTTCTCCGCCTGCGTTGCCGAGAGCGATAGCACAGTGTGCGCAAACTTTTGTTTGTCGCTAACGATTTTGTTCGCGTCGAACATTATTTCGGCAGTCAAGAACCAACACGTTGGGCTGGTTTCCCAAAACGCTGGTAGTCTTGTCAAATGTTTTGACTTTGCTGGCTCAGGTTGGGCTTTTGCTTGATGTTGCCGATTATTTTCGTCATTGTGCATATTGATTTAAGCGCAAAATGAAATGATTTTGCTTTGATGTTGATGGTTTCACACACGAGGTTTGCAATCAGAGCAAAAATAGAACTTGTGAATTTTTAGAAATAGTGTCGGAATGGAGTGTCCTAGAAAACGACCAGTGAAATTTTTGACGATTTATGAAAATAGTGCGCTTACGACTGGTGCGGGCTTAGGCCACTATTTCATAAAACTCGTCGTTGTATTATAAATTTAATAAATAAATAAAACACTGCACATGCACTTTTTCAATATATAAAAAAAATTTTAAATTTTATTTTCACTTCTCAAATTGTTAGAAAAAAAATGTTAAAAAAAAACTTACGTGAACGGTAAAAACCGTCGTCAAGGGTCACCAGATATCGCGTAAATGTTGATATGCGGAAGTGGAATAAAGCGATGCGGAGCACTTGGTATAAATTAATAAAATAATAATAAAATAAAAACAAAATTTAATTTAATTTTAAAATTAATTGAAAAAATTTTATTTGTAAAAAAAATAATTTTTAAGAAATTTGGTGGTTGTTGATCAGCGGCTGCTGCACCTTCAAAATTCCAAAACTGAATAAGGAAGTTTTCAAAATTTTGTATAACTTTTATACAAAATTTTTAAGACCATCTGCATGCAATAAAAATTGGATTGATCCAGAGCTTTCGCTTTTTGCTAAACAAGGTAATAAAAATCTAAAATGCATCCACCAAATCTGGTTTCAGCTGGTTACCAATTTGTTTGTATTATAGACGTACGTACGCCTATGAACGGTATTGCAATGTTAAATTTGCTTTTGTTCTAACTGCCCGCCATCATGTTAAGTGGTATTAAATAATTGTGTCTTCGGTTATCACAATCATTTAATGATGATGGGGGGCATCTATAATAAGATTTTAATAACTACCGAACCATCGTTTAATTTAAATATTCTGTGTCTTGGTTATCATACAAATGATGGTGGCATCTATGCGACAATTGCAATATCGTTCGTTTCAATGATAATTGAATATTGGTAACGATTTTGATTGATGTGCAAATCGGTATGATAATGGAAGTTGATAATTTTGTAATGTGTACAAAATTGATTTTTGTATGTACCGATTTTGTATGGAGACTGTTGTTGCATATTCTTATAGAATATGCTTCTTTATACGGAGAATTGTCCGTTGATAAATAATTTAGTCTACGGAGAATTGTCCGTTTGTGATTAAGTATACTGTGCGGTGTTTCTTGTAATTGAAGAAACAGGCCGCTACAGTTAAACCACTCATATCTATTCCATGGTTTCTAACTGTTACACACCAGCGTGTCCGAAAATCGCGGTATTTTCGAGTTATGTAATAGATAACTTGGTGCTTATCATACAAATTGATCTTGCAAAATATAACGTTACTAAGCGATAACAAGGTCTTCTAATTATTATTTACAAAATAGCAAAGTCTTCGTGAGTGTTGACTCAAAAGTTGGCTGTGTAGAACGAATTTCCAAATATATTGACATCCAATATTTAAGGTTTGTCCAGAATCCAAATCCAAATTAGACTTTCTAATAAATGTAGTAGCAACTCGCGTTGGATCCAGTGAAATCCAATAAAACTATCAGTCATAACACACTGTAGAACTTGAAAACTGATCCTTTTAGTTCAAGAGTTTATTGCAAAGAGATAGAAGTACATGTTGGTTTTACAATTATTGACAAGCTTAATTTATAAAAATCTAAATTATAATTTATAAACATTTTATAAAGTTGTATAGAAAATTTGGTGAAAATTGCGCTAAGTTTAAATTAATTATAACAGAAATTTGTACTAGTATAATAATATGAGTGTCAAACTAACTCTCTATACCACACTCTAAATGGTATAATCTATTTCATTTTTGCCTATAAATTAACAGCTGTTTTTAATTGTCAATATTTATAGTTTGGTTTTCTTTGTTTATCAATATAATTATGTAAAATTAAATTTAGTTTTGAATTAAGTAACTTACATATTCTTCATCTGTTGAATTAATTAAAGGTAAGTATTCAAATACGTTTATATGAATTAAACTATTTTGTATTTTAGATTATGCGCTGCGAGGCAATGCTGGAGTTGGGTGGTCTCGATACTGGAGTTTAGTGTTTATAAATAAAGTGTATTAAAATAGAAGTTATTGTTGTTATTTATAAATTTAGTGAAATCCTCCAACAGGCTGGAATTCAGACTGATCCCACATCCAACGCCGCACTGGACCTATGATGCAAAACATGATTCTATCTCAATTTGCTCTGCTGTTCTGGCAAACTACAAAAGCTTGTTGTAAAGCAACTGGTCTACCTAAAATTTATAGCTAAAAATAGGGACTGCCTGCCTTGTATGCTGAGCAACTGTGAACAAAGTTACTGCAGCATCATCCTCTTTAAGACGAGCGTCACACATGGAAACATAAACAAACCCCATTTATTGTAAATTAACTTCAAAACGACCATGGCCCGTAAAATTACCGACTAAACCCTTTAATTGGTCTCTTTTCTTAGATAGAATGTACTTAAATAACCTCAGGTTGAGTTCACAAATAAAGTAAACTGGTTCCAAGCCAAAGAATTTGAAACGTGAACCTACCATTATTTAAAGTAACCGCTAAACTATCTGTAATCATATTTCTCCACATCGCAATGAGCGAACCAACATGACCTTGACTGTAATGTTCAAGCAGAGACTGCAATCTTGAGTAGAATAATAATATTTTCACATGAATCATAATGATGTTAAAGCGTCAATCGCACTATCAGAACATGTAAAAGGCAGTAGGTTCCAAATGTTGCACCAAATTTAAAGTGAGAGCGGTTAGGTAAAAAAAAACTAGCGTCTACACTCGATTATTGACATCTAGAGATATTTATAAGGCTCTCGTTCGATAAACCAATCTTAGTGATCATTTCCGGAAAGACCTGTAAATTGATTTTAGATGGATTAACGGGCATACTCGTATCAAGGCAGGCATCTCCACAACTTGCAGAGCGGGTTAGACTAAGTCAGATGGGACATCTAAGTGTTTATTCGAAACCATAACGGCCAATTCATTAGACTACACTTGCACATTGAATTACTACACTTTAACAAGTAATTCGTCAATAAGTAAAAAACAATAGTGACAAAGCACCTGTGGAAATATTTTTAAAAAATGTTTCAGAAACTTTTACGGACAACGACAGATCAGCAATCCGAGACCTTAGCACGGAACCAATCCAAGTAACAATGATTATTTCCATAACTTTGTTGCGCCTCTGTTATGATGGAAAATGTCAAAGGCTCCTGTAATACCCAGGCATGTGCCCTTGCGAAATAAGGTTCGTTCGTCATTGTAACCAGTTCATGCGAAGCATTTTCGTACGATTTGCCACCTCTGCATAAGCGTGTTGTTTGCTACTGAAGCGTTCTCTAATAAATATATCAATGATTCGTTCCAATGTTTTATGACAAGTTGAGGAAAGTCTTAACAGGATGAAATTCTCTGGGGTGATTCTAATCAGAATTGATAATGTTATGACCATCCGTAACATCAAGACTGCATTACCCGTAACATCAAGACTGCAGAAATCATTTTTAGTTAATGATCTTTTTAGTCTGACAAAGCCATATAGACTGTTTCCAATCTGACCTCATCTTTAATTTTTGTTATTTTCTTTGCAGAAAGTTTTTTGTGTTATTTGTATGCTGTTAAAATGTTATCCGAATCAGACTGAAGATTGGATCTTTTGCCTGTATTCTTAGGTCTCGTAGCAGCTTTCCTTAGTTCTCTTAAAAACATCAGAATACCACACATCATCTTGCCGAATATATTTTTCCAATCCGAGGCCAGCAATTCATTATATATTCAATCTCACCTAGTGAAACAAGAGGTTCGAGCTCAAAATTCTAAATGAATTCGAAGATTTAGAGGGGACTATCATAAAGTCTTTTAATTATAGTCCGATTAGACTCAAAACATGTTTGATCGTATAACGAAACGAAAATAAGTTCTTGTTAATCGAAAAAATTTGTTGTTGCGACTGCTATTAATGGAGAGTTGCGGTTTTGTTAATCCCCCTTTCCTTCAATCTAACTAAACAAATTGATGGTGGAATAACGTTTAAAATGTGATAAGACATAATTTAATAAGACAATAAAAATTAAATTACTGTGTAAAGCAAAAATTGATATTTAGGGCATCGTTCGTCGGCTGCTGTTAATTTGAAGCAAATGCTACCCAGTTTGCTACACAAATCAAAAACTTGGATTTCAAACTTCGCAAAATTTTAAAAGCAAATAGCTTTTAACGCTTGGCTACTAGATTCACACTTTCTATTCTTTCACCCATTCTCACAACATAGAACGATTTATGTGATTGTGTGCCACGCATTACTGCGATTCGTGGATTCATTTGCTCCAAACTAAAATATTTTTAAACATGAATTTTTATAACCTTCTCTCTATGTATGGTACAGTGGAACATTATCGGTGTATGGGGTAAAAAAAATATCCTAATGTATTTTGCAGTTAAAAATTATTTTTCAAAATAAAAATTATTATTTTTACTTGCTTCTAATTTATTAAAAATACAAAAACTCAATTAATCAAACTTAATTAATTAAATTTTGATTATTAAAGTTATTAAAAATAAAAGATTTATCAACTTCTTCATGTTGTTCAATTTCATCAACTATTTCTAAATCAATCCATTGGAAGTGGCAAGTCGCTTCTTGATTTTGTTGTTCGCCAGCTGCTAGGTCAAATTCAGAAAATCTTTTCGTTCTGAAGAAACCAATGAGTCATATAGATGCTGGTTTGCTAATTCACGCTAATTAAACGAGGTAAAACTCGCCGCATCTAACATGTTGAAGAAGAGTACCATTGAAGATCTTCTAATTTTTATGTCAGAAGTTCTATTTTGCTTTTAGCGTGGATAGTTACTAATGATAACCAGTTCTTATACCAGCACATAATCGCAACGCAAAAATATTTTTTCTAAGAACGAGAATGTCGAGTTTTATGCCAAACAAACAGCATCTGCTTTCTGTTTCAACTCAAAAACAAATGCAGCAGAAGCACGTCATTTGCTTGAGGAGGCCTTCGGCGAACATGCACCATCGAAAACCACCTGTGAAGGTTGGTTTAAACGCTTCAGAAGTGGTGATTTCGACATTATGAGGACAAGAAGCGATCCGGAAAGCCGAAATTTAAAGACACCGAGCTGCAAGCGTTATTGGATGAAGATGATTATGCAAACTCAAGATAACTTGCGGAGACATTATGAACACGACTCGCCAAGATATTTCCAAACGTTTACATGCTATGGGAAAAATTCAAAAGGTGGGAAAATGGGTGCCGCATGAGTTGACTGAGAGACAGATGGAAAATCAAAGAGATAATTTATGATTGCTTTCTTTTGCTTGCTTTTATTTGCTTTCACGGCACGAAAGAAAGAGTTTCCTACATCGAATTGTTACGGGAGATGAGAAGTGGGTCTTTTTAAGGATAACAAACACAAAAAGTCGTGGCTTTCACCTGGCAAAGCATCAACATCGACGGCACGGCCAAATCGCTTCGGAAAGAAGATAATGCTCTTGGTGAGATTGTTTGGTGAGATCAAAAAGGAATCAGGGCGAAACTGTCAATCGACAATGCTAGCGGCAACAACTCATCCATCTGAACCATGCATTATCACTCGTTCGTGTGAAAAACACGAGTGATACTGCAGCACGACTGCACGCTCCATGCCATCGCACTCCCATCGTTCAGGCCACCATCAAAATCCTGAGATGGGATCTGCTACCACACCCGCCTTATCGGCTCCCTCGGATTATCACTAGTTCCGGTCGATGGCGCATGGCTTGGTACGGCTACACTTGCCCAGTTTCGAAGAAGGGCAAAATTGGTTAAATGAATGGTTTCGGTTAAAAGACGCGTCGTTTTACCGTTGTGGAATTCATGTATTGCAGATGTGTAGATAGCGAAAAAAAATGTTCAGATAATGAAACGTATGTGAAGTTATCCCCGGATTCTATCCCCGAAATTAAAAAAAATTAATCAGGCAACACTAACATAATTATATCCCTCTAACTCTTGTGTGAAGTTAGCCCCGCCTCGTTTTATATTATATTTTAATCCAAATACACTTTATATGTGAATTTATCACCGAATTTTATTATATGAAAAATAAAAATGTTTATTAAAATTATTTTAATTCGGAAAACACACAAAATAAATGAAATAATTTAATAAAATGAAGTAAAATAATTTTTAAACTGGCTCATACATTTGTCAGATTATAACAATAAGACGGAACATGCATATCTCACATTTAGGAAAACACGAAAAAATCGTACCGTTGCAACTTAGCGAAATTAGGCTCCGAACAAAATATTTTCATATAATTTATTTTGGACCAAAAGTAATATTTTAATTTGACATGTAAAAAGTATTAATTTGTCGGATCAGAGCTATATGGTTTTGAGATGGTTAGACAGTTACGTCACTTTTCGCAAAATATGAACAAAATCGTACCGTTGCAACCTAGTGAAATTAAAATAAAATTATAACTAAAAATTATAATTAAGTATAAAATTATATACATATTAAATAACTTCACATATAAAGTGTATTTGGATTAAAATATAATATAAAACGGGGCGGGGCTAACTTCACACAAGAGTTAGAGGGATATAATTATGTTAGTGTTGCCTGACTAATTTTTTTAATTTCGGGGATCGAATCCGGGGATAACTTCACATACGTGATAACGAAGGACAATACTTTGAATAAACCATTTTTCAAAAAAACCCGGAAATTTATTTGCTCACTTAACATAAAAATTCGATAGACGACGAACGGCATCAGTATAATTTTAGTTTGTTTTGCGTTGTTTGTTACAGTTTTTTATGTAGAAATGGATGGGATAATTTTCTAACCCAGTAAACAGAAATGATTTTTTTATGGTGGTGTAAAACTCCGTTTTTTTATGGTGGTGTATATATATCTAATTGAGGAAGGCGTATCTAAATGGATTTTCAATAATTTTTAGTAATTAGTTTTTTATTTTAATTTTTGTAGATCTGGGGTAGTATTCTACCCTGGTACACAGAGTGAAGGTTAAACATTGAAGCGTCTTGATTGGAGTGCGATGACGATTCGTGATCTGGCCTGAATGTGAAAAAATTTACGGTATAAATCTAGTAGCAAAGGGTTAACGATTATTTTTGTAAAATGCGCTTTCAACTGGAGAAGGTAACTCGGCGTTGGAAAGCAGGTTTAAAGGTGGTATCAATTTGAGAGTAGACTTTAGATAGATAGTTAAAACCAAGGTGGTTAAAGAATCACTCTCGGAGAGCTGATAACAGTACACCTTCGAAAGTATTTTAATTTTTATTGCCTTTATCAGTAAATTGTTTGGTAAGAAGTTTTAAATGTTATTCCACTATCAATTTCAATTAATTTACATATTTTATAATTGAACGTTATTTATTTTATAAATAGTCAGTTTTATGAATTTAGCTTTATGACAATGTTCGCCAAGTGAACCAAATTGCCTTGCTTATGAGTGAATGCTGAATAACGGGGCTACGAGATATTGCAATTTCCGGTTACCTCTCTAAATCAATAAAGTGCACAACTCGAAGGAATTGCACTCTAACCAAACCAAAACGCGGCAAAGCCTTAGTGTCCTAGCACCAGAGGCAACTGCATCCAACAATAAGTTCCTATATACATTTTGATCTTACAAAATGGCGGCTCTGAATGTACCGAAGCTTTGGGTCTACAAATGAGAAACTTGTAGGCGAGATTTCGCCGAACCAACCAGGTAAAACACTCACTTGCGCCGAAAATCGATGTAAATAATGATAAGAGTTGGTTATATGCGATAATATACCTTAAGGTCCTGGATAATCCTATCGTCGCGCTTCATGATGGTTAAAAACTTGTATTAAATGCAATGAAATTAATGCATAAACCAGGAATTTGTTGATAATAAGAGGGATGTAATCCGGATCAGCGCAATGCTTCGCATTCGGTTCATGAAATGTTTACCATCTGGATAGATAACGCATTTTTAAGTAGATACTTAGGCCTCTATTTCCGTAGTTGTATCACTTCATGCGACTATGAATCTTCATGGTTCCTAGATTATAAAATCAAAATTTACTAAATAATTATGCTCAAAACTCAGAGTGAATATTTTTTTAGATCTTTTAAAAATTCTGTTTATTTGTTGCGTCAAAATTTCAAGTGATAGAAATTGTCGTTTGAAGTGATAGTAGTCACAAGGAAATATTTATAAACATTGGTACTAAGATATAAAAAGGTGTCACAACGAGTTTTCTAAACAATTATTTTGTAAGTTTTGGTCTAGTAACCAATTATATGAGTAGTCACATCGCATGAAGTGATACGACTAAGAGAATAGGGCTATTATCCATAGCTTTTATTCAAGAATCTCCGTGTTCAATAAAGATTTTCGTCAGGACCGCCTTTTATTTGAAATACAAATCATGATGGAACTGATGAAAGTGTGGACCCTAACTCATTAATCCCAAAGTTTCATCAACAGATTACAGTCTGTGGTGAAATGTAACACATCTATGACCCTCTGTCGGTGTGCAAAACCCATGGGCCGACCCATCGTCCATGCCAGTATAGGCTGGCATCGAGCTTGCAATGTGCAGATGGTCTTAAATCGGTCCTATAGTCGTACGTCCTCGAGTTGGCCGGGAGGCATAAAGTAGGACGTGAAATGCATAACCGCGGAAGAGCAGGGTGAGCCTTGAGCCCCAAAACAGATCGCATAGTTAATAATAAAAAATAAAAAAAAATTTGTAGAATATTTTTAAGCAACTACACCGTAAAAACCACTATGAAATGTTGATATAAAAATAAATGTTGCCATAAAATATATTCGATCTGAGTATTTATTTTTATAGCAACATTTTTAAAATGAAACAAAAATAAAATATTTCTCATTAAATGTTAAGGATTCATAATAAAAACAGACGCCATAGATAAAACTGTATATTTTGTATTTGAGTTAATTAAAAATAAATTAATAATAATGCTATAAAAAAATTATGGCATTCGATGCTTCTTATTTACCTACAAAAATTTGCAGAAGAAAAATGTTGGTCGCATGTAAATGGGGTTTTATTAGGACAAGTAACTGAGATATATTAAGGATTTTTGTTGCTAACTTCAATGCATATTTTATTCTTGTGTCTTACGCTGCCCGTGAATCCAACAATAGGGAATTTCCCAGGTAGTGGAATAATGAACTTTGCTAAATGAGGGAAACGTGCCAGGAAATTCCGGTAAAACAAAACCGATGGTTGTAGGAATAATTCAGGCCACCGCGCATCATGGATGCGAAGAAGTTACAATAATTTCAGAAGCCACTAAGATTAACAGAATCCTTGCTAAAAATTTGATTCTTAAACTCGTTTACTTAAGCTGCGGTGTTCCCACCTGGCTCCTTGCTTTGGCTTCAACCTTATCTTCAACATCGCAAATACCGCAGACAGGAAGTACTTTAAGGCAATTTCATCCACTACAGACGCACATTTCATTCAAATTGATCTCAATAACTTTGACAACTGGTGTAAAAAAAACTTACTAGAACTAAACGTGGGCAGATGCCAACCCATTACCTATCCCCGCAATCCCACAATCAACACCTAGAGAAAATTTCATAAACGGTAATCTAGTTTACCGTGTGTCATTCATCCGGTATTTAGGTGTTGCATGTGAATGTACTCTATATTTCAGACCGCATTACGACGCCATGGTAAATAGCTCATTTTTCTTGCTCTCGGTTTTGTAAAACGTTGGTCTAAGGAATTTTCGAATCCCTTCATTACACGAGCCCTTTATATATGACTTTTGTTAGACCCTTGGTAGAATATGCTAGTCAGGTATGGTTTACCTAAGAATTGAGGCTGTGCATCGTAGATATGTTCTGTTTGCCCTACGTGGTTTACCATGGGTGGCTCGATTGAACTTACCACTACACTGACCGTCTGAAACTGATTCAACTAGATTCTCTTGAAAATTGCCGCAAAGTGGCCGACATAATCTTTGTTCACAAATTGTTGTCAGACTCTATTGTATCATTAGAAAATTAATTTTAATCTAAATTTTCGAAGCTTACATGCTGTATCCGCATTCCTACCAAACGCTCACAAAATGAGCCCATTAAGAGAATGCTACGTGAGGTGAATTTAAAAGGCTATGTTTTCGACTACCATCTTCCTTTTCGTAATATACTATCCTAGGACCACTTCCATAGGTGGCCTAATTAGAGTAAACCTAAAATCCGGATGTAAGCCAGTGGTCATTAGGGAGAGAGAGTATAGAAAAATGCGTATACTTTTACTACACCACCACATGTCACATACTCGTATCACCATCTCGACACAATGCAAATATTTCGTCTACTATATATACACAGATAATGTGATACCATTCATAAAACAACGTAAACTTCATGTCTTCTTATCAATTTTTTTTATTTGATAACAAAAAGTGAAAATTATTATAAAGTTTAGCATTTAATTCATATACTTTTGAAGAAATGTGTATTGTGCAGTTTTTATTTATCATAAAAAATTTTTAGTGCGATGTTTGTTGCCGTTTATAATTTATCTAGAAATGTAATTTAATTTCTAAGTAAGAATAAGAAATTTTAATTTTAATTTATGTTTTTCTTAAAAATAAAAAAATCTAATTTTAACGAAACGAAAACCACAAATATAACAAACACTACGTGGATTAGTATAGTGTGTCTCGATGTGTGTATATGCGCGAGCGCGGGACAATTTTTAAATAATAATAATATTATATGAATCGAACGAATCGGGACTTAATAGTGATGGTATCAGTAACATTAATACTTATGCATATATTCCTGTGGATTAATAATGCGAAAAAAAGGATTTTTAATTTTTTTGTTAGTAAAATACGTAGAAAAGTGCAGGCCGTATCATATTTCATGAGATATAAAAAATTTGGTGTGTACACAAAAAAATAATAGCAAATCAAATTTAAAACTATTAAATACAATAATATCGTCATATTTCAGTAGAATTTTTACGGTGTCATTGTTTAGATGTGTGTACATAATAGTTTCGTTTACTAATTCATGTATTCTTGTTTTGTTCTAATTAAAGGTGATCGGCCACCGCTTATTGCGCCACCAGAAAGTCAATGGTACCATGGACGATTGGATCGATGGACGGCAGAAGTGCGACTTAAAGGATTACAACTAGGAAGTTATTTAGGTATGTGTTTTGCATTTAGCCGTTTTTGTTTATATTTAGATCCGCATTTATTATTTACAGTGCGCGAAAGCGATCGTAAACCCGGTTCTTATGTATTAAGTTATTTAGGGCGCACAGGAATAAATCATTTTCGCATCACAGCGGTTTGTGGTGATTTCTATATAGGCGGTCGCCAATTCTATTCGTTAAACGATTTGGTAGCATATTACACATCATGCAGTGATTTGTTAAAACGTGAACGTTTAGTAGTGCCGGTGCCACCACCAGAACCGGTAAACGATAAAAAACCTGTAGTTGCTATATTACCCTATACAAAAATGTCCGATTCGGATGAGCTTACATTTCAAAAGGGTGATATTTTCTTTGTACACAACGACATGGGCGAAGGATGGTTGTGGGTAACAGCCCATCGGACTGGCGAACAAGGAATGATATTTAATGAGCTGGTTGAAAATTTAGACGATCAAATTGATCCAAACACAGTTTTTTCATGGTTTCACCCGAATTGCACCAAAAATGAAGCGGTTGATATGCTTGTAAAGGCGGGACCAGGAAGTTTTCTAGTGAGACCAAGCGATAATTCACCCGGTGACTATTCACTATTTTTTCATATAAATAACCAAATTCAACGATTTCGAATCGAAAAGAAAGGAGTTCAGTATTTAATGGGTGGTCGCACATTTGAATGTCTGGATGCTGTAATCAATCGATATCGGCGCGAACAAATAGTAGAAGGGCATTCACTAGAACACCCGGTAATTAGTGGGGGTCAATTTGAATTCAACCAACCAGTACAGGGGAGTGCTGCTGCCGAAAAAATTTACGCTACACTACGCGAATGTCGAGACCAGATCGAGGGCAAAAAAATCGAAGGGCTTAAATATGGTGGGAACCTGGAAAAAAGATCTGATAAAACAGGCAAATGGAAACAACTATACTTTGGGCTCATAATCGAGGGTTCCGAAAAGCATTTATACTTCTACGATAATCCGAAGAAAACCAAACCAAAAGGCATCATAGACCTAACATACGCTTATTTATACCAAGTACATGAGTCCCTGTGGGATAAACCATTTTGTTTTCAAATAGTGGAACGCGCAATTCCCTGTTTAGCAACGACAACATGTCTAGCGGCACAATCACAGGAATCGTATATCAAATGGATAAACGCTCTAAAGTTAGAGTGTTCGGCTCAATTTAGCCCTGTCAATAAAAAAGTGCCACAATTACGCGAACTTCGAAGTTTAACGTTACAAATTCTAGAAGGCACTCGGCTACCTTTCAAAGTTGTTGCGAACGCGTATTGTATTGTGCAGTACGTACAGCATCCGAGCTCATCGACCCAAGTAATACCAATAGGAAAGACACGGATTAAGCCAACGCCGAATCCAGTGTGGGAGGAGGAATTTGTTTTAGAGTAAGATAACATGGATCTAGCATTAGGTACTTTACTAACGATTTTTTATATTTCTAGTGATGTTCCTAAAGACGTGAACAATATAAAAATCACAGTATTCGACGGAAGAAGTAAACGGGGCAAAGAGTCTGAAGTAGCCAATATTACAATAGAATTAGCAAGTTTTAAAAATGGCCAAGAAATTGATAACTGGTACAGCCTGGACGGGTTGTCACCACTCGGCGAATGGGGTAATATTCGATTGCGTATCCGTTATTTAGACGATTTAATAATGCCATCGGACGAATACAGTCCACTACAGGAATTACTTTTAGAACCCGAATTGTGTTCAGTGAAAGCGCTCGCCGAATTATGTCACAATGATCGATTCCCATTGGCCACATCTTTACTGAGCGTATTCCGCACTGAAAAACGTGAAACCGAATTATTACGTATACTATGTCAGGCGGATATAGCACGAGAAAATGATATTGCCACATTATTCCGAAGTGCATCACTGGCCACCACCCTGATGGATCTATATATGCGTGCAGAATGTAAAGAGTTTTTAGAAAAAGCTATTTCCGACACAATCAAACAAATTGCATCGTCCAAAGAATCGGCCGAATTAAATCCAACCAAAATTGATCAAAGTCAGGCCTGTGCCAATGCAGAATATCTATTAAAAACCCTAGACCAAGTGACACAATCGATATTTGTATCACCCGATGCGTGTCCTCGTAGTGTCCGCTACATTTGTAATTGTCTACAAAAGGCGGTTGTGGCTAAATGGCCATCTGAGCGGTTAGTACGAACCCGTGTAGTTTCCGGATTTATATTTTTACGACTACTGTGTCCAGCACTTCTAAATCCTCGACAGTTTAGTCTAGTGACGGATCCGCCACCGCAATCGGTTACACGGTCGCTTGTTATGATTGCCAAGTGTTTACAAAATTTAGCGAATTTGGTCGAGTTTGGCGGTAAGGAACAATATATGGAGGTGGTGAATCCATTTATTTTAAAAAATAAGGAGCGTATGATAGTGTTTTTGGATCAGTTATCGAATGTGACGGAACCACCATCGTATAGTAATACAGAAAATAATAATTCAAATAAGACACATACGGATGCTGGTGAGTACAGATTTTAATTTTTATATTTTGGTTTGTCTTTTTTATGGCACGATTTTATTTAATTTCGGATTGGAGCCTAACATGACGTTATTTTAGGTTATGTCCGATGTACTATTGAAGTATGACGGAAATGTTCATATAATCAATTTTATTTTTGATTGAATTTGATATCGTTTTCCTAATCAGTGTTGTTATTATTAATTTAAACTATTGGGTTCAGCCTAACCTATTGTGTTGCGTTAATATTAATATTATTGCCCTGTTTTAGATTTCCGGGATACCCAGTGAATTGCTGCGGATCATGAAATTTTCAATTCCGTACTAATCTAAACGCAGTCTAAGAGGCAATCAGTCTAATTATGCCTTTCATTTAAATCAAATCGAGTCAAAACCGGTCAGTTTTAAAATATCGGAAATTGATTGGAACCACTATCGGATTATTCCCGAAAATTCTTAACAGACTTATGCTCACAATAAGTTTTACAAATATCCACTTGAAGATCGCTTAAATTATATTTTGTGAATAAAATTAAATTTTTCAATTAGTGAAGCTAAGTGAAATTTTTAAATTACGTAAAGTAAAATATAAATTGTGTCTCTTATGTTAATAATGGGAGTCATAATTATTGTGTGGCTATGGTATTCAATACAACGTAAGTTTCCTGTCAATAACCCAAAAGGTCATAAATGTCCATCCAATCCATATTTAATATTTGTAAACGGGAAACCAATTATCTTAGACACATAGATAAACACATTGATAAAAGGCTCTTCAATTCGAATTATTTTACCACTAGTCCTAATTGGACATCTAAAGACCCTAGTTGAAATTACGATGTTACATAAAGTTTAAATTCTCCAGTACATAGATTAAAATTCCGTTGTTACGCAATGATCCATCATTTAATGGTATGGTGACCCAAAGGTGACCCCGCCAATGTGGCCCATTATGCAAAATACTATTATTTTTTTTTATTTTTTAATTTTAGGTCGTGAACTAGCAACATTACATCATATATGCGTAGCCCATCTACCTGATTTACAAACGCTTACAAAATCTAATCCATTATTACGAAAATTGATGACGGTGACGGATATGCTGACAAAACACAAAGAAAATTACAAAGAAATGATAAATAAATCTAATAATGAGAAATAATCTTTATTATAAATTATATATATATACATATATTATATACATATTTTATATTTTATTATATTTTTTTTTTATTATAAACGCTAAAAGTTAAAATTGAATTTAAATTTAAAAAAATGAAAAAAACTATTATAATTTTTATACTCAGGAAATAATTAAAAACGAAATTAAATAATTTTATTATTTAATTAAGATTTATTTAAAAATATATACATACATATATGAATTCACAACATTATGAGACGAGACTGGGCTTAATTAAAACCGTTTTAAGTTTTTATTTAGAAATCGGAAAGCGCCATTATACATACATATTATTAAACCCGCGGCATGCAAAATTGTCCTATGATAGTTAATCTATTTTTGTTTTGTAAATAAATCGATGATTAATATACACAATGTCTACTAATAATATTTACAAGTGAAAACAGTAATTAGAACAATAAACAATTTATTTAAACTGTTTTTTTCATATCAAATTACATAAAGAGTATAAAGAAAGTAGTAGAACGAAATTATCACCGGTGTCGAAAATTTTAAGTGGCTCATATAAAGTGTAACGTGTTTGTAAGAATTTTGTTGAACAAAGGTTTTTTTTTTTAAATCTAATTGTTGTGTATAGAAAAGATAATGGAAGTATATTTGTTCTATTTTTATTTTTTGTTGTGTAAAATGATCAGTAGAAGTGATGTGATCTTATCTAGTAAAGATCTTGATGTGATTTTAGATCAGATTTAACATAATAATCGTATTTGTATATTATGGTAATAAATGCTGTATAAGGTAAGGATTTATTTGTAAAATATTATTTATTATAATTTTAATAATTGCCAAACATTTATGTTTTCTGTCTTATTCGAAGTCATTGCTTCGAATGAATCGGAGAAAAAGGTTATTTGCTTAAGTTTGATGCTTGATCCAATGTTGACCATAAGTTTATTCTGTTTCACTAATTATTCGAAGTAAAATGCAATTAAGTTGCTAGTAAGTTGTGATCTTTGAAAACCTTACATTTAACATAAGATATTTTATTACGATCTTCTAGAACCGTTTAGACTCACCAATTCTAAGGTTTAGAACACAGCACAAATGAATTTTCTTATCTGCTCAAACAATTCAAATTTGCAGTGGATTTCAGGTTGGTTTGCTTGCGCCTACCTATTATGATTTTTTTATCGAAATGTAATCGAATCGAAGGTTTGCTATTTTTCGTTATCATATAAGAGAATTAAATTTCGATAAAAAATATATTTTCAAATCCAAAATACTTGCCGATTTCACATATAATGGCTTAGCTGCTAATTGACCGTGGCTTAATTTTTTGTATGCCATTTTTTTATCGAGGTGAGGCTACCAAGAAGTTTGAAAGGTTTGTTTCGAGTTAATGAAACTTTAAATTCAGACTGAAATAATAATACGCTATAGGCATTTTATACTTTGAACAAAAGTAAAATTTTTGAATATTTTTGGTAGGTAAAGTCTTGGTAACCTCATCTCAAAGTAAAATAAATATCTGGCTCAGCCAGAATAATCCAAAATTTCATATTTGATTAATACTTTGTGGAATTACGAAACTGTTAAGGTGTATCGCAAACCATTACATGGGCGACAAAAACGCGGCTAAAGAAATTTAAATTCCTATGTTTTATGTGAAAAATGTCTTAGTTTGTTTTATGTGGTGGCCTAGCAGACCAGTTGTTAGATTTGCATCGGATTTGAAATTTTGAAATTAGGATTGGTTATCCTCTTCGGTTTTGATAAAGCATAAATGGTAAATGAGTATTAATGTGATTCGGTTCATTGGGTTTACAAAACCTCTTTGGGGAATGTACACTGCTCATTGAAAAAAACACTAAATCTTTTAAATTTATTAAAACTAGAAGTGTTCGCATGACCTGATCCTAAAACATCCGATACTTGAACGGTACCTTAAGATAGCGATAAATTTATTGTATATAGAAAAACAAAAAAATTACTATCATTTTTGTTGTTTGCCTCTTTTCTATTTTTTCTGTACACATCTTTTGCTTTCTTGTTTGAAGTTTCAGATCAAACTGCTTTTTGTGTCGTGCTAAAGTAATATATGGGAAAGAACCCGCTCATCGTCTTATCCATCAAGAAGGTGAAGCTCTAAATCTTTTAAATCCAGGACATTGTATTAATGATACAAGTAATTGAGTACATAGTATGTACTATGTACATTAGTTGAGAATTTTTTAATACATATTTTCACTAATTAATACATCAGGGGCGGCATGTTGTATGTTCAAATCGTTCGAAATTCGATAAAAAAAGTTGAATGGCGGTATGTTGTATCATTTTCGAATCGCAATAATAAAAAATTTTCATGATTTAAAATGAAAGTAATAATAAATATAGCTGACATTTCATTCTCGAAAAAGTATTGCAAGATTAAAAAAACGATAGTAGTCGAAAATGATACAACATGCCGACTATCACTTTCTTCGATTCGACTCTCAAAGTCGATTAGTATATCAGGGGTGGGATGTTGTAACATCACTTTTTTCGATATTTATCGAATATTGTATCTCTATTCCCTAAAATAAAATTGCTTGCCATTTCGCTTTTCAATTTTGCTTTCAATATTGCGATCGCACGCTACTAGAATAAATTGTTTATTTATCTCTTTTTTGTTTTTCGATCAAGTATCACTCATAAAATACGTAGGTGATAGAATAAGAGTAGAACGACATAATGTTTTCTTCGATTAGGTAGAGATCGCATTAGAAACAACGTAATTGATAAATGGAAAAAAGTTAAATTTTATTCGTGATGAAAGAGATGTAAATTTCGATAGTATCGAAAAAAGTGATGTTACAAAATCCCACCCCTGGGGCCGTATTCTTTAAATCGGTGGAAATTTACCCAATCGGAATACAATTTACTTTGAAATTCTCTATATTATTCGAATTTTTCGCCGGCTACTTTAATCATTTTTTTAAATTTCTTTTCTTTTTTTAAATTAAGGCTGCAGGCCAATAGTCGGGTAAATCGTTTACTATGGTAAAAATCGGATTTAGAACAGATTTTCCGATCAGTTTACCATAGAGTTTTTGAAAAATAAATTGATCTACCGAAAAATTTACTTAAAATTGGCTTTTACTCGACTATTGGCCCGCAGCCTAAGAAATAAAATTGTTTCGCCCTACTAAGGGAAAAATTCCGACTGGGTAAATTCATTCGAAATTATTCTCTTAGTAGGAAGGCAAATATTAATAAACTTGGAAGCAAATTTGAAAAAGTGATTAAAGTAGCCGGCAAAAAATTCGAATAATATAAAGAATTCCAATGCAAATTGTATTCCGATTGGGGAAATTTCCACCGATTTCAAGAATACGGCCCAGATCTGAGGCGGTATTTACACCAAACGCGAATTACGAACGCAATTACTCTATTCTCGCGAATAGAACGTTCCTTATAATTTACAATAAAACAATTTTCAAAATCATTCATCTAACATAGAATTATAAAAAGTTCACGTTTTTTTTTTTTTATTGAAGACTATGCGATCTGTTTTGGGGCTCAAGGCTCACCCTGCTCTTCCACGGTTATGCTTTTTACGTCCTTACTTCCTTACTTTACGCCTCCCGGCCAACTCCAGGACGTACGGCTATAGGACCGCTTTAAGACCATCTGCACATTGCAAGCTCCATGCAAGCCTATACTTGGCGTGGAAGATGGGTCGACAGGGGGTCATAGATGGGTTACGTTCCCCCACAGATCGTAATCTGTTGATGAAATTTCACTTTGCACCCTGCCCCTATCGGGATTCGAACCCGGTACCTCCCGATCCAAACGCCAAAGCTTTAACCACTGTGCCATTTGGATGTTCACGTTTAAATTTGCGAATTATTTTATAAAATAGCGAATTTGGAAAAACGTTGTTTTTAAATATGAATAGATATATTTACCAAGATATAAGTTGTAAAATAATTTACTACAAATAACGTATTTATTTTAATAATATATAAAATTGATTTGATAGGTCCACAACAAATGGACGAGTCGCTTTGTTTCATTGTATGTTTTTGTATCCAACCACTTTAATTCGCATATTTAGCAACAGTCAGTAACGAAAATGATCATACACACTGATTTTTGAGAAAAAATTACAAAATATAAGGATTATAGAACTTATTTTGCAGTTTTTTTGAGATTAAATTACCTATTTTACAAATTACATGTACAGAATAGAAATTCATTCCCCATTTATAATAAAAAAAAAATCAAGATTAAAGTGTAAAGTAAGGACGTATAAAGCCTAACCGCGGAAGAGCAGGATGAGCCTTGTGCCCCAAAACAAATCGCATAATATTTTGTAACGATCATACACTTATATTTAGTATGATCCTTGACTTTTTTTTTAGATCATTTACATAAATTATGTTTCATAATTATTTTAATATTAAGTTGGTCCTCCTTTATTTTTTATAACCTCTTTCAGTCTTCTAGGCATTGATGCTACTAACTTCTTGGTAACTTCCGGTGAAATTTTATGCCATATTCTTTCATTATTGTTTCTTGCAACACTTTTTTGCTGGTAATCCTGTATTTTCTGATTTGGCGTTCCAAGTGATCCGATAAATGTTCATTGGGGTACCTGATCAGGCGATTAGGGTGCCGAATGTAACTGGTTTGTCAGGGTTGGCAAAAAACATGTTTTTTTTAATCCAACATAAAAAACGTTTTTTATTGCTTTAAACGATTTTTTTAGTTTTTAATATGTTTTGTAATTATGTTTTTAACCAAGTGTTTAAAACATGTTAAAAATACGTTTAAAATCTCTTTCTGTTTTGAAATCACACCTTTTTCGTTTCGTTTCACCGTTGCGTGTATCCATATCAAAGGTAAATAAACAAAATTTGCACTCTGGAGAATGAAAAATTATTTTTTGTCACATTTACGAGATATAAACAAATAAAGTCAAAAAAAACTTTTCAAAAAAAAAAAAAAATGTCATAGCATTATGAAACTTTTTTTCGTCTGCGTTATTTGACCCTTTCTACGTATACACTCATGTCAAATTCTTTAGAAGAAAAAAGATCAAAAAAATTTGATTATGATCAAAAAATGTTGATCACAAACACCTTTTCATGTTCTTTAGAAGAAAATATGTAATTGATTTTTTTTGATCTATGATCAAATTTCAAAATCCCAAATTTTTGGGAGGATTTGTTTTGAGATCAAAAAACAAGAAAAACGTCAATGTCAAAAACAAAGAAACAAAAGACGCGCCATTTTCATTGTCGGCATTATAATTTGGTGTTTATATTTTAACGTTCCTTTTAAAAGTTATTTAAGTATTTGTTGTTTCCAAGACAAATGTTAAACCTTTAGACTAGTGCACTCGAATTTAAGAAATTGCTTAGGCAACAAAAAAGCCCCTAAACTTGTAGGAATTTATAAAAATTATAATTCCACTTCATTAAAAAATCAATTGAATTAACAAAATGAAATAAAATTTAACAATAATTCGTTTATATTAATATTTACATAGTTTAAAACTCAATGATAAAAAGCATGTTTAAAACAGCGCCTTATGTTTAAAACGTTGACTAAATCCATCATGTTTTAAACATGCCAACCCTGGGTTTGGGACGTTACTCAGAATCCATTCTTTCGCAATGTGTTCCATATGCTTATAGGATCGTTGTCTTGCTAGAAGATCCATGATAGTCCGAGCCCCAATTGTTCCACGGATGGTTTCACATTGTCCTTTCCAGCGATTCAAATTCCCATTTATAAAAACAAGTTTACCTACTCCACTCACCAACATTGTCGAACATAACTGACCCCATAGCATAACCGAACCACCATCCTGTTTAATAGTTGGTATGATGTGTGTTTTGGCTCCAGCGCTGTAGCAGGTTTTTTCCAAATTTTTCCTCTAACATCTGCTACGAAAATGTTGAATTTACTTTTATCCGTAAAAACAACCGTTTTCCAGAAGTTGGTCTTTTGTTTTTAATTTTTCTGTAAATTCAGTTCTTTTTTGGAATCAACATTCGAAATTAATGGCTTCTTCTTGCGTGGCACGCGGCCATGATATCCATGTTTCCACAAAACCCTTCTATTATTTTGAGGGTGTGTTGCTTTATTAAGTATCTTCTCCACATCTGAAGCGACATAGTTTTGCAGCACTTGTTTTCAATTTTTCTCTCACCAAATCCAAAATCTTTCGCTCGTCCCGATTGAAAACTGTTGCTGTTCCTCCCTGTTCGCTGCCCGTTTTCAACTGATTGTGTGACGTTGAATCTGGATATTATTTTGGGCCACTGTAGAATGTCGTCAACTAATTTTCCAATTTCGCGCACAGATTTTCCAGTACGTTTCTTACAGAGCTCTCACAATAGAAAATATTTTTCTGTTACTTTACAAGTTTGTTTGAAAATAAAACTTGAGAATTTTTTTTTTTTCGTTTTTACCTTAAGGAAAAAGTTGGCAAACTCTAAACTTTTGCCTGAAAAGACGGTTTAATATATCTTAAAATTATAATTAATAATATAAAAACAATTTTAAAAATATCATTAGTATGAAGATAAATAAAACGAAGTTGGTTTCAATTTATTTATTTTTTTTTTTGTTCATTATGAGAGATACTCTTAAGGTGAAAGTTTAAGGCAATAGGTAAAGGCAAAATTTGTTTGGGTCCAGTAGCACTATTCCGGCTTTCCCTGGGAATAGGGAATTGGGAAAAATATTTTCATAGCATTTTTGTAAAAATTGTATTTTTCTGGCCTACTGAGGGAACAAGTTTGGTGTTAATATTTTCGAAACAAAGTTAAATGGGAAAATATTTTTCCCTATAAAAATTTTGTGGAACAAAAGTTTCCCAATTAACTCTGTTTTGAAAATTTTTGCACTAAATTTGTTCTTTCAGTAGGCCAGAAAAATATAATTTTAACAAAAATGCTATGAAAATATTTTTCCCAATTCCCTATTCCCAGGGAAAGCCAGAATAGGGCCACAGGTCGAAATTACATATTTTAAAATGACATTTTTTAAAACGACATTTCTCAAAACTGCATATTTCAAAACTGCATAAGGTACAAAACGGCATAAGGTACAAAATTGCATTTTTCAAAACTATGCATATTTCAAAACGGCATAAGGTACAAAACGGCATAAGGTACAAAATTGCATTTTTCAAAACTGCATATTTCTAAACTGCATAAGGTACAAAAGGACATAGGTACAAAACGGCATTTTTCAAAACTGCATTTTTCAAAACGGCATTTTTCTAAACTGCATTTTTTAAAAAGACATTTTACAAAATGGCATTTTTTAAAACGGCATTTTTCAAAATTGCATGTTTCAAAACGACATAGGTACAAAACGGCATTTTTCAAAACGGCATTTCTTAAAACGACATTTTTTAAAAAGACATTTTTCAAAACGGCATTTTTCAAAATTTCATTTTTCGAAACGACATAGATAGAAAAATTTAGGTGAAGGAGAATATCATATGCATACTAAATCTTTAAATAATTTCTAATTTCCATGAAGGTCCTTTCTTATAACATACCTATACTAAACCTAAACATGTGAAATTAAATCTAACTAGACTAAGAAATAGTCAAGTTCCTTTTCATTTGACTTTATCCTAGAATTTAATCCAAGAATCGTTCACAAATGTTCAAAAATTTCATTCATCTCAAATTTCATCGTGTAATAAATAACCGTACCTGTTGGTCCATATTCCAGAAATTAATGAAAAGATAATTCTAGATTCATAATCGATTAAAATATTTCATTCTGTCTTGTGCAGTTTTGAAAAATGCAGTTTTGTACCTATGCCGTTTTGAAATATGCAGTTTTAAAAAATGCTATTTTGGAAAATGCCGTTTTGAAAAATGCCATTTTGTACCTATGCCGTTTTGAGAAATGCAGTTTTAAAAAATGCCATTCTGAAAAATGTCGTTTTAAAATATGTTGTTTAGAAAAATGCTGTTTTGAAAAATGCTCTTTTAACCCTTATGCCGTTTTGAAATATGCAGTTTTGAAAAATGCAATTTTGTACATTATGCCGTTTCGTACCTTATGCAGTTTTTAAATATGGCGTTTTGAGAAATGCAATTTTAAAATATGCAGTTATGAACGGATCCCAATTTTTTTCTATTGTGAGAGCTCTGTTATTAATTTTTATTTGGCGTTCTTTCTTGTTAGTTGCTTTTCTAACCCCGGCCGAACGCCTCGCAATCGTAACTTTTTAGTTTGTATACGCCTGTATTCAAGAAAGTGGTTATAAATATAAAGGAGGACCAACTCGATATTACAATATGAAATATAATTTCTTATGTAAATGATTTAAAAACAAATCAAGGCTACATAATAAAAGTGTATAATCATTTTCGTTGCAAAAAAATATTGATAATAAAAAAAATAATTTAATCTAATAAAAAACAGCAAAATAAGTTCTATAATCCTTATATTTTATAAATTTTTCTCAAAAATCAGTGTGTATGAACATTTTCGTTACTGACTGTATATTTGAATTTTTGACGTTTGTCGCATTTTTGTGGGCGCGTTTCATTCGATACTGATCTATGAAGTAATTATATATCTAGCTATAGCTAAATATAAGAATAATTTTAGAAGAGTATACCAATGTGTGGTTCTAGGCATATTTTGAGTGCGGAGAATAAAATGTTAAAAATATTTTTTAACCCTTAAATACAATATCGACTCATCACCTATTCAAAACGATTACAGATAAATTAACGTTGGATGCTGGAACCCATCTGTTATGCCACTTCTGTAATTTGATGAAATATACAAAAAAACTTGATGCAAAATTAATGGAAATTAAACGGCTCAGAAACAACACTGGAACTAGAAATTAGACAATTACGATTTGTATTTAAACCAATTTAATAAAATTATTCTACGTAAAGTTGTCCTTTTGGCCAGTAGAGTAGTGTTTTGGAAAATTGTAATTTTAAGATTTGGCAGATTTTTAATTTTATCTCATAAAGAACTAAATGAAATAAAACTTAATATTAAACGGACTCCGACGAAAAATTAAACTCAGAAATAATGCTGGAAACACATGTGCGGAATTCTGCACTTCCAGCATACATGTATAACGCATGCCATGCAGAATTATGCACGTCGTCTCTATTTCTAATTTGATTGTACATCAGTCGTTGTTGACAACATGATTAAAACTAAAACTAAAAATCTTCGCTAACTTCATGCTACAGTACATTTATGGTTGTTGTTTTCCACTTTTGATACTAAATTTTGTCAACAAAATGAACATCGTTTGACAGATTGTTAACTAACAGAAAAAATCACAACACTCCGATTGATAGCTTGCTCTAACTTTAAAAAAATAATACCGCACACAATTGTCAAAAAAAGTATGTTCATGTGTTTTACGTACAGGGGCTGTAGGTTGTATCATCACTTCGAATCGAAATTCGAAAAAAGTCGAATGGCGGTATATTGTATCATTTTCGAATCGCGATAAATGATAAAGTTCATCGTTTAAAACCAAAGTAATAGTAAATGTAGCTGACATTTCATTCTAGAAAAAGATTAAAAAACGATAAAAGTCGAAAATGATACAACTTTCACTTTTTCGATTCGACTTTCGTTTTTTTCCGATTCGAAGTGATGATACAATATAACGCCCCAGATATGTATGCCGCCCCGGTGGTAAAGTGGTCAGCATGCTTGCTCCAGCGAACGGAGGTCCCAGGTTCAATTCCCGGTGGTGACAAGGAAACAAATTCACGGCTGGTTTAGGATCAATGAACTAAGCACTCATTATCCGAAATGAAAATATGATTATGAAACCTCATTTGAGGCGGCCAAATCCCTTGATGGGATATAGTGCCAGAGAGAGAGAGATATGTATGCGGCGCTGCACGCGGAAAATCTGCACATCTGTTTTCAGCATAAGATATATTTACGTCGAAAGTGATGACAGATTATGAAAGAAAAATAAATTGCATGCTTTGTTTGCTTTTATTAAAGTTTTGTTTCAACCGATCAAAGTGAAACAAATCGCTTGATTTGTAGTTTGATTACAAATGTCATTCCTATTCGACTCACCCCGATTCTGAAGTATAGGCACTGACTGAAAAATGGTCTTAGGTAAAACTTTTCGTTTTTTTTTAAGTTTAGTCTTAATTATCAGGGGTGCTATTTTGAATTTTTTTCGATTTCGTAAAATACTAAATCGTAAATTCGATCCGCCGCGAATATTCCTTTTATTTTTTTTTTTTGTTTTTGTAACTATTGCCAAATTCTTTATTCTTGAATCTTTCTTTATACGAAACTAACAAGAAGTGTGAAATTCTTAAAAACTATAAAAAAAAATTTAACTTAAGCCTTAACCTATGTTAATACTTAATATCATTATGCATTATTATTATTAAATTATTGGTACTTAATTTTAGAGTGTTAGGTCAACATGCGAGAAATTATTAGATTATATTTCTCAGTTAATTAAATCTAGAGGATCTGTTCTGCGAAGCCGTCCATATTTCGGTTGCCTTAGTAGTTCTCTAGCTAATTCGTTAGGGTGTGATTCCAGTTTCAGTTGGTATTTTAGACTGCATGATTTAATTGTCTCTTTAACAGTTTTGATTCCTAGGTCTCTATGGATGTTACTGTTTCGAAATACCATGGGGCATTTGTAATGCTACGAAGTATCTTAGCTTGGGTTCTTTGTACGATATCTATATTTGATGCACTAGTTGAGCCGCATAGTTGTATACCATATGTCCATATGAGGATTAGGAGATATGGGGATTAGGAGAGAGCAGTCTAGAGAGAGTTTCGATTTTCTTCCGATCATCCAGTACATTTTAGAACATTTTATTTTTAATTGATTGCGTTTTGTTTCAATGTGCTTTTTCCATGTCAATCTTCTATCGAAATGAAGACCGAGATATTTTACGTTTGTTTGTTGAGGAATTGTGATATTGTTTAATTTTACTGCTGGACATGTACGTTTATTTAGTGTGAATGTTACATGTGTTGATTTACATTCATTATTCGTCCTTATCCGCCGTTTTTAACCAATCTTCTATTTGTGTAAATGTTCTTGTAATTCTCTCGATGCTGTTTGAGGATTTTTGTGTGAAAATAATATAGCTGTGCCATCAGCAAAAGTTGAAGTGACGATTTTTTCAGATATTGGTTCCTATTATGAAACTTTTTTCGTCACCTATAGGGCAGTCGAATTTTGACATTTGATTTTCGTAAAATTCAATTTCGCCTTTTTTTGGGTTCATAATAAGGCGGATATACGATTTTCGAATTTTACGAAAGCAAAAAAATTTCATAATACGAATTTTCGTGGCGGATCTAATTTTATGAAATCGAAAATTTTTCATAATATTCCTCCAGACTTTTCGTATTATGCGCGTACTTGCGTAGACTATTTTTCAGTCAGTGGCTGTGCTTCAGAATCGGAGTGACCACTATCTCCCAAAGTAAGACCACATTTATAATTGATCATAGTAGGTAATGGTAACAAACTTCTTGTCAGGCCTGACGAATGCAATAACCGGGCAATTAATTATTAAATTCACGAACTAAGCTAAGCCTTCGAAAAAATTTATATAATTTTTATTTATTATATTCAAAATATAACAAAACAATAAAACTAATTACGAATATACATAAATAAATAAAATATTGTGCCATTTTAATTCATTTACTATAATAATAAACGAAATAGCTCAGTAAATAAATCAGTTTTTAAATTCAATAATAATTATTCTACAATAAATAAAAGCATTTTTTTAAATAATTAATTAGTACCAATTTTATTTGTCCGCATTATAAAAAATATAATAATAAATACTATACAAACTTAATATAACATAAGTAACAATATTTTAAATTTAATATACATAATTAAATAACGCAAATTTATTAAGCGCTTTTTTATAAACCATACGTGAATGATGAAATAAATATTTTTTTATATAATAAAAAACAAGAAATTTAGGCGATTAACATAAAAATTTATTAATAAATTTTATTATTTATGTGTGAATTGGATGGGCCAATATATAAAGGCTAGACAGTCACAAATATTCAATATTATCAGTGACTCGTTGGCTCACCCTGTATTTAATTTACCAAAGTTTATTTTTATGATATAATTTTGTTTCTATTAATTAAGCTTAGTTTGGACGAATTACAACAAAATTAAAAAAAAAAAAATAACCTACAAGACTAAATTGGGTTAAAAAGAATTTTTTTGTATAATTTTATTTAATTATAAAATAAATAAAATATAAAAAAACATTTAAAATAGAATATATTATACTATTATAAATATTAATACAATTTATTTCTTTATATAAAACTATTAATTTAATTAATCTCCATAATAAAAATACTTAATAAACACAAAATTTACGAAATGAAATAATTTAATTTAATTATTGATTATTATTATTATTAATTTTGAAAAATATGAAAACCAGATAATATAAACAAAACTTTTCATATTGAATTATTAATATTATTATTACTATATTATTATATTTATATATTATTATTATATTATATATTATAGAAGTCAATTAGATGAGTATTTTTTATTATTTTCAAAACAAAAAAACAGAAAAAAAAACAATTTAAAATATTAAAAAATAATTTAAAAAAATATAATTACATATTTGTTTTAATTGATTGTAATATCAATTTTTGCTCGTATCTTTGAATCCATTCATCTATTTATTTATTTGTAACTGTTCAATCAAAAATTGCACTCAAAAAACATAGTTGTACAAAATGCCGAACGATCGTAAAGTTAAGGAAGTGATAAATATTGTTGATGAGATATGGATGGTGGAGATATTTCTCTGGATCAGATAGTTGCTAAGTTGAAAACAGTGTTGGAAGTAGAGATTGTAGATGATGAAATAGAGGTTTTACCCGATCAAAGTGAGCAGATACATAAAATATTCGAATTATTAAGTGAAATTAAGCAGTCGAAAATGAAAATGAATAAAAAAGAGATGGCCGAAGCAAAGATTTTGATATTATGAAGCCGATAGCGGTCTTTGGTGGAAAGGGATATTTTAACAAATGCTATCAACAACTAAGTGATGATGATCAAGTGTTGAACAAATACAAGTGTTTCGAAATCGGTAAATTCAGGGGCGACATGTTGTAACATCATGTTTTCGATATTTTATTGAAATTTTTGTTCTAATTCTTTTTGTGTTTAATGGTGCATTTAAAATTTAACACATTTTAATAACAGTAAAAATCCTCTAAGACGGAAACTGAATGAGTACACAGAAAACAAGAATTCAGGATTATTTGACAAAAATTTGCAGAAAATGTAATCTTTTAATCTTTAATGGAATAAACAAATGTGAATGGAATTTAATACATACAATAAGAATAAATGGATTCTGAAGTCGAATACTAAGCTAAGAACTAGAGATTTAATTATTTTCTTCGCATAAAAAACCTGTGTTTACCGTTTGGTCGTAAAATTTAAAATGATTACCAACTGTATAAACATCAATAAACACAAAATAAACGGTTTGCTGGTTGAGCCATATGATTGGAAGTTTGATTGTTCAAAAGAGTACAGAAGTAAGTTGAATCTTTTTGCTTTAAGCGGAAATCCAGTTGTTCTCACGGTATTTGAGGATACTGGTGAAAATCGAGAAAAAATGATAGACTTGAGTTGATTTCCCAAATTTAGATAATGAACCATCTAAGAATTAGGGTTCTTCAAACTCAGTGCAAGATGAGGTAATAAAAGTTCGTGAACAGGGTCGAGAAGGTACACAGAAATTAAAGGCAGAAGCCATATTAGAACAAAACTGAAAGAGAATGTTATGTTCGTTAAGAGCATTCTAGTCAAATCTTAAACCGGTAGGCAAACAAGAAGGTTGGAAAAAAGAACATAACGTTTCGAAGATTGCAAGTTAGATTTAAGAGTGCTTTTTCACCTCCGGCTTTCTATATCCAGCTTTTGAAGAGTAGTGGAAACTACCTAAAAGGTATCTAGGTTAATATTAGTGCCACGATTTTCTAATGTCACTTTATGCCCATCAGTTGAACAGGTACTTAGAACTTGCATGAAACTGAGGAATTCAAAATTGGACCACGACCCGGGATCGTTCTTGTATCTCCTTTAACAATTTGCTTTCACCCAGGAGTTGCTTTGCTTTCTGTCTTCGTGTAGTGCCAGCGATCAAAAAATAAAAACAGGAGATAGGATAAATAAAACGACCAATTTGCAAAATAGAAATAAATTCATTTTAATTTGATTAATTTAGGTAGTTAATGCTGATCTAAATATGAATATTTTTTCCGTAGCTTTTCACGCTTTTCTTTTTTCTGTCGCTTCCACGGTTTACCGCCCAGCATATTAATACTTTGCGTTGAACCCGCTGTACTAGCACCACTGCTCGCCGCAGATCCATCTGTGCTATTGGAAATTTCGGCAATACGAATGTGAGGAAAATGTGTTCGTCCCTTAATTTGGGGCATATTACTATTATGTTGAAAAAATTGTTTATCTAAATCATGAGAACTAGTACCGGTGGCCACCCGCATTGCACGTTGCTCGCGTGGCGGTAATTTATTAGCATCGCCCTCATGTCGTACTCGTTCTGGAAACTGATGAAATTCACTTTGCTGTACGCCAGGCGGTGCATGACAGTACAATAGTCTTCCATTGACGTAATCTTTGAGAACATAACGTGATGAGCGAGATTGATCCGGTTGACCATTTGAAGTCATGAAACCGCGATTATATCCATATGAAAGAAGTAGCTCTTCCGAATACGGCGGTCGATCAGGATCTTCACCTTCTAGAGGTTTTGCAATCATAATCCCATACTTATCTTCTAGGACGTGGCGTGGAATTTGCGCACAAACCAAATTGATTGGTGGTACATGATCTCGCATCTGATCGATTGGTAGGATCCCATTCAGAATCATGTCAGCTTTAGTCAACACAAACGAGGGCATTACCAAACCAGGACAGTCGCATAGCAATAAATCGTTATCACAGAAAATTGTTTGGAAATGTTTCGTTTTACCGGGTGTAGCTGAAACGCTTACCTTTTTTACGGTAATTAGAGAATTTATTGTACTCGATTTACCGACATTTGGATAACCAACTAGGCCGATGGTACTTATCCCTTCAGTGACTTTTCGCCCTCTGTGCAGGGATTTAAAAAAGTCCAGTAGTTCCTCACGTGTTAATATTTTTGCTGAATTTTTGCCAGATGGAGAGCACTCTGCTTTAATTCCAAATCTAGACTCAAGCTTGTCCATAAGTTGTTCTGTTTTTTCGCAGAAATCTTTTATTTCGTCTACTGACTGCTTAACTTCCTCCATTGATAAAGGTGTTTTGGCCTCGATTTCTTCTTCACTGTTTTCGTTATCGTCGTCAGAGTCTTCGTCACCTTCCTTCTCATCTCTTTCCTCGATTTCTTTAAGCGCCTTCAACTCCTCGTTCGCCAAAAGTGCCGAAAAGAATACAACACAAACATTTTCCTTATCAAAATATTCTGCCCAAATTTCCCGCTGTCTATCGCTTAAAAAGTCTGCCTTATTGGCCAAAATCACATTAAGTTTATTCGAATCACACTCTTTAACGTAGCTTTCTAAATCCTCACTCCGAAACTGTAATGGATTACGAGCATCGACAATTTGTATAATAACATCACTGCGCTCTATGACGCGCCACAATTGTCTCCAGAATTCCAAATTTTTTTCATAAGGTGTTAATAGCATACCATCTTTTTCTTGGAGCATGGCTAAACCACGTCGCCACTCTAGAAACGAGTTTTTCTCATTCGCCTCAAGCTCTTGTGGCGTTGTATTCGGTGTCCATTTCGGCCGTCGAGGAATTTTCAATAAATTTTTCTTATCCGTCTGTTTCTTCACAATTTCTATTTCTTCACTTCGAGTAAGAAGGCCTGCATTGCTATTGGGATTGACAAATGAAATATTTAACTTCTCCGCCTGAAATTCGGTACCAGCTAATTCGGCAGTACGTAAAAATTCTTGGAAAGACGATTCTTCTGTAACAGATTGTAAATTTAAACGACCCCAATCATATCCATCTTGAAGCTCTGTTGTGTGCAACTGAAAAATAAATTTTATCAAAACATAACCTCAAAAATAATAAATATTGGTTGTTACCATGGAGTCATTATCCACTGTCTTTCGAGTGTGAGACCCATGCCCAAACCGATCTTTGATTAGCGATCGGCCTAAATTTGAACCAGATTTTGATTTTTTACCCATTTTACACGATTGATTGTGCAGAACACAATTTCACATGTGAATAGCAATGGATGACAGTAAATGATTTTGACAGATTAAAAAACTGTACATTCACAATAGATAGGTTTATTAACTCATATCAGTACAGTTGTTTGTTGAAACAAGTTTCAATTTTTTGGTTAGTTGAATGAAATTCATTTAACACGGCAAGGATTTGTTCAACGATGTAAATGTAGGAGAGCATCGGAAATTTTGTGCTAATGCGTTCTAGAATGAAAATGTTTATCAAAATTGTTATTATTAGTTACTTAAATAAATTAATAAATTTGTTTAAAGAGTATCAATGTCTAACAACTAGAGTCAGGGGTAGAGTAGGGGGAGGGAGGGGGGGAGGTCGAACACAGGCTCTGGTGTGGTACGAATCTGTCACCATTTAAAAAATGCAAATTAAATTTAAATTTTGTGAGAACATGTAAAAAATAATATGCGCAATAAGTAAATTTTTGGTTGTTATTAAAGAGTGGCGGGACGAAACTGGATTAAAGAATTATGTACTTACTAATTAATATTTTTATAAATGCGCTATTTTTTAGTTGATATCTACTTTTATTAGACCATGACACACATTTTGCCACTTCCGGTGTGAACAGTTTACCAATATTCCATTTAACGAACTTAATGTGACTGTCGTGATATTTGTTATCATCACCATCCTCTAAAATACTCCTGACGCGTTGAGTGACTAGGTCACTATTGGATACTGCTTTATCGAATTCGATTAGCTCCTCGATGGTTTTTACTGGTAGCGTTGGTAGAATGATCAATATTTTATGGTTGCATAGAAGCGCTTTGTTACATTTTTCATTAGTTTTTTTAACCGATTCTGCCAATTCATGCAATGCTGTTAATTGTTTTAGCGCATTAGTCCAAACTGATTCGGTTGCAGCTAATTTATTTTCTATATTTTGGATTTTAATTAGAATATTCGACGAAACGGTTACTCTTTGATTAATGTCCGAATTTTTCAATTCTTGAGATGGTTCAACAAATCCGGCATTGTTCAACGTTGATTCAGTAAATTTTTCATATGCAATTTCAGATGTTGATTTTTTTCGCCGTTTCAACAAAGGGCTATCTATAGATTCCTCGTCTCTCTCAATACTTTTTACACTATAAAAATTCTTTAGAACAGAATTGCATAAATCATTTGAATCACTTAGCACTTGCTGTTTTTTCATCACAATTTTATAATAATTTGGTATTTTAAAATTATATGTATACATATATTAATAATTTATCGAAAAATATATGTACAGCATCGGGTGCCGTAGCGGGCTAAGGTTTGGCGTAGGCGTTAACTGATTGTGAATTTGTCGAACTGTCAACAATCGTAAACATAACCAATTTCCAATGTATGTATGTACATAGTAGAACATTTTAAAACTATTAAAAAAAATGAAAAGAAAACAGAAATCTATTAAAAATAAGCACCGAAATGTTAAAATTATTAAATTGGATGAAAATATAAACACCCCCGAAGGTATGTACATTTTAGTTTTGGTTCCTGCCCATTACTAAGTTATTTCCATTGTAGATGAGTATAAATTAGTTAACGAAATCTCATTAAATACTCAGCAAAGTAACGATATCGTTAATGCGCTCGATGCCATAGAGCATCGGCTACAAACATCCGAAAATGTGTGGAAACTGTTCTTTCACAAATTGCTTGAGATAAGGACCAATTTAGAATCACAAGGACCTCTACAGCAAAAGAATTTTAGTCCTATAAAATATGAAGTAAAATATGACGTACCATCATTAGAAAATAACAGTGATTCCGAAAATAGCATAAGCGAACAAACCGACTTCCCAAATTTTCCAATTACCAATGTCGATGATTTCAAATATATAAACCAAATCTGCTGCTCCAACGTTGAATGGGAACAGAAATTACAAGAGCATTTTCTAAAATTATCATCGGAACAGCTGGCACTTTTAAAATGGTGTGAAACCAACCTCAGCCTATTTCTAACGGACTCGGTAGCAAACCACTTCAGTTGGAATGGTAGTAAATGTACCCCAATAATTAAACAACCCGTATATAGGACAAAAACTATAAAAATACTAATAGATTGTGCCAAAATTAAATATGAAATGAGTCCCAAGTCTGATATAGAACAATGCATTCGATGGTGGTTTGCTCGAACGTCTCTTCGAACTGCCATAGAAAATTCCAAGGCATTAATTTGAAGTCTGCCATCTGTTGTCGAGCACACTATACTATTTTTGACGTTTTGATTGTCAAATTCGTTTTCGAGAAATTTTATACAAAACACGTCACAAGAATTAAAATATATTAAATTATTAGAAAAATGGTAATTAATAAATATAATATTCGTTTATAAATTAATATCTGCTATCTTATTATTTATACAGAGCGCAATTTTTAATTTTCAAAGTTTACTATCGGTGATACTGCTGTTGATATGTACTTGTGCATACCTAAGATCTTTATTTCCCAGCATTATCGACAGAAATAAAGTTGGGTAAATAAAAATATTAAATGTATTAATTAACATTATGTTTAAAGTACGATTTATGACATTTTAGTGTAATGGGAACGTTTTGGAAGTTGGCACGAATTGGTGAACGAAAATCTCCATACGTAGCCGTTGCATGTATTCTGATGGCAGGGCAGATTTTGTTTTGGACGTAGTTAACGAATTCAGGATGTGATTTAAATTAAATTAATTATAATTCAGTTTATCTTAAGCTGTCTTGTTACTAATCCTATGTATGTATAAGAAATTTCCAATTATATTTGTATTTTGTGAATAAATTTATTGTTTTTTATTGATGAAATTATAATTTGGTGTATTATTGAGTTTATTTGATAAATTTCGTCATAGTACAATATCAAATTCCCCGCTTTTATGCTGTAATTCGGCCAGCAGGCATTCGATCAAACAAATTTCAAAAATTTTGGAATGACCACCAACTTCATACCGTAATCATTCATAAAATCACAAAACATAAAAAATTTACACTACGCTAATTTTATTTTTATTAATTAAATCGTTTAAATACTACATATATAAATTAATTTATTATCCAGTTCGATGTATTATTAATTGAATTACGTATTTACAAATTAATTACTAAAATAATTTATAAAATACGGTACAAATAACAAAAAATATATTGTTAGGTTATGTTTTGCAAAAATTGCGATATTTTAATTAATTTTTCCATTTTTTCTTCGTAGATTTGTATTTTTAGATCTGAGCAAAGCTCGAAATACACTAGAAGCACATAGCCAAAAATAAAATATAAATAAAGCATGTCTTATATAAGTGACCTTTCTATAGCTGTAATCTGCTCATCGAACATGAACCGATCGATGGAAGCACACGCATTTCTGGCTAAAAAAAAATTTAAAGTGAAGTCTTTTGGTACAGGCGACAAAGTTAAATTACCCGGCACAGCTGCGGATAGACCTAACGTATATGAATTTGGAGTACCATACGATGACATATACAATGATTTAACAAACAAGGATAAACAATAGTAAAATTAATTTAATATTACAGTTTCGGAGAAAATCTGAAGAAATTTCGAATCAGTTGGAATATATTTTACGTATTCCGAATATGCCTTATTAATTGATAAAAAAATTTAATTTTTAGGTTTTATCTCTTGTAGGGGAAGAATGATTTTTATGGCATACGTCATATATTGTACACTTTCGTAAATGTGTGCACAATGTAAATCGCCCGAATGACGACTGCCAGGTATAGTAATGAAATTTGTTTTGTACACAGGCCCAACATTTCTTCAATGTTGTACACAATTTTAAATTTGACTAAATTAACTATTTTTTTTGGTAAGATTTACAAAATATAAATTTGCTAAAATATGTACAAATGAATTGTTTCATTTTAGCAACATAATCGTTTTTAGGATCCTCCTACTATTTCGTCTACTTGGGATGCTTTGGTATTGTGTAAATTTGCCTCTGAATAGTATGTATAGTCAAAGGATTGCACAGAAAGGGAAAGTGGATATGCTCAAATACGCTCGGATGAAGCGGAAATATGCTCGGAGAACCATTTAGAAGTTCGGTTACTTTTTATTCAGTCAATCGAACCACCTACTAATGACACTCAAAACTGTCCCAAGCCCAAATGATAGACCATTACAATCAATTTTTATTCGTCGTGAATATATCAGGCTGATTTAATCAACGTTTGAGTTAAAGTCGGTATTATTGTTAGTAGAGTAACAAGGACAGCATTTTATTTTTTTAGATCATGTCTCAATAGAAGGCCATTAGTTTAAATAAAATTCTAATCGGAGAGGTCTTTATTCAAATTTAACTAGAGCTGAAGTTCGCGGTTTTTTATTCCTAGACTCGAATGGTGGCAAAGAACTCTGCGGTACAACCGCAAGTTCTTAATTTGATTTGAAATTATAAATAGCGCGGGCGGAAAAACCGAGTAACAAGTATTGAGTACAGAAAATGTCTCCCAAATTTGAACCTAAGCAACCCATATGAAGATTTAAGTTGGAATTCTGGTGGTTTGTTGATTAATGACCATAACATATGTATCTCGTAAGCAGTTAAAAATGCCTTTTATACGCTAAAGATAAATCGATCATTCTCAATGTCAATCCTACTTAACGTGCTTTTCTTTAGTCCAATGATCGACGTTCCCAAATTTTCCACGTACTGGTACGTATTTCTGAGATTTTTCACCAGCTGCTTTATATTCGTCGAATGTTCTCTTAGATTCGTCGCAAACAAATGCGTTGAAAAAAATATTAAATTCAATCTAAAAGTGTCAGCAACCTTACCTTCAAATCAGTGTTTGTATTTTGGGGGGAAGGTGGGCCAACACATCAAATTTGATTTACTAGAAAATTTTTATAACAATGTTGGTAGAAATGCATTTCATTGTATCCCTGTAATTTATTGCCTAAATAAGCCTTCTATTGTGTCGGTTATAATATATTTTGATACGCTGATATTTTAATTTCAGATATTGCGGTATTGATTTCGTAACTTTCATGTCTTACAGGTTTTTTCAGATTTTCTTCGACAGTTTAACTTTAATAAATTTGACTGTCTACTAAAATTATGTTGTATTTTTGTAAAATTTCTTCAGTTACACACAAAATGGTCTGCTTCACATGTTAGATAGAAATCGCAGAATAAAACGGGCTCCAGAAAAGTTTCAACACTGTAAGGAACGTTTTGATATAATTGTGACCGCCGAGGAACGTGTATACGATCAAGTAATTAAATCGTTTCTTACAATATACTACAATATATTCATGTTCTTTTTATCGCTCAGGTTATCGAATTCATGGAATCACGACCACCAATCTACAATCAACCCGTTCATATAGTGAATGTCGATATACAGGACAACCACGAGGAGGCGACAATAGGTGCATTTTTAATTACAGATATGATAGCGCTGGTAATTTTAAAAATTTTCTTTTAGTTTAATCAAATTTTGAAATTACAAAATAAATATTTTATACTGTACATATCTTAAATAGCTGTGTTGTTCTGATTCCATATAAAATATTCCCACAAAATTGTAAATAAGTGATCGTCCTGTGGTTTATTTAAGGCCGCATTTGTCGTGTCTCTCAAACTACAAAATCGTTATATTATAAACTCCGATAGCGGGCCCACAATACAAAAGTCCACTAAATGTATTCTCATTTTCCTATTTCTTCCAGATGGCGCAGAGTGATGATCTGGACAATGACATCGACGAAATGCTTCACGACTTCGAAGCGAAAAATCAAAGGCCGATACTCCATTGTGTCTTGTTTTATTAATTGTCAGTTAAGAATAATAAAAAGAAAATTATAAATAATTTAGACTTATTAAAATATGAAATAATTATACCTAATTTTTATTTTATCTTACAAGCTACATTTTTTACTTGTTACTTTTATTAATTCTAAATTTTTATCCGTTTTAAAAATTAAACAATACATAAATAGCTAGTTTGCATATATGTATGTAAAATTAAACCTTAAAAATTAAGCAAATTATTCAAATTTTATTTTTTATCAATACTGTTTAATTTAATAATTGTTCAATTTATAATTTACTGCATAACCCAAATTACATTGTATAAAGATTGATTAAAATTATATTAATTTTCGAATTTTACTTTAAAAAAATTTCCCATGCCGGGAATCGAACCCGGGCCTTCTGGGTGAAAGCCAGATATCCTAGCCACTAGACAACATGGGACATGTTGATTGTCGTAGTAAAACATAATATAGACGCTCCAACAAACTTACTCCTTCACATTTAAGATTTTTGTTTCATTACGGTTTTGAATTCAGTTCAAAACGAATTAGGTAAAGGGTTTGCTGCGCTTCACTCTGTTTAAAAATAACATTACGTAATAAATAATTCTCATCATACATTAAAATATTGTGCCGAAACCCGGGATTGAACCGGGGACCTTTAGATCTTCAGTCTAACGCTCTCCCAACTGAGCTATTTCGGCTTATGGTCTAATATGCATTAATGTATTTTATAACGTTACAGCAAAAACAATATTACTACTGAAAAATTTATTAACATTTTTCAAAAAAATTTTTTTCTAACAGTAGAAAATGCAGTAAAAATGAGGACAATTTTGTTATTCAATAATTTAGCCACTGTTTCAGCAGAAACTATTCGACGACCATTGGAGGAAGTTGGAATGAAGAGCTACGTAAAAACGAAAAAACCACTCCTTACAAAACGGCACCGGCAGTTCGGCTCAATTTTGCAAAAAAAAAAAAAAACGACGGTTTCTCAATGGGCTAAAGTAATATGGTTAGATGTGTCCAAAATTAATCGATTTGGCTCCGACGGTCGAAAGTGAACCTGGCGGAAGCCTGGAGCTATTTTATTACCACATACTGTAAATGAAACAATGAAATTTGGAGGTGGTTCCATAATGGTATGGGGGTGCATGATGGCTCACAATATTGGCCAGATAAAAAAAATCGAGGGTAGAATGACGTCCGCCTCCTACATACAATTAATTTTTGGAAGAAAATCTTATTGAGTTCGTGAGAAAATGGCAGTATAACATAGGGGGAATTGCTTTTTTATAAAGATCGACCCCAAGCATACCGCTCAAATTAAGAAAAAATGTCTGGAGGATAAAGGGTTAGTAATGTTGGAGTGGCCACCTCAAACCCCCGACGTAAATCCTGTAAAGCATCTCTGGTGCGAGCTTAAGAGATCTCTTGCAGATATTTCAGACACACCGCCTACTGTAGACGATCTTTGAGATAGAGTTCAGTTAAAATGGCGAGGCTTTCAGCCGAAACCATACAAAGTATGCCTAATAGAACTACTGCAGTTTTGAAAACTAAAGGAGGCTATACCAAATATTAAATTAAGATTAAAGGCTGGTCACAAAATTGATCACTTCCATGAAATAAATTTTTAATTAATTATTTACATATGTGATGTCAAAATTAATTGTTTTATTTTATTTTTTAAATAAATTATTAAATATACAGTTGAATTAGAAAAGGAAACTTGGATAGACTATGCGAGGACATTGCAAAAATGATTCGATTATCGATGTATCATTCATGAAACTTGTGTGTGTATGCTAATGATATTTTGAGGCCAGAAACCGGTCACAAAGGAGTTCATGTATGTATTGTAAATATATAACATGTACTTACAGGCGTTATTATTATTTGTTATTAACAGATTTTTTTTTCTTTATTTTTTTTAATTTTTTTTTTTTGTTTTTTTTTATTTATTTGGTTTATAATTTGTTTACTTAAATTAATTTCCTCTGTAACTAATAAAAATGCATGATGAAAATTCCAAATAATATAAATAAAATATTTTTTGTAGAATCGTTTAAAAGGGGGAGACCTCATATGTGTTACGGTATGGCAAAGGGAAAATGGTTTTTAATTTTTATTTTCGTTTTTAATTACAAGTAAATGCTTCATGTGATATCCCTCAGCCTTTTTATGTTGACTCTTTTATAGATTGCTTACTGCTGGCGCTATTTTCTGTAAAATAATCTCTCTGGCTCAATAATATTTCTCGAAACAGGTTCGCAATTACATGGGAACGTCAGACTCGAATATCGATTGATTTTAGTTCTAAATCCTATTCAACTTGCTCAGGCACCAATTATGTAAGAAGCCTTCCACGTGGTCCTATCTTCTATTCGTGCCGTCACCTCACGTAAACCTTGATTTTTTTGATTGATTGAGATGTGCGGAATTGTCTCAGTAATCTGTTTCTAGACAGTATACTGCGGAAGATGCATAAAATAATTTTGGGTACGAATTGGGCTGAATTGGAATTCGAGCAAACTTTAGTTTTGGGAGAGCTGAATTTGACTTGGTCATCTCTTAGTGGGTTATGGTCAAGTTTGGTTCAGCAATGGTGAATGTAGGAACTAGATATTTATTTGTCTGATTATTTTCAAATTTATTTTGAAGAAAAATCTAGAACTTCATCCAGGATTTATGTTGCAATCTCGATTCAGCTCAATATACCAGGTTTAAACATAATTAGTTAAAAAATTGCCTAGCCTGGCCGAATTCCAGAACTTTCTAAAATCAGGTCAAGTTGCATTCAGAATGGTCGAACTGTTTGACCACAAAAAAGACACGTTAAAACCCCAATACAAGTTGACCTTAGTTTATTAAAACCCTAGTCCAGCGCTATAAACTAAAACGGATAATTATTATCGGTTAGATAACGATCGGTTAGGTAACGACCTCATTATATCCGAATCTCAAAATATCGTCAAATTCAGCTTTGTGCACCGAATTTGACCATCATTTGTTGAAAGATGGCCTAGTTGAGCATTTTTTATAGTGTCAATCCAATTCTGCATACCACATTTGACAGTAATTGGTTGAGGAGTGGTAAAGCTCCATTGAGCATGGCATAATATGTTCTGTGCAGTATAATTTACTTGGTTATTAAATGAATATGCGTCAGTGACCAAAATTAATAAATCATTTGAAATTAATGTTGGTGAAATAACCTAAATTTATTTGAAAAATCCAATCCGGTAGTTAATCTGGTATTGAATAATCTTGATAATTTTCCGGGATCCATTGCCTTTGGAATGCCTCACATTCTTATTTTTTTTTTTTTTTTGCTATCTCGTGGTTGCCAATTCAAGAGTTAATGGATTTTAGAGTAATTTGTAATATAATTTAAATAATTATGGTTCCAGAAATTATATTGTAAGATGTGGGACTGCAGGAGGATTAAATTAATAAATGTTTATATTATTTAGGAAGCCGGAAAATATTAATTTAGAATTAAATTTCAGGAAATCTACAGATGTAGGTGAAATAATATTACTTTGAAATATTAATTGGATGGTTCACAAGACAAACCGATCAACTCGATTTGTTGAATTTTTTTAAATTTTAATATCAACGTACTTGATTGGCTCCTAACGGTATATATTCAAAACAAATTTTTGTAATAATCAGTGTTAACACCACTAAATGACAAAATTAAAAGTAACTAAAGTTGCAATTTATGAGGAATTAAAAAAAACATTTTTGCATTTTCTCATTTTTCGCAACTTTTTGTTTTATGGAGTTATCCTTTTGGTAATTGAAACATCCAATTGTTGATTGTGTAGATTAAAATTGCGTTGTCATTGTGTTATTAATTATTGACTTTACCTAGGTGTCTGTAACCGGGCTGATTCACTCAATCAGTTTTGTTTAGGAAGCCGGAAAGCATTAATTTTGAATTAAATTTCAGGAAATTTTCAGATGTACGTGAAATAATAAAATTTTTCCCTTAGGTTGCTGATATTGAGAAGCAATTTTTGAAGACCAATACCATCATTATCCATTAAACCTATTAAGCCTTTATCCTTCCTCTAGTAGATTAGAATTGTGTTGTGCCGTACGATCGCTAGGTGTCTGAAACCGGGTCGTTCCGTCCCAAAAAAAAATACCTTTCCTATCCTTCCTATTGTTATGTGTTAACAGGCTGTAGGAATAGGCCCGGCGTTATCCGGGACCACCTGTCAAGTACTTGGTTCTACAGTCCAATCAATCAATCAATCAATCAATACTCCAAAAAATTTTGTTTCTGTTAATTATAATTGTAGATAAATTAACATTAAATATTGTAAATGGTGTGTAATTTTTAAACTTCAAATTTGAAAATAGGATAACATTATATAGTGAATAAGAACTAAAAAGTTTATCAATTATTTCTTGTAAAAGTGACATTACAAAAAAGAACACAGCCTAGTGTATTCTTAAGGTAACTGAACCAAGACAAATCGGGTTAGTCCCCTCATGATGGGAGGATTTTCTCATCCTCTACGTATGAAGGAAAGCACAAATAAGAAAAGAAGGTACTTCAGCGAAAATAACACAGGACAATGATATGTGATTGTTAAGAAACTGATAATAACCACAGTTTTAGAGGTACGGTGATCCTTATCGATAAAGATTTGGCAATGATCACCATCATATACTCGAAGAGTATAAGCTATAAGGCATTGTTAAAGACTACTAAATTACCTGCATTTCAATGGTGGAAGAGGACCATAATTTCTTAAATCTATGCAAGGACGTTATTTACAGTCACGATCTCATATTGAATAAACAGAAGGTGTTACAAAAGGATTACAAAAAGGGCAAAAAATGATGAACTTAAGCATACTTCTTTACTTATATGTTCTAACATTTGATAGGGCAAGGGGAATAAATAATAGGAAACACATTATAGCAACTGAATTTGAAAAACACTAAAAGTTCTATTATAGCAAAACCTATTGATGCAGTGATCCAATTTAACCGCCATTGCATTCGAAATTCTATAAACTTGCGAAATTGAGCAATTACTTTCTGCTGTAAGTTCAGAAATATTTTTGCATTTTTCGCCGAGCCTTATTAAATTTGAGAAAAAACGAATTCTTTTATTTTGCCAAAATTAAGTGGAATTAGTTTCTCGCTACTAAATGTCCCCCATTGAAGAATGAATTATGAGCAAATAAATATATGAAAAACACTCAAAAATCGATTACATATAGCACAATCTATTGGTGTATTGATCCAATTTAACCGCCATTGCAATTTTATAAAAATTCCCAGCTATTAGCTCAAAAAAATTTTTACATTTTTTCACCGAGAAAAATGCCAAGGGCTTAGTTAGCCTTACTAAAATTGAGTAAAACCGAATTTTTTTATTTAGCCAGAGGTGGAATTAGTTTCTCGCAAACTTCGATTATAGCAAAACGTATTGTTGCATTGATGCAATTTAGCCGTCATTTCATTCGAAATGCTATAAACTATCGAAATTGTGCAAACATTTTCAGCAGTGAGCTCAAAAATATGTTTGCATTTTTTCGCCAAGCCTTACTACATAAATTTGAGAAAAAACGAATTCTTTTATTTTGCCAGAGCTAGGTGGAATTAGTTCCTCGCTACTAAATGCCCTCCATCGAAGAAGGAATTATGAGCACATTAATTATAGAAAGCACATTATAGCAACTAGAAGCTGAATTTGAAAAATACTCAAACTTCTATTATAGCAAAACCTATTGTTGCATTGATCCAATTTAACCGTTATTGCATTCGAAATGCTATAAACTATCGAAATTGAGGCAACATTTCTGGCTCACAAATATTTTTGCATTTTTTCACCGAGAAAAATGGCAAGAGGTTAGTTAGCCTTATTAAATTTGAGAAAAAAACAAATTCTTTTTTAGACCAGAATTAGGTGGGATTAGTTTCTCGCTTCTAAATTTCCTCTATTGAAGAACAAATTGTGAGCAAATCAATTATAGCAAGCACATTATAGCAACTGGAAGCTGAATAACACTCAAAGTTCAATTATACCAAAAAATGCTCTAAACATTCGAAATTGGGGGGACAACTTCTCTTTCCCTAATTTCTTTCAAGTATCAATAAGGCCGGAATTACACTATAAAATATCTTTGACAAAGGTGTTTTATAAAACATTTAAATCAATTTTATTTGATAGTGTAAATATGCATGTTTTATAAAATTATCACTTTTATAAAATGTTTTTATCAAATTTAGCCTCATGCAGGTAAATTTGATAAATTATTTTTGACATATTGCTTATTCAAAATGGCAACCAAACACAATTGGACGGTAAAAACCAAAATAATATTAATTCAAGAATACGAGGAGAATGAATTTTTATACAACCAAAAACATAGCGAATATTTTTATGAGCTACATATTTATGTTAATAATAAAAGCGCTTAATGATGCTGCACACGCCGCTCGTTGTTGTTTCATTTTTACTGAAGTGTGAGGAAAATTTTGATAAAATCTTTTATGTAGTGTAATTTTCAAAAATTATTTGATCAAAATTGTTTAAAAAAAAATTGATTCAAATATTTTATAAAATACCTTTGACAAAGATCTTTTATAGTGTAATTCCGGCCTAAAGTAGAAATATCACAATCTTTTAATCTAGCAGCATGCTAGATAATATAAAAACAGAATCATCAAATTGACAGAGTCGACTTTGACTTTTGTGTCGAGCAGTCGGCTATGTTTAACAATAGAAAAATAGGTTTACCATAGATTTCTCATTTTGATAAATCGAAAGATAAAAATGAATTGAGTAAAAAAATTCTGACAATTCCAATGTCATGATTATATTTGTGACTTTACATTGCGCGCAATGTAAAGTCACAAATACACAATCATATCATTGGGATTATCAAACCTTTTTTACTCAACTCATTTTTGTTTCTCGATTTATAAAAATGAGAAATCTATGGTAAACCTATTTTTCTATGGTTTAACTGTTAAAATTGAATTTTTATTTACTATGCAAATTGTACAAATGAGTATATTTTAAAATATAAATAATTTCTTCAGGGCCTATTGGGAGTTACGTAAAACAGGACATGGATAAAATACTGAAATTGAAAGCTGTGTATAGATATGGATTTGATTCGGTAAACCGTTATGTATTTTTATAGTATATGTTAAGTTAATTTGGTAGAAATTTGGAAGCAGTCGCCTGCTCGGAAAAAACCATCTATACACAGGAGTTCAAGAACGGTGTCTTTGTTGTTGCATTTACGAGAGAATTTCATTTACGTTTCATTTACAAGATTTAAATTCATCTGTAGCTTTATAGAAATATGGATCCGTTATGAAAATGAAACTAATTTAATCGTTGCGTTGAAACTTAAAACTATTGGCAAACAAGATCGACCAATGGATTTCAATATGATGCTTACCTTTTAATTTTACCATGGTTAACCAAATAATAAACAAAATAGTTTAATGAATTTCTATACATAAAGTATATGTATAAACGTTTTTTTTTATTAATTTTTTTAAAAATCAATTTAATAATTTTTTTATTTTTAATTCTGGATCACAATCAATCTTTATATTCTTTTATTTAAAAACTTTTCTTACAACCTTAATCAACTTCTTAAAAATAGTAATAATTTTTTTTTGTTTGTTACATTTAAATTACAGCATATTTTAATTAAATTTACAATTTTATTGAAATTAATTTAATTCGTTTATAACTACTTGCTTATATTTTTAATTTTGTTAATATTTCATTCACACGTTTTTCGCCAAATTCTTATTAATTATGTATATAAATTAAATTTATTAAATTCCTTTTATCAGAAAAAACAAATTTGAACGACGTCATATTTTAAATTAAATTTGTAAAAAAATTACTGGCTTTTAAGATATATTAATTTGGGAACATATAATTAAGGAATATTTTAGATACAGTTTACAGTTAATGTAGATAAATTTTAATTATTTAATTTATTTTTTTACCATTATATAAAAAATTAATAAATTTTGAAACAATATAATAATTATCACAAATAAATGAAGTGTGTAATTTTAAAATAAGATTTTGATTTTGGTTTTTTTATTATTTTTGATTAATTTGTAATTTATTAATTAAGTTTCATAAATTTTGTTTATTTTGGCAGTAGGAAGGCAAAACTTTTGTTTTTTGTTTATTAATTTTGTGTGAAGGATGTGTTACTGTGTGGGCCAGATGAAGGCTGGTACCAGATATTTTGTAAATGTGTATGGCAGTGTAGAATTACAATATCCAGTAAGCACAGTTTCCGCGATTCACACGCCATCTGATACGAAACCAGAGTGTAACTGATTCTCATTCTTCCGGCTCGCTTCCAATCAACAATTCATAATGATGCTTACTTGGAACCTCTGTTAAGTACATCAAATTGGGAACTGGCTTTCAGACTGATTACAATCGAAGCTTTGTAAGACTGATTACAATCGAAGCATCTACAAGGTTCCGTTTTGATTAGAACTGACCCTTTCTATTTATTACATTTAGGCGGTTTTTATTCCAAAGTCCGGGAAGATATTTATTTATTATTTCGGCCAATTATTTGAGACACAGCCCTATCGCTAATCTTTTTTATAATTTTTTTTTTATATTTAATATTGTGATAAAAACGTCATCAACATAGTCAAATGGAGGAAGCCTATGCTTAAATTGAATTAAAGTGTATATGGTGCTTAAGTTCACTACTTTGGCTTTTGGTAAAATTGACATCTTGCCTTCGAAGAGGTTTCCGTGAAGTTTGACCATATATCAAATAAAGTGCTGCTAGCAATTAAGGAGTTGGAGCAGTTCTATCGCATTGCAGGGGGTGGACTCTAAGAAACACTCCATATAATATGCATGTCGTTTACTACTTTCGGTTGGAGAAAACTACAGTATGACAGAACGATTGTCTGGTCACTTCACAATTTAAGAGGTTATGTTGATGTGGCTGATCTAACAATAAGGATAGATCACCTAGCGTTAAAATGGTTGATGATACTATAGGGTTTTCCAATAAGAGTGATATGATTTCTTACAAAAAAAAAACACACTAACTGTTAAGGAAATTGAAATGTTTTTTATTTAATGTGAAGTACAATCGATACAATTAAGTTCTGAATAAAACGTCATTCAAATGACCTCCACGACTGCTTCGGCAGGAACGAATTCGATGAATCCAAATTTTCGAGCACTTTTTCCACTAAATAAAGTCGTATGTCATGAATAGCAAGTTCAATATTGACTTGTAAAGCTTGAAGAGAGTTTGGTTTGTTGCTAAAGACCAATGACTTCAAATAACCCCACAAGAAATAGTCTAATGCCCGGTTTACATAACACCAACATTTATCTTCTGCAAAATGAATAAGATATAACATTGACTTTTTGCACATGAGAGACAAGAAAAGCAATATATCCCAACAAAATTTTGCAGAATTTTTGAGCAAAAATCACCATAAAAATGAAAATGTTGCCATAAAATATATACGATCCGAGTATTTTTATGGCAACATTTTTAAAATTAACAAGAAAAAAAATTATTTCGTATTTATAAATGTTGAGGATTCATTATAAAAACAGACGCCATAGATAAAAATGTAAATTTCGTTTTTTAATTCATTAAAAATAAATTAATAATGATCCTATAAAAAAATTACGCGATTACTATATATGTTTATTTCTTTCTGGCATATTGACTATTTTTATATATCGGATTCTTTCTTATTTACGTGCAAAAATTTGTAGAAGAAAACAATTTTCTCATGTAAACCGGGCATAATGGTGTTAAATCACAACTTCTTGGAGCCCTTGTTGGAACCAAATGTTGTCAAGATCAACTTCATTTTGAAAAAAATACGGACCGATGATTCCACCAGAAAAAAAACCACACCAAACTGTCAATTTAGGTGAATTTAATGGTTTTTCATGAATAATTTGTGGATTTTCTTCGCACCAGAATCGACAGTTTTGTTTATTTACCGCACCACTCACATGAAAGTGAGCCTCATCGGAGAAGATGATTTTCTTAAAAAAATCGTTATCGTTTTCAAGTTGTTCCAATGCAAAATCAGCAAATTCACGACGTTTACGGTTGTCCAATGGCTTCAGTTCTTGAGTGAGATCAATTTTATACGGATGCAAACCCAAATTCTTTCTCAAAATCCGCCAGGTTGTGGTTTGAGACAGTCCCAATTTTTGAGAACGTCTTTGAATCGACAAATTGCGGTCTTCAGCAACACTTGCCTGAACGGCAGCAATATTTGCATTACTTCGAGCGTATCTTTGTCTTATGGCACTTGAACATTATGTAAAGAAAATGTACGCTCAAAATTTTCAACAATTCGACGAATGGCGAGCACGCTTGAACGATTATTACGACTACAAAATGGCAAAAGCGCACGAAAAGTTGCAATTGGAGAACGATTATTTTGTTAATAAAGCTGAATAATTTGTAAACGTTGTTCTTCGCATATCTCACCATGATGAAATTGTAAACATTACTGAATACAATGAAACAAAAAATGACAGATCATGACATATTACAAATTGCCGAAACGTCACTTAAAAATCATATCATTCCTATTGGAAAACCCTATAGATAGATTAGCGAGATGGGTTTTGCTGATTCAAGGGTTTAATTTAAAGCTTAAGTATATGTAATGTATTGAACGACACCTTTGTTCTAGCATTGTAACTAATTAATATTTTTGTCGTGCACTGTACAACATTTTAGTACTTCAGTTATAGTTTTGATAGTTTCAGTCTCCGCCTTGCTCAATATAATAAAGACACATTTTTGTGACACATCCTAAAAATTATCGTGTTTTGTTTAAATGTGTATTAATAATCTGCGACGATCTTACATATGGCGACGAGAGTTAAAATATAAATAAGAAAAACTTAAATCTTAAAACAATATTTTTTTTTGTTTCCTTCGTTAAATTCGGACAATTCAATTCCAAGTTGATTTTTTTTACACAATATGGCGTCAACATTCATTGGAAAAGTTCCAGAGTTTGAAGAGACATTGTTACAACATGTTATTGCAATCGGCTTAGACGATGACGATCGTAAGGCTGGAATTCTTCTCACAGTTATATCGAAAGATATCTACAAAAATTTGGTGTATCAGTATTTAAAGAACGTGCTAAATTTTATAATGCGAGACAATTTGGCAGTGAAACTATAGTAGAATGGTTAGCTCGCGTAAAAAAATTGGTAACCAACTGTAATTTTAATGACAATTTCAAGGCTGTGGTGTTACATGACAAATTTGTTACAGAATTAGTCGCGGGGCCCATCGCAGATCGGGTTATGGAAAAAAACGGATGCCGATTTAACGGAAATTTATAATGTGGCGGTTAAAAAGGAGGCTATTAGTTATAATTCGCAGCTAAAAAACCAAGTGAATAAACCTAAATATGACACTATATGTAATAATAATTCAAATTCAAGTGCTGTAGTATGCCTTGCTTGTGGCCAAGGAAATCATGTGTTTGCATTTTGCAAATTTAAAAAGCAAAATTGTGAGAGATGTGGTAAAAAAAAGTCATACTATGGCGGTTTGTGATGCGCCAAAAAATATAATGGTGCGCGGCAGGATAATGGAGAAAAAATCACAGACAAAATTTTTTAGAACTTTTTAAGGTGAATTTATTTGACTCTGTAGCAAAATTTTCTGCAGAAAAATTAGCTGGAGAATAAAAATCAGAGAAAGAGAGAGGGAGAGAGCAAAAACAACCAATCAAATTAGCTAAATTGGTTATATTTTTGTAAACAAATTTCCCCTACATACATTTCATTTTGTAAAACGTATTGCCCCTTCGGAATAAAAATTATTTATTCTGTAGTTAAATTTGCTGAAGGCAGGCACCTTAACAAAAATAAATTCCTAACTTCACTTCAAACTGCAGCAAATTTTCTGCAGAAAATTTTGCTACAGACATTGACAATGATCCTTTCATTCCAGTGGAGATGGATTCTGGTGCGTCAGTGACGGCAATTTCTGAGAAATTTTTTAATAAACATTTTAGTTCAGAAAATTTAGTGAAACGAAAGAAACAATTGAAAAGTTATGATGAAATACCCATAAGTACAATCGGCTATTTTGTTGGAAAGATTAAATGTGAAGATTTTTTATATGAAAATATTGTGGTCGTGGTACGTAGTGATGGAAAACCTTTACTTGGTCGTGATTGCTAAAAAAAATTAAATGTTGTACTAATACATGGCAGTCCGAAAAAATTTCCAGGCACAGTGAAATGTTTTCGGATAAATCGGAACTTTATAAATATGAAACCATAAAATTTGAATTGAAGGATGATGCCAAACCAGTTTTCTGTAAGCCACGACAGGTACCACATGCATTCAGGGGAAAAATGAGTGAAGACTTGTATCTACAGTCGACTCCACCGAATGGGGAACTCCGTTAGTGCCCGATTTGAAGAAGAATGTATATATCCGAGTGTGTACACCATCGAATAACATTAAAGAAACGCTTGAAGGATGTAAATTACCCACATTCCACATTTTGATATTGATGATTTATTTGCGGCATTAGAAGGTGGTCAGATATTTAGCAAGCTTGATCTTAGTTCTAACATGAAACATTTATTATCGTGGAGTACTACCAAAGGAGTTTTGGTAGTCAATCGTTTATCTTTTGGAACCAAGCCTGCCAGTTTGATTTTTCAGAAAATTATGGAGAAAGATTCTTCTCGGAGTGAAAAGAACTGTAGTATTATTGAACGATATGGTAACCGCGAAGTCAAATGAGGAACATTTAGTCAATTTAGAAACCGTTTCTCAGCGTCTTAGCGATGCTGGTTTCAAGTTAACAGAAGAAAAATGTTAGTCTTTCCAGTCTGAGGTTCGCTATTTAGGTTACGTTATTGATGCTAAGGGACTTCACAAAGATGATGACAAGATTATGGCAATAGTTAATGTGCCAAGTCTGTTTATTTACCTGCGTATGATTTTACAACCCAACACATTAAAGAAGAGGTCAACAAGAGTGCGTTTTTTTTGTCATGATTGCCAATATCCGATGTTAATCAAGATAGGTACACAGAAGACGATAATTTTTCTTATTTGAATTTTATCAATATGGAACTGGATCAACTAAGTCGATGTTCAAAAGGTCAGATTTGCATTACGACAAGATAAGGTGCTAAGTCAAGTGAAACATAATCTAAGATTTGGGTTGCCTAATCATAAGTCAGATGAACTTTTTACACTATTTGGCGTAGGAACTTGGCGAAACACGGCAAGTAGATACTAGATACTCCTGATGATGACCTAACAAGTCGAAATCGATCGAGTGATTTTTTAAACTTTTTGAACAAAAACTTTTTAATTAAAATGATCAAAAATCTAATTTTTGCGAAATAAAAAAACAAAATTTCGGTTAAATTTGCTGAATGAGCTACATACTTCACATCTTTGTGTGAGTAAGATGACGGCATTAGCCCGAACATACTTTTGGTGGCCAAACTTGGATGCAGACATAGAAGGATTGGTGGATTCGTGTGTAATTTGTGTACAGGCATGACCTGAGGAGCAGAAGACGCCGTTAACCTCATGGATTCAGAAGATTGATGTTTTTCAACGTATGCACGTCGATTTTTGTGGACCGATTAGAGACAAATATTTTTTGATAATTTTAGATTCATACTTCAAATGGGTGGAGGTATACATGAGAGACTGAGTGTATGTTTTGCTCTTTTTGGCGTTCCAAAGTCTATTATATCAGATAACAGAGGACAATTCACGTCATCTGATTATGAGGTCTTTTGTAAATTAAATGGAATAAATTTTGTTTTAACGGCTCCATATTCGATCGCTTCAAATGGTGCGGCAGAGAACGCGGTCAAAACATTTAAATCTGGGCTAATTAAAGCGTTAAAGGACCAGAATACTAATACAGATGTAAGTGTAACTACATGAATGACTTGACATTTATATTATTACCGTCGAACGGAGCATTAATCAACCACGAAGGGGACTAGGTACATATAAAAAGATGTTTAGCCGAGAAAGTAAAATGTGTTTTAATCTCTCAGGAGGAGGAAATGGCAAGAGATTATCGCGTTCTTCTTAAAAAAACTTGGATTCCCGCAGTTATTAAAAAATATGTGGAACAAGCATTATTCATTTAGAAACTATAGAAAGTCTTTGGTGGAGGGTACATTCTAATCAACTTATGAAGATAGCTGTCCCGAATAATTATAACTTTGCTCATAGTAGGTCAGTGGTTGCCAAACAACAGGGCAGGTCGGACTCGCTTGATGGGTGAGCAGAGTACAACCACGGAAGAACCCAATGTCGAAATAGATATTAATTTGTTATAGTAGACGAATAGGGTGAGCTGGCAGTCGAAGAACTGTCACGGGAAGCAATTCGGCTTAGATATGGTCAACAAGAAAAACGAGAGCCCCAGTGAGGTTAAATTTATAATTTCGTTGTTAACATCTTGTACCTTATTAACATCCTCAGGCTAATCCTGTGAAGTGAAGGAATCGCGCTATGAAGACCCAGCTTGCTACATTAGTAGAGAGACATCATCGCAATTCGCAACTAAGATCGACAATAACCAGCAATCAGATTTGTGGTAAAAGCCACAAAAAATGCCAAGGACCGCAACGAATTGTCACAAGATCGGAAATAGGTTAATTTCATTAAAAATTGCTTCTTATTCAAAACCACATTCGAAACTCATTGGTTCAGATTGGTTTAGTTTCATTCAAATTGGCTTGCCAGAATTACACACATCATATATTCTTGTTTGTCCTGCCAATGATCGAAAGTCCAACGGCGAACAACATATATTTACCTCTTAACTTGTATCAACCGATTCACCCGTTGGCCCTAACCATTCGCCAACAATAACGTATCACGATTTCGACTCAACATTACAAATTATCAAGGAACGCAATTCTTTGCTCACATCGAATATCATACCATACCTAGGCGAATAGCGTGGTCGAACGATTTCACCAACAGTACAAAGCTCAGGGTTTGAAGCAATACAATTCAACTGATCTTAAAATTTCCAATCGTTTTATTAGGAATCAGAGCAACGGTTAAAGAAGATCTTAATTACTCTTGTGAGCTCTTTATTGAAAATCCTCTTTCCCCTGCAACAATGTTATCCCTTTGAAAAAACGAAAATCACGGCAAAACAACATTTTCATTCCAAAATCGCTCGATAATTGCGATTTCGTAGTCGTAAGGCTGGATAAGGTTCATACTGGATTGCAACCTCCGTACTAAGGCCCCCTTTTAAAGTCATTCGCTGGTTATACGTAGATACTTTGTCATCATAAGTAAAAAACAAAGAACAATTAGTATTTATCGATCGATTTAACCCAGCATACGGAAATCTTTGTTCCACGGAGCGTATTCTGGCGTACAGAACACTTAAATCCGTACAAATCATGGCAAATAATCCACTCAAGACTTTTTAATAGTTTTTCAAATTAGGAGGAGGATACTGTAGCTGGTTATAAGTCATACCTGACCATTGAACGATAATGAGCCACAATCTAATGTGTAAATGCCACAACTCCTTGAAGCAGGGACGCTGAAAAAATGTTTTAGCTGCTAAATATTTTTAGCGTTTAAAAGAGTTTCAGTTATGACAGTTAATGATTGAGGTTCGAGTTTCTTACGGAGATGAAGATTCTAATTCAATCAAAAAATAAGCAAGGAGCAAACAGTAAAAGGAACTCAATTTCATCTTCTAGTTTTTTTTCCTTCTATAGTTCGTTGCAGACCTGAAAGAGAACCATTTTTGATGAGCTACTTATTCCCTGTTACTAAAATTAATTAAGGATAAAATTATTACTAAAACATTTTAACAGTGTATAGCGAAAATACTGCAACATGTCATGCAACAATAACCGTTTACTTAAATATTTTTTTTAGTCTTTTACTTGAAACTGGCTTACTGATATTTTTTTTGAATTTTATTTTCGATAATTTCATCTGGCAGTACTTTTCTCATTGTGTTAACCTAAAATTCATTGTACTCACGCTTTGAGCGTTAAACATCTAAATAAAAATTATTTTAATTTCCTATAATGTAGGATTTTTCCTGTGTTCGTAATAATAATAATAATTTGTTTTTTTTTCATTAAATATTGTCTTTTGTTTATATAATTTTCTGGAATTAGTAGTCATTCTTAAATTATTACAGTATATATATTTTATTATTATTTAATTTGATTTAAAAATTTGATTTATTTCATTTGGTATAAAAAAATTTTTGTTTTTGTTAATAATTTAATTAAATTTTATATAAATTCCAAACACATTTTGTTTACTTTTAATTTATTTGTATTACATAATTTTTTTAAACTGTTTTTTGAGGTTGTATGTTTTATTTATAATTTTTTTAATTTGTTTATATGTTTTGTTTTGTATTTTTGTGCAAAAATATTATTGATTATAATTTGTTTTATGTATTTTTTGTGCAATTCGTTTAAATTATTATAATATGGACGATTCGTTATAATTAAAAATGTTATTTTTTTTAAATATTTTGTGATTATATTTTAATAATAAAATGAATTTTGTATAGGCGCTTTATTTGAAAATGAAAAAAAGATGGGAATTTACAATAATAAGGGAATCGTAAATTAACAGTGATGAAAAGGTATCGGTTATTGGGCGTGCATTGGTCTAATCATTCTTGTATAACAGGCAACATAAAACGCTTTAGACCTAAAAAATAAAATCTTTATTACAGATGACTTCTACAATGACAATCAAAGTTCCAGTTATACATATAGCAAATAAACGTATGCAAAAAATTATGATAATTTGGCTATATGAAAAGTACTTTGATACTTTCGAGTAAATTTTAGTAGTTTTCAGACAATGAAACAAATTTCAACCGCACATCATTGTTTAGAAGTAAAGAGAAGAGAATTTAATTTTGTTATGGTGGCACTATAAATAGTTAAGGATTATTCACGTAGAAGTTCATTTCATTATTTTTGTTCATTCATTGTACTCTTTTTTATTTATGTTCAACCATTTTATTATTTTTAGAGCACGTCACATTTATTTGAGAACTCGAAAAAGAATAAAACCGTAAATTTTGATCGTACTGCGTACGTGCTGCGTAGCCGACAAACCAGCTCTTGACCAATAGTAACAAAATTATACGGAATTATCAACGCCACGCCAGACTTACGAATATATCAAGGAGATTTTAATTGGATACTTTGCTGCCAATTAAAGCCCGCAGCGACTCAACCGGTTATTAACTATTATTCGAGACGCCATTGGATGACATGAAACCAAGTCAAATTTTTTATGAAATGCCTTCAGGAATTTCGTCTCAACGTAGCACAATTGTCGAGGAAATTTGAGGAAAACTTCAAATTCTCGTATCAACATTCAACATCGTCTGTTCATATAGTGGAGAAAAAAATCGGTTACTAAAATCGTCATTGATACGGGTGCAGTTGCATGCGTAGTACCGCCAACGCCAAGTGAAAAATATAATTCAGTCGAGACTCTTACGCGGGTTTTACATCAAACGAACATGCATTTATATTTGATAAACTTTTTATGATTCTTACGACATCTAGTAGGCATTCTGAATACTCTAAATGTCAGAATTTTGAATTGAAAATAAAATCATTAAAGCATTGCAATACAGTTATGTCTACTAAAAGTTCTTTTTATTAACTTTTAATAGAAAATATAAATTTATTATAATGAAAATCGAAACACGTCTGTCTGACGGACGATGTCAAACCTAATAAAAGTTACGAGTATCATGCTCTAAATTAAAAAATTATGGCCCTTTTAACTTCGAATAGAAATTATATCGCATGAAAAGCTTATTATACAAAGCTGCTAATTATCGCTGAACATTGTTGTTCGTTAAGTCCGTAATTGCATAAATCTAATGATATTCTATATATTGGCAAATATATTCTCATAAAATAATAAAATTGAACAAATATGTGCATGTTATTATTTATCTGGCACAATTATTTGAATATTTTGACATGATTGAAAACTCGAGTTACCCGATGCGCTCGTTTTATAAGTGAAATTGCCTGCTGTAATAACTTTAGTTTCTTCAACACTCACATTCTTTTTACTGATTTAGCGCTTGTTTAATAAACTTTTGAGTTCGATAAGTTAATTCTTTATCGAAGTTTTTATAGAATATTAAATTCGCTAAAAAGTTCATAAATCGCATGGCTTTAAATTTTTTTTTATTTTTAAAAGCTTAAATACGATCAAAGTTTTTAAAAATAATCTTTATTCATATTAAAAACAACTACAAATATTGTCTTTCGATAACAAAAATGTTTATCAAACAAAAAGTTTACTTGATGTAAAAGCCGCTTTAGCAGCAAATTGAATAAACGTTTATGACAAAAAACGAATTAAACTCGATTTAAGTTTACGACGACATTTCGATTGGGAATTTTTTATTGCTAACGTTAAAACACCGATCATTGGATCAGATTTTATACGCAATTTCGACCTGTTGATTGAAATTTGGTTTGCGCAATGCGCCGAAAACGTTACAAAGATTAATACATGAAGCTTTAAGATACTTTAATCGAATTCCAAAACGCTGCAGATCACGAGAGACACCTACGATTAGTATTCGGGCGCCCCCGGAAATATAAACTACCTAAGCCACAAGTTCTAAGGAACTATAAACCTACTTAGGGAAGGGAATATTAAAAACGACAAAAGAATATTGACCTGAACCGATGAAGCAAACGAATCCTGCGAAAAATGAAAGAACGCGGAACGCGAATTACAAGTAGATGCATAGAACTTACAGCATTGCATCAAAACGTCAAACATTTTCGATACATGTTGAAAGGAAGAGTAATGGCTGAATCAGCGAATCAGTAGTACAACTCGTCAAACCTTTACGGAAAACGACGAAAGTTTTTTGTTACGGAAAATTTGACTAGTTAGCTAGTGCGGCTGTAACACAACTTGTCAAATGCTTTACGCACACAAATGGTCGGCAAATTACCACAGTTCCAGAGAAAAAATAGATATATGTATTGTTTCGGAAACTCATTTAACAAAAACTTCATTTATTAAACTGTGTTATGTTATTAAAGTGCCCGGCATTGAAGAAGAAATTATGCAAGTTAAAACCATAAAAGTTGAATCAATCAATAATATCCAACTCAGTATCTCCTCTATTTACTGTCACTCACGCCATCAAATAAAAAAGGAAGACTACAGTCGACTTTTTGAATCATTAGATCAAAATGTTATCATAGGCGGTGATTTTAATGCAAAGAATACCTATTGGAGATCTAGACTTACAACCTCTAAAGGGAAGAATTATTTAATGCAGCTCGCAAAAACAACTGTGAATTTCTCTCTGGCGCTATCATCTGACCACTCACCTGTGATCATGACTCAGAGTACAATGATAATAAAAAAAGATAATCCACCTAAGTTAACAAAAAATAAAACTAATTGGGACCTATTCAAGAAATTAGTGGAAGATCGAACAAATCTCGGCGAACCAATTAGAATGAAGGTGCAACTGGAAGATGAACTAGAAGCATTTACTAACAATATCGAACAAGCAGCTTGGGAAAGCTCACCAGTTTCTCATACCAACATTACAATGAAACATAACAATAAAACAACTAATAAAGGGAATAAAGAACGAAATCATAACTAAGCGACTTCGAGGTCTTTCTGAACTATCAGCAACGAAGGGGCTAAACAGATGCATGTGCCGCCTATCATAACGGTGGCGGATCCTGGGCTAAAAGTCACAAACAGAAAGTCTCTCTATTTACTGCTTACTTAGGAGAGACTTTTCAACCGTTGCGGAGTCAAACAGCAGATGAAAATACAGCAGTCGTTAAGTATCAGAAAAGCTCCAGGTTATGACTTAATTACTGGGCAAATTGTGAAAACCATTCGCGAGAAAGGCTTGCGTAAATTAATTCAAACAATTAATGCAGCCTTCAGATTGAAATATGCTCCAATGCAATGGAAGGTGGCTGAAGTAATAATGAATGATTCCTAAACCAGGTAAACCAAGAAACGATAAAAGTTATATTCAGCGATATCACTACCTCCAGTCATATCGAAAATATTTGAAAAACTGTTGCTTAAGTGACTCAAACCTATAATAGAGGAGAGTTGCTTAATTCCACCACACCAATTTTGGGCTTAGAGAAAATCACTCTACAGTTGAACAAGTACACAGAATAACGGATGTCATTGATGTTATTTTCTTAGATGTATCCCAAGCTTTTGACAAAGTTTGGCACCAAAGGCGTGCATCGAGACCTGCTTACGCAATTTTATCAAATTCTTAAATCTTACATCCCCCAGCTGATCGACACTTTAGAGGCAAATTTGAAAATCAGTACTCTGAAATAAAAATAATATCAGCAGGTATACCACAAGGTAGCGTACTTGGACCTATTCTGTTTATTCTTTATTCTTTATACGAGAGACTTACCGAATATTGAAGGTACCACAGTAGCAACATTTGTAGACGATATAGCTATTCTACCAATTGGAAAAGATATTTCGGAAGCAACAAGCAAACTTTAAAATGCAGTTAACACGGTGAGCAACTGGACTAAAAAATGGCGCATCTTATTAAATGAAGCCAAATCAGTACACGTTAACTTTGTAAATCAAAATTTAAACTGTATTCCAGTGGTTCTCAACTCAAACCAAATTCCATATGCAAATACAGCTAAATACATAGGCATGACCCTCGATGCTAAGCTATGATGGGAAGAACACATCGAAAAGAAAAAAGAAGAGTTAAACATCAGATGTAGGAAAATGTACTGGCTCATGGATAGAAATTCTGAGCTCTCAATACACAACAAATTGCTTCTATACAGGCAAATTCTAAAACCAGTATGGACCTATGGTATCCAATTTTGGGGTTGTGCCAAAAAGACCAATGTACAAATGATACAATGCTTCCAAAATAAAGTGCTACGAGGGATTGTGAATGCCTCATGGTACATTAGGAACGACAACCTCCATATAGAGACTTGAAAATGGAATGTGACACCGATGAAATAAAGAACCAAGCAAGGAAACACGTACAGCGCTTATCTCTACACGAAAATGCAGATATCCGTCGTATGTTAGACACCGCTTACGGAGTGAGGAGACAGAAAACGGCGAGGCTGGGCAGTTCTAATTAGATAGAATAAGAATGGATTGTAAAATGAGTAACCAATAGGTTACTCATCTTAATCCGCGAAACTAATTTAAGATAGATAAATTACTAGACGATCTCTGAATCGTTGTAATATTGTAAAAATACATTTATTAAATTAAACAATTTTCGTTTTTTTTAACGAATTTTTACTAGATATAGATACAAAAATGGAGGACGCTTTTTTTTGGCATTTGATGTTTCCTTCAGTTTTCACGCAATTTTTGGGTCTGTTAAGTGACATACATATTTTAACGAAACTGAACGAAAACGAGTTAACGTTTCGCTGGCCAGTAACCAACAAAGCCTATTTACTGATTCGCTGGTTCAGCCAGAAGTTGGACAAAGCTACGCCTAGACAAATACTTCATTTGGATTGTGTGAGCCAATTTCCAACCTCTCTCTCTGGCACTATATCCCATCAAGGGATTTGGCCGCCTCAAATGAGGTTTCATAATCATATTTTCATTTCGGATAATGAGTGATTAGTTCATTGTTCATTAGTTCCTAAACCAGCCGTGAAATTTTTTACTTGTCACCACCGGGAATCGAACCCGAGACCTCCGATCGCTGGAGCAAGCATGATGACCACTTTGCCACCGGGCCAATTTTCAACCGATATTCGACACATCAACGATAAGAGAATATAACAACGGACGGTTTGAGAGAGGGGAGCGCATTTTTTCTACTTTTGTGGTAGAAATATTGTTAATAAATTGCCTCTTTGTTTCTGCGACTAAAATAGTCGTAAACATCGTATGGGTGTCCATTAAAATAATATTTTGTCCGAAAAGCCGAAAAAAATTCTTAAACAAATTAAATTCACGGACGATTAAAAAATTCTTCATAACAACGGACCTTCAATCAAGTATCCAACAAATCGGGACATTTGATTACGATACTTTATCCATGAAACAAGAAATGGATGATGAATTTACCGAAATCCGTCAAAGTAATTCAACTTCTCTAATTTTTAAAAAATGTCGAGGGTTTTAACGATCTGGTGCGAAACATCAGCTTCGAAAATTCGACCGTATATATCGACTCATAAGCTTTCATATCCAAGCATAAAAGCTACTATTAGACTTGAAATCGAACGATATATGTGGCCAAAACCTATACGAAAAGATGACAGAACGCTAAAACGACAGTAGAAGAGGCATCTAAAGCCAAGTGCTCGTGTCGAAAGTGTGGGGCAATTAATTTCCACAGTGATTGCCTATTTTTGAAGTAAAACTTCTTTAGGCACGCTTGACTTGGGGACTAAGCTGGCAAATGCGTTACGAAAAATGTAATCGAACGAGGCGAACTCATTTTCATAAATCCCTAGGTGGAACATTAGTTGATACCATTTTATTTTAATATTTAGTTAAAAAAATTGGAAAATAAGAAAATAGGAAAATTGGAAAATTGGAAAAATTGGCAAATTGGAAATTTCGAAATTTGCAAAATCGGAAAATTTGAAAATTTGTAAATTGGAAAATTATAAAATTGGAAAATTAGAAAATTGGAAAATTGGAAAATTGGAAAATTGGAAAATTGGAAAATTGGAAAATAGGTAAATGGAAAATTGGAAAATTGGAAAATAGGAAAATAGGAAAATAGGAAAATAGGAAAATAGGAAAATAGGAAAATAGGAAAATATGAAAATATGAAAATATGAAAATTGAAAATTTGGAAAATTGGTAAATTGGAAAACTGGTAAATTGGAAAATTTAAAAATTGGAAAATTTAAAAATTGAAAAATTGGAAAATAGGAAAATAAAAAAATATGAAAATTGGAAATTTGGAAAGTTGGTAAATTAGAAAATTGGAAAATTGAAAAACTGGAAAATTGGAAAGTCATAATATAGACTTCTATGTCACTGACTGACTCACTCGAGAACGCACAGGGTGACCAAAAATTTGTTTTTCTATAATATAACATCTATGTCACTCACTCACTTACTCACTCCAGAACGCACAGGGCGACCAAAAAAAAATTCGTCCGTGTGATATATTTTATATATGTATTTTTTTCTATATTATAGCTCCATTCCACACGAGGTATCACAGAAACCGATTCTTTCTTCGTTTCTTTTCTCCGTTTGCCTATGATACAGGTTTTAATGCGACTTGAACAAATTTTCGATGAAACCACACTACACAAACATAAATGAAATAAAAAATATTTCAATGCCATTTTTACTATGCGAAAGGATTTCAAAAATGATTTTTTTGTCCATCTTGTTACACATGCATAAACATTATCTATTACGACTAGTTGGCCTTGAAAAAGTTACCAAGTTACAAGGTTACCTCTTGTGGCATCAGACATAAACGGCTAGGTGACACTCGAGAACGCACAGGATGACCAATTTATTTTTCAATATTATAATATTATAATTAGTAGATACTCCTGATGATGACCTAACAAGTCGAAATCGATCGAGTGATTTTTTAAACTTTTTGAAAAATATTCAAAATATTCTGCGAAACAAAAAACAAGTGATTAATAAAAATGTGTTAATATTAATTAAATGTGTAAATATTAAATATATATTAACAGTTTTACTTCAGTAGTGTGGTCTAAAGCACACTTAATTTTTTTGAAAAAGAATGTTTTGATTGTAAGCAAGCCGGTCACATGGTATATTATTATGAGCCAGCTGCATCAACTCTGCAGTAGAGGACGAAAAAAATTTCAATCCACGTCGAAGCCTTACTGTGGGCGCTTTGTCCGTCTCGACACGAAAGTTGGTTGAGCGAAAAATCAAAAGCAAACAAAGTTGAAATTGCACCATAGAGAAGACGTTGTTACCAGGTACGTAACAAATTCAAACTTAAACGTGCCCGGAAGTGATTGAATGGAAGCTCTTGATCTATGGAACGTGGCTATTGCGAGCGTTTGCAATAAAATTGAGCAAATGGCAATTACAAAATGACTACTTGTCATTGATTCACTGAGTTTGTGCGTTAAATGAAGGCATCTTTAGCACTGAACGCGGTAGATGCCCGGTGGTTTCGCAGCGGCACATGAGCTCAAGATATTATAATTATTGTTTACTAGGGTTGAACGAAGGGACTGGAACCAAAAAAGTGTCCATTGCCAACGCCAGCAAAAATATTCCTAAAGTTGAGTCAATTCAGCAATATCGACCTGTCTGACTTCTTCTTGCAGGTGAAGATGAATGTCAAATCAAAACAACTTTCGACGATCAACACCCATTTTGGCGTATTTCGAATAAACGAATTGAACCGGGTGTGAAGATAGCACCTGGCATTTTTCACTAATTAACATTACACAACGATGACTAACAAGTGACGAGAAAGAGCATCACGACAATCTTTGCGAAGCATTACACCGCATCCAACAGTACGATTTTCGGCTTAAGTTCGAAAAGTGTTAATATGGCCAGAAAGAATGGAGAGACATCCAACAATTGCAAGCATTGCATGGTACGGCAAATTCGTAACTATGACTCGAAGAAGATAATAATCGTGGCGGCGGAGAGGTTGTGTCATTGGTGTTCGCTCTGAGAAACTTTCTTCGATACATTTACGGTCGCAAGTTCGAACTTCAGACCGATCATAAAGCGCTGTTCGCAATTTTTGGATCGAAGAAAAACATTTTGGTGAACCCGGGAAATACGTGGGCACGCGTTTATCGCGACACTAATTTCCGGTCATTCAAGACCACATGTAGAAATTGTCATTGAGAGTTTGGCAAATGCAAATAGCCACGTCGGGGGTTTCGCAATTGTTACTGCAACAGCTGTCTGTCACATTTAACAGATAGTAAGCAGCTCAAAATTCTTAGGCGGGAAATTAATGCCAAATCACAGTGCGTATATCACAATGATGCGACTAGATTTGTGGTAAAGGATGAAACAGTCAGGAAAGAAAATTGACTAATACTCCTTCAGAGAAACAAATAATTGAACCCACATGCTCTTTTATCTTTCACACGTACAAGAATAAACAAGAAAGGCCTCTTAGAATCATGGCAACAAAGAGTTAAGGATGCGATTCAAAAATTCTTAAAATTACCAAAATTTGCTGGAGACACTCGAGACATGTTTATTCTATCACTCAGATCCAGCTGCAAACTGTAAATAGAATCACTAAAAAAATCTAAACTTAAATGTTCCAACCAAACTAAAACCAAACCAAAAACTTTTTGTTGTGGATTATACGAAAATTAAATGCAGAAATATCGACACAACAAACATAGCTCTGTCTTGGATTGAATGAATTGTGTGTCATCTCTTATCCTCTGGTTCAGACTATGTCGAATTATATACTATAGGGTTTCTTAATTAGCTTTAGTTTGACTTCTAAATTTTCTCCATTTATAAATCGCAGATCCGTCACGCCACAAAAGCTTCGAAACTTTACACAGCATGTCAGATCCTGATATCTGATCGAGTATAAAAAAGAAGTTAATAATTCGACACCATTTGTTTATATTTGCCAACGGACAACGATCGAGAATTCAACGGCATATTTGGCCGATGACTGCACTATTCAAATATATCCATTCCATTCAATGGCCAAAGTCGATACATTCGGTTCGAAGATGCGTTTCCGATGTGTCTGTTGCACAATCTTCATTCACATATAAAATTCGACGTCAATTACGTATAACGGTTTGACATCCCTCTCGACATCACTACTGATGCTGACCCAGGAAAGCAATTCGAGCCGAAAACTTTCCCTAACGAATTAAACGTTTCGAACGATTTAAACGTTTTATCAATGAAGTTGTTGTAGAACTAGCCTCCATAGAAACATACATCGATGACAGTCTTAATGTGGCATCGAAAAATGACAATGGTAAGATTTAAATCAACTTCAATAGTTCAAAATGCGTTTTTGGTTCGAATGCCTTAGCCATTTTATCACTCCTTATGGCATTACAATGGAATTCGATGATAGTTTTTACCGCGATTCCGATTTTATCTTCACACGATTTTTATTTTAATCACAACGAACACGTGGTCCCTCTGCTAAAGGGATCAGGAAAATTTACTTTATGTGTTAGGATTTTTGATTTACATGAAATCGGTTAAGGACATCTGGTACGAGATGACCACAATGGAGGGAGTGAGGACCAAGGTACGCCACTTACGATAACCAATTAATTTTAAGGATGAATATCATTTTAATAAAATAATCAACTCACCTGGGTAACGTCTGCGCAAAGCAAAAAAGAAAATAACTTACGACGATTAAATTAAATTTAATTTTAAACAATTTTGATAATTTGTTTTTATTAATTAAATAATTTTTGTTGCAATTTATATATAGAAATTCTAAAATTAAATTAAAAACAATTCACGATGCTGTTACACAGCGTACATACACGAATAATAATATTTTGATTATGAAACCAATTTTTTTTTTTAAAACATTAAATTTAATTTAATTTTCAAAAATTTTACGTAACGCAATTAAAATTTTTAAAAATAATGTTAAAGATGAGCTTTCTAATTTTAAAATATAAATAAAAAATAAAAATTAAATTATAATGTTTTTTTGTGTATTTTATTATCGTCATTGCACCGTCGTACTTTGTATTTTTGTTTATAATAAATTTAATTAAAAATTATAATTATATGTTTATATTTTAATTATAATTAATAGTCTTCTATTTACAATACGTTTTATATTAAATAAAAAATATTTCAAATTAAATTGTAATTAACAAAAAAAAAAAAAATGGGATTTGTGTTTTGTTTTGATCAAATAATAATTATTAATAATTTATGTAAACTGACACACAACTTTATATTTATATAGAGTTTTAAATTATTATTATTTTAATCCTAAATTATTATATTTTTTTATTTTTTACAATGTTAATTATTAAAAAATAAAAAAATATCGCTTGCATCATCATCCACGCTCGTGTACCACTTCCATTTTGTCACCATCGGAATCAGGCAAATTTGTAAAATGTGTCCGATCGCTACGCAGTGTATTACGTTCGTTCGAACCGGTGCGTGTTGATTGTTCCGATGGTGGCCCGGTGCCACCCGGTTGTATTCGTTTTTGTAATGCTGATACGTAATTCTGGAAATAAAATAAAGAAAATGATTTAATTGGATGTCACAGAAATTATATGTTGTAAGATTCGAGAAATTGGTACATTTTAACATTCTATAGGGTTTTCCAATAAGAGTGATATGACTTCTTAAAAGTAAAACACACTAATTGTTAAAGAAATTGAAATGGTTTTTATTTAATGTGAAGTACAATCGATACAATTAAGTTCTGAATAAAACGTCATTCAAATGGCCTCCACGACTTCCTCTGCACTTTTTCCACTAAATCAAGTCGTATGTCATGAATAGCACGTTCAATATTGATTTGTAAAGCTTGAAGAGGGTTTGGTTTATTGCTAAAGACTAATGAATTCAACTAACCCCACAAGAAATAGTCTAATGGTGTTAAATCACAACTTCTTGGAGGCCATTCAATATCACAATTTCTTGAAATAATCGAATCTCCAAACTTTTCTCGCACTAATTCAATTGTTGCACTTGCTGTGTGGCACGTAGCTCCGTCTTGTTGGAACCGAATGTTGTCAAAGATCAACTTCTTCCAATTTCGGCCATAAAAAGATGTAACGGTGTTACCAGCTTCATTTCGAAAAAAATACGGACCGTTGATTCCACCAGACCAAAAACCACACCAAACTGTCAATTCAGGTGAACGTAATGGTTTTCATGAATAATTTGTGGATTTTCTTCGCACCAGAATCGACAGTTTTGTTTATTTACCGCACCACTCAGATGAAAGTGAGCCTCATCGGAGAAGATGATTTTCTTAAAAAAATCGTTATCGTTTTCAAGTTGTTCCAAGGCAAAATCAACGAAATCACGACGTTTACGGTGGTCCAATGGCTTCAGTTCTTGAGTGAGAACAATTTTATACGGATGCTAACCCAAATCCTTTCTCAAAATGCGCCAGGTTATTGTTTGAGACAGTCCCAATTCTTGAGAACGTCTTGGAATCGACAAATTGCGGTCTTCAGCAACACTTGCCTGAACGGTAGCAATATTTGCATTACTTCGAGCGTTTGTTTGTCTTATTAGCACTTGAACATTATGTAAAGAAAATGTACGCTCAAAATTTTCATCAGTTCGACGAATAGCGAGCACGCTTGAACGATTATTACGACTACAAAATGGCAAAGGCGCACGATTAGTTGCATTTGGAGAACGAATATTTTGATAATAAAACTGAATAATTTGTAAACGTTGTTCTTGCGTATATCTCACCATGATGAATTTGTAAACATTGCTGAATACAATGAAACAAATCATGACATATTACAAATAGCCGAAACGTCACTTAAAAATCATATCGTTCCTATTGGAAACCCCTATAATTTTTCCTTTTTGTCGTTTGGCAACGTTCATTCGTTGTATTTGTGTTGCATCATGACATACTGCTTGTTTCGCTTTCATGTTATGCACAGTTTTATATATAACCCTCGGTGTGAGTGGTTTTAAAGGTTGATTTACATATGCAACGAGTGACGTGTAGTGGGAGCTTGTGGCCAACCAGAGACAAATATTTTGGCATTCGAAAATGATGTTTCTGTACGGTTGTTTTGCGTGTATCCGATCCAGATGGTCTTTTAGAAGAGACAAATTGGAAAATCTGAGCGGAAAACTCGGAAACTTCCGGAAAAACTTGAAGAAAATTGAATTTTTTTTACAGCGCTTCAGTTTAGAACGGCTTAATCGATTTGGCTCAATCAATTTTTGTTGCGTATTCGTAATTACCAGGAGATGGTTCTTACGAAAGTAAAATTTTGTGAAAATCCACCGGAAAAGTCGGAAAATTGAAAAATAATGTTTTTGTACGGTTTTTTTGCACGTATCTAGATCTTTTAGAAGAGAAAAACTGGAAAATCTTATTTGAAAACTCGGAAACTTCCGGGAAAATCCGAAGAAAATTGATTTTTTTTCTTGCGCATCATAGTTGAGATCTGCTGAACCGATTTGGCTCAATCTTTTTTTGCTCTGTTCCCAATTTCCCGGAGATGGTTCTTACAAAAGAAAATTAGAAAATCCACCCGAAAAGTTGGAAAATTCGTAAAATCGAAAAATGTTATTTTTGTACGGAATTTCGCACATATCCGTTCCAGATGGTCTTTTAGAAGAGACAAATTTTAAAATCTGAGCGGAAAACTTGTAAAGTTCCGAAAAAACCCGAAGAAAATTGATTTTTTTTTCTTGCGCATCAGTTAAAAACGACAACCGATTTGGCTCAATCTTTTTTTTTGTTGTATTCGCAATTGCCTGATTGCCTGATCGTGGTGAAAGCTGGATCGTTTCGTATTTCAAGCTTCTGCTAAAACATTCGCAACACACGGCAATGTTGAGTACTGTAACTCCCCATTAAGTCTCTAAAATATGAGAGAAGAAAAGTATGTGGAGCAGTGTGCAACAAAGGTAGTGTGCGGCAGTGTGCGGCATTGCTGCTCCAGATGCAAATGACGAAGAGTCAAAGATTCCAATTGGGCCGTTATGTCAGTTGCAATGAGCCGATTTGGCGAATTTCCTCATTTGCATTACACGAAGGTCATCCCACTGTCCAAGATTTGTGGGTGCACTTGGAGAATGGACAACGTGTCCATTTCACGGAAGTTAATGCAGCTCACCAAGCAGAACGACCACAAGCTACAACACTCACCAATTTCTTCGTAATTTGCCAAAGCGATCCGTTCGCACGAACATTGTTTTACTGGCTATTATACTGGGAACCAGTCGTCGAAGAAGTTTCAACGAAGAAAGAAAGGTCAACCTGTTGCAGGAGAAGTCGATGTGTACTCGGCTGATGCGCTTGGCCGTGCGTACACCGTTCATTCACGACAAGACGAAGGCTTCTATCTTCATTAGCATTTGTTAGATGTTCGTGGTCTTACTTCATTCGAATCGCTTCATACTATAGAAGGTGTGTTGTGCGCCAGTTATCGAGAAGCTTTGGAATTGTGGAACAAATACAAGGACGAGATGGTTGATGATATTTTGCATCGAGTTCGCACTGCAACATCGAATTATGAGCTTGAAATGAAAGACGAGAAACGCAACGAAGCTTTCATCATGATCGAAGACATGTGCGTGCTTATGTGCGGCAGCTATTTGTCGAAATTGGGCATGCCAGCACCAATTCGTTCGAAGCACGATGCATTTAATCGTGAATTGCAACGAGAGCAAGTGTACGATCGAGATTTAATGAGCCAAATAGTACAAACGAATGTCCCGCTTTTGAATGCACAACAAAAGAACGTGTACGCCGCATTGATGAAGGCAGTTGACGAATAAGGAAAGAGCGGAATATTCTTTCTCGATTCTCCTGGTGGAACAGGTGAAAGTTTTCTGGCCAGCGACTTTATACGCTATTCTCATGAGAATTTTTATGGTAAACGTATACAAATTCGCATGAGAATTTCGTGAGAATAGCGTACAAAATCCCAATGCTGATTTCATTGCTTTTGGCCACAATTCACTCGAGTCGAGATCTGAAATAGCGTTACCCTTTGCATCATCGGGGATTGCGGCCTCATTGCTAGACGGCGGCCGGACGGCACATTGCGTTGAAGTTGCCGATGAATATCCACACGAATAACAAGCCAGTGTACTCAATTGCCAAGGACTCGGCGATGGCTACGGTATTGTAAGAATGCAAAATCATCATCTGGGACGAATGGACAATGGCACATAAACGATCATTGGAAGCGTTCAATCGAACGATGAAGGATTTACGAAGTGACTCAAGACGTTTTGATGGAGCGATGATTCTGCTGGCCGGCGATTTTCGTCAAACGCTACCTGTCATTCCAAGATCAAGTTGCTGTTGACCTCGAACAAGAGAGTCGCGTTACAGAACGACTCATCAACTGCTGATTTTTCCAGACAACTGTTGGCGCTTAGCAATGATCAAATTCTTGATGATGTTTTGACAGGATTGATTTCGTTTCCCTCGAATTTTTGAATGTTCACGAGGTCGAAGGAAGAGCTTATCACAAACGTGTTTCTGAACATCCATCGATATTCGCCGACAAATCGCTGGAGAAATGCATTGTTACAAATCCTTTGACTGTGCGAAAAATCAAGAAGAGGCAACCAACTATTCGACCGAGTTTTTGAATTCGCTTGATTTGCCGGGAATACCACCGCATAACTTGATGCTCAAGGTAGGATCCGTGATAATCATCTCCGAGGTTGTGTAACGGAACGCGATTGACTGTGAAGGAACTGTAAACAACGTGATTCAAGTAACGATCATCAAGGGCAAATTTAAAGGCGAGGATGTTCTAATTCCGAGAATTCCTCTGATTCCAAATGACATTCCGTTCGACTTCAAGCGCATTTAGTTCCCCGTTCCTTTCGCGTTCGCTATGACGATTAATAAATCGCAAGGTCAATCGTTCGGAATGCGCGTTCTTTGTTCATCCGGACAAAAAACGAAAAGTTATGTTTTATTATGGTTTCTGAAGGATCGGATGTTGTCGTTTTCCTATCAGATTTTTTTCAGATTTTACAGAACAGAACACGCTCCATATTAGGAAGAACAACTAATTTCGAAGCTCCGATATCCAGTGTCAATGTGCATTCACGGTGTACCAACAGGCCAATACACCTACACATTTGTAAGTGTGCTCTTGAGTTATTTTCTCCCTTTCACCAACTTACGCCTCATCAAAACTGATGAAACATAGTTTACCGGATCCATGCTCGTTAAATAAAACGCTCAAACGTCTCATTTCGAGTTTCCGAGACAGAGAATGCGATTGTTTTTGTTCGTTAGCTCAATCTCCTCATCATTTAGAATAACTTGCGTCGGTGGTAATTGTCGCGATATATGCCATCCTGTTTAAACATCCTCTTCCAAGGCACTCTGAAGCCTCGATAGGACCTCGTTTTTATTGCTTTCGAAGTAAAGGCCCAGAATCTGGAGCTTATCCCTTAATTTTTGAGTTGTGTAAATGTTTATGGTTTTAACCATTACTGATATCTGCAAAACCCCGCACTTCTGACACCAAATGTTACAAAGTCCGGGTAGGTGATACAGATTCGTACTGGATTTTGCAAAAAAAACACTACAAAATCATTCGAATCAGGCAAAAAATTGCACGTTAGACATACTTGCACTACAAGAGGTTAGATGATTGGGGGGTGGGATCCATGTCACCACCAATGATTAGGCTCTTCAAAACAGCGGCCATCAGAATCGAGGAGAATTTGAAGATAGTTATCTCATCCATCAGTGCGTGAAGCAACATACTATCGACTTACACCCTAGCAATATGTGGATATGCTCGCTCAGATTCCACAGTTGGAGGAAGTCATCAATAACATACCGCATTACACAACATTAAAACCATCGTGGGCAATTTTAATGCAAAAACTGGTAGGAGTGAAGAAAACACATCTCACATTGGACCAAACCGATTGCACTTAACTAGTAACAACAACGGCCAATGCAACACTGACCTGACAATAAAACACAATTAAGTTGGAGATTGAATGGAACGGAAAACCAAATAGATCACGTCATGGTCTCTATGAGACACTCCACCAACATAGAGTTGCAGAAAAGGACACCGATCATTTGCTTGTCATATTAAAATATTAGTCCAAACTATCATCGACATTCGTTAGTTAGCCATAACTACTGCGCGCCGCAAAATACAACCGGAAGAAGAACACCGAGATCCTGCAACCATCAGTGGCTCCTGGTCGTCCAAAATGAACAAAAGCTTCGTGATAATGGTTAGCCGCGTTGGTCGTAGCACTGGAAGCACTCTAGCAGAATATCTCCTTGCCAGAAGTACAGCCATTAAGAATAAATGTGGCTGATGTTCTCTCGCCTGGTGAGGAGTTCTTTGTTGAGTATCCCACAATGGAGCAAGTAGACGCAGCAATTAGTAGATTGAAAAATGGACAGGCACCCGGTCTCGACAGAATTTTCGCAGAATTGATGAAACTCGGAGGAGCTACTCTTGCATTAAATTTATATGATCTCCACGAGAACTACTGGGCCGCGCTCATATGTCGTGGAATACGGGATAAACACGTTTGTTTGCGTAAATTAACAACGTCTGGATCTACATTTAAAATAGTAATCGAAGGGACTTTATCAGACTCCTTTGAAATAACATCTGGTGTTCGACAGGGGGATGCACTCGCGACCATCTGTTCAATTTGGCGCAGAAAAGCAACATTGAAATTTCACGTTGTACGCAAGGATTTGCTTTGGACGTGATCAGTAGCAAAACTAAATTATTATCGAAACTCAGAAGTATCTCCATGGCAACGATAATTTTGTTAGCGTAAAATATTTTAAATACGGGTTAGAAATAACTTCGTCAAATAATATGCAGGAAGTAAAATCTCCCGAATTGCTGCTGAACGCCGAGTTTTCTACGCCCAATCAAGATTATTGCGATGCGATCTTAACAACTTTTCAGATCAGCCGCAACATACATAATTTGGAAAATTGAAGTCGTTATTCATAGAATTTCTTAGAAAGGACTACTATGCGACATGTAATACAATTTTTGGAGGCAAGTGGCAGAGAAAGATCGTGTCGCATAACTTTAAAACCGCAACGTCAAAAATATTAAAATATTAAGGACAAAGCCGTAACTACTATGGCTGTAAATTTGAAAATGGACGAACATATATACAAATAACATATGACACGTTAAAAACACCCAGTCGCAACTTTTTTACTGGTCACCACCAGGAATCGAACCCGGGACCCCCGAATAACAGAGCAATCACTCTACTTACTAAGCTAACGAGGGCGACAAAACATCACAAAAATCACAAAAGAGAGTGAAAAATTGAAAAAATGAGGAAACCTCCAAGTCTCGGCGCGTGAAGCCTTGGGTCTTAGGATAAAATGAACCAATCATACATTTAAGTTCAGAAACCTCCAAAAAGCAAAAATTCGCAAAGCTTCAATAAAAATGAGATTCCTTCATAGGCTAGGTTTTATGTAGTGGTCTTGATGTGGCAGTGCCAAATCTTGAATCCCTAGCGTTGAACACATAAAAACAGTCAATAATAGTTACAATAACAATTGAAAGTTTCAATCAAATTTTTTTTTCTAAAGGCAACAATTCCTGGGACGGCTTTGATATGTATTTTATGCTGAAACGCAAAGATAAAAATTGCTGGTAGAGAGCGATTTTGGATTGCACACTGCTTTTCGTGGAAATTTCTAACAAGGAAGGGTGTCCGGCTTCGATTTCGATGAAACTTTAACATGTTGTAGAAGAGTGGAAAATAAGTGACACATATTTTTTTTAAGTGCTCAATCCCCTTCTAAGGGGGTGAAAACCGCCCTTGAAGTTGGGGGTAAAAAAGTGCCTTTCGATAATTTTCCTCAAAAAACATGGAAAAATCTGCAAGTTTTTTTATTCCAAAACAGGTATTTCAGAAACTTACATTATATATTATTTTTTCAATAATTTTGGTACTACCTAGGAGGTGAAACTACCCCTAGGAAGGGGTTGGAAAATCAAAAAAAACTGTCTAAAAAATCCAAATTGATGCGAAAAATTCTGGAAAAAAATTATATTACTTCGAGGGTTTTTGAAACCACCCTTTCTCAGAGGGTTAACCACCCCTAGAGACGCTTCTGGAAATTCGCTCAGGACATCTGATTTTTTCGACTGAAAGTTCTTTGTCCTCCTCAATTATGACCATTAACATAGATTCTTACCGATATCATTGATGTTTAGGGGTGAAACATCCCCTAACGGGGGTGAGATTTGTAAAAATTGTTAAAAATTCCAAGAAAATTTCGCAATTTGGTGGGATAGTTCTAGAAAAAATATATAAGATCGCGAAATTAGGATAAAGGTTGATGGAGATTTAACCAGATGCAATTATTGAAGTGTGGAAATTTATGGATGGAAGTTAAAGATGGATGTTATAGATGATATGGTGAAAAATGCTGTTGTTCAAGAAAAGCTGATGACGGGCTGAATTATACGTAAACAACTAACCCACACATCATTGATAGTCATAAAAATCGATGGTAATCATCATATTGGAGGATAGCAAAATACTTCCAGTCTAAAAAATCCTTAAATCCCTCAAACTTCTTTTTCATTGTTGAGTAATATTTATTTTTTCCACTATTTCCCGCATCAAATTGGTATTTTATGCAAGTTTTTTGATTTTCAACCCCCTCCTAGGAGTTGTTTCATCCCGGGATTTCCAAAATTTTTGAACAAATAATAAAAATCTTGACTTTCCGAGATACGTATTTCACAGTAAAAAACTTTCGGATTTTTTCATGTTTTTTAGGGAAAATTATGGAGAGTCGCTTTTACACCCCCAAATTCAAGTGCGGTTGAAACCATTCAAAGCGGATGATTCATGAAATTTTTGAACGTGCAAACCTTTATCCCAATTTCGCGATCTTATATATTTTTTCTAGAATTATTCCACCAAATTGCGAAATTTTGTTGGAATTTTTAACAATTTTTACAAATTAAAGTTTCACCCCTAAACATCAATGATATCGGTAAGAATCTATGTTAATGATCATAATTGAGGAGGACAAAGAACTTTCAGTCGAAAAAATCAGATGTCCTGAGCGAATTTCCAGAATCGTCTCTAGGGGTGGTTAACCCTCTGAGAAAAGGTGGTTTCGAAAAACCCTCGAACACGTCAACCTTATTTTTTTTTATGGAGTAATATAAATTTTTTCCAAAATTTCTCGCATCAATTTGGATTTTTTAGACATTTTTTTGTATTTTCAACCCCTTCCTAGGGGTAGTTTCACCCCCTAGGTAGTACCAAAATTATTGAAAAAATAATATATAATGTAAGTTTCTGAAATACCTATTTTGGAATAAAAAACTTTTTTTGCAGATTTTTTCATGTTTTTTGAGGAAAATTATCGAAAGTCACTTTTTACCCCCAACTTCAAGGGCGGTTTTCACCCCCTTAGAAGGGGATTGAGCACTTAAAAAAATACGTGTCACTTATTTTCCACTCCTATACAACATATTAAAGTTTCGTCGAAATCTGAGCCGGACACCTGGAGACCCTTCCTTGTAAGATAGTGATAATTTTAAATATTAATCTCAGAATAATCATCTAATAAGACGACAGAGCCCCTTTATAATCATCAACCAATTGGTCGTGGTAGTTTATTAAAATAATTTCCAGTGACAAAGCTCAGCATAAAAAGGAAGGGATGACACCGTTACACAATTTTTCTGTTAGGAAACCTAAAGTTAATAAATATTGGTGGTCACTTACTTGTGATATAATATCGCCATGTGCCGTTCGCACTTGATATAAATAACGATATTTTCTTTGTCTAGCCTCTTCTCGCGTCTCCCTGGGTCTCGAATTTTGTCGTGCCCGATGCTGTTCACCTCTTCTCCGCCGCCGTGGCGGTTTCTGATGGTCTATCCGCCACGCGGTTATAAATGATTGAACTAGAATTCCTATCATGGACGCAACCGGCCATGCGCATAACAGTATGCCACCCCAACAAGGTGGCGGAGACGGATTCGGTGTCATATTTAAAAACTACAAAGAAATGAAACAAAAAGGATTAGTTATAATTTTAATGTGTCTTCTAGTATTGGTCGCAACATATTTACCCAATTTACAGTATCTAAACTGTGCATAAAAAAATCTATCGAACAAATAATCATCGCCGAGCCCACAATACTCGATGAAATGATCGTTATAATTTTGGCACAACACAGTGTCATGACGGCACATATAATTGCGCCGCCACCCACAGCAACAATTACTTCGCGTTCACCAAATTCATATAGGGGCATTGTTGCAATGCATATTGCCATTATAGCACCCGCAATTAGTGCACCCGAAAATGCTGATACTAAAGCCGATGCGATGGGATGGGCTGATCCTAATATAGCACCAAATAATCCTGATATAACCGCTAGAGCTGAAAAAGAAATTCTCTATTAGCTCACGAATTCCATTCAACATCCACCATTTACCTGAATCAGCTGGACTTCCTAGTAAGGTGATTTTTTGTCTTTGTAACCATAATATACAACTAACTCCAGCTGCTAAACCACTTAAAAATCCAATTGCCCGTAAACATCGGTAACCTTAAAATAAACAAATACAAAAAAAAAACGTTTAGATAAATTTCATTGCACCTCAATGGCATATTTTAAAATGTTTATGTTTTCTAATCGGGAACGCGATCATCAAAAAACAATCAACAATAATGTTACCATGAAAATTGTATGCTATTATTTGATGTACTTGACACACCCGTGATTATTGAGGTGAACATGCGATGTTATCAAGGTTGGTGTAATCGGTGTACTTTTAAGGTTTAGAACTGTAATAGTCTTGTACTGAGAGAGAGTATACAGAAGTGGGAAATCGTTTCCTCTGAAAAACAATATTTCAAGAAGTCAAAATATAGAGACATGCGTCTGCGAATGTTGGAGTAAAAGATAAAAGTGCGTTTAAACTCCAAAATTAAAATTATCAAAATAACCGTTAAAAATAAAAAAATTATATCACTTGTGTAAATAGCTCGGAAAAATTACAGTAGAGGGTCTCTACTTCTTAGTTCACATATTTTGTCATATTTTGTAGAGACGTAAATGTACCGTAAAGATCTTTGGAGGATCTCTAATCTTCAAATAATAAATTTAACCATGAGATGACAAAAATAGATTGCCACCTTATACGCTGATAGAGAGCATTGCGGACATTGGAACGGCAACTCAGAATTTTTCTCAAGGATATTGAACGAATTTTAAGCCAATGTCAATGTTTCCGCTTGATCGTCAACGTACATGAAATGGATATCAATATTTCAGTAACTGCTCCAATAAATCGTATTTTCCCCCGATCAAACATCAAATCATAGGACTTTCGAGGAAGCACTTAACCGCCAGAACCAATAGAGATTGATCTATCATTACAGAGCTGATAAGTCGTATAAAATAGGCCAACACAACAAATCTAACAAGCCCAACAACCACCATTCATAAATATACACAGTTTTTAAACAAAAATGCGGACATGAAAAATTCGATTGCCAACAACGTAAATTACAAAATTAGACAAGCCATAGGGAAGGAATCCAAATCAGCAGAAAAATTGTTTGACACTTTTTTCTTGACAAGTTGTTTATTTAATAGCATGTTTTATTTTTTTAATTAGCTGTTAGAATTTTTTATTGTGTCAAGACTGAAAAACAGTCGACGGCATAATCGGTGATGAAGCATTAATAGAACATGGCGGGCCGGTATTGATCGAATGTTTTTCGACATCTTGACACTTGACACTTGCCTCATATATTAAAATACCACTCAGGATAGCAAGCATCTCAAATCACCGACCAAACGGACCAGTGGTTAAAGCTTTGACGTTTGAATCGGAAGGTACTACGTTCGAATCCCGATAGGGGCAAGATGTAAAAGGGATTTTGCATGGCGGTGGGGCCCGGGTCGCTTGACTTTTACAAAAATTGCTGGAAGAGCGTTTTCGAGTACCAAAAACCGATTGTGATGGGTTATCATTTCGGGAAAGTTCATTTAGAATTAATTTCGATGGGTTCTAATTTTCTGTAAATTCGTTTAAGGTGTCCTTCGAGACGGCCCGGGTGGCCTATTTTTAATTTTTTTTTCGACTCGATCGATATTGATAACAATTGCGATGATAAGTACTTTCTAACGGTAGGAATTGATTGTAATGTGTCCCAATCTCGAATAAATTCATTTAGGAGATCGTTTGGTCCCATGAGGCCTTATTCATCAAGGTTCTTGGGCTTGTGTCATTCTTTTATCATTTTATTTAGCTTGAGCAATTTTGAAAAAGGGGGTTTCGATCGAATACAAGGTAATGATTACAAGATTTGATTTCTGGATAATTCATTTAACAGCCCGCCAGATGGGTTGGCATATTGCACCATGTTGCATGATGTTGCACCATGTTGCACGATATTTCACAATGTTGCGTTCTGTTTCATAATGTTGTGTTGTACCATGTTTCTTGATGTTGCATCACGTTGAGAAGTATTATGTGATGTTGGACCATGGTGCGACATGTTATCTGGGGGCCTTTTAACATTTTATTTCACTTAAACGATTTTGATAAAAATTTGGAGGGATAGGGTTTCCGAATGCAAACAAACGATTACAAAGGGTTCTGACTTTTGGATAATTTGTTTAGGTGTCCTTCGATATGGGTTATCATGTTGCGCCATATTGCATGATGTTGCACCATCTTGCATGATGTTGCACTTTATTGCGTTATGTTGTGGAATGTTGCTTGATGTTACGTCATATTGCACCACGTTGCTTGATGTTGCGTCACATTGAGAGATATTGTGTGATGTTCCACTATGGTGCATCATTTTGGCTAGGGCCTTCTTTTAACATTTTGTTTCGCTTGGAAGATTTTACTAAAATTTGGCAAAACAGGGTTTTTGAATGCAAGGAAACAATTACAAAGAGTTTTGACTTTTGGATTATTCGTTTAGGAGTCCTTCGAATGGGTTATCATGTTGCACCATATCGCATGATGTTGTACCATCTTGCATGATGTTGCACTTTGTTGCATTATGTTGTGGGATGTTGCTTGAAGTTGCGTCATATTGTATCCACGTTATGTTTTAGTTGCATCTTGTTGAGGAATGTTGTGTGATGTTTCACTATGTTGGACAACGTTCCACTATGTTATAGGATGTTCCACCATATTTCGTCATGTGTACCATGTTACGTAATGCTGCACCAAGTTGCGCGATTTTGTACAATGTTGAATGATGCTGCTTCGTATTGAGGATTGTGTTTTTTTTAACTAGATATCTTGCGATATGTTTCATCATATTGAGGAATATTGTGTTGTAACAATAATGATTTGTAGGATTCGCTATTTAATTAATGTTTCGACCTTGGTACCATTTTCACATTTTGTTCCGCCTCAAACGATTATTTTTTTTTGTTCTCGATTGGGCTTCTGCGTCGGACGAGAAAAGTACACCGCGAAAGGATTGGGAGTGCTTCGGGCCCGGAACAGATTGTAAAGATGAAAAACAACAATATCAGGTCTATAATATAAAAACCCGAGATATCCTTCGTTCCAAAATAAAGCAGAACCTCTAAACAATGCTCTTAAAGGACAGAAAACTGTTTGGTCCAGTAAATAACGTAACACCAATCGATGCTAATGTGAGGGCTGAAATTAAAACAATTACAGATGAACCTACCTTCACGAAACTCTACTACTGCCCGGTCAGTATGAGAAACGAGGTAGAGGAACAAATAAGGATAGTAAAGACTAAACTGAACGCTTTAAGAACATAAAAATCACGGGGGTCTTATTAATTCTAAACGACTGAATGCCATCACATGGCAGACACCTACCGAATTCCGAATATCCCTAACACGATCAAAAATTAAGGTAATTTTAAGTTCCTTGCCATAATCGACATACTTCGTAGTCCCATCAGGTCAAACTGAAAGAGTTTGGCACGCTCAAGATCTCATTCTTAACAATAAATGAGAAGTAAGCATTTTTGAAACCTCCATTTGGTCTTAAAATGAACTGGTTATCTTTCAGGGGTGGTAAATAATGTGTTAAAGGAATTTATTGACAAAATCTGCTAGAAAACCAACCTAAGAGACAGCCTGGGCAATACAGGAATCTTGAAAAAGGGGGCCAAACTCCTAGGTTATATCATCACGAACAAAGGCATTAAGGCCAATCCAAAGAAGGTGATAACAGCCACATTAAAATGTGAAAACACAGAGGATTTGAAGTAGTGGAACCTTTAACAGATTTTACCGGAGGCAAAAATGTTCAAATTAAAGTGAAACTAGGCAAGGGAAGTGAAAAGAGAAGAAACTCATAATCAGAATACTAATATTTCCTGATTTCAACAAATCATTCAACCTGACTACAGACACCTCAGACATGACAATAGGTGTCGAATTATCACACGGGGACGTAAGCAAGGCCAGACCAATTACATATATTTAAAGATCCTTACAAGATAGAAGGGAATTATGCAGTCAATGACAAAGTAATTTTTGCGAAAATTTGGGCATGAACATCTTAAGAAACTACCTATAAATGTTGTTTATATTGTCAATCACCAACCGGGTTGTACTAATAAAGTAGCTGTCACCCCTATCGATATTGGAACTAGAAGCATACACGTTGCTCATGATATAAATATTCTGGGAATACTGAGAAGTACCAATCAATACATTGAAGAACCAGCTGATGTTTAAATACGAAAAGAAATGTAAACCGTTGGGCAACCACGGCATTTCACAGGTATCATATTAAACTACAAGACTATGTAAATAGAGAAATTGTAAATTGAATCCTAAGCGAAAAATTAAATACGACGACGATCAATTGAAAAAAAAAATATGTCTGAGATTTCTAATGCAAATTATACATCAAGAAATAACTCGTCGTTCCGACGTATCCAACGCAAATACTTCATGCCGATATACTGAAAATTAGGACACACATCTAAACACAAGTTAATCAAACCCTTGTATATTTTACCTCATCAAAAATTCTGGTAATGCACAATGAGAAAAGCCTAGTAAACCATAACCCAAGAGCTTTGGAAGTGAAACGTTACAAAGAATTGAGGTAAATACGACTGTCGAAAGAGTTCGTGTGCCACTGTAATTGAACTCGTCTTTTTCTGCAAAACGAACATAAAGAACTTACACAGTGGAGGAATTATTCAATATAGAACACAATGAGGGTTTAATTCAAAAAACCAGGAAAGCCCAGGAAACGAAAATATCAAGGGTAAATACTAACAGGAAAAAATCCAAAACATACGATGCTGAAGATGCGATCTTCACGGCAATTAAACAAATTCATCAAAAAAAAAAACGGTGGCTAAGGAGAATAACGTTACAATCAGGAAAGCGAATTCATAAAGCCCAGATGAAAAATTTAACACAGTAACAACGTCTATTTCTATAGTAGTGTTGCTTTCGCAAATCCGCTTAGCTTAGCTAAGAAATGTGAAAGCAACAACTTTTGGCTTTAATTTTTAATGCGTTTTAATTTTTCTGTGTTCGTTCATTTTATTAATATTTATTTATTTTTTTTTATTTTATCAAATAGAACAAATTAAATCGGGTATTTTGCTATCAAATAAGAAATGCCAAATTTTACTACAAGTTAATTTTTCGAAATAAAATTAGAAATAGAAGGGAAAGGTTCGGAGCCGAACTCTTTAAGCAATTTTGTAGCCTATAAAGAGCTTCTATGCCGTGTTTTAAATATTACCGCGTATTTTAAATATTACGACCACCCACTCCCATACCCACCTAACCCCATCTACACCCAGCCCAACCGACCCCAATCCACCATATCTCAACTGACTCCAATCAACCACATACCACCACATCTAAACATTATTACCATCCCCCACCCACTATCCAATTAAAACCCCAAAACCCATCTCGCCCGCACCACCCTATACCCACCTAACCCCATCTACACCCAGCCCAACCGACCCCAATCCACCATATCTCAACTGACTCCAATCAACCACATACCACCACATCTAAACATTATTACCATCCCCCACCCACTATCCAATTAAAACCCCAAAACCCATCTCACCCGCACCACCCTATACCGTACCACCCATATTATCACCCTTTATCACCTCCATACCCACTTCCACGCACACACACACACCACCCACACAAACTATCATCCACCAAATCCCAAATTCTCACACCAAACCCAAAACGCCTCATCCCACCCCCTCCACCTCCCATACCACCACTCCTACCACCCTCATAACTACACCACCCACACAAACCTACATCCAGACGAGTTATATTTTTATTCCACATTCACATGCTCGATGAAATCGAGCAAAATAGAAAAAAATTTAAAAAAATCTATCAATTTTGAGGAGGGGGGTTAACAAAACCCTACATATCTCCGAACACCCTAAACACAAAAATGTCCAAATCAATAGGGATCATTCCCATGAATTGTTTGAACTTTTAGTGAAGAAATTAAGTTGATATCTCCATCCGTTCTCAAGTTATCGTGCACACAGACGGACAGACGGCAAACCGAAACCATTTAGCATTTTTTTAACAAAAATGCTTAAAAAATAACGCCTTGCGGTAAACACCATAACCATAAATTAGTTTTATTTCCCCAAATCCTAAAAATTTTTTTCTTAACATTAAAGACAATCGGCTTTAATACAATTCAATTGTTGTTGTAATCTTTTGAAAGCAACACAGCTTATGTCTTGGCTATGAGGTCCAATTAAAATCGATTACCTTTTAACTGAACTAACAAAGAGCTGATAACAAGACACCACAGAAGATACAGAACTCCTCCTTGTTCATCTTCTGCGAGCAGTCATATTAGTGGTAGTCCTAATGCTCAACCCTGTAGCGGTTATTATTCTGGATCTATAAGAATGGCATCACACCACCTTGAAATAGTGGGTTCCAGCCAAATGTCGAGGGCAAATTCTTTGTTGTAGTGGTTTATCAATTCACCTTACGACTTTATGAACCGCTGTATCTTTATGTTCAACGGAGCTACCATTATGGCACGCAAGTTTTCCACGATGGACTGGAAAGGAAATATGGTACCTCATAAAGTACCTTTTCATTAGCCGTTCTAAACATTTAAGTAAGAACGGGAACAGACTTTAGAGGCTGGAAAGCTGATATTTTAGCAACATCATACCTCCATCTTTATAGGATTAAAAACCACCTTTACTTTCCATGGAATATATTTGAAAAAAAATAGTGTAAAATAATTTTCAGTGTCCCATCTGGCCCTGGTGTTTTGAACCTGCAGAAAGAAAATACTCACATCGTAATATTTCTTTCAAGAATCAACTTAGGAGCCAGTTGCCACTCTCTGGGACTGTTGATTCTGTTGTAAAAATAAATTCTATTTAAACTAGAAAAATACAACTTCTCAAACACAAAATGGAGCCCATTTGATAAACCATAGTAAGCCATACTAAAAATCTTCCGGGGTTGTGAACAGAAAGTTTGTTGAGGATCAGGGGTGCAATTTCGGAAAATGAATGGCCTCGTCACGTCTATTTAACTCACTAGTTCACCAGGGTGTTCGTGCTCGTTTGGGTTTACTAAGAGGAAAGTTTTACTGATATGAGCTGATATTCCTGGTTGAATGCCAGAGAGTTCTTAATTTCTTAATTTCGTGTAGTTTAGGGAAATATAATAATTCTTTTCATTTATTAGATTCCGGAAAGCAAGAGTGATATCAATTACTTCTGGCTTATGGACTTCCGGAAAATTGGTCTATTGCCAACATTTAGTATGACTAAATAAAAAGCCTAAAAGAGCGGTGCCTCTTCGATTTACATAAAAGCTACCTCAGTATATGATCTGAATAACATTTCGGCATGTCAATTCAGCCTTCACAAACTTCTGATTTGGATTTCGTTAAGGAGCCTGAAAATCATATTATTCCAATATAAAATCATGTATATTGCTAGACAGTAAGGTACCTGAATTCAGAGGACTAAGTCCATCATGAGTCCATTGTTCTTGATTTAAGAAGATATATTTTGAAACTGTATTGCAAGTTTTCGGATGTGTAACGAAATCCCGGTTTTCAAAATCCTGGTTTTCAAAATCCCAGTTTTGTATAGAAAAAACCCGATTTTTAGGAAACCCCGGTTTGAATTTTTAAAATTTGACATGTGGGAAAATGAGACTCTTAAATGATTTCTTCGCAAAATTCAAAAATGAGTTTGCGATAAAGTTCTAGGTTAATAGGGGTGGAATTTGGCCACTTCTTAACAGATTTTGTTGAAATTCGATACGTGCGATGGAAATGGGATTCTAAACGATTTTTTGATAAAGTTCTGAAATACAGCCATCGCTATGGAACTAACCTTTTTTTAACAAATTTAGTTGAAACTCGACATGTGGGCCCTAAATGGGATTAAAAAAATGCGTTTTTTATAAAGTTCTGGAATAAGGCGGTAAGGTTGAAACCTGGCCATTTCTTAACCGATTATGCCGAAAATCGACATGTGGGGTCTAAATGGGATTTTAAAATGGTGTTTGATAAAGTTCTGGAATATTGTTATTGGAATGGAACTAGGCCATTTCTTAATCGATTATGTTGAGATTCGTCACGTGCGATGGAAATGGTCAATATAGAGATGGAATTTGCCCATTTGTTAACCGATTATGTTTAAATTTGATACGATCTAAATGGGATTTTTAATTGATTTTTGATCATATCTGGACAAAATAGCGATATATTTCAGAACTTAGTCAAAAAATCATTTTAGAATCCTATTTCTATCACACATGTCCAATTTTAAAATAATCTGTCAAGAAATAGCCAAGTTCAGTCGCTAATGGCCATATTCTAGAGGTTTAGCAAAAACTCATTTTAGAATCCCATTTAGACCTTACTTGTAGATTTTTAACATAATCAGTAAAGAAATGGTCAAGTTCCATACCTATCGACCGACCGTATTCTATGAACTGCATCAAAGAATCATTGTTGAATTCGAAACATCCACTTAGAATAAAACTAGTAAAACTGCACCTTTATTCCCGACATGTTTTTGAAACCTGTTATCCTGGAATTTTTTTTCTAAAGCCGCTCGGAGGGCTAAATGGAGGTGGAGGGGCGATCCGACCTCCGCGTGCCCGCGAGGGTTATTGAAGCCTCTGAATGTCGAAGGACCGAATGTCTAAGGGCAAAATTACGAAGGGACGAATGTGTCGAAGGGCCGAATGTCTCGAAGGGCTGCATGTGTTGAAGGGCCAAATGGGATAAAGGGGTTACTTTTCATTTTTGGAAATATAATTTTTTTAAATTTATTTTAAGAAATATTTCGTCATTTTTTTATCAAATATTAATGAATTTGCTTAATAAAATTTTCCTTTACCAAAATGTATCACTAACTGGATATACGTAGAATTTTGACATCGGCTTCCGCCTCTATAATCAATTTTTTACGGCATACGTGAACTTGCTTTTAGGGCTCGCAGGAACAGTCTAATAGTCAACCCAAACTTTCTGCATTTTAATGCAATCTGTCTTTCCAAAATCTGTCCAAATTGATCGTCAAAATCGATATCAAACTAATTTTTTTTTTCAAATAATTTGTAAAACATCAAAACCTTAGTTTACTGCGTATTATATTAACACCCTAGTTCCTACACATATCGTGTCAGACATCATCAATACGTTTCAATTCAGACATTTTCCTCTTATGCTTATCGTATCAGGCAAGATTTCTTATTTTTATGTTAAAATATTACTAGTCCGGCCGGCTCGAATTAAAAAAAATATTTTTTTCAAAATCAAGACTTTAGAACTGGAATAAAAAAAACCGGGTTTTTGAACACCCCAGGTTTTCATATGACATTTTAAAGATTATGAAGACGCTTCTAATTGCTGCAAATTTAACTGTTTAAACTGAATATTTGAGACGTATGCCTCATCTAGGCAGATATGTAGCAGAACGTCTTACGGGTTCTACTTTTCATCAAAAAGATCAGTTTTTCAGGGGGATCAGAGTCCCGCCTCGTTCGAAATTTTTTAAATTTCTAGAATTGGACCCGGATCAAAAACTGTACTCATAATAGGCCTGACTAGGTCACTGAATCGATTACATTTTAATTCAGCGGTCGTCACGGATTGAAGTTTTTTGTTTTGAAGCGCATGATAAATTGATCACTTCTGTAGAAATTACATCGAAAACTGTCGTTGACTAGAATTATTCGTGATTCACAATCCCTCGTAGATTCATCATACTCGCCCATCCGGGATCTCTCATCATATTCAGCAGACCCTGGATAGGATACAAGTGGTATTACACAACGCATTCAGATCTAACCGATATTGGAATATCGACTCCCAACCTATGATTTTTAAATCTCACATTGTCACATTTTATTCTGACAGAAAATAAAATGTTATAGGATCCAAAACCTAAGATGCAGACCAAATTAGTTATAAATGCATGCCATCCGGTGAGACCAGTTGACATGTACCAAGCACCATATCATGGTTTTAGTCGAAAATGGGATAATCAAATCCAGGGGGAAAAATTAATACGAAATTATAGCCCGCCGGTATTCAGCATATGAATTAAATACTCAATTGACTATCAAGTGACTATGTATCTTCCTGGTTACTAGATTTTAAAATCAAAATGTACTAAATAATTTTGTGTAAAACTTACAATGAAAATTTTTTAAATCCTAGTTCATTAGTTAGAAATTTTTCTTCATTTATTTGTCACGTCAAAATTTCAAGTGATAGAAATTGCCATTTGAAGGGATAGCAGTGGCAATTTAAAAAAACAGCCTTTATTGAACAATTTTTTTGTAAGTTTCGATTTAATGATCTAGTAACCAGGAAGATGAGTAGTCACGTCCCTTGAAGTGATGCGATTAAAAATAACTGATTGAAAAAAAGAATGAACGCCTGTTATTCGAGGTTTGAAACACGCACTACAGTGAAATTTGTCTCCAAATCCAAGGCAATCTAGTCTGTGCTACATATTGCCAGCAAAAATACAAGAATATTACCGAAAATAATTGAAGAAATTGAAAATACCATCCTCTCTTGATATATAACTTCGAGGATGAAGTAAAACTGGAAGTTTATATAAGGCGCTGACGCTAACATCATATGACTTAAAACGGTTTGCTTTCACTTATTCACTCAATTGGGATCAACTATTCGGGCGATAAAAGACATAAGCAATTACCACGTACTCAGTCATGGCACCAATCCTCTAATAGCAGACTTAAATTTTGCGGTTTCAAATGAAACAGTATCAACTAAATTTATGTACCGGTAGATATCAAATCAATTAGTTTAATTTGGTATGAAGCGCTAATGCCTCAACAGCTACTTTATGAGTTTGGTTTTGTTCCCACCGTATTAGATTTCTTAATAAAAGTTCAAGCCACGTTGAACAGTTTCTAAAAGAGCTAGATTCCGATAAAATGATGTTACAATTTTCTTGCTTATTTCATATAGCTTTTAATTATTGAGTGAAAGCATAATATTTTTGGAAATAATGGAAATATTTTTCATGCGCTCGCCTTATCAAACGTAGAGATAAAATTACAAGAAATGAACCGATACATTTCGATAAAGAACTATTTTTCTAAATTGTAATTTATAGTTTAAACTGATAATTGATTTATGAAAACTAATAAAATATTTTGTATGATCGAGTAGGCAGTTAAGTGCGTTACAGAATTTATAGTGCATGCAGTGCGTGCAAATGCGAACGAGTACTCCAATCTACACAAAGTTGTATTGTGGTAATGCTACACCGACTGGTAGCTTAAACACCACCTCGCGCCCTATTAAACCAAATTACGCGATTAATCGAAATAGATTTAAGATTTTTTTTTTGTCCACTATGTTTGTTATTGTTGCTGTTTCGGTTTTATGAGCTGGAATTTTATATCTTACATTTTTTGTTGTACACAACAATTTTTGAAGGTTATTGATTTTGTATTATAAGTCGTATACGTGAATGGTAATTGTTATAGATTATTATTGTTAGTATTCGGTTTGATTGTACTCCACTCCACTATACATTATGTATATTGAGGCTATTAGAGTGGAAAAAATTAATTTTGATTTTCATTTCATTTAAACAATTTATATTCATTTGATATAGATACCATAAATATGTATGTATATACAAGACATGTCATACATTTAATGGATATTGCAATAGAACAGTAATAAGCGTCTATGTTATAGATACACAATAGGAAGATATATCGAACTCGTTTTATATTTCACTGGCTCACACCACTTTAGTGTTGCATTCTATTCTCATACTCGTCATATGAGTGTCTGCCACATACTCGCGTTATTGTAAAATTATTCGAACTACACAATAGCGCCGCTTAATTATAACTGCCAGAATTCCAATTCCACTACTAACGATCTGAGAGACTACAAAACCCGGCAAAGCATTTCTTTCCTCAAAGAGGTGAGTAGCATAGAGGTAGCAAAAAGGTTACTCAACCTGATATGGACTTGAGGCCAATTCTACATCTTAGCTAGTATCGTGGCCTGTCTGACCATATATGCCGCTTCTTGGTGGTTTAATCTCCAGGTATTGCGGTATAGAATTTAATGTGGACCCATAACAACTACACAAATCGCTATTCGGGTTAAATAAATTAAAAAAAAATGTTTACCAGAATTTTTTTTACAATATTAGTTTTCTATATTCTTTGTTTTTCTCACGTATAAATTGTTTTTCGGGGTGGTGCTACATTTTTTAATGTATTTACACTTTTTCGGGATGGCTACACTTATCCAAGAAATACACCAAAAAAATTCGGGCTAACTTCATCGAAAAGTTATAGGGGCTACGGGTGGCTAGTATGCGGAATTAGCAATACAACAAATCTACGTTGTAATTACATTGTAAGTGTCTTTTAACCCCACACCAAATACTAAATGTACTTTCATATTATTAATGATCCGAATTAATCGAAATTTATCCTTATTAACCTTACAAAAATATTTAGTAATTGATGAAGGTTTTTCTATGGGCATGGGCAAATTTTATAAGCGGGTTTTCCGCTTACAACGTAAATTTATCGGAATGGGTACAAAGGGCCGAATGTCGAAGGGTCGAATGTCGAAGGGCCGAATGGGTCGAAGGGCCGAATGTGTCGAAGGGCCGAATGGGCCGAAGGGCCGAATGTTGAAGGGCCGAATGTGTCGAAGGGCCGAATGTGTTGAAGGGCCGAATGTCGAAGGACCGAATGGGTCGAAGAGCCGATTTTTTTTTGTTTTTAGAAATATAATTTTTTAAATTTATTGTTTTATTGAATATTTTGTAAATTTTTTTTATTAAACATGAATGAATTTTTTATGAATTTATGTATTTTACTATTTTTCATCACGTATCCAGTCAGCGGTGCATTTTGGTGAAGGAAAATTTTGTCATGCGCCACCAATAGGTATACCCCTTTTCCTGCCCGTTAACATAATTGTGTGGGTACTGTAAAAGTACCATGTCAAAAATTTATTTTTGTATGTGTTTTGACCCAACTTACGCATTTGTGCATTCCTTTTAAAATTATTTTCGTCCGAAAAAAAACAATATAACTATATACACAATTGTGTTGGTTTTACTTTCACACAAGCAAAATTTTTGACGTAAGTGTAGATGACGTATGCATCGAGGAAATCGGGTAAGATGGAAATTTAAAAAAAAAATCTTTTTAGGATTGTATACCTATCAATTTTAGAAGATGCAAGCCAAAAATTTCGGAAAAATCACCATATTTTCCTGGAAAATTTTCAGTTTTTCAAAAAAAAAATATTTTTGGATTTTTTTCACCCAAAAATTAAAAATCTGCCGTTTTTATTTATCAAATTTTAATTTTAATGATAAAAATTCGAATTACACTGTCATGAAACGGGTAACAAATCACATTTTTGCGTTATTTTGATAAAACTTTTTGATTTTCCTGAAATTTTTTCCCTTTTTTTATTTTTTCAATATTATTTTTAGTTTTATTTATTTTTATTAATAATAATTGCTTCGTGAACCTTGCAGACACAGATCAAAGAGTTTTTATCGCTCTGGGGGCTGCCGAAACCCCCACTTTTTCAGAATTTATACAATTCTTCAAGTGACAAATTTTATTTATAACTTTAAACTAAGTAAAAAAAATAATAAAATTTTCCTAGAAAAATTGCAAAATTTTTCCGGAAAAATTACTTGTACTGTACGCAATTAAATAATACGCAATTTGTCACCAAAAAAAATGAAAAGGTCAAAATTTTCCCGAAAAATGTGAAAATTTTCTCGAAAAACGATAGATGCACAATCCTACAAAGAAATTTTTTTAAAAAAATTTCATCTTACCCAAAATTTTTATCAAAACCGCCATTACATACTATGATTTTTTACCCACACATTTGTGTGGTTTGGACTTAAATAGTGCCAATTTTTTTGTTTTGTTTGAAAAAGGGATATGTAGGTTAGGTTTCAGTGGTTGACACTTACGCCATTTCTGGCCCGTTGTGATACCACGTATTCATGCTATATCATTAACCCATTCACCTATTCACCTACTCACACAACTACAGTATACAACCTGCACATTGCAAGCTCCATGTCAACCTGTACATTGACATGGACGGTGGGTCGGCGCTGAATTCTGCACTCCATCAGAGGGTCATAGTTGTGTTTATTAACATCACCGATTGTAATCGATGATGAAAATTCGATTTGCATCGAGCATCTGATGAGATTCGAACCCAGTACCTCCCGGTCCAAGTGCCGAAGCTTTAACCACTGCACCACTTGTCCGGTTAAGGGATATGTAAAAAAAATAATTAAATTAAATAAAAAAAATAAAAAAAAATATATTTCTAAAAACAAAAAAAAAAATAAAAAAAAAAAAAAATCGGCCCTTCGACCCATTCGGCCCTTCGACATTCGGCCCTTCGACATTCGGCCCTTCGACACATTCGGGGCTTTGAAATTCGGCCATTCGACATTCGGCCCTTCGAAATTCGGCCCTATTCGGCCCTTTGATATCATACCAATTTATCATATTGCAAATTGAGCGTACTAAAAAACCTTAGTGCCCATAATTTTTTGCGGGATGGTGATTTTTGGTTAATTTGGATCCGTAATAACTTGAAAAAACACTCCTTTTCAAAACCATAGACGCACTCTAGTGATAGTCAATTCTCAGAAAATTTGAGAACAAATGAAAAAACGAATGTTACCAGGACTGACACCCTTGTTTGCTGTTTAAATTTTTGAAATAAATTTTATGTTGATAACGTAAGTGTTTCATTTTTATAGACGCACCGGATTTTGTGGACTAGAATAAAAACTATTACTCGACAATACAGTGTATTTGGATATCTCGACGAAAATTACATAGATTTTAGTGTTGAATTATTTCTTTCAACCAAATTTGTTAGGAAATGAGTGCGGTTACGGAATTTTTATCTTTGTTATTTGCAGATGCTGCTGTGAAAAAATGGAATGTGCATGAAATGTGAATTATAATGCGAGTCAATTTTAACTGTAACACAATAATTGAACGGAATACGTTATCAATTAATTGAATCGATTAGTCGAAATATATTGATTGACCCAAAAAGATTTATAATGAATTTAAAATTAATTTTTTGCAATTTTTAAGCTGTCTCCGACATAAAATAAATGAAACAAAGAAAACTAATACATTTAAACTAAATATTTTACTAACTGGATTTTTTAATTATTTTAACAAATAAAAAATTTTATTATTACCTCAGAAAGCAATTTATTATTAAAATTGCACATTCCATTTTAGCTCACTATAACCGCCGTTCCAATACTACTTACTTGCATCTTCTACAAAAAATACTCTTTGCTACAAAATAATGTACGTGCAAAACTGATTTTATTTTGAAAAAGCCCTAACCTTTTATATTTAAAAAATTGCACCTTCTACAAGAAATATCCTTTGATACAAAATATTCTACATGTAACTTAGCTTACTTTGAAAAATATCTTTTGTTTTTCGTAATATCATTTTGAAACGCAGTTTGCGGTGTAACGTGTCGAAGTGGACATATTTTTAATCATTTTGTCTTCAATGTGTGTACATCCGTTATTCCCGATTACCGTTTTATTTGTGCTTAAAAAAGAAAAAGATTAGAGTAGCAAGAGTGGCTGAAGCAAGTGAACAGCGTGAGACACGGCTTAGAAACGATCGAAGCAAAACGTCTTCTTCTAGACTTATTAAAACAAGTGAACGCCTTGAGACCTGGCTGGACAACAACTACTGAGTTCTTCATGATCACAGAGTAGTCATTCGAGCTGAAAAATACCGTTTGATGAACATAAAAGATGCTTCAATGCTGCAACGATCTATAGACGAAATGAAAGTGGACAACGTGTTACTGGACCACGCAGATCGTATGATCAATCTCAATCAAGCCCTTCAATACCCAATACTGTTTTGCAAACTAATCTAGCAACGAGTGAATTTTTATGCGTATCGTATTATGATTAGAGCGTATTATGATTAAATCACATTTAAAGTGTCAACAACTTTTCCATACCAGTTCATTATTTATATTAACGTTAAATTCGAAAATGAACAACTTCTTTTGATTCGTTTGAATCGGAAAACCGCTTCGTTTCGAGGACTATATTCACTTGCGCGATATAAGTGCAAATAACGCGACCGTTGCTGTAATTTAGAAATTGGTCGTAAACGCTACGTATAAGGGAAGAGCAAGACACATGCACGAATAAGCTAAGGATGCCATGACGGATGCACGTCCAGATCTTTTTTTAACGTTTACAAGTAATCCAACACGGACTGGAATAGAGATTTACTTCTAGTTGGACAATCATCGTTCCATCGGCATGACCTTACAAATAGAGTTTTCGAAGGAAACCTCATAAAGCTCATCGTTCTCAAAATAAAAAATCACATTTACGGAGTAATTCACTGCTTAATAATTTTAATTTGGCTGAAAGACAAAATTATTGTGGGCCTCGTTGCAAGGTGCCTACACCAACGAATGATTAAAAAGGTGTTCAATTAACAACCAGCCGGAGTAAGTCGGCGTTCGTGCGATGTCGAGATGGCTGGAGGACTACCGTGCAGGCAGCTGAGTTACCCCACCCTCAAGATTATTGGATACTTTTTGAAATCATTAGTAAAAATATGTCACTTTCCATGTGGTTTATTGAATCCCTCATTTAGCATGAAAGTTGGGAAATACCGGGGACGTAAATTTAATGACGGAGGATACACGGCCAAGAGTGACCAATGTGGACCTTGACATACGTATTAGCTGGATTGTTTCTTACACTCCGTTACTATCGAAAGCCAATATTAAAGTTCAACACTGCAACTCACTTAAAGCAATTAAATAAATATGTAAATATGTCAAGAAAGGCATTATTGATATAGCGGTTTTTGTACATTCGAATTAAAAGCTCACAATTCAACGAAGTCACAATACATAAACAGTAATGTAGTTGTACACTTAGAAAATAGACAACACAGAGAAATGGACAAACAGATTCATTGGAAAAACATATGGAACAGCATGTGTAATAGCGGGAATGTTCCAATATATTTTCTGGCAGAGAGCAACATCAAAAAGCATACCATAATGGAGACCAAGGAAATGCGACAACTGCTAGAGGGAATCGTAGTCTCATAAGATCTGATGTAATGGCTGAATCGAAACAACAATCGAGCGCATCGGAGAATTTAAGTTAGACATCCCGTCTACAAATGCCAATTTCCTTAGTAATTTTTAGAATTTGGTCATAGTTCTGGCATGAGCAAATATGGACCCGAAACGTGTGAGTTCTGATTTATAATATTTTTGCAATTTAAATGATTACTAATCAAGATTTCGCCGGTTCTCATCAATCCCATTATGTTTCCGGATAGGTTTATCAAAAGCCAATGTCCTTGATGATTTTCAGAATTTTATCCTTTTTATGGCATCGTTATAAATGGCCCCAAAACGTATGAGATGTTATTTACAACGATTTCGCCATTTATAAAGGAATTCTTGTCCATATTTAAACATTTGGCAACTACGACAACACCGTGAAACTTCCAAATGAATTTAGTATTTAATAGGGCAAACCGAAAATCTTAGTGGAATTGATGAGAACTTGGCAAAATCTCAGGCTGAGTTTATTGAAGATGGTTATTATTATTTTGTTGAATTATTTGCATTTTTTGGTTGAATTATTTCAAGTTTTGTTAGATACGATTTTAGTTAAAACAACGCCTAAATGTTTGCTTTTTTATGTGATATCACTAACGGGTTTACTACGAAAGACAGGTTTTTAAAATCTCGGCTTTTAAAATCTCAGTTTTCGAAATCCCAGAATAATAATATTTTAACATAAAGATATCTTGGTCAAAAAATTACTAGAAAAACTAAAGCTGCGAAGTCAGAGGCAGGAGTCGGTTTCGTGGAGTCGTTGCTATTTTATCCGAGTTGGAGCCAGAATAAACTGAGCTCCCATTTTTTTTTGTCAAATTACAACAACAGTGCCATATATTGACACTGGCTCTAGAATTAGTCGAATTCCTATTTTTCGATGGGTTTCGAAAAATTGCAGTTCCAATTTCTTGAAAAATAAAAAACGACTATAACAAAACTAAAACAGTAAAATTAAGTTAGAAAAAAAAATCAGTTTAGAGGAATTTAAAAATCGATAGGAGCGTGAGTATAGGATCGGATTATATAAGTCGGGTTGCTGCGCTTCCATCGATTCTTTCAGTAATCGGCGGAAGCCGTATCTCAAAGTTCCACGTATCCAGTCAGTGGTAAATTTTGGTGAACGAAAATTCATTAATATTTGATAATAAAAGATTGCGGCCCTTCGAGACATTCGGCCGTTTGATATCATACCGAATTGTAGATGCTTCAATAACTCTCGGGAGCACGCGGGATGTCGCATCGCTCGTCAACTCCGTTTAGCCCTCCAAGGGCCTTTAGAAAAAAATTCCAGGAGAGCGGGGTTTAAAAAAATGTCGGGGATAAAGGAACAGTTTTACTAGTTTTATTCTAAGTGAAAGATTCGAATTCAAAACTGATTTTTTGATACAGTTCTAGAATACGGCCGATAGGGATGGAACTTCACCATTTCTATACTGATTATGTTAAAACTCTACAAGTAAGGTCTAAATGGGATTCTAAAATGATTTATTGCTAAAGCTTTAGGATATGGCCATAAGCGTCAAAGACCTGTCTCTTGAATGTGTCGAAGGGCCGATTGTCGAAGGGCCGAATGTCGAAGGGCCGAATGTGTCGAAGGGCCGAATGCGTCGAAGGGCCGAATTTATTTTTTTATTTTTTTTTGTGTTTAGAAATATATTTTTATTTTTTATTTAATTTAATTATTTTTTTATTTTTTTTACATATCCCTTTTTCAAACAAACAAAAAGAAAGTTGGCGCCATTTAACTACAAACCACACAAATGTGTGGGTAGAAAATCATAGTATGTAATGTGGTTTTTATAAAAAATTTGGGTAAGATGAAATTTTTTTAAAAAATTTTCTTTGCAGGATTGTGCATCTATCGTTTATAGGAAGTGCAAGCCAAAAATTTCGAGAAAATTATCACATTTTCCGGGAAAATTTTAATCTTTTTATTTTTTTGGTGACAAATTGCGTACTATTTTATTCAAAATAGTACAAATGTGTCATTTTTTTTTTAATTTTTATATTAACATTGTATTTTAACAGTTTTTCGACAGTACATGTAATTTTTCTGGGAAAATTTTGCAATTTTTCTAGGAAAATTTTATTATTTTTTTTACTTAGTTTAAAGTTATAAATAAAATTTGTCACTTGAAGAATTGTATAAATTCTGAAAAAGCGGGGGTTTGGGGGCAGCCCCCAGAGCGATAAAAACTCTTTGATCTGTGTCTGCAAGGTTGACGAAGCAATTGTTATTAATAAAAATAAATAAAACTAAAAATAATATTGAAAAAATAAAAAAATAGGGAAAAATTTTCCGGAAAATCAAAAAGTTTTATTAAAATAACGCAAAAATGTAATTTGTTACCCGTTTCATGATAGTCTAATTCGAATTTTTATCATTAAAATTAAGATTTGATAAATAAAAACGGCAGGTTTTTAATTTTTGGATGAAAAAAATCAAAAAAATATTTTTGGAAAAACTGAAAATTTTCCAGGAAAATATGGTGATTTTTCCGAAATTTTTGGCTTGCACCTCCTAAAAATGATATGTATACAATCCTATAGAGAATTTTTTTTTTAAATTTTCATCTTATCCGATTTCGGCGTTGTATACGTCATCTACACTTACATCAAAAATTTCGCTTGTGTGGAAGTACAGCTAACACAATTGTGTATATAGTTATATTGTTTTTTTTCGGGCGACAATAATTTTAAAAGGAATGCACAAATGCGTAAGTTGAGTCAAAACACATACAAAAATAAATGTTTGACATGGTACTTTTACAGTACCCACACAATTGTGTTAACGGGGGATATACCTATTGGAGGCGCATGACAAAATTTTTCTTCACCAAAATGCACCGCTGACTGGATACGTGATGAAAAATAGTAAAATACATAAATTCATAAAAAATTCATTTATGTTTAATAAAAAAAAATTTACAAAATATTCAATAAAACAACAAATTTAAAAAATTATATTTCTAAAAAAAAAAAAATCGGCCCTTCGACACATTCGGCCCTTCGATACATTCGGCCCTTCGACACATTCGGCTCTTTGTACCCATTCCGATTTGTTGACTAAGTTCTGAAATATATCGCCCTTTTTGTCCAGATACGCAGAGCTTTATCAAAAAATCATTTAAGAACCAAATTTCCTTCACACGGGACGAATTTCAACATAATCGATTAAGAAATGGCCAGGTTTCATCGATATCCGCCTTATTCCAGAACTGTATCAAAAACGCATTTGTTGAATCCCATTTAAGATCCATATGTCGAATTTCAACTAAATCGGTTAAAAAAGGCTTAGTTCCATAGCGATGGCTATATTTCAGAATTTTATCCAAAAATCGTTTAGAAACCTATTTCCATCACACGTATCGAATGTCAACAAAATCTATTAAGAGATGGCCAAATTTCATCCTTACTAACCATTTTCTATTTAGAACTTTATAGTAAACTCATTTTTGAATTTTGCCAAAAAATCATTTAAATAGTCCCATTTTCCAGCATGTCAAATTTTAAAAATTCAAACCGGAATTTTGTAAAAATCGGGATTTTGAAAACCGGAATTTCGTTACACACTCATCACTAACATTAACATACATAGGGACTTCTCTAGGAAATATTTCACAGTTGTATGCAGGAGTGTGAGATTTTTCCAAATCTGTTCCTAACAATTTTTTACACTTAGGATAGGTTTTGCGAATATTTCACGCGCCTCAATTTTCACATTGGATTACACATAGAAATCAACAGTCCCTGTCATAACGATTTACCCTATAAACCAGCCATAACAATAAAAACAAGCAATTATCAGATTTCTATAATCCACACACGTTCGAAAACATATGTAAGCAAATACAAAGTTAAGTCGTTATTAATTACAACAGTATATACATATAGGTATATAGAAGTAATTATGTAATGTTTGCCAGCAGCAAATAGTTTATAGTTCATGATTTTGTGACAAAACGGAAGCAGCAAACGACACAAAACAAACGGTTTTTTTGCTCTCGCGGTGCTAAGTCGTCTATGATGTTTTTATAAAAAAAAAATTAAATTTGTTCTGTTCATCGAACCATTTAATGAATAGATATAACGATAGAAAACTATTTTGTGCACCTATATACGTGTACACCCGTTCATATAAGGGTAGGTCGTTAATACTACACCCCACCATGTGGCCATTTTAAATGTAATTCATAATTACTTGATGGTATGCCACACGGCTTAATATTTCGCGATATTTTATTTTAATGATCAACGCTAAATGTTGATGTTTTATGTATACGGTTGTATTAAAAACATTAATGAGGTAAATATGTTTATGTTGTCGTGTTACATAAATTTTAAATATACTGTTTGTTGTTCTTGTGTCACATTAGTCAGCCATAAAATAAATTTGAATACGTTTTGTGTAATTTATTTTGCTCATGGTTAGGCGCGCGCCTGTAATTTAACTTTATTTGTAATGGTCGCGAGAAGTGGTGAGTCACTGGATAAAACATCTCACATCTAACTAAGATACATAATCATAAAAAGATTAAAATCTATACAACTAAGTTGTTTTTCCAAAAAAAAAATTATTCATGCAATAAAAACGCGAACGCCATAAACTTTAATTAAATTTACGTGTACTTAAAACTCTTACAATGAATACAGTGTTTTATCGTTATAGAGATTTAAGGCGGATAGTTTTAATCCAAGCGAATATAAAATCGGACTATTTAACTATTGTACCATACGCGGTATGAATTTGGGTTTAAAATTGGGTGTAATAAAAATTCTATAGCGAATTCGCGTACATTTAATGGCTTATCGTAAATTGACTTTGTGGCACTAAGAGTGGGTGATAAAACTGAGTCTGACCAATATTTTGTTATACAAATGTATCAAATGTACTTAGCCCTAGTTGAAATGAACAAAATTCATTACAAATTAAGACTGAGTGATTTTGGTGGGACATTCACGACCGAACAGCTGCTCGTAAAAAGTAAACGATATGAAAATGGTAGCATGATTAATTCTATCCATACGTAGCAAAACCGTTGGGTATTTCCAAACCAACCTCTCGCTTTGATGTAATGCTAACCAGGGTCCTTCGTTTGGAACAACCAGAATTGGTTTTCGTGATACCGCGTCTCTTGCGATTTTAAATCCCGACTGAGTTTTGCTTCTTAACCCTTGACTTACTGCTTGCTACGGGGAATGCCAAATAGAGAAAAATGTATTTTAGATTTTAGCCACTACATCACTCCTCTCCTGAGTCGAAAAAGGTAGTGTTTTAATGCAACCGTTTAACGAGCTTGCAAATAAGTTCAATATCCACCTAATGTGTGTGCCAGGACATTCCAATATTACTGGGAATGAATTCCAGATCTGGTCAAAACTGACCTATTACGAGACCCAGCCTCATAGGTAAGCATGTGAATGAGAGTCTCCCCACATGATGACTGTCGTATTTGCAAAGATGCACCAGTTTGCAACTGTATCCGTCTAGCGCTTAGCAGACTGAAAATCCTGCGTGCACTCCTTTTAAATAACAAGACGCCCCTCAGCAAAATGAACGTCAATGATTTCCTACACTTTGCTGAGAACTCGAGGTGGTTTGATGAGTAGGGGAGGAGAGAAAACAATATTGGCACGGCTGTGGATCTGATTGTGAACAGAACTATGACAGTTCTTTAGGATAATCACCCTAACCTAACCTAACGTACCATCGACATCCATAACAAAAAATTTCGCAATTTGTGGGTCACTAGATATGGTCCAGATTCCAGAATAGGGTGTACTCAGAAGACCTCTGACTCTATCCATACGCACGAAATTGTGTGAACAGTTTCCAGATTTTTGGGAATGTACGTTGCGTGCTCGGCCGGATGTCTTGGGTTCGTAGTTTGGTACGAAGCTGCTTCACGAAATCCGAATTATCTGTGTTTGGGTTCGAATTTTAACCGTTGATATTTTGATAACCTTGATATTTTGACCGTACACCAGCTCTGCTGGAGGGCAGTTGAGGCTTTCCATGACTGAGGCTCCAATACCCAGTAGGTTTGTAAGTTCTGAAATTCAATGAGATGCATTCGATCGGGCTATTAATGCGACGGTATTTAGTTGCAGCTGCCCAATGAATTTCGTGTGCTCGATGAACAACGACAACTCTCATCGTCTGTCGTGACAAAGAGAGGAACACCATATCTACAGATATGTATACTCATTGTAGAAGATCTTGTTTGGAATGATAAACTTCTGGTCAACAGATAAATCGGCCGACTAGTTAAAATATAATGACAATCGTTAAAATATAATGATAGCCATTCGATTAGGGCAGTGGGCCAACCAGTGTATTCAAACCTACCACTTGGCAACTCAGATTTAGCAAACTTTTATTACGTGTGGCGGTGAGCATTGGACGACATGGGATCCAAGATTTCACACAGTTACTTTTTTCACCACTCATTCTTGGCCAGGGCAATAATTTTTCGCGTGGCACGGATGCTGGGATTTGATAAGTCATGTAGATTGAAGATTGTTCGGTCGCATGTTGAGTAAAACGAAAGATCGATTTTGTCTCTTTAAAACTCACACCAAATTTGCTGCTTGTCTCGTGAGTCGATCCGTTACAGATTTACGCTAGATTTCGAGTTGCATGCTGAAATCAATTTCTGTGATTTGTCGTCGGGTTGGTACTGTGTTTCACAGTCGTTCACCACATTATGTTTACCTTTCATGTGATGAATGTCGGTAGTGAATGGGACAATATAATTGAGATGTCGTAATTGTCAGGGTTAATTATTGTCAGACGAATTTAGATTTTGGCCATTTAGATTATGATTTCTATTCAATGTCCTTCTTAAGAAACAGACCGGTATTTTAACGAAATATTCTGTTTGGGCGAAATTTTTGATAGTTCCGATTCCTTACAAATTTCATAGTTCTTCAATAATGTACATGTAATTGGAGGATATTCAGCATTCGTTTTTTGACGTTGGATAAATAAATTGGAGCTTGGATTCTTCGGTTCCAGATCTAGAATTTTGTCATTTACTATCACCCTGGACGCAAGCTCAGGTCTAGGACGAATTATTTCAGATAGTAGCTTCGCCTTTTCTTCTGTCTCTTATGATGTTTTGATTTTTGGGAAGTGGGAGGGTTGAAATGATCGCATTACTCTTTTTTTAATACTACGTGTACTGCAATATGTTCGATGTCCAGTCATTTAAAATATTTTATCGAGTATCTTCTCCTGCATCGTACGTACGTGTCGTAAGGCTGACCAACGCTTGGGGGCGTTGGGTTGGGTTCCACGGTGTCCAACTAATATTTTATCTTCCACCTTTGTTACTTCATTGATATGCCTAATTTCGACCCGAGCTCACATTTAGGGAATTTATATAGGCTTCCTGAACCCTAACCAATGATGGTTTCAAGCTTAGCTTGGATTTCTGTAGTGATGTTTCAGATGCACTGCTCTAATAAAGGAGTCCTTCTATTGAACGTTCTTCCATCGATCGCCCATAATCGTAAACCCTTAACTTAAAGAGGATGTAGATAGAGTGATTTCCTTATTTGCCACCATATTACTTCATAGAGAAATCGATGAGAAACTCTCCAATGAACTAACCACCACTACGCGGACCTTTAAATGGGGTTTTGAATTCATCCGCGCACAAATCAAAATGGTCCAAACAGAGTACATTTTTAGCTTTTACGTGTTCAATGGTTCGGTCATCCGTCTATTAGTTGAAACTACGAAATCAACTCGCTAGTCATGTCTCCTTTGTCGGTTTACCGCCTTGCGTAAAACATGTGTTGCCTTAGAGTTTTAGGGATTATAAAACAGGTTAGGGGTTATTGAAACAGCGGCCAACCTAACCGAGCGGTTAAATTAACATTTTCTGTGAAAATAATCATTTAATATTATTGTGTTTAAATATTTAATTTTACACTACATCGCAAAATTAACGCAAAACTAAAAATTTACCATAATGTAAAAGTAAGAATTAATTAGATTATCAAGAGCAAAATTAACAAACAATATTCTTATTAAATCTTGGTTCATTCAAAATTCAAAATTACAGAAATACTCGATTGGGTTTAAGTCCAGGCTTCGAGCGTTTAGATCCTATGGATGGAGTTTTGCGTTGTAAAGCATTAGTAAGAGGGTCGTCTCTTACCGTATCGAGGCTTACTTGAATATTGTAGACTTTACTAGACTGCTTAATGCACGATTTACATGTTCCAATTATTTTTTCCAGTAAAAAATGAAGGGTTAAGTATATTACGATTTTCGTTTGCGAAAGGAGCACGAAACAAATTCCAGTAAACTAAAATTGGATTTTTTTCTTTTTAATTTGAGCAAATGTTGTGTACATATGGCTGTCTCTTTTTAACTAGTAACTTTTTGTTATTTGCGTGCAGCTCTATTTTTCTGTAAAAAATTTGTTGGGAAAAAAAATTGGAACATGTAAATCGTGCATTATTTGAAGTGTTCTGCCAGAGGCGAACCGATCTCTTAAGGTTGTTAACAAAATGAAATGGTCCTGAATTCGAATAGTTATTTTTAGACTGCATCGTCCAGGACTTTGGAGTGATTGTTTGTTTTGTTAAAATGTCATCACGACTTCAATTTACAATTTTATAGTGCACTAATGTGCTTTCCTGGTTAGAAAGTTTCAATTAAGCTGTTTAGATAAGCAATTTAACATGCTATTTCAGGTGGCCCTTTACCATTTTCGTTCAAAGTCAAAATTGAAATACAAAAATTCGTAACAACTTTGCTTTACAATTTAACATCCTATATTTCAGGTACTATCAAAACCTGAGTCTAAATTTCTGAGAAGGCGGGTTAATGAAAATTCGTAACAAAATTGTCCTGATTTGAAAGTTCCAATTAGGCTGGCTGAATGAGAAATTTAATATTCTATGCCCGGTGCTAACGGGACTCAAAACCCAAACCTGTATAGGAAAGGGTGTTAATGGCTGATTATCGTTTTTGCTAAAACTCATAATTAAAATTCAATGATTTGCAACAAATTTACTGTCTTGGTTGGTTAGGAAGTTCCAATTAGGCTGGTTGGTTGAAAGAAAATAATGTTTTTATTTTTAAATTTATAAAAAACTGAACAGATATATCACCAAGATAACTAACTTTTTATAGCAAAGCGGTGCACCCCGCCACAAAGCCAATGCCACAAGCATGATAAGCATTAGCTCGCGTTGCAAGTAGATCTAGTTAGATCCTGCGAGTTGACATCCTTGGTTTTCTTTGGTTGGCGTTATCCCAAAGTTAAGGTCTAGCCAGAAAACAATTTAAGAGCTAAGAAACGCGACAATATGGCATATGCTAAATTCGGATTTTTAAATGCTTTACGCCGAATGCCAATGACAATTTCTGATATATAAATATCCCATACATATTCTGGAAAATTTGTCGCAAATTCCATCATTAATTTGTGGCCTTACAAATACACTACGCCAAAAAACAACGGAACCGTTTTTTTCGAAATTGAACTCTTGTATCTTGGTGAAATAACACTTTTCAATTATGACTTTTTTGAGTAAAATGAAAATTGTCTAAAATAAAACAAAATATACCGACCAAATGGCACAGTAGTTAAAGCTTTGGCATTTGGATCGGGAGGCACCGGGTTCGAATCCCGATAGGGGCAGGATGCAAAAGTGAAATTTCATAACAGATTACGATCTGGAATGAAATGTAACACATCTATGACCCCCTGTCGGAGTGCAAAACTCATGGGCCGGCCCATATTCCATGTCAGTATAGGCTGGCATGGAGCTTGCAATGTGCAGATGGTCTTAAAATCGGCCCTATAGCCGTACGTCTTCGATTTGGCAGGTGATGCGTAAAGTAAGACGGAAAAAATAAAAACCGCGAAAGAGCAGGGAGTGCTTCGGCCCCAAAACAGATGGCATAGATAAAAAAAAAAAAAAAAAAAAAAAAAAAATATGTGCTGTTTGATACTGTAATCGAACTTGCTCGATATTTTATTCCCAAAACCAAATTAGCAACTTCCAAATCCAAATTAGCAATTTTATAGAAAATGCTGTGATTCTGTGGAAATTTCTGTACGATGACTCCTTCTCGATTTATTGAAGTTTTAGCGAGAAACGTAAGCAAAAAGTGAGACACCCATATCAGGCGTAATTTTGGTGGTTAAAATTTTGGGGTGTTTCAGTGAAAAATGTGATTTATTTAAAAAGGTATATTTTAACAAAAACCCTTTTAAACTTTATTCAAACGCAATAAAACTAAAATCTACGAACAAAATAGAATTTTCAGTATTGCGTGTTACCAAATATGTCCTGGTAAACGCCAAAATGTACAAATTGAACCGCGATTCAAGCGAAAAACGGACTTTACACCAGTACCTCTGAGTCCAGTTTCTATACCGCAACGCATAGTATCTTCATTGCTGACGATGATTATCAGTCAGATACGGAACAGGACGTCGTTATCTTAGTCAATAAGCCGATTTAGTATCATCTGTTTTGATATCTGGTTTTGTACTGGTACATCATTTTTAATTTCTTAAGCACTGCATGTCCTGTTTTTTGTAGCATAACGTGCGATAGCTCGATCTTCTCTTGGTGTAGTTTTTCTAGGTCAGATCCTCCACGCTAACTCACACTGCCTGTTTCTAAATATCGATGATAAGTTCGGTTCACAACACACAACACTAATATCATAGATTTACCAATTTCATGCTAAGTCACACCGGCTTCAACTAAGGCCACAATCTTTATAGCGCGAACGAGTAACTCTTCTTTTCGATTCATCTCACTTGAATCTTCAAATAACTATACGATAAATGGTTGTAAGTGTATACTTAAAAATTTATCGCAGAGTGCTTACTTTGCAAGATAAAAAAATGTACTGTTAACGTTTATACGCTTTTTGATAAGTTACTCGACAAGGTGTCGTGATACAAAAATGTCTACAGCACAATTTTTCAAGTTTCCAAATTCTCTATGAAATAACTAATTTTTAGTTGGTAATAAAATATCGAATATTTTTTTCTTTTAGATAATTTTTATTTTACTCAAAAAAGTCATAAAAAACAAAATAAAATAAGACAGATTCCAGTTTCGAAAAGGTGCCAAAGTTTTCTTCAATTAAGAACAAAATTATTTTTTGAAAGCTGTTACTTCACCAAGATACAAGAGTTCAAATATGGGTACTTTTTCGAATAAAATCTGTTACGTTTTTTTTTCGTGCAGTGTATTGTATAGTTAGGGTTGAATTTTGGGCAAATTGGGCTTTAACGGTACGCGAAGTTTCATTTTGAAAATTGAAAGTTTGACTACTGAATTTACATACACAAGGTTGTGATTTGCATAAAGAGGTGCCCTCAGACACTGGTAACCAGCACTGGTGTGGCGGTTTAATGAACAAGTTTATTTTACCGGTGAATTTGTGTAACGATTAAAGTAGCAATTCTTAAACTGAGTGTTTCAGGATTTATTGAATTGAATGAGTAAAATGAAAGTGCCATGAAATTCTATTATTAAACAAAAACCGTAGGAATGAAAATTTATAATAATCAAATTTTACCTGCTCCTCAAACACACGAGACGTGTGTTTTTAATATTGTATTATACTTAATAAACACATTTTTATTAATCACTTGTTTTTGTTTCGCAGAATATTTTTCAAAAAGTTTAAAAAATCACTCGATCGATTTCGACTGGTTAGGTCATCATCAGGAGTATCTACTGAATTGTATTAGTAAAAATTTTTTGTTATATAGTAGAAAAAAGCAAAATATAAATAAAAATAAAAGGAGGGAAAAAATAAGCAATAAAAATTAATCTACGGATCGCGCAGGTAGGCGATGAGTCATAGGTTGAGTAACAAAATTCAAGGTATATTATTGCGTACGTGAGAATAGAAAAGGGCGGGGTCTGTAATTGGTGAGAACCGGATTTCTCTCTGTTCGTTAAGGATATTTTGGTTAAGAAATATTGATTTTCGAATTTCGTAAGATTCTAAGGTATCTAACCGTCTGCCTTTGGGTTGTATATGTAATATGTCTAAATTGTTCAAGCTAGCTGTATGATTTTCTGAAGTTAAATGGTTATGGAAAGTTGATTGATTGCAACCAGATAAATGTTCTTTAGCTCTAACTCCAAAATTGCGCCCAGTCTGACCAATATAGGAGAAACTACAATCATTGCAATTAATCCTATAAACGCCAGATTTGGAAAGGCGATCAACTCTAGGTTTATTGTTAAAAATATTTTCTTTATTGTGTTATTATTATAAAAAGCAAAACTAATATTGGTATAATTGGACACGATGTTGCTAATCCGTTGGCTCGTTTTTCCTATATACTCTAAGCGACGCCAATTTTCCCGCGTTGGACTGTCCGGTGGATAAATACCCGTTAGAGTTTTACGCTTTAGCTTTTTATTTAATAACTTTAATATAGTCCTAGTTGCATATCCGTTATTTGTTGCTATTTGAAGAATTATGTTAAGCTCAGTGTTATAATTTGAATTTGACATAGGGATGTTTATTAGTCTATCTATGAGTGAGTGGAAAGCTGACATTTTAATATTATGGGGATGGTTTGAAGAACTAGGGATAACAGCGTCTGTATACGTGGGTTTCCGATAAATTTTGAAGTCTAAAGTAGAATTAATCCTGGTTATTGTTATATCTAGAAAATTAATACATTTATTTTTTTCTTTTTCTAACGTAAAATCAATGGTGGGATATTGAGAATTTAACCAAGTAAGGAAAGAGTCTAACAGTCTATCAGTTCCATTCCATAGACATAATATGTCATCAACATATCTATACCAAAAGATTATATGACGAAAATAGGGATTGTTATTTGATAAGATCATTTGTTCGAAGAAATTCATGAAAATTTCAGCCAACAAAGGTGACAGAGGGGAGCCCATGGGTAGACCATCAGCGAATTTGAAATACTTATTATCAAAACAGAAATAATTTTGTTTAATGCAAGTCTCAAAAACTAACTTCAGTTCACGACGTAAGCTCTCATCTACAACATCCCTATCTAAGTAATTACAAACTATTTGGGACAAATTATTAATTGGAATAGAAGTGAAAAGACTGGCAACGTCAAATGAAACTAGTTTTGAATGTAACGGAATGTCGACGTCTTGAATTTTGTTAATCAATTCTACCGAGTTCTTAACCGAGTAAGCCGAAAAGAAATTAGTATGACAATTGAAAAAATTTATGAAACCCTTACATAGCTTGTAGGCAGGAGCATTGCAATACGCTACTATTGGTCTAATCGGAATGCCTTCCTTATGGATTTTTGGTAAACCATAAAGGATCGGGGCAGATGGATTCATGACAGAGTACTTCCAACCAGTTCCATCAAATAACTTCTGGCATTGGTTGATACACTTACTAACCGAAGTCTTAAAAGACTTAGTTGGATCTCTGCCAAGCTCTATTGCTTTACTTTCTGTAATAAAATCAGAAATTTTATTGCAGTAATCGACTTTTGTGAGCACGGTAATTGTATTGCCTTTATCCGCTTTACACGCTATAAGGTCATGGTCACGTAGTTTTTTCTTTATCGCACCAATCACTTTGAAGTTAGTATTATTAGAAGCAGCAGAAGAAGAGAATGGTGGAGTAGAAGAGTTATCAATACCTTTCTTTATTTGTAACGCACACACTGATTTTATTTGGGTTATCTGGCCAGATAAGGCTGTTTCGGCATCTACAGCCAGATTTTCGAATGATCGAAGGTCGATTTTGTTTGGCGTAGGGGCAAAATTCACTCCGTTGCTAAGCATTTGCACCTCTGTATCACGGAAAACGACTGAGGACAAGTTCTTAAAACGTGGATGAAATTGGAAATCAGACGAACCACTATTACCTCTACGGTTAAATGGATAAGCCTTATCTCGCAACACATCCAGTTTAGCTTTTTGTTTCACATATTGAATATGTGAAATTTCAGCTACCTCTGCACGAACTTTTCTGTCCAGCCAATCGAACTCAACAGAGTGCAAACGAATTGCTAACTCAGTAGATAGGGATGTTGTAGATGAGAGCTTACGTCGTGAACTGAAGTTAGTTTTTGAGACTTGCATTAAACAAAATTATTTCTGTTTTGAAAATAAATATTTCAAATTCGCTGATGGTCTACCCATGGGCTCCCCTCTGTCACCTTTGTTGGCTGAAATTTTCATGAATTTCTTCGAACAAATGATCTTATCAAATAACAATCCCTATTTTCGTCATATAATCTTTTGGTATAGATATGTTGATGACATATTATGTCTATGGAATGGAACTGATAGACTGTTAGACTCTTTCCTTACTTGGTTAAATTCTCAATATCCCACCATTGATTTTACGTTAGAAAAAGAAAAAAATAAATGTATTAATTTTCTAGATATAACAATAACCAGGATTAATTCTACTTTAGACTTCAAAATTTATCGGAAACCCACGTATACAGACGCTGTTATCCCTAGTTCTTCAAACCATCCCCATAATATTAAAATGTCAGCTTTCCACTCACTCATAGATAGACTAATAAACATCCCTATGTCAAATTCAAATTATAACACTGAGCTTAACATAATTCTTCAAATAGCAACGAATAACGGATATGCAACTAGGACTATATTAAAGTTATTAAATAAAAAGCTAAAGCGTAAAACTCTAACGGGTATTTATCCACCGGACAGTCCAACGCGGGAAAATTGGCGTCGCTTAGAGTATATAGGAAAAACGAGCCAACGGATTAGCAACATCGTGTCCAATTATACCAATATTAGTTTTGCTTTTTATAATAATAACACAATAAAGAAAATATTTTTAACAATAAACCTAGAGTTGATCGCCTTTCCAAATCTGGCGTTTATAGGATTAATTGCAATGATTGTAGTTTCTCCTATATTGGTCAGACTGGGCGCAATTTTGGAGTTAGAGCTAAAGAACATTTATCTGGTTGCAATCAATCAACTTTCCATAACCATTTAACTTCAGAAAATCATACAGCTAGCTTGAACAATTTAGACATATTACATATACAACCCAAAGGCAGACGGTTAGATACCTTAGAATCTTACGAAATTCGAAAATCAATATTTCTTAACCAAAATATCCTTAACGAACAGAGAGAAATCCGGTTCTCACCAATTACAGACCCCGCCCTTTTCTATTCTCACGTACGCAATAATATACCTTGAATTTTGTTACTCAACCTATGACTCATCGCCTACCTGCGCGATCCGTAGATTAATTTTTATTGCTTAATTTTTTTTTTTTTTTTCCCTCCTTCTTTTATTTTTATTTATATTTTGCTTTTTTCTACTATATAACAAAATTTTTTTACTAATACAATTCAGTAGATACTCCTGATGATGACCTAACAAGTCGAAATCGATCGAGTGATTTTTTAAACTTTTTGAAAAATATTCTGCGAAACAAAAACAAGTGATTAATAAAAATGTGTTTATTAAGTATAAGTGTGTTTCGCCAAGTGCCTACGGCAAATAGCGTAAAAAGAATATTGTATTAATTAAACATTACAATATAAAATAAATATAAATCGAATGTTGTTAAATAAAATATTAAATTAATTTATATTAATAAAAGATTATAAAATATAAGTTGAACAATTGTTCATTAAATTTATGTGGTATCGATATAACAACTATAAACTGGTGACCCCCACGTAATTCAGAACGATCCATGGACACTTCCGCTCCTACGGAGCAGCATCAGTTAGTTGTCAGGACAAATAAAGGGGAGAAAAAGCCAGCCAGCTATCGGTCAGTCTAATACCGGCTGACAACTAGCAACCCAACCTAATAACGCCAGCCATTAGCAGCCCAGCTTATAACGCCAGTCACTAGCAGTCTAGTCTTATATCGTCCGCAGTACAGTCTAATATCGCTATTAATTTACTAAGGTTATACAATCAGGGTCAAGCCCTCGGTAAATATAATCATCCAGAAGCAAACCAGAGGGTAGGTGTCATTACTGCATTTTAAAATTGTACAGGTAAGCGGGATTTTATTATTATTAATTTTTCATTCACCATTTCGGTTTTCTTAATCTACCTTATTTTATTGGCACTTCGTTATTCATTCGGCGTAATATCTCTGGAAACACGTTTTTTTAATTATCGTGATGACAAATTTGTGACATCGTTGAAACACCACAATGTCTGTCACACCATCGTGTGTAGGTGTACCTATCAATCATCGCAATAAATTTTGTCCTCGGACGGAGGAAGAGGTGCAATAATATCGATGTGAACTTCTTCAAATCTATTACTGGTTGGTTGGTATGTATCAATTTTACTGTTAACATGTTTGGTAATTTTACATTTTTGACAAACAATACATTTCTTTGCGGACGTGCGTATTTCTTTTGTCCTTGAAGGCCATATGAACTTTTTCGTAATTTGTTTTGTAGTTGCCCTAATTCCGGGATGTGATAAATTATGGTAAGAATCAAAAATTTGTGATCGGAATGATTTTGACACAAATGGACGTTGATTGGCATTTGAGATGTCAAAAAAAAAAATGCACTTATCCGAACCAAATATTGGTAATTTTTTAAAATTTAAACTTGGATTTATGGTTTAATCAATGCAGTAAGTTCTTCATCTGATTGTTGTGCTTCTGCCAACAAAACGTAATCAATTGTGGTTGTAGTAACGTCCACTTGTTGAATACGTGACATTGTGTCAGCAACAACATTAGAACTAACCGAGATGTATTTAATAAATGGTCGTTGCCTAGGTGAGTCTTTGTAAAAAAGGGAACGCAAATGTTAAAGGTTTATGACCCGAAAATAAAATGAACTCTCTTCCCTCAATAAAATTTTTAAAGTGTTTGATTGCTGCATATGTTGCTCGTAATTCTCTGTCATGTGTGCTGTAGCGTATTTCAGCCGCTTGTAACTTACGTGAAAATTATTAAATTAAATTATTTTCACTCTCTGCTTGTCTGGGATAGAAATTTGAATAGAAATTTCGAAACCTAAAAATAATTTATTTTTGGCAAATTCACATTTGTTCAAATTAATGACAAGACCAGCTTCGTTTAATCTTTGAAGCACAATATTTACATGTTTAAGTTATTCCTCCATATTTTTTGATGCTATGAGTAGATCATCGATATATCGAAAAATGAACCTTAGATCTCTGAACAGTGAATGAACCAATCTTTGGAAAGTATGTGCAACGTTTCGTAAACCAAACGTCATACGCGGAAATTCAAACAATCCAAAGGGTGTAATTATTGCTGTCTTCTCGAAATCTTGTGGATCCACCGGTGCTTGATGATAACTAATTAAATCGATTTTAGAAAATATGTCACATGATTCGACAAATCGTACTGGATACCGATCTGGTTTTGTCAATGTATTTAGTGCTCTGTAATCGCCACATAGTCGCCAACTATCATCCTTTTTGGGAGTCATATGCAGAGGACTGGCCTGGTTTGGAATGTGTAATGTGTAATATTATGTTTTACAATGTTAAGACTTTGTGATTCATGAGTCACTGATTTGAAATTTTGTTATAGTTGTAACATATCCGGATGGTATTTTGGTACCGACGGTTTTGATATTTGTAATACCGTACGAATTGATTTGTATCGGTTCTCCCGTTGTAGTGAAGTTAGTAAAAGTATCAATCAACTTTTTGCGTATAACATCAACTACTAAACCGAAATGAGCTAAAAAGTCAGAACCTAAAATGCATCTATCGTCTTAAGCTCTTATGAATTTCCAGTTGAATGGTCTTCGAAAGCCTAAATCAAGAGTTAAATTTCTTTGACCAAATTCTGGTGATTTAATTACTTGTGAACTAGTTGGAGGAACCACTGAAACTTCGGCGCCCATCGGTAATTATAAAACGACTATTATAATTTACACTCCCAACACCAGCCGTGAAAAGCAATGGTTTTACTGTTTCCGACTTCGAAACTACCGTATTTAACCGATCGAAATTACACGGTTTTTTACACTTCTTTGCATGAATACCATACTTAAAATGATACCGACAATTTGGATATTTATTAATTTGGTCATTGGATTGTGATAAACAGCGAGAGATGTCGACTATTATTCTTTGACCGTGGAACCGATGACCTGTGGTTTACTGATCGCGAATCCCTTGTATTAACTTGTTTAAATAATTTTTCAGTTTTTTGTGCTAATGTTTGAATTTGATAAAGTACAACACTTTGTTGCTTATTATCAATATTTTTAGGAGAGCTACATACACTGCACAAATTAATTGGTTTTTGTATTTCAACGATTTAATCAGCCGTCTTTGCTAATTGAACCAAATTAAATTCGTATTTTTGTCGATTCGTTTAATTTTTCGATAATTGTAGCCTTTAACGTTTCGTATTTATTATTATTTGGTGGTCTACGAATTTGATCACGAATGCACTTGACCGTTTGAGGGTCAACCATATTTCAGGGTCTTCTCGATTGAATACTGCATATTTAATTAAAACTTTATATACATTTGTTGTAACACCGACATGGTGATCGTTTTAGTGATCGTTTTCTGAGTCAGACTAAATTCCGATTGCAAACATTCAAGCAGAAACGATTGCTGATGCCTTACTTAACAATTGGATAAGTTGATTTGGTTTTCCTTCAAGCATTATGACTGACAGAGGTGCCCAGTTCGAATCTGCACTGTTTAATGAAATGGCCAGAGTGTTAGGATTCCATCAAAAACGAACGACAGCATATAATCCTGCATGTAACGGAATCATATAACGATGGCACCGAACGTTAAAAGCTGCAATTAGTGCAGTGGACAAAATCTCTTCCACTAATTTTACTCGTATTGAGAACTGCATTTAGAGAGGATTTTAAAAGTTCTTCTGCAGAATTAGTGTATGGGCAAAATTTTCGATTGCCCGCAGATTTTGTTACAGACAACAGGTATATCAGCCAATCCGATTTCGTAATCAAACTTCGTAATCAATTCGTAAACTTCGAAATCAATTTAACAATATAAAATCATCAACAGCCTCACAACATGCCAAAGATCAAATTTTCGTTTTCAAATATCTGTCAACTTGCCAATGTCATATGATGGATCTTTTCCAGTAACCAAAGAGATGAAACTTTTTTCACTCTATTAATCAAGGGTGTGTAACGATTGTACTAAATTGGTTTAACACCCCTGTTAGCTTACGTACCCTTACACACTCTATATTTCCATACCAATTTACTTCCACTCACCTATACCATTTTCGTAAGTTATGTTTTTTCTTCTTTGTCATACCTATTATAGTCCATAAGCAAATGATATACATTGCGATTATTACGAGTACAGATGCAATTAAAATAATAATTCTACTTCTGGCGAACGATTAAGCTGGTGTAGGTATATGGTCTGTAAGGCGGGGAAAAGCGCGCGAAACGATTGACAAGCGAGGTGTAGAGGAGTCAAGTCGAGAGTGCGGACGTGAAAGGTTGAAGAAGCCTAAAATATCATTTTTAAAGTTATTTCAATTTGTCTGGAATTATAAATTGTGTTTATAAATTAAATTGTAATAATGAAAAAATTTGCAACTTTGTAAAATTAATATTTAACCGAAAATTGTTCTTGAAATAAAATGTTAAGTTACAATAAAAAAAAAGATGTGTAGATTAGTAATATTAGCTAACTTTTTGTAAATTTATTAAATTAAAAATTTTGACGAAAAAGTCATAATTAAGTTATAAATTAAAAATCATTTCTAATCTAATAAAAAGAATATAAACTGTACGTGTGTGAGTTAAATTTTGGCAGCTGTTAGGCTGACCGCCAGTGTCCTTGCTTGGGGAATTGATGTTACAATATAGCGCTACAGACTAATTGCGCTAGTTTCACCTGCTTCTTGGTTTTTATATTGATGGTGCTTTTCAATATTTCATTAAATTCCTAAAAACCTGAAGCTGAACGGGACATCTATACAAAAACATCGTTTAAGTGTCTGTGAATTTTATATCAGAAACAAAATATGCCCGCCGCGTGTTAACGTGTTACACGGGACGCAGTACTTTACAAATTTCAAACATCTACATACAACGAAGGCAATACAAACCAAATATACGGCTGTGTTGCATTTTATATGGAAGCTGATTGTTGATTGATTAACTAAATACACGTGGGCAGGAGCCTTAAACCATTCATCTTAATTATACAATCCGGTATATCATCGCTTCGCATTCGGGACGAACAAGTTTTATATAACTCAACGAACAACAATTTTCATCGGGTTAAGATTTCATCGAATGTATCCAGGAATTGCGGCAAAATCATCATCAAGGTCATTGTCATCATGGGCATCATCCGCATAAATCGTAACGTATTTGCATGCTAACTTATTTTTTTTTGCTATATAAATCTTGCTAACTTTTATATTTATATTTAAAACCTAAATTGACTAACAAAATTCTTTTCTTAGCTTCTTTCTATATTGTAAATATTTTTGGGTTTTTCTTCAAATTTCACCGTTCGAGTATTTTCTTTTATTTTTTTTGCTTGCGTGACGTTTTCGCTTCACCATGTCTGTTGCGGTGATTTCTTCCTCTTTTTAAATTTTAGTGCGTGATAGTGATGATGTGGTAGGAAAGTACCGATAGTGGAGGAGAATGATCACTGTGGGGTGCTAAAGTGTTTTTTTTATGCATTCCTAGATTGTTTCAGTTTTTATTTTCTTTAAACAGTTAATTTCTTTCCTCGTTCTTTTTTTCAATTTTTTTTTGCTTTTCCGTGAATATGTTTGTGCACACGTTAAAAATTCTCTTTGTAGCATGGCTGCTGGCATCGGTGGTTAACAGAACCCCCCCCCCCCTCAGTCGACGTAGTGCTAAATACCCTTACAGTGTGCACCCACCGTACCAGCACGAGACCAAGCCATGAGGTTACAGGTGTTGAATCAAAAGTTTCAATAAACCGACTTAAACCATGTTTTATAGAATCATAACAAACCGACAATTTAACGGATACATTAACATCATTACACAATACACAGAATATACTAATTCATCACCGTAGGAATGAAAATTTATAGTAATCAGATTTTAGCTGCTCCTCAAACACACGAGCCGTGTGTTTTAAATATTGTATTAATTAAACATTAAACATTAAATATAAAATAAATATAAATTGAACATCATTCATCAAATGTAAAACCAATCGAATGTTGTTAAATAAAATATTAAAATAAATTATATTAATAAAAGATTATAAAATATAATTGTTCATTAAATTTATGTGGTATCACTAAACACCCATACTGGTAATCGAAAAGAATCGAACATACTTTACCAAAATTTTATTTGGTGCGACTTTCTTCCACGACTGCTTCCAAAGTACTATATTCTAGACATTTACATTTACACGCGCCTTTTAAAATTACATATTGTTGCGCCATAGTTTGTTTTTCGATAATTTATTAGATCTTTTGCAAAAATCCCTGTACCATATACACAGCTGACTTGAACAAACATCACAAAAATATTTGTGTATTTCCTGTGGGTAGGACGCACCAACAATACTACACACATCTGTCAAGATAAAAACAGGTATTTTTAAATTTCAACAATTTCTCCGGTACTTTCGACCTTTTTGACCCAAACACAAAAAACACGAATTTGTTATGTCAAAGTACAAAATTTATTTACATCTGAATCCCAATAACACTAAAGTTACGTTGGACATACCACACATACCAAACTTATAAGTTCAGTGCACCATACGTAACCTAAATTTTACTTCCTCCACAGCGATAGACCATTAAGCAACATTTTCACCACGATTCGCGTATACATAAAACTTAATGTTTTGTTAATGATTTTAATTGCTGTATGTTACATTTCTAGCACTAAATCATTGTTTTTATATATTTTTGGGAGGAAGACATACATATATGTATAGTTTGAATGGTGTGGGGCGGTATACCATGACCGGTTTGCGAAACGTGGGTGATATAATATTTTTCTACATGTTTTACTATAATTTCCGGCATCATATGTGTGCGCTAAAATCTCGACCAATTAATCATAATTACATGCGCTTATTAATTTTATCGACATAACACATTCTGACTATACCATATATACCGTTCTACATTGGTAAGTATATCAAAGTAGGGTACAAGACCTTCAACAAAAGCTCATTTATCTAATTCGTATAATCTGCTAATAAAAGTCACTCATGCATGAAAATCTCATTATTTTTATAAAAGTCTTTGGCACGTATTTCATGTTGTTATATTTCCTCAATAGTATTTTTTAGTTCTGTTGATTAAATTGTGGCCTTGCGGATTACTTGCAAATGTTCTCTTGCATGTTAAGTTTGATTAATAGAATTGTACAACATAAAAGATTTAAATCTCTCTACGTCATACATAATATGCAGTCACTTACTGGTATTTGGTCACGCCGATTTGGAATAATTATTTTATTATTAAAAGGTTTGCAGTTGTGTATAGAAAGTACTTTAATACCGATAGATTTATTCTCTGTTGTGTTATAGAACGTAATTAATACTAAGTTTAGGGTAGTGCAGAAATGACAACTATCATCAGTCGTTCATACATCAAAATTCAATGGATGGCATACGCTTTTTACATAAAACCTCATTTTTTGCATACGTGTTAGTTTCACACTGTTAAATTAAATGCTAATTAGAAAATATGGTCATTCCAATTGGGATTTTAGTTCGAGAGTGGATTGATAAGTCTTTAGTAAGAAACAGTAAACATAGTTTTTTTGGGTAAAATATACTTTATTTTTCAATGTTGTCTCTTTTTAGTTCGATACACTTATTCCAACGATTTTCCAATTTCACTAAACCTTCTTTAAAGTATGATTTATCAAATTCCTCAAGCGTTCCAAGAAGAGCACTTTTTCCTAATTTTTTGGTTCAAATTGCTTAATAATGATGCATAATATTCACCTGTGATGATTTTACCCTTATTAAGAGGCGATGAATATTATTCTGCGGCTACGTTTAAATTCATTTATCCAATTAAAAACGGTTTCTCGTGGATAATTTCGTTTGGTTTTAAACCTTTTAACTATTGAATCAAATGTCATAAAAATTTGTCAGCTATATCGTTTCATACTTCACGACAAACAAAATAAGTTGTTACTAGTGACGCATAGATGGCATTATTCTAAACATTTATCAATCCCTCGTAAAAGTTACTCCAATTATAATTTTGTATGTTTTCAATATTTTTAATAACTCGTTAAAATTAAATTAAGGTAACATTTGGAGGGTCCCGTAATTTATTCAATAGATTTCGCCAAAGATTTAAAATCGTAGAAGTATACAAATCCAATTGAAATACTGCTAATTCCAATTGGAATTTTATAGCTTTTCTATAAAGTTATATGAAGTATTTTGCATTGATTTTGAATTTATGAAATTGTACATTATTATAATCAGTTTATAATGCAAAGAAAATAAAAATGAGATAGAAACTAGAGATAGATATATATTCATTGAATTGGCGATAATTAAAAACCAAGCACATCAAGATAAGTTTCACGAAATCGAGCCAATGTGGCAAAAAAATGTCAGAAAAGAATTGTAACTTATAAATAAGGTATAAAATAAAATTTTAATTGATAAATCATGAAAAAAAACAATATACGAACATAACCTCAAATTACCGAACAAACGGCACAGTGGTTAAAGGTTTGGCGTTTGGATCGGAAAGGGATTTTCAGATTACGATCTGTGATGAAAATTGGCCGAAATGTGCAGATAATTCTATGAAAATCGGACCTACAGCCGTACGTCCTCGATTTGGCTGAAAACGGTGAAAAAGGATGAGCGGGAACAGCGAACCGCAAAAGAGCTGGGACGGCCTAGGTCCCAGAACAGATTAAATATAAATAAAAAAAAAAAAATTAACCAAAATTTTGTACTAAAACTATCGGGATGCAAACCAAACAAATTGATCTCAAACCATTTATGAATTTCCTTCTAATTTCTAATAAGAGTTTGACATAGGATATAATAATTGAGTTTCGTATGAATTGACAAAACTTCCAGAGGGATTTCCCGAGATTTAAAAAAATATACCGAATCCTATTTTATTCTGAAATTTTCTATAATAAGAATTAAGGACGTCACTGAAACTTGATGATAAAAATTCGCGTCATAAATCCGATCCTGACCTGAATCACAATCTCCAGGAATGGCCAATAATGGCCATAGAAATTTGAGTAAAAATGTCATCAGTATACCTAGAAAAACAAAATTCGTAACAAAAACAAATGGTTTAGTTAGGTGACGCTGTGATCACCTTGTTGTACTAGCCAGATCTGAATTACGATCTCGAAGGAATGGCCCTTAATCGTCATTCAAATTTTACATTAAATGATATGTACACCTAGCAGGTTCTTAAAGTATTGATGTCATTTTACTCGAATTTGGATGGCCATTATTGGTCATTTCCGGATATCGCGATTCAGGTCTGGCTAGTACATGAAGTTGGCCACTGACTCACCTAACTGAAACCACCTAGTATCTAATGCTAATTAAATGTCTGTTTACCATTTTCGCTCAAACTCAAAGCTAAGCGTCCTGGTTAGGAAGTTTCAATTAGGCTGGTGGATGAACATTTTAAGATCCTATTCAGGTGTTAATGGAATATGAGTCCAAATCGCTGGGAAGGCGTGTAATGGCAGTTTACCATTTTTGCTTAAACTTAAAATTAAAATCCAAACATTCGTAGCAAATTTGCCGTCCTGTTGCGAAAGTGTCACTCAAGATTTTCGCTCAAGCACAAAATTGAAGTACAAAATTTGCTGTTTTTGTTAGGAAGTTCAAGTGTCATTGAAACCTTACTGCCTAAATTTTCTGGGTGGTGTTCATTATGTTGAATTTTAGGGTTCAATTGTTTGCGATTTATTCGCATAGACCTACAATTTTAGATAGTCACAAAGAACGAAGTCGCCGCCACGCCAGATAACCAAGCCCTCAAACCACTCGTGCAGATTATCCATCGTAGCGTAGGGTATACGAAGTTGCTTATCATCGATCTGAAGCGTTCACCATTGGTGGTTTTATTTTGGAAGGAGTACGGGCCGATGATTCCGCCACACCTAAATTCGCACCAAACAGTGACTTTCTCGGGATGCATTTGGCGCTGATGTATCTCGTGTGGATTGGTATCGCCCCAAATCCGACAATTTTGCTTGTTCAAATATCCAGTCGTCCAAAAAATGGATCTCGTGGTTAAAAATGATGTTTTTTGCGAAACTTAGGCCAATTTTCAACGGCTCTAGAGCCCAATCTCTGCTCCAGAACACACTGCGTTGTCTATGGTCGTTTACTTTAAGTTTCTGGGCCAGTTGGGATTTATACGGATGCCGTTTTAAAGTTGCATAAATGCCAAGTTCTTGTCGACGACAAGAAATTGACTACCTCAGGTTTTCCTATACACTTTTACGCAAAGCAACGATATTTAGACAGACCTTGGGTTTCGGTGACGTACTGGAGTAAGACTGATTATTTATCGAACCGGTTAACCTGAATTTGGCCACCAAACGACTCGAAAGTTTCTCGACCGGAGCACTGATTTTGAAAATAAAATTTCATAAAATATTTGACAAATGTTGTTTTAACAAGATGGCGGCTATAATATAACAACTTTGATAAGATATTAAAATCAATCTCACACACAAATCAACCGAAATAATTTAGTAGATTAAAATGATTTAGTACAGAAACGTTGATCTTTCATCCGCCAGATGTCGTCAGAATACGGTGTTATAATTTTAAAATGTAGTACCACTTCCAGTAAATGTTAACACTAAAAAGTCTCTTACAAATGGTGAGGTTTCGATAGCACCTGAAATAGGATGTTAAATTGCTCAACCGCAGTCAACCAAATTGGAACTTTCTAACCAGGACAGCAAATTTGTTACGAATTTTTGTATTTCAATTTTGTGTTTTAGTGAAAATGGTAAACCGCAATTAACACGGCTTCCTACAGATTTGAACTCAGGCTCCGATAAGGCGTAATTAGCTCAGATGAGACATTTGTCTCAAAGCTAGAAGCTCTTGGGTTTAAGCCGTTTTTGTCTTCTAGAAAGTTCATTATAAACGTGTCTCAAAAAGAGCATGAAACAGTTTAATAGAAACTGCGCTTGATCATACCATCTTGATTGGGACGGTTTGTGTTCAGTTTATACAAATAAATTTGCAGCATTCAAAAACATCTTGTCAAAATTAATAAACTTGAACCATGGAACTCAGGTACCGTCCTGCATAGTAATACTTCCTCAAGACAAAAACCCGCATAAAGGCCGATTTATATTATCCGTTCCTTTTCCTGCACGTAACGTGTCAGACAAAAAAAAAGATTGTTATATGTATTTTATATAGGAGTATTTATATTATCCGTTCCGTATGTGTAGGAACCGAATGGAACGGATAATATAAATCGACCTTAAATAGTAGAACAAAAAAGAATTTGAGGCTCCTTAAAGAAATATGTTTCAAAGAGCTTACGACGGAAGTAAGTTGAGTAGTATGGTAAGCACCAAAGGTTCTAGTAATGCTACTAACTTTCCATGTGAGTCGGAGTTTTATTTTCGAGCTCGTGAGTTTGCGAAGGTCGTTGAATACTAAAGTTGCAATGATATTCAGAATATTGTGGGTGATTTAAACTCGAATACTGCTTGAGTTTAAATATCAATTATAGGGCATAGTTTTCTTTCGAAAATACTTCAATTTTCATTACATACTGAGTCTGGTGCTAACCTTAGTATGGCTGGTGAAAATTGGACCTATATAAAACACCCAGTTTGTGGTGTTTCTATGAGATAGAAGGCATTTTTATGAGAGCCGGTAAGGAAACTTTAGATCTTTTATTAGATACTAAGACGGTCACTAGAGAAATATTACACATATCACATTAAATCTCAGCTTTAAGACATGGCATGACATATACTAATCGAAGACGGTGTCTTGCCATGCTTGTGCTCAGAAAACAACAATTAACTTTGGTATAGCGCTACGACTACTGTGACTGCTCGAAAGAAGTGTTCTGAGGAAGGAGTTCTGCCTCAACTCCTGCAATGACTTGTAGTCAACTCATTGTTAGCCAAGTTAAACGAGAAGCAATTGTATTGTCAAGGATATGCCTATAACATCGTCTTAATATTTGTTATGGATGTTTTATATGTGATCTCATGCAACTGGCGATCAAGATTAGAAAACTTTATTAATTATTCTGCAATTAGAACTAGAAGAAAAGTAAACCGGAATTTTGAAAACCGGGATTTTGAAAACCGGGATTTTGAAAACTGGGATTTTGAAAACCGAGATTTTGAAAACCAAGATTTTGAAAACCGAGATTTTGAAAGACGAGAAATTGAAAAACGAGATTTCGTAGTACATCCGGGAATATGGAACATACTAAGACCTGAGATCTACAGAATCTTTCAAACCAAGCGAAATCTGCACTCTGGACGTAGTTATCTACAAGAGCCTTTCTGGTCTGGGAGTTGGTTACGTAACTCCAACGATGGTTACACATTTTACTAGAATATTTATTAGAAACAATAACAAAAAGAATTTGGTTTTTTCATCCAACAGTGAGTACAGGAATTTATCATCGACTTTCGTCTAATCAATCACGTGGCAACCTTTCCAGAAATTCTTCCACAAATCATTAAAGAATCCGATTTTCACCCAACATACCCAATTCCATCATAATCCGTTAAGAAACTACCGATTTCCGGCCCAGGTGGCCATATTCTAGAACTTCTTCCAAGAGCCATTCCAGAATCCCATTTCGATCCAACAAACCCAATCCTATCATAATCGGTTAAGAAAGAAAACTGTTCTACGATAAATTGTGTCCACGAGAAACTGACAGTAATTCACGGGGTGGGTGTGTGGTGACCAGCTCTGGATACGGTAACATATTTAAGGATGATGGAGAAGGTTCAAAGAACGACCTATGTGCTCATAAGCGGGGCGCTTAGGACGACACCTACACGCGCTTCAGAGGTGATGTTCCACCTTATTCCAATCGATTTTCCTGGTAAACAGGTGGCAGCCAATGTGTCTACTAGACTCTCGGCTGTCTCTCAGTGGAAGTGTCGTCAGGCGGGACAATTGACGATAGCTAAATCGTTAAGGGAAGAATGGTGAATCTAGATTATATTAAAACAACGTTGTGCTTCAATGAAGTTTTCCAAACCATCTGTCCTTCGAAGGAATCCTGGAGGAACGGATCGATACTGGAACACGAGGCAGTGTAACTTTTTACGGGCGGCTCTAAGCTAGACGGCAAGATAGGAGCCGGAGTCTTCTATGAGTAGCTTAATGTTAATATTTCTGTTCGTCTCTCTGACTACTGCAGCGTGTATCAGATATCGCAATCTATGTGGACAGTCTAGCGGCGGTCAGGTCTCTAGAGGCGGTTTGTCTGAAGTCACGTGTGGCGCTGGATTGCCGATCATCTCTTAATGAGATGAGCGAGTATTTCAGCGTCCAGATAATCTGTGCCCCTGCTCACTCCAGATGCAGCCGGAACCCCCCAGATGCAGCCTTGATAAGTGAGAGGTGGGCCAACACTGTCACGTGCAGGGTATCAAAACGGATTTGGCCAAAACTGGACTTGCGGCGCTACAAGGCACTAGTATCCCTGGGAAAGCGAGAGGTAGGATTGGTCGTAGATGTACTGACACGACACTGCCTTTGGGGAACATGCAAAAAGGCTGCGTCTACAGACGAATGAGTTTTGTAGAAGTTGTATGGACGAAGAGGAGAAAGAGACTTTAGATCACTTCCTATGCTTGTGTCCAGCACTATCATAAAGGAGGTATGGGGTGTACTTTATGGACAGCCTTTCGGAGCTCGCAATACTAACAAAATATAATTGCTGGTTGCGGTCAGGGAAGGGTACTCGTTGGGAATTATTATTAGCAATATTTGATCAATTAGTTACTTTAAGCTAACTTAAAATTGAGGTTTGTTTCTCCGATGACCTCTTCGCCCGATGCGACATTTTCCTTGCCGAATCAATTGTTCATATTCAGAAAGAGGAAGAGCCGACAATGTCAAATTGACCGATGTGAAGATGGCCCAAAAATTAGGCCCAAAGCAAAAAAAAAATGTGTTTTTTCTAAATTTGTGACCACTGTCACAAAGTAGAGTAAGCCATCTGGTATCCAAAAAATGTAGCTCCATTTCTATACGAGCTAGAAAGAATATTCGTGCAATGCCAGACTCAGTACGTAACAATTTTCAACAAATAATTTATTAAGAGATTTTCTTCTGTGGCGATTTTCACAGGGATTAGGCATTTCTATACGGGCTGAAAAAGACGTACGTGACTCAGTATATGTAACGATTTTACAACAAAAAATTATTAAGAAATTCCCTTCTGTTGCGGAAGGATTACCTGAGACTTCAGCCACTGTCATGAAGTAAAATAGGATATCTGTAATCAAAAAAATGTAACCACATTTCCATAAGAGCTGGAAAGAAGGTTAGTGTCAGACTCAGTAAGTAACGATTTTCTACAAAAAAATTACTAAGAAATTATCTTCGGTGGTGGCTATCTCGAATTCAAAAAATATGGCTCAATTTCTATACGAGATGGAAAGAAGGTTCTAGTCAGACTTAGTATTGGGAGTATAACTTAGTTTTTTGGATTTTTTTGCAGAAATAAATGTGTTTATTTCTAAGAAATGGTACATTTTATTTTAATCAAAATATTTTCCATAGTTATCTATGACTTTCGACAATCTTTCTGGCAATTTATGGATTCCATCGAAAAAAATTGTTTGTCTTTTGATGCGATCCATTCGTCGAGCCATTTTTTGATTTCTTCGTGGTTTCTGAAGTGCTGGTCTTGATCACTTTGCATTGTTCGGAACAAATAGTAATCTGTTGGGGGACAATCTGGTGAATAAGGAGCATACGGTAGAATTTCCTATTTAAGTACTTCCAACGTATTTTTTGCTTGTTTTGCGACATGTGGTTGAGCATTGACGTGCAGCAAAATCACTTTACGCTGTTTGTTAGCTGAAACCGGACGATTTGCGTTCAATGCATCGTTCAAATCTATCAATTGTTGTTGGTAACGTTCACCAGTAATAGTTTCGCTCGGTTTTAGCAGCTCAGTACACCACTCCTTTCTGATCCCACCAAATGCACAACATAACCATACTTCCATGAATGTTTCGTTGTGCTGTTGATGTGGATGGTGCGCCTGGATGAACCCATGATTTTTTGCGTTTAAGGTTATGGTGGTAAATTCACTTTTCATCGCCAGTCACAATTTGAGACAAAAAATGCCATTTTCGGTGTCTTGTAAGCGAAGAATTGCAAACCATTAAACGGTTTTCAATGTTGGGTTAGTCAGTTCATGTGGTACCCATTTCCCTCTTTTTTAAATCATTTTTATGGCATGTAAACGTGTGCTTATGGCTGCTTGAGTGACATTTAACTGTTCTGCAAGTTCTTTTTCTGTTTGAGCTGAGTTTTCCTCCATTAATGCTTCCAATTCTACATCTTCGAATTTTTTTGATTGAGCAGAACGTTCTTTGTCGCTGACATCAAAATCACCACTTTTGAATCGTTTAAACCAATTTTCGCAAGTCTGTTGAGCTGGTGCATGTTCACAAATATAAATATTAATGTGGAATGTCATCACTTTAAAATGCCGTTGGTGTCATTGTAAAAGAATGTTTTGTACTACAGTTATGCCATCTCTTAGAAAATCCAAAAAACTAAGTTATACAACCAATATCTTTTACCGAACGAATTTCAAAAATCACTTGATAATTTTTTGATTGAAAATCGTTACAAATACTGAGTCTGGTACTAACTTTCTTTCCAGCTCTTATGAAAATGGGGCTACATTTTTTATATCCTAGATGGCTTACACTATCTCGTGACAGTGGCTGAAGTCTCAGGTAATTCCTGTAAAAATTGCTACAGAAAAAAAATTGCTTAATCAATTTTTTGATGTAAATCGTTACATATAGAGGCTGACACGAAAGTCCTTTTCAGCTCGTATAGAAATAGGGTTTCTTCTTTGGATTCTAGATGCCCCAGGTGGTGGCCCAAGTCTTCGGTAATCCCTGCGAAAACCGCCACAGAGGAAAATTTCCTTGTAAATTTTTTGATGAAAATCGTTACTTACTGTGAGTCTGGCATACATTTTTGGATTTCATATTGTATATTTATAAATGTAGTCATTAAATAGTAAAATCTAATCTTATTGTAATATCCTGATGTAAAAAAAAATTTGGTTTAATAATTAAAAGCATGAAGTTTTCTAAATGTTTCGGACCAGCCTAAAATATTATAGATTTAGCAAAGGCAACTTGTTTTTATTTTCGGGCTACTTTTCGGACCAGCTTCACATGCATGCCAAATTGAGAGAATATGGTATAATTCAATAATTTGGGCAATATCAATTGCATAATAGTGAGCTGTGATCGTTTTCCTTTTTCCAGGTAGTCGATATAGATAATATCATTTAAATGAATCGTTTCATAAACTCATTTGCCCAAATTTTGTTTGAAATCTTGACGCCAGCCTTTTCATGCCAAAATCCTGGTTTAAGATATTAAAAACATGATTGTTCATCCTCCATTATCTTGGTTATCACAAGTTTCAATGCTGGATATAGTCGTCGAGCAACATCACGGAACCACTTCTTTAAACGAGATTTTATTCGGATGTCCCGGGCTCTCAACTTCATTTGTTTGTGAAACCAACATCATTTGTGTAAAACCACAATGAAATTCGGTGGACTCGTCAGAACTATGGACTCGTCAGGACTTTCTAAAATTTGGTAATGAATATCAAATTTTAATTACGAATCTGCCTTTGTTTCATTCACAATGTAATGGGTTTGAAATAAATAATTATGAATGGCGGCTACTAGAGGATTACATCATCAGTATAAAAAATAAATGATTAAAACCATCTCATAAAATATTTTGTTAATTAACTGAAAACTCTCTATAGCCATCAGGGAGTTAGATGTTTGAGCCCGGAGGAGTGTAGTGTCTGATAAAAATCGGTGTCTTATTTGCAATCAACCATTTAATGGATAGATGGATTTTATTAATGGATAGTATAAACCTAAGAATTACTTTGATATTACAATTACTAAAGCTGCTTCAAAATAAACGTCTCAATCATCATTTAAAGGAAGAAATTAAAAGATCATCTAAAGAAAAAGGTCAACTTTCCAAAAATTTATGATTTCAGATTAGATACTGCCTCATTAACTTAATTTATTTAGTCCGACGAAAAAAATAAAATAATAAAGTCATTCTGTAAATATTTATACAAAACGAACCCGCGGTGCACACGCGTCGTCATTATTAACTCTAAACAATTTCCCATACTTTTTAATTATCCCCCAAAAAATCGAGGCAAACAAAAAAAAAATATAATTATTTTATATAACAAGAGCATAAAAGGTTATCGCGCTTTTCTTATGTACTGTAGTAACCCATTCAAACCAATTTCCAACAAGATATGATTTTCAACAAATCGAATTGAAAGAATTCTAGTGATAAGAAAAAAAAATCTTAACGATAGAGGCACAATACAATGATAATCGAATTTCTTATCATTGTTTAGCTGCGCGTACTAAACGAATCTACTGAATAACGTCAAACTCACCTAGAAGCGTATAAACAATACCAAAGACAAACTCACCTAGAAGCGTATAAACAATACCAAAGACCGCAATTGTTGTCCATAGCAACGCTGGTATTGTGTCTGGTGGCGTTGAAGGGCATGATGGATTTTCCATTGCGCTCTGCAAATAAAATAAATAAACAGAAAATTAATAATATACAATTTTATTAAAGCACACACACACACACAAACAAAATAAAATTAAATTTTCAATTTAAAACTAAACAAGGAAAATCGTAAAAAAAAATTCCTCCATTTCCCGGGCTCCTTTTATAAACTTGTTGTCGTTGTTGTTGTTATTGTTTTTATGATATTATGATTTTATTGTTTGGGAAAATATGTATATACATATATACCCACCCACCCGTACATAAAGACAAACAAAAAAATTTTCACTTATCATAATTATATTTATACTTGCTTTATAATAAGTTTTCCTAATGCTTTTCATTGCTTGAGAACTGTACTGAGTATGATGAAAACACACCAGTAGTTAGATATAACGACATAAACATAAATGTTATGATGTCTTGTTGTTTAAATTTTATAATCGTGATCTAAATTTGTTGATAACATAGCAATGCTATTAGTCAGTTGGTTGAAGTGCTTTCTAGTAGTGTGAGAGTAGTGTTTTAAAGGAAGTTAAATTTGCAATAAGGAAATTCCATTTAAAGAGTTACTTTACAATTCATTGAATATATTGCATGCGGGAATTTCATAGCCAAGAACTTTGTCAGGTTAAAATCGCTGAAGCCTTTAACAACAAAAGGTACTGATGATACAGCACAACTCAGAAAAGTAGTGAAAATATTGCCTCACCCAAACATCGCAGGGTATAGTCTTGGTAACTGACCAATCCCAGCGTTTCTGCGGGAGCAGTTTTTGGGTAATTAACAGAACAAAGGTTTCTACTGTATCACTTGGTAGAGACGAAATTGAACCTGCAAAAATGTTTAAACATATTTAAAAATAATAAACCATTGGGCTCAGATTACCCCAAAAGAGATTTTTAATTAATTATTTCGCTGAATGTAATTTACAAATCACATCCTGTGTTGAAAAATTTATAACGGTGCTTTTATGATTTAGTTATCTGAAATTGTTATAGATGACCTTAGTCTATTCAAAACTAGTGTTAACAAAATAGATAGAATTTAGATCCAATCAATCATGTGTTGAAAACGTGAAAACCATCAGGGTTATAATTTAGGGGTCCATTTAATGAACAGATCCCCTTTATCGACTTTACAACGGCTTTACAGAGATACCCTAGGTCTTGTTAGGATCAAAGATAGTGCCAAATTTTTTCTATTGCCAAAATTTCATGAACGTCTTAGAAAGTATGATAAAGCAAACCAATCTTTGCACCACGTGAATCATAATGGCGCCTTTTCCAGAAGCTGAAAAAACCTTACTTAAAAATGTAAAAGTTAAAAAACAAAATAAAAAGTTTAATTTTAAAAAATTTAAAAAGTTTAACACGTTTAACATTTTATTTTAAAGTTTAAAAAGTTTGAAGTTTGAGTTTAAACTAAACTGTTTTAAAGTTTAAAAAGTCTAAAAGTCTAAAATTCTACAAGTCTACAAGTTTAAAATACTAATAGTCTACAAGTCTTTGCTACAAGTATCAATTTTACAAGTCCACTATTCTACACGCCTACAAGTCTGTAAGTGTACAAGTTCACAAGCCAGCAAATTTGCAAGCCAAGAAGTGTACAAGTGTGCAAGTCTAAAAGCTTACAACTCTATAAATGAGCAAGTAGTCATCAAGACTACAATTCTATAAGTTAGCAAGTCTACACGTGTACGTCCACAAGTCTATCAGTCAAAGTCACCTGGTCTGCCAGTTTACACTTGTAAAAGTGTAAAAAAGTAAAAGTGTAAAAGTGTAAAAGTGTAAAAGTGTAAAAGTGTAAAAGTGTAAAAGTGTAAAAGTGTAAAAGTGTAAAAGTGTAAAAGTGTAAAAGTGTAAAAGTGTAAAAGTGTAAAAGTGTAAAAGTGTAAAAGTGTAAAAGTGTAAAAGTGTAAAAGTGTAAAAGTGTAAAAGTGTAAAAGTGTAAAAGTGTAAAAGTGTAAAAGTGTAAAAGTGTAAAAGTGTAAAAGTGTAAAAGTGTAAAAGTGTAAAAGTGTAAAAGTGTAAAAGTGTAAAAGTGTAAAAGTGTAAAAGTGTAAAAGTGTAAAAGTGTAAAAGTGTAAAAGTGTAAAAGTGTAAAAGTGTAAAAGTGTAAAAGTGTAAAAGTGTAAAAGTGTAAAAGTGTAAAAGTGTAAAAGTGTAAAAGTGTAAAAGTGTAAAAGTGTAAAAGTGTAAAAGTGTAAAAGTGTAAAAGTGTAAAAGTGTAAAAGTGTAAAAGTGTAAAAGTGTAAAAGTGTAAAAGTGTAAAAGTGTAAAAGTGTAAAAGTGTAAAAGTGTAAAAGTGTAAAAGTGTAAAAGTGTAAAAGTGTAAAAGTGTAAAAGTGTAAAAGTGTAAAAGTGTAAAAGTGTAAAAGTGTAAAAGTGTAAAAGTGTAAAAGTGTAAAAGTGTAAAAGTGTAAAAGTGTAAAAGTGTAAAAGTGTAAAAGTGTAAAAGTGTAAAAGTGTAAAAGTGTAAAAGTGTAAAAGTGTAAAAGTGTAAAAGTGTAAAAGTGTAAAAGTGTAAAAGTGTAAAAGTGTAAAAGTGTAAAAGTGTAAAAGTGTAAAAGTGTAAAAGTGTAAAAGTGTAAAAGTGTAAAAGTGTAAAAGTGTAAAAGTGTAAAAGTGTAAAAGTGTAAAAGTGTAAAAGTGTAAAAGTGTAAAAGTGTAAAAGTGTAAAAGTGTAAAAGTGTAAAAGTGTAAAAGTGTAAAAGTGTAAAAGTGTAAAAGTGTAAAAGTGTAAAAGTGTAAAAGTGTAAAAGTGTAAAAGTGTAAAAGTGTAAAAGTGTAAAAGTGTAAAAGTGTAAAAGTGTAAAAGTGTAAAAGTGTAAAAGTGTAAAAGTGTAAAAGTGTAAAAGTGTAAAAGTGTAAAAGTGTAAAAGTGTAAAAGTGTAAAAGTGTAAAAGTGTAAAAGTGTAAAAGTGTAAAAGTGTAAAAGTGTAAAAGTGTAAAAGTGTAAAAGTGTAAAAGTGTAAAAGTGTAAAAGTGTAAAAGTGTAAAAGTGTAAAAGTGTAAAAGTGTAAAAGTGTAAAAGTGTAAAAGTGTAAAAGTGTAAAAGTGTAAAAGTGTAAAAGTGTAAAAGTGTAAAAGTGTAAAAGTGTAAAAGTGTAAAAGTGTAAAAGTGTAAAAGTGTAAAAGTGTAAAAGTGTAAAAGTGTAAAAGTGTAAAAGTGTAAAAGTGTAAAAGTGTAAAAGTGTAAAAGTGTAAAAGTGTAAAAGTGTAAAAGTGTAAAAGTGTAAAAGTGTAAAAGTGTAAAAGTGTAAAAGTGTAAAAGTGTAAAAGTGTAAAAGTGTAAAAGTGTAAAAGTGTAAAAGTGTAAAAGTGTAAAAGTGTAAAAGTGTAAAAGTGTAAAAGTGTAAAAGTGTAAAAGTGTAAAAGTGTAAAAGTGTAAAAGTGTAAAAGTGTAAAAGTGTAAAAGTGTAAAAGTGTAAAAGTGTAAAAGTGTAAAAGTGTAAAAGTGTAAAAGTGTAAAAGTGTAAAAGTGTAAAAGTGTAAAAGTGTAAAAGTGTAAAAGTGTAAAAGTGTAAAAGTGTAAAAGTGTAAAAGTGTAAAAGTGTAAAAGTGTAAAAGTGTAAAAGTGTAAAAGTGTAAAAGTGTAAAAGTGTAAAAGTGTAAAAGTGTAAAAGTGTAAAAGTGTAAAAGTGTAAAAGTGTAAAAGTGTAAAAGTGTAAAAGTGTAAAAGTGTAAAAGTGTAAAAGTGTAAAAGTGTAAAAGTGTAAAAGTGTAAAAGTGTAAAAGTGTAAAAGTGTAAAAGTGTAAAAGTGTAAAAGTGTAAAAGTGTAAAAGTGTAAAAGTGTAAAAGTGTAAAAGTGTAAAAGTGTAAAAGTGTAAAAGTGTAAAAGTGTAAAAGTGTAAAAGTGTAAAAGTGTAAAAGTGTAAAAGTGTAAAAGTGTAAAAGTGTAAAAGTGTAAAAGTGTAAAAGTGTAAAAGTGTAAAAGTGTAAAAGTGTAAAAGTGTAAAAGTGTAAAAGTGTAAAAGTGTAAAAGTGTAAAAGTGTAAAAGTGTAAAAGTGTAAAAGTGTAAAAGTGTAAAAGTGTAAAAGTGTAAAAGTGTAAAAGTGTAAAAGTGTAAAAGTGTAAAAGTGTAAAAGTGTAAAAGTGTAAAAGTGTAAAAGTGTAAAAGTGTAAAAGTGTAAAAGTGTAAAAGTGTAAAAGTGTAAAAGTGTAAAAGTGTAAAAGTGTAAAAGTGTAAAAGTGTAAAAGTGTAAAAGTGTAAAAGTGTAAAAGTGTAAAAGTGTAAAAGTGTAAAAGTGTAAAAGTGTAAAAGTGTAAAAGTGTTAAAGTGTAGGTGTTGTGAAAGTTGGCTAAAATTGTAAAAGTTTAAAATGAAAAAAAAAAAACAAAAAAATTGTTTCTGTTTTATATTTTTTCAACACTTGGAGAATTTTGAAACTGTTCATAATGTAGAATATTTTAGAATAAACGCGTACATCCAAGTACGTTGGCGCTAGCTTGGCGCTAAGACCTTAGTCATTATCTAGCAGCGTTTATCTTAGGTCGAACTGCAAATACCAAGTCCAAGTCCAAGTCCAAGTCCAAGTCCAAGTCCAAGTCCAAGTCCAAGTCCAAGTCCAAGTCCAAGTCCAAGTCCAAGTCCAAGTCCAAGTCCAAGTCCAAGTCCAAGTCCAAGTCCAAGTCCAAGTCCAAGTCCAAGTCCAAGTCCAAGTCCAAGTCCAAGTCCAAGTCCAAGTCCAAGTCCAAGTCCAAGTCCAAGTCCAAGTCCAAGTTCAAGTCCAAGTCCAAGTCCAAGTCCAAGTCCAAGTTCAAGTCCAAGTCCAAGTCCAAGTCCAAGCCCAAGTCCAAGTCCAAGTCCAAGTCCAAGTCCAAGTCCAAGTCCAAGTCCAAGTCCAAGTCCAATTCCAAGTCCAAGTTCAAGTCCAAGTCCAAGTCCAAGTCCAAGTCCAAGTCCAAGTCCAAGTCCAAGTCCAAGTCCAAGTCCAAGTCCAAGTCCAAGTCCAAGTCCAAGTCCAAGTCCAAGTCCAAGTCCAAGTCCAAGTCCAAGTCCAAGTCCAAGTCCAAGTCCAAGTCCAAGTCCAAGTCCAAGTCCAAGTCCAAGTCCAAGTCCAAGTCCAAGTCCAAGTCCAAGTCCAAGTCACTTTAGTGACATTGCCGACTGCTTAGGACGAAGGGATTGTGAGTAGACGATTAAACTCGAAGCATGCGGGCGCGAAAACACCGACCACGATTTTACTACGATTGTGGAACTTTGAAAGCGAATAGCACCTGCCAATATTAGCAAAGCAAAGTATCAAAAATCTTACATCCTACCAAATCACGGAGTTTTGAAAGCCACCAGTACTACTACATATCGCCTAGTTTTCGATGCGTCTGTGAAGTCAAGCACCGGATCGTACTAATTAAAAATTTGATGAAGGACTAAACGTCCATCGAATCTGTCAAATTCTCACGCGGTCCCCTCAACAATAATTTGTTCTAGTGGGAGAAAAGGACCACCGCCAAACATCAGAATTGAAAATTGGTGTGGTGCTTTTGAGCAGACTGGTAAATCAAATCTTAGATATGCTATCAATCACGGTTGTGGACAGACTAAAACATTGTAATTTATTCTGCCCATGCAGTGAGCCATTTGCGCGACCGATTGCACAATTAGGGGGAAACCAACCAAAGAAATTGTCAAGAACAAATTATGGCTAGATCAAGAGCAAATCCCTAAGATGAATGAACAAAATGAAAATCGAAGTACAGAGTAGCATCGTCCCCGAGATTACATTACTCAAGCTACTTCAAATTGCAAAATTTTATTTCATATGTGCAAATATTTTGTAATAACGCCAGGTTCGGCAAGCAACAAAGACAAACCGGCGTACCCACACGACGAGAAAATGAGGTGGTGAACCTGAAAATCCTTTAATATTTGCTAATTAGCGATTTTAGTTGAAAAAAGCAGCGCAACTAAACCCGTGTCTGCATTACATTAGTCTTTAGTGGATCTGACATAGTGTTATATTTTTGAGACTCAAGTATACTTACCAAAGTCATTCAAAATATTTTCCAGAGACTTAGCATGCTGATGGAACACCCTATTAATGTCTAAGGACTCTTATTGGGTCTAAGAAGTCCAGCAATTTCACTGAATTTGGTGCTAAATACCAATAACACTTAGAATGTACGAATTGTAATTCAAAGAAAAATTAAAATATTTCACACAATATAAATTCGCTTAAATACAGGGTGGTCCGTCTAATGTTTGCAATTTAATTTGGCTCTAATTCAAAGAAGAATGAATATTTTTCAAAGCGGTTTGTTTTATTATAGAAAGAACATTGCCATTAAGTATGAAACACAATCTCGTTCAATTAACTTCCACGGCTGGCTTTACAGTACCCCATTCTGTCAACCCAATACGTTTTCGATTGTATCTCATCAGGGCTTCTATCTCATTAATGGCAACTTCGATTTGATCTTTCAAGTCTTAGATAGTCTCTGGATGCATAGCGTAACACTTATCCTTAACGGCTCCCAACAAAAAAAGTTGAACGGAGTCAAATCACAGTTGAGTGGCCAATTCACATCTTCGTCTGATTATTCAATCCGCGAATTAAGAGTGTAAAAGACCGATTGTTGTGTTTGCTGGGTGGAAAGTTGCGCTGTCCTGTTGAAACCAAAAGTCGTGTGTCCTCTTCGTAAATTCTTGGTAACAAAAACTCGTTGACGTAGCCTCCGAGGCGAAAATGAGCTTCGTCGGAAAAGATGATTTTTTGCTTTTTGTAAAATTCTCATCACACTGCTGAGTTGATGTGGATGGATGCTCAGACGCATTCTGTGTTGGTTTATTCAATAGCAATCCAGTTTTACAAACTCACAAATTGCCTTGTTGGCGTTTCATTTCTACTGCATTTTCCACATAAATTTCTTCAAGTTTTCAATAAGTATTTCCCAATTTTGTTCAAGCGTAAAGCGACCCATTGATGATTTTTATAGTTCTGACCTCTATAAAAATACGCTTCTATATAAAATATAAACACAAAGCTTTTAGGAAGGCTTTGAGCCTGAATGGGTTATGGAATGATCGGACTTCTATTACAAGGAATTTCCTAATACTCTTTTGTTGGTTTCCGTTTTCATTTGCTAAGTGCCAGATTGGGAAATTGGAAAACAAACACCATATCTCTTAATTACCCTATATAACGACGAATAAAATGATAAAATACATTAACCTTAAGGATGTAAATAAGCAAAACAACAACTACCAAAATATAGAAAATGTCTAACGATTAAGTAAAAAAAAAATTCTGTACTTGGAGTGTAATTCAACACAAATTTGTGCCAATAAATTTTTATTACGTACTGTAATCTTCTTTTCGTGACGTCATTCCACAAAAATATATTTATGCCATACATCTTATACCAAGATTTTCCATCCAACAATTAGTGTTTGTGTGTGTGTGAATTTGTTGTTTAAGTAGAGGACGATTAAATGGATTGGAGTTTTTTGTCCTAAAAATATAAGAAATTTTCCAACATTTTCCGTCCTCTTTCTCCTGCAAATTTTCTGTTATCTATTTTGGGGTGTGGGATAATACGCCTTATAGAATACCGATTCGGATTCATAAAACAACAAAAATAAATGTATGTCAGGGACTATTCATTCGTATACATATACATATACATACTTCCATAAATACATAGGCAAGGAAATATAAAAAAGAAAATGTTTTCTGTTGTTCATAAACAGGATAATAGTTTTTAGTTGGAAAAAGTCCTTTTTATTTAATTTTTATGTATATGTCTACGCTATACACAGACTTACATTACACAATAAACATGCCGATGGGAAATGCTATGGAAAAATGATGTCATGACGTAAATATTATAAACGATGTGCATGTTCGTTTTTTTTTGCTGCACAGTAGTTTTGTTTGTATAGATGTGCTGTTTATGTAAGAAGATCATTGACTCGGTAAAATAGCGAACACAAAAAATTCAACAGGGCACGGGCGCGATCTGGACCAATTTAATTATTTCTATTGTTTGTTGACACAGATTAAAATCAAGCCAACAAATTATATTTTTTTTTCTGTGCGCTGTGGTTGTGAATCATCTGGATTTTTTTTACATTTATTTTATGGAAATAAGCACACCACACAGAGGCAACATAAAACGAGATATGGATTAAAGGTGTTAGATTACAAATTAAGCATATACGAGATACTTACAGTTAATGCGGCTCTCTACCAATGTTATACCTCTACCGTTTCCATTAAGAAATGTTCCATATAATGTTATAAAACCGAAACAAGAACAGCAACAATAAAAAAATGTTAAACTCATATATGCCAGGGATTACCTTGTGTTATATGCTTTATACTTTTGTCGTTTTGTATTATGATATTTCCAGGAAATCCAGAACGACAATACGGGTTTCTACAAAATGAAGTTGGGGCGATACATACAAGTTGGTGGAATATAAATTAGATAAAATTTATTTTGCACGAACCTGTGGACAAACATTCAGAAAATGTAAATTTTTATTAAAAACAATAAAATATATGGAAAACTCTGTATAAATTTCACTCCCACTGAGACACAATTTAATATTGAAAAATGTTTTAACAGCATTGGAGGATATATTATTGTGGAAATTCGATCGGTTAATTATTATACGAGTAGCATTTCGGGGAATAAACCAATTAATTTTTTGTTGAACTTCATATGTTTTTCATTCGTCTATATCAACAAAATTAGTGTTTCGAAGAGATTACCAATTTCCGCCATAAATGTAAAATTTATTAGTCAACACATTTGATATGTTTAATATTGTTTAGAAACTGATTTAGTACCCAACTTTAACTTGTATAAGTTAGCAAAACAACAGGTTCGGAGAAGCGTCGTGTTAATCTTCTAATTATCACACTGCATTCTCATCTACGGACAAAAAGTCGACACATGCTGGTTTAAACTAAAAAAATTAGCGTTAAAGGTTGTGGGCCAGATGAATGTCGATCACTATTTTTTCTACTCGTATAGTGTACTCTTTCCTTGATGGTTGCTTAAAATGAAAAAGTTATCGCGAATACAATTTTACCGTTAAAATTTGATGATAGCCGAAAATGTCGACATGGACGGTTGCAGCATAATTTATTCAAAAACCACTCTTCGAAAAGGACAATTAATAAAAAAAGTAAAAATAATCGACGATACTCCGAAAGCGACAATTCATCGAAAGTTTATCAAACCGCATGATAGCCGAAAATGTCTTCCAGCACGATTTACTCAAAAACATTATTCGAAAAGGACAAAGTTCTTCAAACTTTATGCTGGCCGAAAATGTCGACATGGACGGTTCCAGAGCAATTTATTCAAAAACAATTCTCCGAAAAAGACAATTCATAAAAAAAGTAACGATAATCGACAATACTCCGAAAGCGACATTTCATCGAAAGCTCCTCAAACGGTATGATAGCCGAAAATGTCTACATGGGTGGTTGCAGCACAATTTATTCAAAAACAATTCTTTGAAAAGTATAATTCACAAAAAAATTAACGATAACCGACGATACTCTGAAAACGACATTTCAACAATTCTCCGAAAGGACAAATCATAAAAATTCCTAAGTTTGAGCCTAAGGCTAAAAATTTAAACATTGAAGATGGGGCTTGAAATTTTGTTAATGCCTAAATAAAAAGCTTTAGCCTACTGATTTGTTTTGGGCTAGAGTACTTGTATTTATATAGAAATAAAAATTGATTTTCGGCTATGAAATTTTGTTAATGCTTAAATAAAAAATTTAAAATATTACACTCACTAATTGATATCGCAGATGAGAAATAGATTCATAGAGAGAGCACAAAACAAAATTGGCGCACCAGCGTGTTTTGGTTCTCTCGTATTTACTTTTTTTATTTTTATTTCGTTGCATATTCATGGGACAAAATTTCGTTGCATTTTCCTATATAATGCGACCCCACAAACCTCTTCGATGTCAAAAATTAACAATAATCGACGATACTCCGAATGCGACATTTCTTCGAAAGTTCTTCAAACGATTAAAACATAGGGATATTTACCGATAATAACATTTCATCGAAAACGACAATTCACTGAAAACGAGAATTCACCGAGAACGAAACCTTATCGAAAGCGGCAACCCGACGACGAGAATCATAATTCGCCGAAAACGAAAGTTGTTCTTAAATGCCAATTTACTGAATTGAGAAATGTTTATGGTTCTGAAATATATACAGCTAATTTATGCAGGACAAAGCGTGGAATTTGAAAATGGCCCATATTTTTTAATAAAATAAAAGTATTTCATAACCGATTGTGATTCATTAACAAAATGGGATTAATGGCTTAGTGACATTAAGACATGTGAATTCTGCAATTTTTACATTCAGGTCGGTCTGTGGCGGAATAGGATTGTCTCTGTGTTATGTGTTGTATACGCTTTGCGAAGGTCAAAACACTCTTTCATAGAGTTGCTGCCTATAGAATTTGGAGTGTGTTGGTGGTGATAGCGTTGCTATATTTGTTTCACCGAAAAACTGACATTTTAGAAAAAAATCCTGTATTTTGAGCAAAAAAACTGACTATATGAAAGTTCACATAAAAAAACTGCCAACTTTTGAACACTAATTTGAACAAGATATTTCTCCATCTCTTCACTAGTAAAACGTAAAAACTCTAAAACCGTTTTATCTTTAAAAAAGAAAACGCATAATAAAATATGTTTTGACAGTTACCCTTTCGACGCGATACGACGAAATTGTTAGTTGATGATATCGAAAATATGAGCAATTGCGAAAATATGAGCAATTGTCCTACGAACATTCTCATTCCTTATCCGAAAATTTTTATTTCTAATATCGAAAAACAACACCAATGAACAAAATTACAGCAAAAAACAAAAAAATAATAAACTAAATTGGAAAATAATGTAAAGTTTTGACAAAACTGAGATTTAACAAAAAACTGGATTTTTTTTACAAAAAACTGGATAACTGTCTAACATACTTAAAAACTGCGATTTACAGGCAAAACTGTCGATATGGCAACGCTAATGCGGTTTTCTATGCTCGTTTGTTTCTCTCTCTCTCTCAGTCTTCAAATTGTTGAAAAATATAAGTGAATTTTTTGATTATTCTTTTCTCGACGCCCGTCATAGTAAGTCGATGTTGCTTAGAATTTTATAAATTCTTTTGTTTTATATAAATAAATAAATATTAATAAAAACAAATTTAAACTAAATAAATGTGTGAGACCAAATTTGTATTAAAGTATTGTTGAGATCTGTTGTGTTAATTACTGGAAATATAAGACCGGATCACATTAGGAGTTTATATATTAACATAAAATACGGCAGCCATCTTAGTGCGCGTAGTTTGCAGTTTACCAATTGGAGTCCGATTAGTGCGTACATTACAAATACGATAGTACTCGCTACAGGTGCTCCCTGGATACTACTACGAATCAGCTACTGGGCTGCGTTGAGATATTAATCGCAGTCTCTAATAGTATATCCAGACAGCTAGCGCCCCCAGATCAAGTAGTCTTATCTGTGTATCACGAATCATAGATGGAGACATATTTTCTTTTCTCATTAACAAATCCGGGTATTTTTGTCTTCAAGGCACAAAGGAAGAACGGAGCATGAGCCGGTCATAAGTAACAATACCAGTCTTTTGAAAAAACTGCTACGGACAAAAGTACAATTAAAACTGGTTCTCATGTGCTCAATTACCGTTTTGGAGAAGCACCTGGAAAAAGGTTAAAAAGCTCAAGGTTCCGGTAGCAGAAAGAACCGTTAAGGTTAAATAGCTGCTTGACCAAGCGGCAAACATATCAAAAAGAATGAAGTATGGTTTCGAAAAAGACCGTGTTAAGGCGGTGATACATGTACAGATTTTGCCTTTAAGGCATAAAAGTTATGCGCGCTGATTGGTTAAAAGTCAGCCATCTTGAATCGCCTTATAGGCAAAAATTTTAAAATTGAACATTTCTCAATTTTGTATAAGACAATTTTTTTGCCTTAAAGGCAAAATCTGTACATGTATCACCGCCTTTATAGGACTTTTTCAAATAACGTACACAATAAACAGCTGGTGCAATCGATAGGGCTCAAGAAACCGGATGTTTAGAGCACTCTCGTGCAGAAGTGCAATGGCGGAGTGTAATGACGAAGTCCACCTATTAAGATGGACCATCAAAAGCTCATGGGGAAATACGAATACGAACGAACGATGTGGGTTACTTCTTTATTTCATTCTTAGTACCAACCTATGTACATATGCAACATTGGCTATAAGCGAACATTTATATCCAGCAATAGGTAAACAGTCTGATATTATTCTTGTTTCTTCCTGATTCTATAAAATACATATAAAGAACAAGAAGGTTTCAGTTTATCATTTCTTGTCTGATCGCTGTTACCTCTAATAAGGAAGTCATCAGAACGTAGAAGTACGAACTAAGAAGATTCAGAACCAAAGCTTTGAGGCTGTTTCGTGATAAAACATAGGCGTGTTTAAAGTTTCTAGGTTGTGTAATGCACTTGCTGCTAGTTATATCTTCCCGAGTTATCTTCAATGACCGCATGAACTCTGGATTAAAACTGGAAGGAAACTCACATTCTTCAATCGCGCCATAAAACCATTGAACTCCATGCCTGGAAGCACATCCCTAGGAAGGAAATATAGTGATTAATAGTAAGATTGAGGTGTTTAATAGTAAGATTGAGGTGTTTTCTGGTGCATTTTGAACTTAACCATCAGCGTACCCCAACCTGAAGTAATTGCGATAAGCGAGGTTGTGCTTTGGTTGAGTTGTAGTGTAAGAAAGAAGCAGGCCATTATTGTTCCTCCTTAGAAGAGAGATCAGTTCAACATTCACATGATGTAGACGAAGAGAAAGAAGAAATTGTACTTGTTATACCTGTCCTTTCTGCTATCAACTGAGCAATAATTCCTTGTAACCTTAAGACCATTTTACGATACGGGCCAAAATATGTATATGATTGTTATTTCAAAGGAAAGGTCTCGGTTAAATGACCCTTGGCAAAAACATTGAAACGAAATTCAGGGATTATAAAATACCAAAAAATGGCCGAAACAAATATTTTAGGTAATGAAACATGATTTCTACGAAATTTATGACTAATCCTTTCATCCCTGTAGGGACATATGGTCCCAAAGATTTCTGATAAATAATAAAAAAAATTCGATGCTTACAATACAAAGTTTTCAAATATATATTTTTAGTATGATGTTGACTGAATGTTCACATATATATGTTATTGATGATGCTGACCGAAAAATCTAGAAATTAATTGTCGCGATTCAATTGTGTTTTATAATTCCTATATACCAACCACAGAGGTTAAAGCTTTGGCATTTGAATCGGTAGGTACCGGGTTCGAATCCCGATAGGGGCAGGATGCAAAGTGAAATTTCATCGACAGATTACTATCTGTAGTGAAATGTAACACATCTATGACCCCCTATCGGAGTGTAAAACTCATGGGCCTCATCTTCCATGTCAGTATAGGCTGGCATGGACCTTGCAATGTACAGATGGTCTTAAAATCGGTCCTATAGCCATACGTCCTCAAATTGCATGACACTGGCGTAAAAGTAAGGACGGAATATGCGAACCACGAAAGAGTAGCGAGAGCATTGAACAAGCTCCAGAACAGATTGCAGGGATCGATCATGTAGACAAAATGATATCCCTGTATGATTCAAATAGAAAAAATTCCAAATGGCGGCGAAAAGTTTTTTACCCATATACAATTTGCTATTCCATGTGTCACAAGTCAGAGCAGGATGGTTGTATAAAAAATGCATATGGCTTACTCATTTCTCAAAATAAGAAACCCCCAAACCAGTTATTGTTTTTGTACGAAGTGATGACGTAATTTTGTGCTTTTAAAATTATTAATTAAAATACATTTAAATAATAAAAACGGCTATAGTAAAGAAAAAGGGGGTACCAAAAAATTCGTTCGGTTTGTTTTGTTTGCTTATATTAAAAATAGAAATAAAAATAATTAATTTAAAACTGTAATATTTAATTAATATGTTTTTAAAATATTTTATTTTAAATTATATATTAAATTAAATATAAATTATATTTTAAATTAATTGTTTTTATGTATATTTTTAATTATAAGCAAACAAAACAATCCGAACGAATTTTTTGGTACCCCCCTTTTCTTTACTATAGCCATAAAAACATTATAAAATAGTTAGTGGTTTATGTAGTAGTGCATCATTTTTATTATCAAAAATTACAAACTTTTAAGTAAAATGAAGTGTATTGTGAAAAGTTACAAAACTAAGCCTAAAAAAATTCAGAAGGAATATCTTACCATAAGAAATTATGTTTGAATGGAACACTCTAATTCTAAATTTGTTTCCCAAGACGTTTATCCAACTTTTATAAATGATGCTGACGATATTATTGGAGCTAATTTTAAGTTTTTTCTCATGTTGAAGAAGATCCCATCTGTGCGTTGAACTTATTAAGTGATGTGGCAATCAAGTCGTTGCATTTAATTAAAAATAATAAAGACCATGACTGTACATCCTTAGGAAAGGAATGTGAAATAAATAAGCGTAGTTGTTTTGTAATTACTAAAACGATTAATTTACTTATATTAGAGAAATAAAAATGTTATTCAATTTAAATAATTTTTTAATTTTAGCCTACTAACTTCATTGCATTCGGTCGAAAAAAATTGCTAAATACGGCCTTGTTGATTTATATGCTTTCTATTTTACCCTCCGAATATGTGACACTTGACAATTCCTTACGCTCATTCTATATAATCTAATTCTATGTTGTAAAGTAATTAAAACTTTTTGACTACAATAAGTTCTTTTTAAGAAACTCTGCTTGCTCTATCTAACGAGCATGTTGTTTATTTGCAGGTTGCATATTTTATTAAGTTTATTTTGTTTTATTTTAATCTGAAATTGGTTTTTAGTTTAACTTAATTGTTCCATTAGTTTCTGTTTTTATTTTTTATGGGGCTTGATTAATTGTATTAAACAAGCCAACCGCTGGATCTCTTTCTCTTTCTGATTTTTATGAATTATTATTATTACGGAACTTGCTCATTTCCTTCAAATTCGATTTGCACAATGGTATTGAAAGTGGATTTCTAAAATGAATGAACTTGGTAGGGCGTCTCTCCACAAAGCTTCCGATCAACCCAGAAGCCATATTCTAAATCGAAATCATATGACCAAGTTTGTATAGATGTTCAAGCAAAATATAACAACAGTCCGCGTTAACTTTGATAGTATTGGCATCCATACCATCAAACCAATTGCTAAAGAATTTGATACAAGATACCCTATGCCCTCTCTGATACTTTATTTGCCCTCAACGGTTGTGGTAGCGCCTCAAAACCAATGCCAAACCAGCGTCTGTTTTCCAGGTTAGGAGCGGCTGAAGCGGGAGTCTGTCTTGTATCAAGCGGCTCGCTATATAAATGTGTTCAAGGTAGGACTGGATGCCTCAAGATTCTCACCAGTACGTGACCCACACACGTAACAAGCGGGTTGAGCGGAAGGCCAACAACCTCCCCTCATAAAAACTCACCAAGTTATGAACCCTAAACAAAGGCCTCGGATAACCATATCGGATTCATTACAAACTCGACCTCGGGAATTGTACACGGACAACGCTTTAAAAATGGGAACATGGAACGTGCTTAGCCTCTTAAGACCTGGAGATCTCCAGAACCTATCGAACCAAGCAAAGAGTTACACATTAGACGTACTTGCACTACAAGAGCTTAGATGGTCTGGGAGTGGGATCCATGACACCACCAATGGTTACACTCTTCATTACAGCGGCCATCAGAACGGAGGAGAATTTGGAGTTGGCTTCCTCATCCATCGGCGCGTGAAGCATCATATCATCGATTTCCGCCCTATCAACATGCGGATATGCACGGTCAGACTTCGCACTAGGAAATTTAACATCACGATCGTCAATGTGCATGCACCCACCGAAGATAAATCAGATGACATCAAAGATCTTTTCTTTGTCGAACTGGAGGAAGTCATCAATAACATACCGGACCACGACATTAAAATCATCGTGGGCGACTTTAATGCAAAAATCGGTAGGAGTGCAGAAAATACATCGCACATCGGTCCTAACAGCCTGCACCTAACTAGTAATAACAACGGCCAACGAGTCACCGACCTGGCAATAACGTACAACTTAGTTGTATCAAGTACGTTTTTCCCACATAAGAGAATCCACAAAGTAACGTGGAGATCGAATGATGGGAGAACGGAAAATCAAATCGATCACGTCATGGTGTCTAAGAGGCACTCCACCAGCATATCTGACGTTAGATCTTACAGAGGTGCAGACATGGACAGCGATCATATGCTTGTCATATTTAAATATAAGTGCAAACTGTCATCTACGTTTAACAGACAAGCACAAAAGACCGTTCGATGGAATATCAATGCTCTAAAAGACCAAGCGTCATTGCAGAGTTACCAATCAGCTGTCACTAACTATTTAGAGCGGCCCAGCAACAACGAAGAAGCTCCCTCTAACATCGAGGAGCAGTGGCACGCTATACAGTCAGCCATAACCACCGCGGCGCAAAATACCATCGGAAGAAGACCTCCGAGAGCCCGCAATGATTGGTTCGATGACCAATGCCGTAGGGTCGTCGAAAATAAACGAACGCTTCGTGAAAAATGGTTGGCTCGCAACACTAGAAGCACTCTAGCAGAATATCTCCGCGCTAGGAAAGCCACGACTAAATACCTTCGACAAAAAAAACGCGAACATATGAGACTATGCATCGAAAACATCAGCTTCCAAGCGGAACTAGGAAACTCAAGGGACTGTTTTGCCAACGCCAGGAATCTCACTAAAGACTTCCACCCAAGAAGTACAGCCATCAAAGACGGGAATGGAGAGTTGAGAACAAACGTGGCTGATGTTCTCTCAGTATGGCAAACCTACTTTCAAAATCTGCTAAATCGGAATGACGACGTGACCCCCATTAGAGCAATAGCTCCTCCAGGTGACGAGGTCTTTGTCGAATATCCCACAGTGGAGGAAGTAGACGCAGCTATTAGTCGATTGAAAAACGGAAAGGCACCCGGTCTCGATGGAATCCCCGCAGAATTGATTAAACTCGGAGGCGCTACTCTTGCAACAAGTCTATACGATCTCGTCGTCTGTATTTGGGACCAAGAAGTGCTGCCTGAGAATTGGAAGACCGCGCTCATATGTCCGCTGCATAAAAAAGGCGACCGTCTTAAATGTGAGAACTATCGTGGCATAGCCCTATTGAACGCTGCTTACAAAGTGTTGGCTAATGTTGTACTTGCCAGACTCATCCCTTTCGCCGAAAACATCATTGGCGACTATCAATGTGGTTTTCGACCCAACCGATCAACCACGGACCAGTGTTTTACCATGAGGATGATCTTGGAAAAATGTTGGGAGTACAACATAACCATACATCAACTATATATAGACTTCCGGCAGGCATATGACAGTATAAACCGCGACAACCTATGGGCCGCGCTCATATGCCTAGGAATCCCAGAGAAACTCGTTTCGCTGTGTAAATTAACAACGTCTGGGTCTGTATGTAGAATCGTAATTGAAGGAACTGTGTCAGACTCCTTTGAAATAACATCTGGCGTTCGACAAGGTGATGCACTCGCGCCTTTGCTGTTCAATTTGGCGCTTGAGTACGTAGTGAGAAAAAGCAACATCGAAACTTCGCGCTGTATATTTAATAAATCCGGCCAAATTCTTGGATATGCAGATGATATCGTGCTTCTTGGCCGAAGACCAAGCGATATCAAAGACAGTTTCATACCGCTCGATCGCTGCGCAAGAAGACTTGGTTTGGAGGTGAACAGCAGTAAAACCAAATATCTAACAACACCCAGGAACATCTCTAGTGCAAATCTCGGAATTGGCGACCACAATTTTGATGGTGTCGAAAACTTTAAATACCTCGGGTCAGTTATAACATCACTGAATGAAATCCAGGCAGAAATAAAAGCCCGAATCGCTGCCGGACAACGAGTTTTCTACGCCCAATCAAGATTATTGCGTTCGAAACATCTATCGCAGTCGTGCAAGCTCGCACTTTATAAAGCACTAATAAGACCTGTGCTGACTTTCGGAAGCGAGAGCTGGACCATGACCTCTAACGATTGTAGATTGTTATCTACATTCGAAAGGAAGGTCATACGTTCAATTTTTGGTCCAATTAAAGTTGCGAACAACGAATATCGGATTCGTATGAATCACGAAATAAAACAACTCCTCGGAGGCAGCGATATCATCGGATTCATTAAATCCAATCGAGTGAGATGGCTCGGCCACGTTGCAAGGTCCCCACAACAACGGATGATATATAAAGTGTTTCACCAACAACCAGCCGGAGTACGTCGTAGAGGAAGACCCCGACTACGCTGGCGTGACGACATTGAACAAGATCTGCAAGCATTAGGATGTCGAAACTGGAGGACGAGAGCAATGGATCGGGATGGATGGAGGGCCATTGTGCGGGCGGCGAAATCCCTTCATGGGATGTGAAAGCCAGAGAGAGAGAGAGAGAGAGGTTGTGGTAGATTTATAACCGAAGCTCGCTTATATTTAAATGTACTAAAAAGGAGAAAATCAATTTTTCTGATGGTACAAATTTTAATAAAGGTATGGGCGCTTATCAACAAAGCTCAGATTGCTAAAAGCTAATCATGTTATAACTTAATGTTAATACACCCGAGAGCCACCACGACGAGGTGACTTTAACACCACAAACAGTGAATTTTTAAGGAGGAAAGTTATAATGTTGAAGAGTTTCGATGCTACGTCCGACAAAACAAACCACTAATTCCGAAACAGCCTTAGGACATAATAATAAATATACATAAAATAGAAGACAGGATATCGGATTCCCAGTAGTTTGCAACATCGTAATAAATTTGTACCGGGTCTCCTAGAATCCGAGGTCCAACCTCTTCGAAAATATCGTATTGTTGGTGCTGAACATGCAACTTATGCATGCACGAGCTGAATCCGTTTGGATGAATTGTGTGGAAACTTATAAGAAAGAACCCTTAATCTTTTGGATGAATCCCTCGGATTCCAGTACAAATTTTTCCTAAAATTTGTTTTTTTTTTTAATTGTTTACGGGAATGAGATTAGGGCAGGAGTTATATGATATTAGTAACATGCTCAAATCCGAGGAGTCCGTGCCCCGGAACAAGGAGACCCTCGTTATAAGTTTCCACACCATTCATCCAACCGGATTTAGCAGCTAACCGATCCTTATGAAATGTTTACCATGCATAAGTTGCATTTCCAGAACTAACCTTACGACATTTTTGAAGGGGTTGGAGTGGTGAAACATTTGTTCTAAAAATTCAATTTTTTTAAAAACATTTCACGGGAATGAGATTTGAGGAAAGGTTATATGGAATTGGAGGCCGAAGTCCTATATTCCTATTACCCTGCGGTGCTGTCTGGGTAACTCTATAAATGAATCAGGAGGTATAGTGGAGACGAGGAGAGGAAGTTTTCTGTTTATAGTCATGGAGAATACATGCCACGGTGAATCATTGGTGCCCTACAACCAACACCAAACCGGCCTTTGTACTCAAGGTAAGTGGAGGCTGAAGCGGGCGTCTGTATTGTGCCAAGCGACTCGTTATATAAATGTGTTCCAGGTAGGACTGGATGCTTTAGCTTTCTTCAGTAGTACGTGACCCAAACACGTAATAACTGGGTTGAGAGCAGACTAACAACCTTGGCTCATAAAACATCATAACTTATTTTCATGCGGCAAAACTCCTTTGAGGGATGTGAAAGACCATCACCTGGTCTTCGTAATAAAGGAATTATTTTTTTCGTGCATCCGAAGGCACTGAAAAACTATTTGTTCTTAAATTGATACTCTCCAAAATTAGATAGCAGAACGAAATCGAACTCACTGTAGCATTATGTGGAACTGCATCAACTTCGATTGAATTTGAATAAAGGAGATAGCTCGAATTCAGAAATTGTCACAGTACTAACAGCATGCAAAACTATATAATTTGGGATGAATTTACAATGGCATAAGAAAAATCACCTGAAGATTTTCGTCTAATTTTGCCATCATTCTACGACCAACACCCGCTGCGTGTGCATTTACTCCACCATCTTACTGCAAAACGTCCAAATAATACCATAACATGTGAGATGGTGGAAGGTGATGCTTCCATTACTGACATCTACAATGACGTCACGAGATTTCCAGCAAAATCTTCGAAGTTCAAAATAGTTCTAATTTTTTTCGTGCAACGCCGGTGTCAGCTAGTATACATATACAAATGACTAATATCTTGGTAATTTCAACGGTTGGCGGCATGGCATTAATTACGTAGATTAGATTGCGAACTGTTGCGTCCCTAACGTCGACAATCAAGGAAAAAACGTTAGAAACTCAATTTCACCATTATTTTCTCTTTATTTTACGTTGGCCGGTCTGATAAAGTTGCTGTTTAGCTATATTACATAATTGTAACTATCCTACGGGCCAAATATGTTTAAATTTAGATACTAAATCACATAAACTATTCGTAAGTACATGGATCGACTCGCAAGCTCACTTTTAGAAACATCTACATAAAAAAGGAACAACTACTAATATTAAATATAATTTAAACGATTATTTGCTTTGCACGCCATCTCTTATCAAACAGACTTATTTATCGTGGTGGACGATTTTTGTCGACCATGACAGTGTACAGTTTTGAAATTTTATTTTTCATACATCTCTCAACTGTCACATATACAATTTTCAATTACAGTGTTCACGAAATTTTGGAAGTTTAAATGAATCGTGATAAAATGTACCAACTGAGATTAAATGTATGAAGTGTGTAAGTGTTAAGTGCCTATTCCATGGAAAAATTTTACTGACTGCAAAAATAAAAGCGAGAAAAAAATATAGATTTACTGGTTGTGTACGAAACAAAAATTTTTGTCAGTAAAATTTTACTGAGAAAATAATTATCATTGTGGTACGAGCAATAATAACGCCATAACGTGCTATAAAAAAATGTAAACTTTAGGACTTTTTATGGCAGCATTGTCAACACATCTACAAAAAATGTATGTAAAGATAAGAAATTTTTTTCACACTCACACAAAATAAATCGTTCGCCATTTTTATAGTCAAATGTCAGTTTGTTTTTTTATTTCAATACCTAAAATTCGAGTTTTGTTTACATTAGTGAATATTAGTGTTTTTAACGTTTTTTTAGGTGTTAAATATACAAAAAAAATCTAAATATACTTGTTATAAAATACAAATATTTTTATATTAAACTACATAATAATAAATTAGTATGGAAAATTACGGTAAGTTTGATTGAGCATTATTTTATTTGGTGAATGTAGCATCAAAATATTTTATTGTGTGTCGGCGAAATTATTAGATATGTGAGAATTTTGTATTAATCTATTTAATTACAGCACCGAGTAAATAAATTATCGTATTGGAAAATATCCGGGTTGAGCAAGTATCGCTACCGATACAAAATTTTTTTGCCAGCTATGGTGAAGAGTACGATGAATATTCAGCGTCCGCAGAAATTACAAACATTACCGGGTATGTGGATGAGTGCGACGGTTACTCGGAATCAAGATCTAAATAATCCAAATCTTCCAAACCCATGGTGATATTAATAAAAATTATAAATTAATTATAAAATTAATGGCGATTACAATTTTTTTTGTTTGAAACGAACGAAACGAAATTACAACTTTTATGAAAATTTTAGGTTATGTCAAAATGTAACTGTCAAAATTAAACCATAACTTTTACTATAAAAATGAAATAAAAGATATTTGTTTTCTTTGTCACTCTTATGGAATTCTAAGTATTTTTTTGTTTTCGTTTTTACAGTAAAAAAATACAGTCAGTAAAATTTTTCCATGGAATAGGCACTTTATGAAAGATATTCAAAATGGCGAAAATATAGCGGACTTTATTTGTACGATGAACTAACGACCGTTAGTTACCTTATATTGGATTTTTTTTTTTTATAAACAATATAATAATATTACAATAAATAATTATAATGTCAATTCACCAATGGATTTCCTGTTCTTTAAAGGGAAATTAACATTATAATAATCATATTTCTCATACATGTGTCAGTAATGCATATCAAAGTTATAAAAATTTAATAAATGTAATTATTTACCAATTCTCTATAGTAGATCTTTAATTATTTCTTGAAACAATTATTCGGATTGATCTCGAACTCTAGAAGTATATGGTAATTCGCAACACGCCAGGGAAAGATAATGGGTCTGCGCTAAATCGACGATCATAAATTGCTCCGAGTACCAAATACTCATTGGCTATAATAAAGGAACCCAATTTAAAAAAAAATCCCGTTAAAAACTTATCCTGCACTGTTGGATTTTAAAAAGGTTGCAGTTAAACGTGTTATTATAGTGGTGCTCTCATCTACAGGTTTTTACAAAATTGATGATTGAATTGGTTTGGTCACTAGTTTTTATCGTTTGGTTACTTACAATTAAACGGTAAATAAATAATGAAAAATTCAAAAAAAAAATTCCCGGGTAACACCTCATTGCAAAAAAATCATACCATTTGTATCACATTTCGTTAGGTAATCGTTAGGTCAGGATTGATCACCACATTTTTGCGTTTGGTCACTAATGGGTCAGTTTTTAGTAGGAAAAACGTAATCAAAATTGTATTAATTCAATAAAATCAGGTTCGTCGCTTATTTGGGAATTTCATTTTACAAAATTAATAAAAAATCCAATTGGAATGTACCATTTAGATAAAAATATTTCTGTTTTCAAAGAACTGTCATCTAAAGTGGAATCAATTCGATTTTCGGTTCTTCATAACGCGTTGAGGATTGGTCACTAGTCGTTTTCGATTGGTCAACCTTACATAATGATTGATTGCGAAAATTCTTTAAAAACTCACAATTTCCACACGATTCGAAATGTTCGGGCCTGGACATTTGACCAATACTAATAATTTTATAAATCCAACGATCGGAATCGTTTGGTCAATTGTCACTGAGGATTGGTCACTATAGCTATTTCTGTTTGGTACGTAATGATTTACTCATAATAATAACTCATAATTTCCACTTAGTTTTTGAGTTGTTAACGAATTTCCGCAATAAATCAATAAACTCTTAAGTAGGGATGACCAAACAAAAATAACTAGTGACCAATCCTCAGTGGAAATTTACCAAACGATTCCTATAATTGGATTTATAAAATTATTAGTATTGGTCAAGTGTCCAGCCCCGAACACTTCGAATCGTGTGGAAATTGTGAATTTTTAAAGAATTTTTGCAATCAATCATTATGCAGGGCTGACCAAACGAAAACGACTAGTGACCAATCCTCAACGCGTTATGAATAACCGAAAATTGAATTGATTCCACTTTAGATGGCAGTTCTTTGAAAACAGAAATATTTTTATCTAAATGGTACATTCCAATTGGATTTTTTATTAATTTTGTAAAATGAAATTCCCAAATAAGCGACGAACCTGATTTTATTGAATTAATACAATTTTGATTTTGTTTTTTCGTAATAACAACCAAACGCCAAAATGTGGTGACCAATCCTGACCTAACGAAATGTGATACAAATGGTATAATTTTTTTGCAATGAGTTGTTACCCGAGATTTTTTTTTTTGAATTTTTCATTATTTATTTACCGTTTAATCGTAAGTGGCCAAACGTGAAAATCTAGTGCCCAATCCTGACCAAACGAATTCAATCATCACTTTTGTCAAAACCTTTAGTGGGGTGCTAAAAAGGCGGAGCTTCCTTACTGTGCACGAGTAAATGAACAAACTTAAAATTCCACTACACTTAAAAACAAATCACAGCTTTGAGCGCAAAATGAATTTATACATAATACTTTCAAGCTGGTCCGATGTAATCTAGTGAGCACTCATTTCTATCATTCCTAATAAAACTGGTTCACATTTAATTAGCTCACCTTATTTAACCTTAGATCCGTGCACATACAAAAAAACATATGACCATGTTCGGGGGCATTCAGTACCCATACATGTATTTCATACTACTTCTATTAGAAACAAATATGTAAATTTATTGTAATTATATTGATTAAAGAATACAAAATAAATTATTTAAAATGAAAATTCAAAAAATTATAATAATTACGATCTAATTTAAAAAATTACAAAAAATATTAAACTGGAGAATGTGTTCTTTGGCGTTTGGTCGGAGGTAAATCTGATGACGTTGATGGCACCACAATGAACAGTTCTTCTACTTCCTCGTCGATGGCTACTGCCTCTGCATTTGTCTGGTAACATTTTTGGCAAATTTTCGGCTTGATGCAAACATCGCACACAGCAGTTGTTTTTGTATCTCGCCCTTCGTGCTTTTGCGATTTACTTTACAATCTTCACACCGTTTTGATGTTTCATTATTTTCTTGAATTGGTGGACAAATATATATAGTTCCAACAGCATAACCACACAATTTTATGGCTGTCATTGCAGAATCTTTTAGGTTACCTTGATCTATATGATTTTTGATATGGCGATCAGCAAGTTCCACCGCGATCTAGCTTGAGACCACGACGGATTTGTCAAATTAAATAAACGATATGCTGCTAAGGCTGCTGTGTCGATTACGTTAAAAAACAATACCATCGGCCAGTGATTTATTTTTGTTATAGTCCAGAATTATTTTAGGTTTACGTTTGGTTTCATCAATTTCTCGTGTGACATGCGCCGTTGACAGCAGTAATACATTCTTTTTTGTGTTACTTGTGTAGTTAACAAGGCAAGTTGGGGCTGAAAAGCAAACTATTGAGCTAAATGGGCCTCGCTTTTCTGCTACATCTGCGTTTGCGAAATCATGTAGCAGTTCCGGTTTGTTTCTTCTTACTGTTCCCACCAGTGTAGTATTTGTTTTAACAAGTTCCTCGGCTAGCTGAATGCTGGTGAAAAAATTGTCCATTGTTATATTATATCCGCCATTCAAATAATTATCCGACAAGCGCAAGACCAGGTCAGTTCCTACGTGTGTAGTTCGATTTTGAGACGGTTGCATTCGAACATAAATTTCACTAGCTAATGAATAGTTGGTGCGCGCGTCAACCAGCCAAAAAAATTTTAATCCATACTTGCCTGGTTTACTCGGTATATATTTGCGAAAGGAGCAGCGACCTCTAGTAGCAACTAGTTGTTCATCAATAGCTAGTTCTAGAGATGGTTTATACAATCCCTGCAAGTTATCTAAGAACAATTTCCATATTACCGGAATGCAGCTAATTTGTCTTAACGACATTACAACACGATGGAATAGCATATTTGTTTTATGAAATAAGTCTTTTGCTGGTACCGTCGATGCTTTTTCAGAACCGGCATAAAGAAGAACAGCAATGTAAGCATATACCTCATCCTCAGTTGTGTCATACCACTTTCTAGCTTTCGGAGTGGTACATGATTGATAGAACAGCCTTGCCTTGCGATTTGTTTCAATCAGCACGTTCGGAATAATATTTGGTGTTAGTATAAGCATTTAAATGTATTAGCTTTTGAATCGAACGTTTGCTTTACAATTGGAGGGCTGTATGCTTGCGTTTCTGTTCTGCTGTTCTGCTGCTCCTCAGATTCATTCGGCAATGCCCACCACGCATGAAGATTATTTTTGTTTTGTGCTGCATACCTTTTTATTGGTCCAAACATCTGAGTCGATGTCAAATTATTATCCGCTACCACTACTTCCTCCACATTGCCCGCTGCTTCTTGTAAACCTTCGGCTAAATCCAGCATTTGTAGGTCTATAAGAGTATGTCCTACCGTTGCTGGATCATCCATATCCGAATCACAATTTGCTTGACCAAAATCTTCATTGTTACTATTAGAATCACTATCGCTTACTGCAGTGTCGCCGATATTCTCTCGGCCGTTACTAACATTTTCACCAACGGCCAATAAATTGGTTAGTTGTTCTTCCTCCTCTGTAGAAAGTTCTCTTCTCATTTGCAGGTTCAATAATTTTATAATCTCATTGATAGTGTTTTGCATTTTACGGCACTACTCGTATGATTTACTTACGAAATAAACGATGTAAACTATCGTATAAAATAAACTACAAAACTTAATACTGAATAACCTACAAATCGAATTCCGTTATAAAACAACATGGAAAAAAACGGGGCCTACTATGGAAATCGACCGCCGTCGATTTTTGTTCGTTGTTTATATTCAGCAATAGTAATTAGTATTGCTGAATATAAACAACGAACAAAAATCGACGGCGTTCGATTTCAATAGTAGGCCCCAACAATTTATTTTTTGGTTTAGTACCGTTTTCAGAGAAAATAGTGCAAAATACATGGAAAAAAATTAGGTGCGCTGTATGCCCCATAACACGGTTATGCTATAAATTTTCTTTACAAGTGTTTACCAAATTCTGAAAACAATCAAGAGAATATGTATTATTTCCGAAACACTAAAATAACGATGTATGACTTTTAGTGCTGTTTCAATACCAATCCACTGTTAAAAACAATTTATTTTCATTCAAAAATCGTATGGGACACTGAATGCACCAAACGCAGTTTTAAGGTTAAGGAAAAAATACATCACTTGTCATGGAACAAGTTTTAGACAAAATTAATTTTTCTCTTTAATTAATTTATGCATGAAATGGATGTCAGTTCAGTGAACAAAATATTTATAGTTCAATTCCTCCCGATGGCAGCAAAATATATTTGGTTCGAATTTTTATTACCATTTTTATAGAGATGACACTGCTTGAAAGTTAATTAGTTTAATTAATAGTTTACTCCAGTCAGTCATTCATAGATGGGACAATGGAAATTTTGTTTGACGTATAAATAAAAAATGCCAGACAAATTAAAATTTTTCCAATCTCCACAATATTTCAGTTTAAAAGTCTGGAACATTTTGGTAACCGGACTTAGCGACATCTATCAATAACTGGTACGAGCTAACCGTCAATTTAGTTAGTGGGAAATTTAGAAAAAATGATGTCAGGTACACAATAGACGTCATAAATTAACGATTAATGCCGCACGCAGACAAATTTATCTAAATTTGCGACTAACTAAATTGAGGATTAATTTGTACCAGTTATTGATAGAAGTCTCTAATGTTCATATAAAATAAAATGATCCTGATATGTAATTGATAAGGTCTAATTTATTTAACAAATTTTAAATTATCAATTTAGTTTTAGACAAAATAATTAGCCAGGTTCCATTGGCGTTAGTAAAGTACTCGAATGTTCTTCTAGCTACTCATAACTATACTCAATCAAAATTTTTTTTTATTTGGTACAACATTTAGGGGACTATAGTTTTGGGTTCATGTTACTCGCTGCGTTGAATACTGTTCTGTTAAAAGTTGCGTTAAATTGTTGCATTGTTTACGTGACATTTTAACGTAAAATTTTATTGAGGAAAACCTCGATTTAACTAATTGGGTAGTCCGTTAAATCCAATAGTCCGTTAAATCCGAATGTTTTTAAATTTAATCTATTCGGTCGAATTTAATCTGGGACGGAACTCAGAACTTTTCGAACCAAGCGGAAATTTATATTTTTGACGTACTTGCAATACAAGAGCATACATGTTCTGGGAGTTAATTCCATAAAACAACCAATAATTACACTCTCCACTACAGCAATAATCAGGAAAGAGGAAAATTATGATTCGGTTTCTCATACTCTGGCGAGTACAGTACTTTATCATTTTATCATTATCGGTTAATTTGAGTTGCCTGAGTTCCGTCCAAGGTAGCCATATTCCAAAACTTCTTTCATAAATCATCATGAGATTCTTAAATGATTTCCATCCAACAAACCCCAGGCGACCATATTCCAGAACTTTTCCAACCCATTTCCATTCACAATATCCAATCCCATCATAATTGGTTAAGAATTGGTTGAACTCCGCAAGGAACTGCAGTGTTTGGATAACCATCGACTTCTTGCAATTAGCGATGACATACGTGATTTTTAATTTATGACATTATGTTTTACCAAACATTTGCGGTTCAGGTGGAGCTTGAACCCCGTTCGTTTTTTTTGTTATGTTTCAGTTCTAACTAATAAATTTGCGTTTCATTGACCATCTACTCAAAAGTGCTTGCAAGTACTTTGCTAACGAAAGTGACAACAAAAAACCAGTTGTACCACATTTCAACATATCTTGAACACCACTGCCTTCTGTGCTAAAATAAAATCCAAAAACTAAAAATATTTCTATTTTCTACAGAGGAAATGCGGCGAATATCAAGAATTTCGATAGCGTAATTCAATTATAATGAATTCGACGAGGGTGGATATGCTGCTATTTACGTGATAAGATTTGAACAATTGTGGTGTATTTCTCAAATATTTTTATCTCTCTATTTAAGACTTAACATTTTAAGTACATATACATATTTTATATGGATGTGGTTTTCAATCTATACATATTCATCTTTATGCTACATAATGATAAGCTGCCAGCGTCTTCTACTATTTCTTTAAAAATAGAAGAGATTACGTCACATTATGTGCGAGGCATATTACTTTTCAATTATTTTATTTACTTTGTTTCATAAATAGTGCCAACTAATTACTTAGAGTTTGTGTTTTACGATCTCACACAGGTGTTAAACGAAATCGATACTTAATTAGCGATCTAATCCGCAACGCTGTATACCTTTAAATATTGTAAACGGAAATTTGACTTTCATTTTTGTGTTTGTTATTTATGTTTTAGACAGCAAGTAACGATCTTTGAGTGACGTATTCATCATCACTATGCACATGTTAATGTTCATGTTTGTTGAGAAATTTACATATTTATGCGATGATGATGATGATGATGATTGCATTGAGCGAACGATAATTATTCAATTATTTGCCGAACCAAGTGCATCAAATCAGCATTTCCCCTGACCTTGCGGATTTTCCTTGCATATTTAGTGGTGCCATCACGGAATGCAGTAACAATGAAAATTCTCACATTCCATTTTATAGTGTTAGTGAACGTAACTAACTAATTAGGTCTAGATACGATAGGTTAGTTCTTTTTACTTTTTAATTTTTTATATACCTTAACAAACCGAATACCTGCGGCTGTGTCAAAATGCGTTTAGATTTTAATTGAATCAAAATAGAAATGTGAATAGAATTATCGCGCGCGCTACTTTTACTATTTTTTGGAATGTATTGTTATATGAATGGTAATTAGCATTATGTGATGGGTGCCGGTGCGCGCAAAGCGGCCTATATGAAAGTGTCGGTTTTTTGTACAACTATCCCATGCTGGTATCCGTTGTGTTACGAAATTTTATTTTTGGTTCTAGGAAATTGCGTTATGCTTTTCGGTTGCCTATTTGCCTGTGTTTCATTCATTTCCATTTCGTAAAGTGGAAATTCTATTTAAATAATTAAGACTTGAATAATGTAATTGGTGTAAAGGTAGGTAGGTGGTTTATGTTAATGTGATTGTGTATAGTAGTCAACGTATAGTATTTTTATGGTTATTTCCGAAAATAACTGTACATTTTTATGCCTATTGTTTGTTGATGTGGTTGATAAAGTTTAAATTTTTCACTTAAAGTTTTATATAATTTACAAAACAATTTACAGCTAATAACCCTTTATTTGAACGCGTGTACGTACGGATAATATTTTGTATGTATAGGGCTGCATTGGAAGTAGTTGGTATGATCGGGTACAGGGCTCAAGGTAATTACCTCATGCAATTGCATTGTGTGTTCATCAAAATTAGCGATTCGATATCAATGGGTACGTTTACATGGTCAACGTTTTGTGTTTCAACGTCTAATGGGATTAAGAAAGATAGCTTCATTTGATTTCATCTGTTAATTCATTAGCCAATACAAAATATTTGAGCCAGAGTTTGCTTAGACAGAAAATTTGCTCCTCTTAACACATCGAAGACGGATGACGTGAATTCACGGCTTGTCGAAGCAAGTTCAACATGGTGCTTCATAGAGGGTTAACAGCACATGTTTCCACGTAGGGTTAACATGCAATAGTGTCAAATTTTATACCATATAAGCATTTTCTTTACTGTAAAATTGTATAATTGTAACTTCAGCCCTTTGTAATTTGTATATAAACAGCAAAAATAGTTTTGAGTAAAAATTAATACTTCCAAGACGTTAATTAATTCGGACCTCACCAGTGGTAATCCGAATAAACAATTACTTCATTAAATCAAAGCAAAGGCTTGATTTTACATGGTCCTTCGAGCCTCCAGAACAACCGGCGGACAATAAAACTCACTTTGTAAAGGAATTCTACATTGGGGTTTCGAGCTACCACAACAACCGGCAGCCAATACGCTCTACAAACATATTTCTATAGGACAAGATACATCGAAGTTTCGATCTCATCACAACAACAGGTATCGAAATTCAACAGCCAAGCAACAACCGGCAAATAAACCAACGTCTACGCCAAACAACAACAGTCTAGCACCGCGCTGTCAATAAAACCATAGACATGGAGCAGTTATTGCAGCAGCAAAATGACAAGGCGATAGAGATAGAGCACATCAACTCAAACTATAAAAAAGATGGTGCAGCTCGAAAAACGAAAAAATATCTTGAGTTGAAAATAGCAACGCTCAAAAAGACGTACAACGAGTACGTCGATGTGGACAATAAAATAAGGGAGTTCCAACCTGAAATAGAATCAACACACCAGTACTATAAAGACAGGCAAGTAGTACCGCAAGCCGCCCCGGTGGCAAAGTGGTCAGCATGCTTGCTCCAGCAACTGGAGGTCCCGGGATCGATTCCCCGTGGTGACAAGGAACATTTTTCATGGCTGGTTGAGGATCAATGAATTAATCACTCATTATCTGAAATGAAAATATGATTATGAAACCTCATTTGAGGCGGCCAAATCCCTTGATGGGATATAGTGCCAGAGAGAGAGAGAGAGAGAGAGAGAGAAAGTAGTACGGGAAAGATTCACAAAATATGTTGAAGACATGCGTCAACGCCTAAACTCATCATCCTTGCCATCAACGCCAGCTCCAGACGTATCCTTCAAATTCAACTTTGCCGACTAGGAGTCAAATAACAACGACCGACGAAATGAAAATTCATCAGGCAACAAAACTAATCAATCATCTGAATCATCAAGTAAGGACTACCAACAACATTTTGAAAATTCCAGTAAAGGGGTTTCACACAACAACCAGAAGCTGCTCAAGAAACAAGATGTCCTGATGAGGAGGATGCACAGAAAATTAGAATCGATTGAAGAAGCATTGGACGACAACAATATTCCAATGGAATTCATAAAGCTAAAAATGGCTCAATTATCTCAAGAAATGGGGGCAATTGATGATCTGCACATAGAGCTCTTAGTAGAAATGGAAGAACGAGAGCAAACAGCTCCCTACTTCCAAAATAACTACTATATGAGACTCTCAAGGATAGAGTGGACTCAACAACATTGCGATGGCAGCGCAACATGAAAGAAGAGACTTCGAACCATGCTGGAGAAGCCAGGATACCAACATTTTATGGCGATTATGATCGTTGGAGCTCCTTCAACGACATTTTCACTGAGCTCATTCACAACAACAATAAGCTATCTGACACAATCGAAATGACGTACTTGAAGGCAAATCTACAAAAGGGAGCAGCCCAGTTGATCAGTCACCTTTCAACAACTGATGACAATTACAACAAAGCCTGGGAAATACTGCAAGCAAGGTACAATAACCCCAAATTATTAGCAAATAAGTATTTAAACTCATTAGTAACTTTGCCAACAATACATGCACCATCAGCGGCAGCAATTCGTAATTTGCATGATACTACAGTTGAAATATTGCACAACATCAACAAGTTAAAGTTGCACTCTCCGTTCGAAGCCCTAGTGATGTTCATTCTAGACAAAAAGCTAGACCCGGAAACCACTAGAATCCGAGAGAAACTAAACGAATCAATGAATTCTTCATTTTCATAGAAAGAAGATTCCAATCGCTCGAGGCTATGGGGTTCACCAGTAAACGCACAGCCGCAACCAATGGTACCACTGAAACGGGTACATGCTACAACCGTAGACAGCCAGTGTGTAGTAAAGGGATGCCAAGGAAAGCATCAGCTGCAAGACTGCAACGAGTTCAAGCTAATGCCAACGCTAGACAGAAGCAAGTTGGTCAGCGAAACAACTACCTGTGTACGTTGTTTAACGCGACATACAAGGGGTAACTCATGCAGATCTGAAATACGATGCATAGTGTGCCAAGGACATCACCACACTCTTCTGCATGGTAATAACAAGGTATCGACAAACATGGGGACAACACAAACGCTAATAGTTAAACAACAAGGACCCCCCCCCCCCCAACCTGTATTACTATACCAACAGCAATGGTCAGAGTAGCAACAGATACTGGACAGGTCACTACTTTAAGGGCCTTGATAGATTCAGGATCCCAAGCCACCTTAATATCATCAAAGGCCGCTCATCTATTGAATGCAAACAAAAGAAAAATCAGCGTGAATATTGCTGGCATAGGTGGGAACAAGGCTGGCGTTTGCAGACATTCCATCAACATCAAGCTAAGCCCAAGATCTTCGGGAGAGTTTTCTATGTTTGTTGACGCTTTAGTATTCGACAAGCTCACTCAACAGCTGCAACATTGACAAAAGTAAATGGAAGCATCTGGAAGGAATACAATTAGCTGATCCCCACTACAATCGCTCGCAACCAATCGACTTGGTGATTGGAGCGGATTACTATCCGTTAATAATAACCGACAACATCATAAAGGGCAAACTTCATGGCTCAAAACACTGAGTTTGGATGGGTCATAATTGGCAATCTGGGGAACAATAAGCATCAAACAACAACTACCATGGTGACAACAAAGGACATTCAAGAACAACTACAATTGTTCATTGAGAATGAAAATATCCACGAAGAAAGAAATCCCATCGAAGAGGAGATACAAATCGAAGAATTTTTTAAAGAGAACCTTAGGCGAAATTCAGATGGAAGATACACTGTGAGAATTCCTTTCAAATCAAGCCAGCACAACTTAGGCGAGTCCAGAAAAGTGGCCGTAGCCAGATTGTTACAGCTCGAGAGAAAATTGGCAAAGGATGCTTCATTCAAGCAGATGTACCACCAGTTCATGCAGGAATACGTGGATCTAAGGCACATGGACTTAATTCGAGGGGAGCCTAGAGAAATCAATGTGAATCAAAACTATTATATCCCACAGCACGGTATTCTCAAGGAAGGCAGCACAACAACCAAACTACGAGTTGTGTTCGATGCTTCAGCGAAGACCACCACGGGAGTGTCATTAAATGACTTAATGATGACCGGCCCAAAATTGCAGCAGGATCTTGCGGACATCTTGCTCTGATGGCGACGGTACAAATTCGTACTGACTGCAGATATCGAGAAAATGTACAGACAGGTATGGATTCATGAGGCAGATCGAGATTACCAGAGAACATTATGGAGAGACGACCCCGCTAAGCCTATGGTTACCTACAGATTGAATACGGTGACCTATGGAACTACAGCAGCCAGTTTCCTAGCAGTACGAGCCTTGTTGCAACTGGCACAAGATGGTAGCAGCACCTATCCAACAGCATCCAAGATCCTGTCGTCGGATTTTTACGTTGATGACATGCTAACTGGATTTGATACTCTAGAGGAAGCATTTTTAACTATAAAGGAATTAAGGGAACTCACGAAGGAAGGCGGGTTGGACCTAAGAAAATGGACTTACAATTCCGAGAAAAACTTGGAACGTATACCAGGCGAATTGCACCACGTACAAATCAAACTATCCGATAGCGTAAAAACCTTAGGGATCGTGTATCATCCCTTTACAGATGCGTTTGAAGTCGATGTATCAAGGTTGCAACTATCACATGGTCAACCAACCAAGCGATCATTGTTGTCGGATTCATCAAAACTATTCGACCCATAGGGTGGTTGTCACCAATAACCATTACGGCCATACTAATGATGCAAGAAGCATGGACCATTGGAATAGGATGAGATGATGGGCTACCAGCGACACTAAACCATAGATGGATGAACTACAAGGAAGAAATGTCCATAATGAAGCAGATAATGATTCCTCGGTGGATTGATACAACAACAGAATCATCAATTGAGCTGCATGGATTTGCTGACGCATCCGAGTCTGCGTATGCTGCAGTGGTATACTGTCGAGCAATTGACAATATGGGCCACATTACAACACATTTACTCACAGCAAAAACACGAGTCGCTCCAATCAAGACCAAATTATCAATCCCACGTCTTGAGCTTAACGCAGCCTTGCTACTAGCAAAACTCATAAGTCACACTCAACGTGCCCTGAAACGCAATGGCGTTAAGACTTACGCCTGGGCCGACTCAACTATTACATTGTGCTGGGTCAGAGGGGAGCCAAACCGATTCAAAACGTTTGTGACGTATAGGATTTCTGCAATAAGAAGTATGCTGCCAACAACTACATGGCATCATGTAAGGTCAATTGAAAATCCGGCAGACATATTTCATGAGGGATTACGGTTGGATCTAGGTGTTCCAGCACCAAACAACATTCCTAATGACGTACATCTGGAGAAATTAAAAGAAAACTCAATAGTTAATCTGGCTGGTGTAAAAGAAATCAACCCGTTCTTACAACTATTTGACTAAACGTCCACGTTCAACAAGCCAAGTATGCCATCGAATAAGGAGCTTCAAGATGCAGAAATGACAATTCTGCAAATCATGCAGGAACAAGACTTCCATAACGAAATTCAGTGCCTCAAATCCCTTAGGCAGTTAGACAAAAAAAATAGGCTCTTATCTTTAAATCCGTTATTAGATAATAATGGAATACTAAGAGTGAATGGTCGGCTACAAAATTCCAACCTTACGCCTGCCAGCCGAAGCCCAATAGTATTGGACAACCACAACATATATTAACGTTGCGAATAATCGAAGATGCCCACCACAGCACTTTGCATGGTGGCATTCAATTAAGCTTGTCACATTTGAGGAACAAATACTGGATTATTGATGGCAAGCGAGCGGTGCGAAGGGTGATTCAAAAATGTCTAAAATGTTTCCGCCACAAGCAACGTATGTCAGAACAACTAATGGAAACTTTGCCAGCTGCCAAAGTGTAACCAGGAAGAGCATTTTCCAAAACAGGAATCGATTATGCCGGTCCCATTCAATTGAGAACAATAAAAGGAAGGGGGCACAAGGCCTACAAGAGATATATAGCACTTTTTGTATGTATGGTAACTAAGGCGATCCATATTGAAATAGTAAGCAGTCTTACAACGGTTTCCAGAAGAGGCTTGTGTACCGATATTTTTTCCGACAATGGAACTTACTTTGTCGGAGCAAATTCTTTATTAAAAAATAACTATCGCATGGCCATGACAACATTACCGAGCGACATTGCAGCTATGTTAGCCATTGGTGGGACCAATTGGCACTTCATTCCGCCTCACACTCCTCATTTTGGAGGTATCTGGGAGGCAGGTATAAAATCAGTAAAATTTCATCTTAAGAGGGTTATTAGTGATTCAACATTAACATTCGAGGAACTGTGCACGGTAACAACTCAAATTGAAGCGTGTCTTAACTCTCGGCCTTTAACACCACCCACAAATGATGTCCCTGACTTAGCAATAATAAATCCAGGGAATTTCTTAGTTGGTGATTCATTGAAGGCTCCACCATGTGCAAACATCGAAACTATGAAGTTGAGAAGATGGCACCTGACCGAACAATTAATACAACATTTCTGGAAACGATGGTCTTCTGACTATATTCACCAACTTCAGCAGCGAACCAAGTGGACAAAGATCCAGCCTAACTTGTTGGTAAACTACTTAGTATTAATAAATGAAGATGAACTACCTGCTACCCGGTGGAAGCTGCGACGGGTTCTTGAAACTCACTCTGGGAAGGATGGCATGGTTCGAGTCGCCACAGTAAAATGTCAGGACACAACATATAAAAGACCAATTACAAAACTATGCAAGCTATCGATCGAAGATGGGTTGAAGGAAGCATTGCCACCACTACAATCCAATACTAGCGAAACATGTTCAACTGATAACAAAAACTCGCCCCCTAGGCAACAACCACATAGACGAACCAAACAATTATAGGAAGAACAAATCAAATGGTACTAGCAATATTCTCTATGTGTTGTATTTTTGGACTTGCACAAGCCACCATCCAAATAAATCCATTCAACCAGTCTACCGGGATACACTTTGAGGAATTAGGCAAGCTTGAAATAGTGGCGACGAAATGGATGTTAGTCGTTCATTACAACTTAACCTCATGTTGGGAGGAAATTGATAATTTCAAATTAGCCCACACCGAATTGCAGACGGCTTGTATGAAGCTGTCCGGTCTAAAATGCGACGTCATTCTTCAGCAACTTTTATGGCAATACAATTACTTGATAGCAGACAACGAGCTATTGTTCGAAAGCAATAAGGACCGTAAACGAGTGAAACGTGGTTTCGGTGACTCAGTGGGCCTTGTGTTAGGGGACATGTTTGGCGTTCTCACCCAACGAGAAGCTGAAAAATATGAGTAAAAAAAATTAACGATGATGAGAATTATCTTTTGGCGCTTATCAAAAATCAAACAACTGTAATCGATAGCACCATCAATCTAGTAAAACATAACACAAACCTCACTGCAGTATCGATAAACAACTTGTTAAAGGACCAACATCACTTGCAACAGGAAATGCTGCAATTACAAGAATATAGAACAAACGAAGACAGAGTGCGATCAACGTTAACGAGCATTTTCGAAATGATGCTAGTACTAAAAAGTCTTCAGGATACGCAACAAGGTTTACTTAATGTGATCTATCATGCTTATCAAGACGTGCTACATCCATCCATACTTACACCAAGTCAATTGGAAGAAGGGCTACAGTTTATTCGTCAACATGTGCCTGTAACCATTGCTCTACCAGGACACAATATCCACGATCTCCATCACGTGTATGAGAGCATGCAAATACGCAGCCGAGGGACCCAGAAAAACGTAATAAGTGAAATTACCTTGCCACTTTCATTCGTATGGGACTATACACTAATTTCCATAGTTCCAGTTCCCAATATTAACCATGGAAGCACTCAATCACAAATAATTAGTTCTACCGATTATATATTGCAATGAACAACCGGCGTGAACACCTCGCATTATTAACCAGAGAAGAGTTGCAACAATGTCAAGTCTTTAAGCCTGTTCACTTCTTATGCGAGGTATCACAAATTATGAACACTCCCGTCGAGCAAACGAATTGCGAGGTAGCGATTCTACAACGAAAGGAAGGACTAGATACCGTATGCAGCACAAGGGCAATAAACTCTACTAATCACTGGATCAAACTTCACGCCACCAACCAATGGATTTATGTGATACGCAACGAACTCGTAGTTGATATCATATGTGGGTCTACTAGCCAATCGCATACGATTGTAGGCTCCGGCATAGTGGAACTCGAGGCTGGCTGCGTGCTCAGAGACTCTGATGTTCAAATAATTGATGTAGGTACAACTAAACACAACATCAACACATTTTCTCGCCATACCAATCAGCTAATGCATGGTGCCAACAACTTACGAACCTTTAGTGCGTTTGTCAAAAATAAAACAAAGGGAGATAACGAATTGAAGTTATTAACTACGCCAGTAACAACAGAGTTGGACAAACAATTAGAGGCATTGCAAGATGAACGAGGACGTTACCTTTCAAATCGAAAACGTTCATCACATTCACCATTACACGATGATCCACATTTTATTTTGGAGCGCCATAGCAATAGGAGTCATTTGGCTTGTAAACAGATTAAGGGGAAAATGTATCGCCACTCGCAGGCCCCCGTCTCCATTATCGCGACCAGAAGAAATTAACGTTTAGCAGATGTGCGGCACCATTAAAGCCCGGGAATATGTCGAAGCAAGTTAAAAATGGTGCTTCATAGAGGGTTAACAGCACATGTTTCCACGTAGGGTTAACATGCAATAGTGTCAAATTTTATACCATATAAGCATTTTCTTTACTGTAAAATTGTATAATTGTAACTTCAGCACTTTGTAATTTGTATATAAACAGCAAAAATAGTTTTGAGTAAAAATTAATACTTCCAAGACGTTAATTAATTCGGACCTCACCAGTGGTAATCCGAATAAACAATTACTTCATTAAATCAAAGCAAAGGCTTGATTTTACACGTCTTTTATTTTTCAAACGTTGGAGACGGGAGACGTAGATTCGCGTCATTTGGAATCTCAAGCAACATCGTACAAAAATCTGTAACTATAAGTAAATAAAACATTACAACGATGAATTGTTGTTATAAACAAACATGTGTTGAAGGTGTGTGCATTATATAGTTGAATAATAAAGAACCGTTATATTCAATTCAGTGTTATAAAAAAATTATCACTTTTTATTTATATAATTTCAACAAATTATGCTGGAATTCAGGCTATATGGTTTTCATCACATACCATCTTCAATGTGTTAATTGTTTATAACAACAGAGAAAAGGAGGCCAGAGTAATATAAACTCGCGAGCAACTAAATCGACTCAAACCTCCAAGAGAACAAAAAACCGTATTTTTTGAAAATGGCTTAACCGTTTTTCGTAAAACAACTTTTTTTTTTACAGCTTAGTATTTTATCTTTACAAGGACACATTTAACATTAAAATCTATAGAGTACTTTTCAAATTAAAGCAATCGTAGCAAAATGCGATGTTTCGGTGAAAATAATTGGCGTGCTGCAATCTCCTGTATAATACCGATGTAACGATAAGTCGTTCGCTAGCTAAACATGAGCCAATCTGCTATCTCAAGAGTATCCAGAATGATAGCAGTACAGAAAGTTGGTACCGTTAATCAGAGACCTCATACTAACCGGTATTGGTGTACATCAGAGAGGGTCGATCGATTTATCGTCCTAACTTCACGGCGAAATCGCCGATGAGATCGGAGAGGCCGGGGCTACCGGCGTTCAGGAAAACGATTTTCGCACTGCTGGTTTGCGGAAACAGTCTCGTACGATGACGGCTCGTGCATGGTGTGGGCTGGCATATCGCTTGAGGGGAAAACAGATCTTGTTTTCGTACCTGGTGAAGGCCGAAGGAAAGGTATTTTTTTCTAAAAATTACACCTTTAACTTTGAAAGAACTAAAATGGGAAATCAAGAATAATCTGAATGCGTATAAGGCTCCAGGATATGATCTTATAACGGGCAGATAATAAAGGTGTTACCGGAAAAAGCGTTGAGAAAACTAGTGCATATAGTTAATGCAGCATTTCGACTAATGTATGTACCAAGACAATGGAGAGTTGCAGAAGTAATTATGATACTTAAACCGAACAAACCTCCTAATGATAAAGCTTCATATAGGCCAATTTTTCTGCTACCAACATTATCGAAACTATTTGAAAAGGTTCTTCTTAAAAAACTAAAACCAATTATCGAAGAAAGGAATCTTATCCCCTCACATCAGTTTGGATTTAGGGGAAAACATTCTACGATAGAACAAGTACATCGAATTACTGATGTAATCGAGAAATCACTAGAAAGCAAACAAATATGCTCAACTATATTCCTTGACGTAGCGCAAGCATTCGACAAAGTATGGCACCAGGGGTTAGAATTCAAACTTCATCGAGATCTTGCAGAGCAATTTTTTCAAATTTTAAAATCATACATACCAGAGAGGCACTTCCGAGTAAAGTATCAGAATGAATACTCCCAACTAAAAAGAATAATACGAAGAGCAGGAGTACCACAAGGAAGTGTTCTTGGGCCAATCCTCTATCTCCTATATACTAGAGATATACCAACTACAGAAGCAACAATGGCGACTTTTGCCGATGGCACCGCAATACTTGCAACAGCAAAGAAGCTACTAACCAAATATGAAATTGGAAAAAAATGGCGAATCAAATTAAATGAAGCAAAATCAATCCAAGTCAACTTTACAAATCTAAAAGTTAATCATATACCAATAATGATAAACTCGATAGTATGATTCGATGGCACGACTTTAGATGCTAAACTTAGATGGAAGGAACACATAAAAAAAGAAGAGAAGAACTAAACATAAAATTTAGAAAAATGCATTGGCTCTTAGGGAGACAATCTGAACTAGCGATCCATAACAAACTGCTGCTATACAAACAAATCCTGAAACCTGTAGGACATATGGTAGCCAACTCTGAGGTTGTGCCAAGAAGACAAATAACAAAATCATACAAACAGTTCAAAATAAAATCCTGCGATGTATTGTGGATGCACCGTGGTACATTCGAAACGACAACCTCCATCAAGAAGTAAAGATCGAGCTTGTCGCGGATGAAATTATGCATCATGCAACAAAACACCTGCAAGGTCTGCACCAGCATGAAAATCTAGACATACGCTGTATGCTGAGTACTACACCAACAAGAAAACTTCAAAGAAACAAACTACTGACCGACTAAATGGCACAGTGGTTAAAGCTTTGGCATTTTATCGGGAGGTACCGGGTTCGTATCCCGATAGGGGCATGCATGATGCAAAAGTGAAATTTCATAACCGATTACAATCGGGGATCAAATGTAACACATCTATGACCCCTGTCGGAGTGCAAAACTCATGGGCCGACCCATCTTCCATGCCAGTATAGGCTGGCATAGAGCTTGCAATGTGCAGATGGTTTTAAATCGGCCCTATAGCCGTACGTCTTCGATTTGGCAGGTGATGCGTAAAGTAAGACGGAAAAAAATAACCGCGAAAGAGCAGGGAGTGCTTCGGCCCCAAAACAGATGGCAAGGATAAAAACAAAACAAAACAAAAAAAAAAAACTACTGGACTTATCGCGACCAGGAGGTCAGTATAGTTACACGAATAGTTACACGAAACTGGGGATAATCACTTGATTACGCCGACTAATCAAAATACTTTGTTATGCAATGTAAATTACTAAATGGGTGCACGACTCAGTCGTAATATAAATAAATAAATAAAATTTTATTAAAAAAAAAAAAAATCGTCCTACGGAGGATATATAGGGGAAGATTTCATATTGATGCATGACAATGCCCGCGGTGTCACACAGCTCGAACCACTCGGCAGTTCATGGATGAGGTTGGACTCGAGACGATGAAGTGGTCAGCCCTCAGTCCAGATATGAATCTATAATTTAACATTTATGGGACGAATTAAAACGAAGGCTCCGAGCCAGAAATCGGGTACCATCTAACATCAGTGACCTCAAGATTGCGTTGGATAAGAAGTGGGGTGCGATCTTCTAAGTCTTTGTCAAAACCTTAATAAGGTCATACATTAGTGCTAAAATTAGTACCCGCCTCCTCCTCTTCTTGTAGGTGGGGCGGAGAGTAACTTTGAAATTAAAATAGGAGCCCCCATTTTTTATGGCAGATTCTGATTCTTCGGCTTAAAGTACGTAAGATTCCTTTGAAAGGTTTTTTTCATAATTTAAGAAATACTATTTGTTTAAGACTTTCCACACGGATCCTAACCGCACTTTTCATGAATAAAATTTATTCATGAGATTTGTTACCATCTGTCCTTAAATGGTTTGGAGCGGCGAATCCTAATTGGATCTTGCAAGAAGACAACGATCCAAAACAGCATAGCATAATCTATTTGGAATTTAAACTCAAAAAGAGAATTACAACGTTAGATTGGCCATCTCAGTCACCTGAATCCAATCCGATCGAAATTTATGGGCACTCATGAATATTAAGCTGGAAGTAAACCACATACAAAATTTCAGCCGTCAAGCGCGAGTTGTGCGGAAGATATGTAAAAATTTATCACCACAGTCTGCAGAAACGTTTAAAAGAACAGACGAGGAACTGTCTTCCTAAATACGCGAATATTACCAACACTCAACAAGAATATACGGAATAAATATGCTGATTTTAGATCAGAAGTCACCATTATACCTCTTTTGCAGACTTGCAGGGGAGAATCTATAAATTATACGGATGTGAAGTTTTTAATAAAATGAAAAATTAACAAAAATAAATAGTCGGTAAAAGCAATGTTTACAATGGAAACTTAACAACAGACAAATTTCTTTTAATTAAAAACTATTATCAAAACTTAATTTTGAAATAAATGAAATAAAAAAACTAAAATTACAATTTAATAATCGTTACATTTGGAAAGTTGGAAAATCGATTCGCATAGAATATTTTGGTAATTTTTGGGTTTCAGTGTATTAATTATTGGCCAGATCACAGAGATACTACCAGACAAGTGATTAGTATCTTATCTGGTAGGCCCCGGGTATTTTTTTTTTTTGCTTGGCTCAAACGATTTTATTGAAAATTGCTTGAAGGCGGTTTTCCAGATGGCGGTGGATCATGATTTTGGAAAACAACGTGTAAGGGCTTGTCTGGTGGGCCCCGGGTTTAATTTTAATTTTTTCTTAGCTCAAACGATTTTAATGAAAATTATACTTGAAGGCGGTTTTCTAGTACCAGGAACCGATTACGATGGATTCTGATTTCGTGGAAAAACGTGTAAGAAGTTTTATGCTGAGCCCCGGGTTTATTTTTAATTTTTTTGCTCAGCTCAAATGATTTTAATGAACATTGCTGGATGGAGGTGTTCGAGTACCAGGAATACCAGGAACCGATGGCGATGGATCCTGATTTCGGGAAAAACCGTGTAAGAGGTTTTCTGGTGAGTCCCGGGTTTATTATTATTTTCTTTGCTCAGCTAATCGGTTTTATTGAAAATTGCTGGAAGAAGGTTTTCGAGGACCAAAAACCGATGGCGATATATTTTCATATCGGGAAAAATCATTTAGGGCTTGTCTGGTAGGCCCCGGGATTAATTTTAAATTTTTCTTAGCTCAAGCATTTTTATTAAAAATTGATTGAAGGAGGTTTTCTAATAGTACCAGAAACCGATTACAATGTAAGAGGTTTTATGCTGAGCCCCGCGCTTATTTTTAATATTTTTGCTCAGCCCAAACGGTTTTAATGAAAATTGCTTTCTTAAAAAAAGATGTCTTCAAGTACCAGGAATCGTTTGCGATGGACTCTTATTTCGGGAAAATCGTGTAAGGGGTTTTCTGGTGGGCCCCAGGTTTATTTTTAAATTTTTTTTTAGCTCAAACTTATTGAAAATTGTTTGAAGGAGGTTTTCTAGTACCAGAAACTGATTACAATGTAAGAGGTTTTGTGGTGAGCCCAGGGTATATTTTTTTTTTGCTCAACTCAAACGGTTTTAATGAAAATTGCTGGAAGAAGGTTTTCGAGTACCAGAAATCGATGGAGATGTATTCTCATATCGGGAAAAACCATTTAAGGCTCGTCTGGTGACCGCCGGGTTTATTTTTAATTTATTTTTAAGTCAAGCAATTTTATTGAAAATTGCTTGAAGAAGGTTTTTTAGTACTAGAAACCGATTACAATGTAAGAGGTTTTATGCTGAGTCCCGGGTTTATTTTTAATTTTTTTGCTCAGCTAAACGGTTTTATTGAAAATTGCTGGAAGCAGGTTTTCGAGTACCAAAAACCGATGGCGATATATTCTCATATCGGGAAAAATCATTTAGGGCTTGTCTGGTAGGCCCCTGGATTAATTTTAAATTTTTCTTAGCTCAAGCATTTTTATTAAAAATTGATTGAAGGAGGTTTTCGAGTACCACAAACCGATTACAATGTAAGATGTTTTATGCTGAGCCCCGGGTTTATTTTTAATATTTTTGCTCAGCCCAAACGATTTTAATGAAAATTGCATTTTGGAAAAAGGATGTCTTCAAGTACCAGGAATCGTTTGCGATATGAACTCTTATTTCGGGAAAAATCGTGTAAGGGATTTTCTGGTGGGCCCGGGTTTATTTATAATTCATGTGGCTAGCATTTTTAAGAAGCACTAAAAAAATCACCAAAATATTCTATGCGAATCGATTTTCCAACGCATTAACAAATGGGACAATTTCGTAGTTTTTTGTTGAGACCAATTTTATTTCAAAGAGCACCTCAATTTTCGTATATAACTGATTGTTGCAGATTTGATTAGGAATTTATGATTAATGCGGATTTTTAGCATTTTGAAGTCGAACATACAACGAAAATAACAAATCAGTTCTAAACCTCATCCACCACTGCTCTACAGTACTCAATTAATACAAAATGCACGTGTCTAAAATCCAAAACTATGATAGTTGTAGTCTAGCTCTAGCTGATGAACTTGAATTTAATGTTCGTTTCATCAAGCACATATCACTATATCGTATGAATAATTCAATATATTGCTATGACATCCTGTTTTTGGTATATAATCATATTTCACATATCAAAAGCAGATATCACATCATCCATAAATGGCGCAATAAAAAACTTCATTTCGATTATTACAAAATTTTCTTGTTACAAAGTTCTGCTGCTTCGGTATGTGCGCGCTCCATATAGATAAACGTACATACATTTTTTCAATACATATTCCTCATCCAATCGTAATTACAAAAATAAAAAATACGAAACGAACAAAATGAATCCATCATCTTGTATATCTCGTTATGTATCATGTACGTAAGTACATTCGATATGACAGAACTCTGTTCCTTTTTTCATTAAATGTTCGTATAGACGACGCTAATTTTTTATATACGTCTGTCACAGAATTAATTGATTGCAAATTCCTATACCCCGTAGTACACATCCCTTATAATAAAACGCACGTTTGTGTTACGAGGAAATTTTGTATATTGGTACATGATCATCTCGTTTTTTCTGTTGCTGTATGTACGACGAGTACATTAAACGCAATCATTTTTAAAAACTATAATCTCCCTTAATGTGATTGTTGTGAAAATATCGGCGAAAAAATTCGAATCATGGTGCTCCTCGCTGTTCGTTGTTCGTCGCTAACGACTCCCGAACCGAACTCATTGGTTATTCATCCGATTTTATTCCAATTTTAAATCCCTACCAAGCGAACGAAACTTTAATCAATGTATAAATTTTGTTGTTGTTGTTACGTATATATAAATAAATAATCTCCTAGGACTAGGGTGCGAGAATTGAATAGCCGCCCCTTAAAATATTTTATTTGCACACGCAAGTACTAAAAATATTTATGCCATAATAATTATTTCGAGAAACTTTAATTGCGACAACTTTTTGTTGGTTGATAAAAAATTGTGTGTCACAGTCAAGGGGGTAGTCGTTCTACGTAATAATAGCGATTTTTTTTTATCATGAGCTCCAAACATCTTGTTTTCTATCTTGATAATATCTTTTACCTTTTCTAAATATGTACACACAATAATACAGTGAAAGGGAAAAATTGCCGATTTTATTTAATTTAGCTGACCTTAGAGTAATTTGGGTTAATTCGACGGCGTTTCACTTTCTTATTCGTGGGTAATTAAGAGTTTTTTTTGTAATTTCTATTGGCAATACTACAAGAATTCGTCACAGTTTTTATTTTCATTTGTTATGGAAAAATTATAAACTTGACTTAATATTTTATCGACAGGCGTACTTCTGTTCCAGATTATATCGGTATAAAGTTATAAATTCCAAATTGCAGTATTCAAATTACTTAACAGGTATTTTGGTTTTTAGCTTAACACAAACTCAAACAACTTCATGGTTGTAAATTCTCTACGTAAAATTCAAGAGTTTGGCTGGCGTTCCGCTTTATTGTGGTATGGTTAATCCCAAAACGCCTTGTCCCTATTAGCAAAAAAGTGAGATAACCAGTTTTCACAAGTCTCTCTTTAGGCCATTTTTATAGCACCAAGTTTGTCATGGACAAAAAGACATGAAAATTCTTTGGTACCAAGTCCAGACTATAAGGTGGATGCGTAATAACCACCCAACCAAGCTCCCGGAGCTTCTAGCGGGCCATCATAAACGTGTGTTGTCTTGGCGGTGCACGACGCCTCTCCTATTGGCTAATTCAATTCAATTGTTGGAAGTAGAGGTCTAAATTGAGCGTTTGGCCATTGGGCAGCAGCTCATAGGAGATAATGCCCTCCCAATCTCAACAAACATACAGCTTAACCTTCCAGGTTGTCAATAATGGTTTGGCCACCGTTTTTGCCGCTTCACCACTCTTCGATGATTTGCTCCTGACATTGTCGTATGTAACGAATTTCTTGTCGCAAGCTACCATCCGCTTCACAAATGGCTCGATTTTGTTCCGTTTGGCCAAGGATTCCCAGATGGAAATACAGTCCATCAAGTTTTTTTGTGTCAACTCATACGGCACCCAAACATAGACGTTATTTTTAAAGCCAGTTTTATAATTATCATGATGTTCTAGCTGCATTACAGTTAGTTTGAATCGTGTATGCGTTTTTTGCAATAAATATATAAATATATATAATTTATACCAAAGCTGTTTTATTGCAAAAAACGCATACACGATTCAAATTAAAGCCAGCTTTATGCAAATTTGAAACTGTTTCGTGGATAATTTTCAGCTCCTGGGCGATATTACGACAGCTCGCATGCCGGTCTACTTCGATAATTTCCAGGATTTTATTGACATTTTCGACGATAGGCCTTTCAGTGCGTGGTGCAAACCAAAATTGCCCATGATTGGCTGTGACAATATCGGGACCATAGATACCATTCACAATTTCAGCCGCCTGAGCTGAATCGATCAATCAAAACAATGACAAAAAAATATTTTTAGTAAATGAATTCCTCTTTCCAACGATTATACGTATGGTCCGACAAATACATCACGAGATATATGCCACTATAGCCATCTAGTGAAAAAATAATGGAAATATATTTCCCCAACCTAATATATACTTCTTCTGTACGTGTGTAAGTCACTGAACTCGTACGGCTCAGTGACGTGACGGCTGTAATTGCTGGACCGATTTTAATGAATTTTTGTCTGTGTTTGAGTGGGTTCCTAGATGGTTTACATTCACAATGTGACCCGGTAGGTAGCACTGCGAAATTTTTATTTTTTTTAAGATTTCTCGCATATCAGAACATATAACCACTAATTTGGTATGCTTGGTTAGGTTGAACCGTGTTTACGTCTTTACTTGGAAACATTTATTTGTGTATGTAAAAGTGCACAGAGAACAGCTACGCGGGAGAACGCAAAATTTTTCATGTATACAATTACCCGAGAAAGCAGGCTTTTGTACATGCCGTATAAGATAGTGAAAATTTGACAGCGGAAAATAAGAGATTACGCTACTCGCCGCAAGTGCCAGCACTATCACCACAGAGAATTTATTTTGTTATGTGCGGAAATTTTTTATTCATTATGTAACACTTTTTTCACTAAATAAACATCTCAGCGGAATAAAATATTAAAAGTGATCCTTAAAATGACAAATTGATTAATCTCCTAAGTAAAGGAACTCGCTCGATCAGAGAATTTCTGACCTAGGCTATTAGAAAAACAACCGAAAGTATTGGTTACCGTTATTCGTTAAGAAATGGCGGAAAGACGGAATATTGCTAAATTTCATGATTTCATCAATTTGTCATTTTAAGTATCACTTTTAATATTTTATTCCGCTGAGATGTTTTATTTAGTGAAAAAAGTGATACATAATGAATAAAAAATTTCCGCTAATTACATAACAAAATAAATAGTCTTTAGTGATAGTGCTGCCACTTGCGGCGAGTAGCGTAATCTCTTATTTTCTGCTGTCAAATTTTCGCTATCTTATACAGCATCTTTGGTACACGAATTCTAAATTGAAAATTGATTGATTTCCGCTGTTTGGTTAATTTAATTAAAAAATTCTCTTTTATGCCCATTTATAATGCGACAGTCAGTCGTTGGTAAAAAACAAAAAATTGGTAAAAAAAATATCGGTTAGAATTTTCACAATAATTTTTTATTTTCTGCGACCATATAAGTCCTTTTCAGTTTAAGGCCATATCACAAAAACTCCTACAAGTAACCAGTACTTCGGCCAGTTCTTTCGATTGTTTTTCTCATTGCTATTAGTTTGTTGGTGGAAATAGATGGAACATTGTAAAATTTCTAAATCTTATATACCGAGTTTCTTTACTTTGGAGGAAGTCAACCAATTTTTCAATTTGAGGAACACTTTTAAGATTTTATTCCGCTGTAGTATTTTATTTTGTGAAAAGAGGGGTACAAAATGAATAAAAAAGCTTCCGCAGGTTATAAAATAACAACAGAAATTCTCTTTTATGATAGGGTTTCCACTTGTGGTGCGTAACGTCATTTCTTATTTTTCTCCTGCAAGTTTCCGCTGTCCTATGCAGCATGTGCAGTTCCTTTTTAGACAAACATAGTTGTTAATTTTTTACTTGAACTAATAAAACATCGGAAAACAGTCAGTTAGTTAACAAAACCATACTTTCCAAGGTAGTCTTAGAAAAACCCATTCCGTTTTCTTGTTACTTTCGAAATATGGCAAGCTGGAAAGTTCTTCAATATAATTGTAGCACCTTTTTTACTCATGGGAAATATCATAATATCTTTTAATAATTTTATAGTCCCTTGACGGGAATGGTCTACGATCAGTGATTAACGTTAGGCTGCCAATATCTCGCGGACGAGTTGGTGTGTTTTTGGGAGTCATTTAGTCTAACAAAAAAACAGTTCATTTCTATACTCATTGTAGCAACAGTGATTTCGATTGCACAATCAGAAGCATCCACAGCTACGGAAGAAATTTCTCTGTGTTTATGTGAATGTGGTGGCGTGCAGAAACGCCTGCTGGCACTCTACAGCCCAAACGGATTGACTGATCGGGATGAAACTTCATATTTCACCTTTTTCAGCTTACGTAGCAGCTTACGTAGAAGCTTCTACGTTTTTTTGCAAATAGTTTGAAAAGTATTTAACATTTACAAAAAAAAAAAACAATTAACGCTCATCCCCAATAGAAAACTTATGACTTTTACCTTACAAAAAAGTATGAAAAATATTTTCACAAAAAAAAAAATTGTTCGTTAGGTTGGTGAATAAAACGCAGTCATAAGGAAAACATTTTTGCATTGGGGATGCGGTGTTAAAAGCAATTATTTTGTAAATTAAATTTCAAACAAAATTAGTTCAGATGCTTTTTTAAATTTTACTGGAAATATCGAATTTTTATAAAAAAAAATATTTCATCAAAATTTGGCATCTCTACTCTACTTCATACTTAAACTTTTTCCATTAATTAGGAGATCCTTGCAAAAGTCGTGGAAATCTGTGTATCGGAAGCGGCAGATGTCATTGGAGCTTTTTAATTTTTTGCAATTATGTTGGGAAGTTATTTATGAAAAACGACAGAGGTTTAAAAGATTCAAATAAATTTAAAGATAGATTTTCAACATGTGTTGACTTTTTTGGTTTTCTGAAATCTAAGCAAGAATAATGATTTTTAAAAAATCATTTTTTATTATAAAAGACAGTTTACCAAGAGACCGGTAAAATAAATTTTTCGCTTTAGAAATAAAGTGTGGTTCATTTTATCTATTTGACATTCGTAGTAAAAGAAATTCGGATGCTCTCCACTGGAACTTAGAACCTTATTCACCGAATCCCAAATTAAAAATGTGAAGACCATAAGACTTTGTTTCAGAGATTTTCTGGAAAACTAAAAGTGATAGGTAATTAACAATATCACCGATCGAAAAAGAGTTGATGATTTAATAAGACACGATACCTGACTAATTTTTATAAAAAAAATTTCTTTGAACCTTTTTGTTCTAACGTCGCGATTGGTCAAACGGACAAAAATTTTTTAACGAAATATTCAGAACAGTCGAATGAAATTGGAAAACGCGATATAAAATCGAACTACGCACTTTATTATCCAACGACCGATTAGTAAACAAGTTACCAAAAGTATCTACATACATTATATCGATTGAAGAAAGGAGACAGACAGACAGGTTAGAATAAATGGAAATAAACCAGCACAGGCATAATCCACTATACGAAACCAATGCACCTAGAAGACAAGGCAATACTGCTTGTTACGTCATCAAATTTATGTCTAAATAAATACATAACATTTAAGGGTTTAACGAAATGTTTAATGCATATTTTGATAATAATATAAAATGTAAATTATTTTTTACCAAATATAAAAAACTCGAATCATTTATTTGACTTTAATGCCATACCAAAGATTGAAATCGTCCGACATAAAATGACGTCATATAGCAAAATTTTTAAAGCAATGACGCCATTAGTATCTAGGTCCACGTGAATGTATATAACACGATGGTTCAACAACAGTTCTTGAAAAACTATTCACCGAAAACGACAATTGACCAAAACAACAATTCATCGATAAAACAATTCGCCGAAAACGACAATTCACCGAAAACAATAATATAACGAAAATATTTCAATCGCTTCGCTGCTTTAATCGCTTATTAAAGCAAATAATTAAATGACAGTTATAGTTTTTCTGTTTGGATTTATTAGTACAAATAAGTTAAATACACGCCATCGGAACGCCTTTTAACGGAATAAATATAATCCATTATTAAAATCGAAATGTTTCTTTTGCTATCTACACACCAGAATTTAAAGCTAAAGTACGATATAACTCGTAACGACTTTAATAAATACGTTGAATTCATTTCGTTGAACTGTGGTTTTCGGTGAATTGTTGTTATCGGCGAATTACGCCGATAAAGCTCTCTGTGAATTGTCGCCAATGAATTGTCGTTTCGCTAAATTGTGTTTTTGGTGAATTGTCGTTTCCGCAGAAATGTTGTTTTGGTGAATTGTCGTTTTTGGTGAATTTCCGTTTTCTATGAATTATTATTTTCGGTGAATTGTCATTTTCGGTGAATTGTCACTTTCGATGAATTGTTGTAAGATAAAATGGTTTAATTCCCGAAGTTCTTTCGCAAATCATTTTACACGAAAATTGCCTTTAAATTTCATCATGATCAATTAATGAACGGCTTAGTTCCATGATAGTTTTCATTTATTTATTTATTTAGCTACAATTCAATTTAGATATGAGCTTTACATCAAATTTTAAGCTAGCAAGCTTATTTATAAGATGATGTGTAGCCCATTCAAATTCCAATCATTGGTGTCCAGAGCCGCAGTTTTCCCGATTTAAAACCAATCCTGAATAACTAGGTTTACAGTTCGTTGTATTTAAACCCGAAAATATTCCTTTCGAATTATTTGATCCGCCTGTTGTAAATATTATTTTCATCCTTAAAACTAGGTAATGCTGGTGCAATTTATTATATTTTTTTTTTTTTTTTTTTTAGTTGGCTATTTTTCAGGTTTTGTTTAACAAATTAGTTTAAAATCACATTTTCACGATTATGAAATGGAAGTAGTAACTCATTTGACATATTTAAACGGCATTTAAACTCGTTTACAGAGAATTTTTAGCTGGTGCTAAATTATCGTTTTCAGTAAATTGTTCTTTCCGAATTGTCGTTTTTGATGAATTTGCCGAAATTCGGTGAATTGTCGTTTTCAGGTAATTGCTGTTTCGGTGATTTGATTTTCAGTAAATTGTAGTTTTTAATAGATTGCTTTTCGGCGAATTGTCGTGCTACCGTACACAATAATAAGTTGATAAAGAGCGTGTGGCCTCGAAACTAGTACTTTAAAATAAAGTAAATTATCTCTAAAGTATTATTCTTTTGGCTGAAGTACCCGGCTTTGCCCGGGCTAAAATTGAACTGCTGAACTTCAACAGGTGTTTTTTTTATTTTATAACTAATTAGAAATACTTAAGTGAATTGAATAAAATCAATACAAAAATAATTTGTTGGGTTTACCGCAACGCTTGCTTGTAAACCACGTTTTTTGATTTTCCTCCAAGATCTAAAATAATACAAATTTTTTGAACTCCCTACTCTTGAGTACACAACCAACCATGAGAGAAACAAGGACTTTCTTAATTTACGCCTGCAAACTTAAGAGATTGTCAGTGAGCTTTGTTGATGGTTATGGCAAATGAAAGTCTAACTGGGAACTGGACTCGTTTGAGGTCGGTTGGTATCATTGGTATGCGAGGTATGAATACGTCCTCTCCCTTTGCAATCCTTGTCAATACAATGGCTTTGATGACATTTGGCAAAATACTTTTGACACCGAGCCTTGTTCCAATGCATAGTTTTGGGGGTTCAAATTCTGCAGAAACGCATTCCAGGTGGATCCAGCGGGTAACTAGCGGCAGTATTTGACCCTGTATCTGTTCGTTAATTTGATTCACGCATCTTGAGCTTGACCAGAACTCTTGCTTATATTGCAGATAGAATTCCCATTTTCTGTAGCAATATTGGGAGGTAACTTCAAAGCTGAGTGGGTCGTTCGCCCTCCAGCCAGTAGGGTAACCGTTATACCAGATGATGCAATAGCAAGCGCGAGTATGAGATTTATAAGGAATGTTTTGCCTGTGCCGCCAGGTGATTTTAAGAAAAATAGGCTGCCGCCCAATGGTCTTACGCATTTTATGATGGTATCGTATACTCTTCTTTGATCATCCACCGCAAAAGTGGGCCGTTCGTTTGAGCGTGGTGCGCCAAGTCTTCGACGTTGTAATTTTGTTCCCATATGATTTCGCTGTGAAGAATATTGGAGCCACCTCTCTCTGGAGCTTGCACTCCGAGCTGTAGCAGTGTCTTACCGTTCATCGCTTTGCACTTGTCATCTAAAATAATTAATGCATCTCGCATCAAGAAGTACATCTCACTCATGCTCTCCTTATATTTTTCCCATAGGCTGTTCGGATTTGATGGCTTACATGTTGTTAACATAATAGCGAAGAGATTTCTAATTTGCATTGGCAAACACGCTAAAGCTGCTTCAGAAAGTGTAATTTCCCAGTGTCGGTCATTCTCGAATAAACCCAGCTTTAGGCATGCTTCTATGAATGTTCCGTAAACTTCGCCATCAACAGTACTCAAATTCGGAGATGTTCCAAGCTCATATATCAACGTTGCATACTGTAATTCGGTCAAATTCATCAAATACATTTGCAAATATGTAAACAAGGGCACCGATATGGCTGTGTTTGGGCCACACCATCGAACACAAAGTTAACGGCGTTTTTTCCACTCTGTCAACAAAATATCTTTGCGATGACGGAAGTTCCAAAGTATTATACTTGGAATGCTTCGAGGAAAGTATGTATAATGTAAGCGGAAACAAGGCATGCCGGTTCAAGCAAGATGGTATAGCAAACGATGCGTTAGGCCGGGTATATACCGTCCATCCCAACAAGGCGAGTGTTCTTTTCTGAGAATGTTGCTTCACACTGTTTGAGGCCCAACATCTTTCCTGGCAAGCAGCGGCGAGTATATGACACCAACCAGTCAGTGTGCAACAAACATTGATACATATAAAATATTTGTTAACACCCCCACGGTTTTTCTCAGCTGCCAAATTGTATTCGTGCTAAATTTGCAAGCAATCGCTACAGTGGATCAAAAGTTTGCATATTGTAAATTTCCGCTCACACGTGAGCATGGGGAAGGGGTAACATTTTTTATCACTAAACTCCCTACGTTTTTTCTCGGCTGCAAAAAATTTCCTCGGCTCCCAAATTTTGAACGAATACGTTTTAGTAGCCGCGAAAAAATATAGGGGGCTTAGTGATCAAAAAACGTACCCCTACCCCATGCTCACCTGTAAGCAGGAATCTACAATATATGAACACTTTTGATGAACTCAGCGATTGCTTCCAAATGTTGAACGAATACATTTTAGTATCCGAGGAAAAATATAGGGGCTTACTGATGAAAAAAACATTACCCCTTCCCCATGCTCACCTGTAAGAAGGAATTTACAATATATGAACACTTTTGATCCACTCGAGCTCGAGTTCATCAAAAATTTTCATACATTATAAACCCCTCCTTACAAGTGAGCATGGGAAAGGAGTACGTTTTTGATCACTAAGCCCCCTATATTTTTTCTCGGCTACTAAAACGTATTCGTTCAAAACTTGGGTGCAATCGCTCGAGTTCATCAAAAGTTTTTTTATATTGTAAATTCCTTCTTACAGGTGAGCATTTTGGTATTTTTGAAATTTGTTAGTTTTCTGAAACATTAACTTATGAAGTGATGCATTGAGAAGACAAGAAATTGTAAAATGTCACGATAACATCGACCAGTTACCAAGCCTTTATTCTCTACATTGTATATGTAATACTCTAAGTTTCTTATGGGTGTGGTCCAACTTGCCACATGTATTTGAAGCCACATGATAAATTTGGTGTTGCAGAATTTTATGAAGCGACAAATCCAATGAAAAATGATTAAATGCCGAAAATACGAAGTCAAATCACATAGCAATCTATCTTCCAATTTATCATTCAGACACAATCAATATCAAATTTATCTAATCTGCTATAGTTTTTCCCGTGTAGAACAAAATTTCACTTTATTTCTTAATCAATGTCGTTCGTTTTATATTGCGGCTACAATTTAAGCGAGTACTATGTGGCATACGTAGAAATGTATTAGTAAGTAAACATAATTTATACCAACGTAATAGTGCCAACAAATTACTTACTCTACAAAAAAATGATTCGTCCATATCTTGATTGTGCCAAAAAGAAAAAAATGTTACAGTTTTTTCTTAAGATGGTTCGCTTTCTTATCGTTTCTCATCATCATGATCGTATCGCATTGATTTCGTGTGTATACGTACAACTTTTTTGTCGTAGTTTTTCTTTTATGTTTTTCTGTGTTAACGAGAAGATAATCTAAATATAGTGTTTTTATACGTAAACTACTGTACGAGATAAATGATTAAATTGCATGTCAAGTTGATACGATTTGATGTTACACTTAACCGCTAAATACTTTTCGAACTATATATAATTTAATGTCATAGAAGTATGTTGACCTGCTACCAACCCCAGGTACAGTTCGCTCCAGGTGTAATATAGGAATTTTTATGTATATTTTCTGTAAAATCAAATATGTTACGAATAAGATAAAAATGTCTCGCAGATGTAACTCTACTCCGGTTGTGTAGTGCCATGTTATTGACATTAAGTAATGTCTCGAAATTTGATAACTTTTGGTTGCTGTTCTAAGTTCATATACGATAGGTCGTATGTTATGTTGTTTATTTACTAATCCAAATATGAACAAATTTCGTTTTCCTTTTTCGGAATTGAATCGAATTTACTAGAAAATCTTGGAGTCCATAAGGCAAATATTTGTGCGTTATCAAAATCTCAAATTGACATAAATTGTAAGGTAAATATATTCACCAGACATATCATTCATTACCTTAATTATGGTTAACTGTCAAAATTGATAAATATTAAATAGCCTGAAGTGACAATAAATCATAAATAACCAATTAAATGTCTGGCGATGATAATTTATTGTCCACGATATGTCATCGCGCGCGCACAATTGAAAGTCGATACTTTACATAACTATAATGAGATAATCGCCGCTAATATTCGCGCGATTATTTCGATTCGCGTGATTAGTAACGATTTAAAAATGTAAATTTGATACGATTATTGATTGTGCGGTTGGTAGGCACGAGACGTATTTTGTTATTTTGTCATGTTTTTTTGTGGAATGCGGTGACAGAATAATTTATTGAAGTTTAATTGATGCGCGATTTTCTTCTTTCCGTGTCTTTCTTTTTGATTAACATTGATTTTGGTAAGTTCGGCTTGTTACATACATATAATATCAACTGTAAATGGTTTGGTAGTGTGAGAACAATTCAATAGCAAAGTACATATTTGATTGTAGTAAAAACCCTGTTATCCGGAATGCTAGGGGATGAGAGCATTCCGGATAATCAAAAAATCCGGATAATTGAATATTTCAATAAAACTAAAAATTTTACGAGAATTTCGCTTGATTTCAGTATTTTTTTAGGATTCTCGTTTATTTATTCTCAAATTATGTACCAGCAAATTTTTTTTATACATCAGTTCATTGAATTTACTGCAAATAATGAACACATACTTATTATGTATACGAGTACCCAAAATTTTTAAATAATTCATAAATTATGTAATTCAATTATAAAATTTAGCAATTAAATATCAATAAATTCAGACTTAGTCATTATTGGAACTCAAACTTTATGGGATTTTTTTTAAAACCACGATCTTATATCTAGTTGTTTGGTAGACTTCTCTCTTTTCACAAGAAAATTGTACTGAGTGACATCAATCTGCGTCTTGATCAGAATACTGCGAACATTGTTCTGCAAATTTGAAAAATGTCATCAAACCAGCTTCTGCTTCTTGCAAAGCGATACCTTTTTCAGCTACTTGTACGTCTTGTAGAATATGAGCTTAAGTTCTCTGCTGCGTTGAGATTTAAAACACTTTTGATAAGTTGATCATCCCTAAAAGTTTGCACAGTTTCTGTGTTATCATCGAGATGTAACCAGTAAGCAATTTCGTGCTCTTGAATGCCCACAAATTGTTTTGCATTAGAATTCAAGATTGGTGGTGTCTGATTTTCATTGAACCACAATTTGTTCCAGCCATTTGCTAAAGTTCAACATTTTACTTCACTCCAGTGGCACTATTCTGGTAATTCCCCGGGAATAGGGAATTGGGGAAAGATTTTATATGTAATTTCAGTTCAAATATTTTTTTTCCGGCCTACTAAGAAGAAAAGTTTGATGCAAATATTTATAAATTGGGAATATTTTTCCCATATCTAAATTGGCAGGGAAAATTCTTCCCAATTTTATTTTGTTTTCAAAAAAATTACCACTAGATGTTTACCTCAGTATGCCAGAAAAAAAATTTAAAATAGAAATTACATATAAAATCTTTCCCCAATTCCCTATTCCCAGGGAATTACTAGAATAGTGCCACAGGCAAACGCTGCTTTAAATATTGCATCTTTGATGTTATACGATTGTTGAAACGATTTTACTGAATCAGCAGCAATCAATTTTAAAAACTATATTTTAAAGTGACATTTTAAATTCTAAATTATGCCATGATCCATCGGTTAAATTATAGATGTCACATTGGGCGGTAAACACAAAATAATGAAATTTCCACAATCTGATACTAGGCTCACATGTTGAAGGATGAGCTCTTCATTTGTCTAATAATAGCAAACAATTTGATTGTGTATAAAGCGATTTAACCGATGGCATAAAATTTGATTTAAACCAGTCATGAAATATTTCTCGGTCCATCCAAGCATTCGATTGGTTTTTATATATAACCGGTAAACCACTGATATTTTTCAATGCTCTTGGTCGAGCATATTTGCCAATAACCAATAATTCCAACCGAAGCGTTCCAAATGCATTTGCAAAACAAAGAATTGTTAATCGCTGTTTGTTATGTTTGAAGCCTGTAGCAGCAGTTTCCTCTACTCCAGCGAAAGTAGAATTTTGTAAACATTGCCACAAAAGCCCGGTTTCATCAGCATTACACAAAAACCACTCATATAAAACAGAGTCGAGCTGCTCCAGTTCAGCTTTATGCATTGTTTTCACTATAATGAAGTTTCCATCAAACTAAAAATAACAAAAAACTTTACAACAGCCCAAAAAGTGTAAACTACACTTTCAAAAAAAAAATATTTTGAAAACGAAATAAACTGTTAAAAAAAATCAGTTTACAGTGGCAAGTTAATTTAGCATCCATAATCTTTTAATATGTTTTCTAGATGCCAACATACTTATGCGGTGGGCCATAAATCTTATTAATTTTAAAATTTTGTTACGGTAAAAAGTGTAGTGGCGGCTCGATGGCCAATGACAAGGCATCGTAGAGATGTCTATGCTTAACGGTATTCGAAATCAGGTTATTTAGACAATTCTTAATGTTTTCTAGAAGATAACATATTTATGCGGTGGGGCAGTCATACATTTTTTATTTCTAAAATTTTGCTATAGCTACACTTTAGTACAGCAAAAGTTTAAAAGTAAAACAAATTTATGATTGCCCCACCGCATAAATATGTTACTTTTATAAAACATTATGAATGCCCTAAATAATATGATTTCATGTACCGTTAAGCGTAGACATCTCTACGATGACTTGTCATTGACCATCGAGCCGCCTCTACACCTTTTACTATAACAAAATTTTAAAATTACGATTTTTTGTAACTGCCCCACCGCATAAAAATATTGGCTTCTAGAAAATATTATGAATAAACCTAAATAACCTGATTTCATATACCGTTAAGCGTAGACTTCACTACGATGCCTTGCCATTAACTATTAATCCTCACTACAAATGATTAGTGTAAGGGCAACCCGAAAATTATGCGCAACACAATTTAACACAACCACAAAAGTGCGACAAACAATTGTTAGAAATGAATTCAGAAAAGGATAATTGTGATTTACTGTCAGTTTATCGTGAACAATTTATCGTGAGCAATTTATCGTAGAACAATTTATCGTAGAACAATTTATCGTGGAAACAATTTATCGTGGAATCAATTTATCGTGGAACAATTTATCGTAGAACAGTTTATCGTGGGCAATTTATCGTATAACAGTTTATCGTAGACAATTTATCGTATAACAGATTGGAACAGCTTTAGTACCGCAGTCAAATTTTTTTGACTGTCTGAGCGACGGTAGCGCCACTTTGACCAAGAACGGAATTGTTTATAACTAAAAATGTGCCTTTGCTTAGCATTTTGGACCTAGCGCCATCTATTGGAATAAAAACGAACTATAATTTTAAAAAAATACGTTAAGACGTGCTAAAAAAAATTTAATAAAAAATATTGAATCTCATTTAAAAATAAATGAAATTTAATATTTTTTTATGAATATACTAAATTGAGAGTGGGAGTCGCACTGCGTGCCGCACGTAGGAGCAGATTATATAGAATCTATTCATGACACCTACGCTCCTCCTCGTAGCCCTGCGGGGCTCTTTAGATTCTAAATTCGGGGGGCGTAGGAGCCGGGATCTTCAAACATGTCGCACTGCGTGCCGCACGTAGGAGCGGATTATATAGAATCTATTAATGACACCTACGCTCCTCCCCGTAGCCCTGCGGGGCTCTTCAGATTTTAATTTCGGGGGGCCGGGATCTTTAATCGGTTAAGAAACTACCGAGTTCCGTCCCACATGGCCATATTCCAGAACTTCTTCCAAAAATCATTCAATAATCCCATTTCCATCCAATATACCCAATCCCATCATAATCGGTTAAGAAACTACGGAGTTCCGCCCCACATGGCAATATTGCAGAACTTCTTCCAAAAATTATTCAATAATCCCATTTCCATCCAACATACCTAATCCCATCATAATCGGTTAATAAACTATAGAGTTCCGTCCCACATGGCAATATTCCAGAACTTCTTTCAAAAATCATTCCATAATCCGATTTCCATCTAACATACCCAATCCCATCATAATCGGTTAAGGAACTACCGAGTTCCATCCCACATGGCCATATTAAAAAACTTGTTCCAAAAATCATTCAATAATCCCATTTCCATCCAACATATCCAATCCCATCATAATCGGTTAAGAAACTACCGAGTTCCATCCCACATGGCCATATTCCAGAACTTCTTCAAAAAATCATCCAATAATCCCATTTCCATCCAACATACCCAATCCCATCATAATCGGTTAAGAAACTACCGAGTTCCGTCCCACATGGCCATATTCCAGAACTTCTTCCCAAAATCATTCAATAATCCCATTTCCATCCAACATATCAAATCCCATTATAATCAGTTAAGAAACTACCGAGTTCCGTCCCACATGGCAATATTCTAAAACTTCTTCCAAAAATCATTAAAGAATCCCACTAATTTTTTGATACCACGCATAAAACCTTTCTACGATAACTTGTCCACGAAAAACTGTTCTACGATAAATTGTCCCACGATAAATTGTGTCCACGGTAAATTGTGTCCACGATAAACTGTTCTACGATTAAATGTTCACGTTAAATTGAAACACGATAAATTGTTTACGATAAAGAGACCGTCACCCGATAATTGTACTACAAACAATTTTACACGGAAACAGTTCTACACTGAACAATTCATCGAAAAGACTCGTAATTAAAAAATATTGATCAATTTTCTCTTAATTGTTCAATTGTGTGGTACGGAAAGCAAAGTAGGACATCCCCATTAATGACACTTCATTAATTGCATAAATTCCTAAAAAGCGGGGGTTTGGGGGTATTAATTGTATACCTTAGAGGATTGGGGGCCCCCATCCTCTAAGGTATACAACGAATTAAAATTACATTAAAAAATTGTTTATATTTACAAAAGTTGATTTTTTAACGTTTGTATGGCACTATCAGAAGAAGCGATAAGAGCGATAAAAACTCTTTGATCTGTGTCTGCAAGGTTGACGAAGCAATTATTATTAATAAAAATAAAAAAAGATGGCAAAAAACCAGCTGAAAATAAATTATGCACAATAATCCGGTGCATTACAGTGAAAAATTTTGTTTCGATGAATTGTTGTTTGCACAATTGTTTTTACGCACACTTGGTTATTGTAAAGTTGTAGTTTTCATATTTGTTTTTCGATGAATTGTTTGTTGCATAATTGTTTGTGGCATAATTGTTTGTCGCAGAATTTTCGGGGAACCTAGTGTAAGTTACATTAATCAGGATATTTATGTATATACACTTTTAAGCTTTTGTAAGGTTTTTGTCAATTTGTCGGAAACTTCACGCTACCTTGTTTTCTTAGTTTTAGCGAATTTATTATTTTCCATTTTAAAAGCAAAATCTAATAATTTTTCCTTATTACTTTTTATGTCGTATAAAGTTGAAATGCCAATATTATAAAGATTCATCAATGCCTCTCGAGATTCACCTCTCTTCAATCTGTTAAAAATTTCAATTTTATCACTGATTAATAACACATTTCTTTTCCTCTTTGTTGGTTCTTTGCTGGTCGAAGCTATATTAATATTTATTTATGGTTATTAAATCCATACTTAGTTTTTTTCTTTATTTACTAAAATTAGTTTAATTTACTATTATAATAAGGTATGGAAATACTATCGTCAAATTAAATACACATTCACTTCAAATAGAATAATCCATAAAACAAATAAACGAAATTTTCTGTGAATCCCCGATTAATAGAAAAATAATTTCCCTTGTGAAATAGAAAAACGCAAAAAAAATCCTAAAAATTAAAATTCCGGTTAACTGAGTTTTCCGGTTAATTGAATGCCGGCTAATCGGGTTTTTGCTGTATATGGGTTTAGATCGTCCCAGGTAGGATTTGGCCACCTTTCTTCTAGTTGTTTCTTTAGTACTGAACACAAGCCTAATGGTGTCTGTAACGCTCTCCGTAAAAATTGAAAAGTTATTGTACCATTTCGTTTAAAAAAAATCAAGTGAAAGGTGAATTTCTTCAAACTTAAAGTTGATTTTTCTGATTTTAACAATAGGAAACGGACAACGAAACCCCTGAAGAACGTAAAAGGTGTCCAAATCGTGAAAGAAGTGGCTCAAAATTCTGTTTTCCACATTTTCGTATTTTGTAAAAATCCCCTATTCCAAAATCTCATTCTGGAATGTGGCCTGCTGGAATGGAAGTCAGCAATTTTTAACCGATTATTATGGGATGGAGTATATTGGATGAAAAAAAAATTCTAAAATGAGTTTTCGAAAAAGTTGTTACGACTTTTTTTTCATTTTCAAATCTTTAATTTCATTGTGATTGTTTGAAAAATGCTTTTTACTGATGGCATTGCCATCTGTGTTATGTCATTGGTGTTACATTGAAGGCATTAATTAATAGTCTGTATTGTCGAATGATTTTGAGAGCGAGACCAATGTGTACCCCTATGCGTGTGTACGAGCGACTGAGATATAGAGGAATATTTTTGTTATGTTTTCTTGTTTTAGTGCGTGCAGCTGATGCGGGTGAGAGGAAGTATGCAAGTGACATGCGCGAGAACACTACAAAAATATTCTTCTATATGTTTTTGATGTGGTGCGAGAATTTGTTTTGTAGAGGAGTCTCGTTTTGAATTTTGATAAAAGTAGAGTATCGTAGTTGGTTTGTTTTTACAATTTTAAGATGTCAGATTTTTTTTGAACGAGATTATCCCAAAAATTGTGAAAAGTGTAAAAATGTTATTAAAAAATTCTTCAGCAGACTGGGTACTTATCATTCGGGGAGAGCCGGCCGCTACCGAATGGACACACCCGGTTACCATTAATTTTATCCCGTTCCTCAAGTTTCGTTCGACAAATTCTGGTCGACTTTATTTAATTTCAATTTTGCTTTAATTTGCTTTCGATTTTTGTTTATTCTGTTTCACAGTCTAGGCCAGGAGCACACCACCACGGAATATCCGGCCACCTGGGATGGAAATTAGAATTTTAAACTGGATTTTTGGAGAAGTTTTCGAAAATGGCAACCAGTAATGGAATTTCTAAAAAAAATTTTAAATAACCATATTAAATCTGAAATGGAACGGTAGATAAATGGCACTAGTGGCATATTCGATTAATTTGATCTTGGTGAGGTAATTTATCTCTATCGCAATTATTCTCTAATTCATTGTGCAGGTGGCGTGTGATTTATGCAGGGATACCTTAAATTTTCTGGCACCAGCCCTAGAGATAAATCCAAGTAGTGCCGAATACCACCATATAATTTCTTATATCATGAACAGGAGCTATTTACTATTATTATTTGGGTAATGCCATAGTTTCAAAAGCGGAATAAAATATTGTGAGCGTAACCTAGAAACAAGTATAGTTCTCTCAAATTCAGATTTATGTACCAATGGACATTTTATGGTGAAGTTGTCAACCAAGAGTTGGCAACATGTTAAATAAAATCAAGGCTATTTAAATAAAAAATTTCAACTCTTTTAAATAAAATTAACGCTGGTTTTACTAATCATGGTAGGTAGTGTGAACGTTGTCTTGATGGTCTTGAGCCGTTTCTATGCTTCTACAAGGGATGCTTTTCAGCAAACTATTCATCCAAATGGTTGAATATCATCAATGTATAGTATGATTTCATAGTTCTTTCACCATTTTTAAATAGTCTGTGAGGAATTCCTTCAATATGTAAAAAATAAAAACAGCCTTCCAGTTCAAAGTAGACGTCGTCACCTTTATTAGATTATATTGACAATTTTGTCACGATATCAAATAATAGGGCGGCCCGTAAACGTTACGGTTTACGATGTTCGAGAAGTTCTTCCAAATATCATTTTAGAATCACCTTGTCAACCAAGATACCCAATCCCGTGGCAGATGACCATATCCCCGAGCCTTTTCATTTTAAAACCCCCTTTCCATCTAACAAGCTTAAATCTTCATAATTTTCTAAGAAAATGACACAATATCAACATTACGGGATTTTTATAATATTTTACGGGATTTTAAAACACGAGATTTTAAAATACGGGATTTTGAAATATGGGATTTTAAGCCAAACCGAAGACAACATCATTATCGACAGTTGAGAGTTGCTCAAGCGACAACGAAAATTCCCAAAGATCCTTGTAAATCATGACAGCCAACTGCTTTTTCGACAACGACAGACCACAGAACAAGTGATTCGATAACATAGGGCTCATCAGTCACAAGAAAACAACCAATAATACTGAAGACAAAAATTTCCTCGCTGAGGGGCCCTCCAATGGTTTATTCACTCAGTCCTGTCGCAAAGGAAAGGTTAAACTTTCCAAGCGACTTGCTATTAATGATAACGAACTTTCATATCCGTTCTTGTGCAAGATTTTATGAGCAACCTCACTTTAGCAAGTTCCGTGATCATTTTAGATCAATTAACAATGCAGTTAGTGCGGTCACGACTCATACGTTTTCAAAGTTCATATAGCCAGACATACTTCCTACTGCTATTCAAACTCGCAAATATGACTCGCAAACTCGACAATGATGCGGTAATTTCAGTCAATTTTCATATGATTCAAGTCAGTGTATCCTTCAAACAATATCGCCGATCTGGCAACCGGCATTACAATGATCCGACTGCCAACAAAACCGTCATGGTGTTTGTGAGAGAGAGCATGGCGAGTTTCCAGTTGAGCATGACATTCGCATTTAGCTGCGAAATCTTAAAGACTCTCAGCAGCAGTTCGTACATATCAACATCCTCAGCCTTAATATCGACGTCATGACGTACGCTCTGCTATATTCGTATGGTAAACCACGCTGCCAACCCAAATGGCAGTTTGTTCAAGCTAAATCCGAACAAACGTAACCATATTACAGTACAAAGTTACACAACTGTCATGAATGCAATCTCATAATTCACGCCTGAAAATGGTTTTCGAAACATCAGAAAATTATACAGAGGTACACAATGTATTCCAACCCTTTTCTAGTATTTTACGTCACTCGTAAATATCTTCGCCCAAACTCATCACCACAAGCAAATTTACATTTTAAAAATATACACCACACCTCTATTGTAATTCAAATCAACTACAAATTTACTTATTTCTGATTTATATTGTTCCTAGAGTCTTTTGTTGTTTTTGTAGACTAGGTGCTTACAATAAATAAATTAAATTTCGATGGCAATAAACTGTTTGGTGTGGTAAATCTATTATAAAATTTTACGAGTCTATTGTTTGGTGTTTGAAAAATACTCAAGAGTTTTTCATCTAATTTTAAGTTGTTTTTCCTATCTATATATGTATATGTATAATTTGCCAAGCATGGTTTTGGTGTGTGTATATATAGAACGACAACAACAATTAAATGGCGCGCAAAAACATTGTTTTGTATATAATTAAATTGATGAGCTGTAATTTATTCATGCGCATGGAAAAGAAAATATTTCAAGACTTTTTATGTGTTCATCGTTGGTTGGTGCCTTTTCATACTATAAAAAGCATATAATGTTGAATTAATTAAGGATGAATGAACTTTTTTGTTTTGTGGAAACTTTTTAAATGATTTTCCCTCAAAGTGTGATTTTAATTATGTATGTTTTGTATATGAAAATTGCATAATTGAACTTTGTGTATATAGCTAATTTTCAATACATTGAACAGCTCTACATAAAATTTCAAGTTGAACATCTTATAAAAAATGATGTTTTATTAATCCCCAACATCTATTATACTTACACAAGATATATATGAAGAACCTTAATTATTCAAGTTCTAATCATTTAGCTAATTTTCTATTGTGTAACGCTATGGCGCACAAAACCCCATTTCTCGGATTTTTATCGTACATTTTTAATCAAAAAGCTTTAAGACGTGTTTATTAAAGATGAATAGAAGATAAATTGTTATTGTCGTGTGTGTATAGAGATATAAAATAGAAAATACGACAAATAGATGGAATTAAACCAGGAACATTACAAATTGTTGTTTTTGTTGTCAGTTTGCCTTCTTAATTCTTATTTCTTACGTATGTACGTGCATTTAAGGAGAAAAGGTCAATAAACAGTGACGTTAGACGTATAAAATATGATTATATTTTTTGTTATTATACTAACCAGATAAGATTCCATACACGTCTTCAACGTCTTAGTATAAATTATACGATATGAGATGAAGATTTTCTGTTGCATGAGAATTTAATGTCAGATTACGTTTTCTTAGATCTAGAAACCTTATTTTCTGTTTTCAGATAGGGCGTGTACTAGACTGAAACGTAAAACTTAGTCGGGCCATCCAATCAAAATTGTGTTATACATAACTTATAAAATTTGATGATTTTCTCAGTGATCTCCACCTTTGCTTTCTCATTTCTGTGTAAATTTTTACAGCATAGACATTTGATCACATCAAACATACCTGTGGTTTGATGTAATCTTCTGGAACATTTTCACACATTTCAATATTTGGATGTTTCTGTTATGCGGCACCAGAGAGATATTCCAAATTTTATGTAAAACGTTCGATGTCATAGAGACCACTATAGGTCCAGAAACCACTATAGGCTCTTGACCATAGAAAAGACTAAAATTTTTATAGATTACGATTACAGATCACAGGATAAAAAAATTTCTTCAAACTGTGTTAAATGGACCAAGCATGATCTAGGCATATTAGTCCTATCTATGACCAAGAGCCCCAAGTAGTTTCTGGAAAAAAATATTGCAATTTGGCCGTTTAACTTATTAACAGGAGTGTTTCTTGTCTTATTTAACACACAGTTAGTGTCAAAAGAATTTCCTCAAACTGTATTCATGGACCAAGCATAATTTAGAAATATAAGTCTCATCTATGTCCAACCGCCTATACTAGTTTCTGGAACGGAGATATTGAAATGTTTCCGTTCAATGTATGACCCTGGGCTGGTTTTTCTCTTATTTAACCCTTTAATGTCAATAGAATTTCATCAACCTGTGTTTACATTTTGAATACATCGAGTATGACCTAAAAAATTTAGGCTCATCTACGGCCAAGAGCCAATAGTGGTTTCGGGAACGGAAATATTGAAATTTGGCCTTTCAACGCATTACCTGGGCTGGTTTATGTCTTGTTTATCGCTGTTAATGCAAAAAGAATTGCTTCTAACTGTGTGTGCGTCCCGAATAGATGTGTGTATCTTGAATAAACCAAACGCGATCTTGAAATTTTAGACTAATCTATAGCCAAAATCCATTAGTGGTTTTTGGAACCGATATAGTGAGATTTGGCCGGTATGATCTGGAGTGGTATTGGTCTTATTTCATGCTGTTAATGTCAAAAGGATTTTTTCAAACCATGAGTGCTTCTTCAATAGATCAAGCATGTTATCATGAAATCATGAAATTTAACCGTTCAAAATTTTTGACAAGGGTGGTTGTCTTATTTAGCCATGTTGATGACTTTAGAACGTCTTGAAACTACACGTAGGCTTCTTGAAGCATGGTCTGGTACGATGATATAAAACCGGACGTAGAGCCGTACTTCCTCGATTTGGCATCGAACTGCGTAAGGTGAGGACGTGAAAAGCAATCTGCCAAAGAGTTGGAAGTGCTTCGGCCCCAGAACAGATTGCAAAGAATAAATAATAAAAATAAAAAAAACATGATCTGAAGTGATTTTTAAATTGAATTTTGGTTATTCAACTTTGACATAGGGCGGTTTTCGACTCATATTGCTATTAGATATTGCTGGCAAGATAATAATAGGTCTGCGATTATAATGCCCAGAGGAACAAGGATAAAAACTTAATAAGCAGCAGGAGCGGCAGGAATATAATACTAAAAGATTTAAACTTAATGGTCGAAGTAGAATACCATAGCTTATCAAGAGTAACGTTTCTATCATGAATGATTAAGGGTCACTGGTGTGATAATTGGTATTGGTGTCGAAACAGTAAAAATCACAGTGAAAACCCGGTTCAAAATTTAAATTGAACATCAAGTTGCGTAGCAAATTTTAGAAGAATAGCTGGAAAGAAAAATAGAACTTGTACACGGAATCGACACCAAAAATTCTGTAATATTTTGCTTACTTGAAATTTCTCTGAGTTGTTTAATTTTCTTGTAAAAACAAGTTCTAGGGATAAACAACAAATTCAACCTTGCCATAATTTTTTTTTGTATAGTTCTACATTTTTTGTTAAATTGTGTATCTATATTTTAGTTGTTTGTTAATTTGTGTAGCTACACTTTTGATAAATGTTGAAAATTTCACACCGGTTTAAGGGTCCTATGCCGTTCCATATCCTAATCTATTACAAATGATAAAAATAGCGAAGAGACAGAGGATGCAACCAACAGCGCCTTTCCGGATTGAAGTAGGATGGTACAGCTAAAAAATTATTATTTAATGATTCAAACGTTCGCATTATTCCATGATTTGATCCATCTCCAATTTTGTGCTGTTCAAATACCAAGAAATATGAAGGCCTACCAGTAGACTGGCTTATCTCATTCCACAAGGCACTTGCTATTTCTTGCAAATGGCGATCTCAATCCTTATGATTTTCCATAATATACTCTTATTTTGTTATTAAGGTCGCAGATAAAGTCCAATAAAGTTCCTAAATAGATGTTGCCGCGGTCTATTCGCTTAGTAATATTTTCCTACGTAATATAGTTTTTAACTGCGATTGAATGTCTAAGCGGATTTTTCACAAAGTCAGTGTGTAGACGAGACAAAGTATCGGGCATCGCATTATACTTTCCTTGACAATGCTCGATTATAAAATTAACAGTTTTCAAGGTTAAGTTCCACCTTGCTAAACTATTAGAGACTACGCTGGCTGTTCAGCGCAAATCACTGGTTAAAAGGCTATCAAAAGCCTAATTTTTCAAAAGATTCTTGTACGTGTAATCTCAAAGTTAAGTTAGTTAGTTCAGACTCAAAGTTAACTTGGATCCCGAAAAAGTAGATAAGAGTGGCGGTTAAAGTATAATCAGGACGTATGAATTTGCAGTTTCAACTGTTTATTCTGCACATAATTAATCATTAATACTGAGATCAGCAGCATGGAATAGTTTAGCAATTTTAGTTATCTCATCTAAAGGAAATCATCTATATTTTAAGGTCACATAATCGGGTAGTTTTAGCCCCAGTTACCCAAATATCTAATAACCAAAGCAACGGTCGCGTGATGTTTATATGATAAAGTTATTGTTCCCAATGTGTCGCCTGATGTATCGTGAAATTCCGATGCTTGTTCGGAATTTCACGGTTATCAGGCAGCAGACTGTGGTACTGTAGTTACTAAGCCGAAACATATCCGGTAAGCTAATCCACTGTGAAATGGTATAGTGACCAACCTGGCACCGTTAAAACTGTGTATTTTCGTCATTCGACGTCTAATGCTTATGCAGTGAACGGTTGCGATCATAGTATTCAACTGAGACTTCATTTTCTTGGGTGGAAAGCATAATGTTTGTTTTAAAATTGAACTAGGCACACTAAATCAAAAGTGATGGTACCCTAGAAATATTTTGAACAAGAAATTGTTCTGATCTGTAACAAGAAGCTGGCATTCAGCGGTGGTGTCAAGTAAAGTTTTTGTAAAACGTAGCGTGGATTCCGGAGGAAATATCGGTTTTTCGAGAGTAGGGCTTATTAAGGAAACTAATTTAAAAATTCTTCGTGCGATTATGTCAATTTCACAAGAATTCGCTGTTAAGGTTATAGTCCCCACCAGTGGCACTATTCTGGTAATTCGCCGGGATTTTATATGTAATTACTGTTAAAATAACGAAAATAGTTCCATGTAAATATTTATAAATTAGGAATAATTTTTCCATACCTAAATTTGTAGGGAAAATTATTCCCAATTTAATTTAGTTTTGAAAAAAATTAACACTAGCTTTTTACCTCAGTAAACTAGAAAAGAAAAAATATTAGAACTGAAATTACATGTAAAATCTTTAAACATTTCTCTATTCCCGGGAATTGCCAGAATAGTGCCACAGTGGCACTATTCTGGTTTTCCCTGGGAAAAGGGAATTGGGAAAAATATTTTCATAGCATTTTTGTTTGAATTGTATTTTCCTGGCCTACTGATGGAACAAAAGTTTCCCATTCCACTTTGTTTTCTAAAATATTTAAACCAAAATGATGCCATCAGTTGGGTAGAAAAAAGGTCAATTCAAACAAAAATGCTATGAAAATATTTTTCCCAGTCCCCTATTTCCAGGGAAAGTCAGAATATTACCACAGAGGTATACATATAGACCTTCTTTTGAATTTTATAAGATTTTGTGACACATATACTGCTGTATGATTCGTTTTGGAGGTGCTGACTCCTAACAAAGTAATGGATGATCCAATTTGAATTTTCTTTTCTTTTTATTTTTATTTGCCGACTTTATTCATCTTTATTGAACGGCTTGTGTTGTCAAAATACAAATGTGGAGACCTACCAGTAGATTAATCGACCACATTCCGCAAGGCACTTGCTAATTCTTACAAATGACAATCCCAATCTTTGCGATTTTAAATAATATACTGTGAATATATGTCGGACTCAAAGATTTCTGGTGCCTTTTAAAATTAAATTTGTTTCGGTATTTCAATAATATTTAATATGTATAGAATCTTATTTTGAAAATATTGTAGTTTGAAGGAGCGAGATTGGCCAAGCTAAGATAAAAAAAAACACTAAAATTGGTCGTAGTAAAAATTTTCCGAATGAAAGAGAAATATGGTAAAATAACGGAAATGTGCCAGTGAAAAATAAGAAGAGAAAGAGAAAGAAAGAGAATTTCGGTTGTTATTTAATAACCAGCGGATATTTTAAATTCACGTTTGTAACTTTTTTTACCTTCTTTTTACGAGTACGTAGTAAAATAAAGTATAGTATCATGGACAATTTTGGAGTCAAAAAGGAATTTTAAAAAATCTTTGTGTTCGTGTGGTGAGGGGGAACCTCAATAAATAAAATAAATTGGGTGCCTCAGTGAGTTTTAACGAAGTTGGCCCACCGGAAGTTTTCCAAAATTTAAAATTCAGCTTCTGTACAACCCAGATTGATTGATCGGGATGAAACATTATACGTAAGCTATAAATTGGGAGATCCTAGTGATGCTTGGCCGAAATCGATATTTTACGTTTATGCAATTTTTTTTAAAATATATTATTTACGAGAAAGTAGTAGTAGTTTTGCTACAATACCGGTCCAGATCATTTTCCAAAACTTAAGCGGAAATGTATGGCAGCTTTCATATAGAAGCTTTTTCGTTTTTTGCTAATACGTATTTTGAAAAGTTTATAGCATTTACAAAAAATCGATTAAAAACGAAAAGAATGTTTGATTTTAAACAAAATTAGTTCAGATTATTTTTTAAATTCTACCGGAAATGACGAATTTATAGGCGGATTGATTATTAGGAGAGAAATTTCATACATAAACTTTTTCCATTAATTGAGCGACCCTTGCGTAGTCTAGTGAAAAACCGTGCACTGGAAGTAGCAGGTCCCATTGGAGCTTTTTCAATTTTTTCAATGATGTTGAAAAATTGAGCAATGACAATGGCCAACATTGTCCACTTTTCGTCCACTTTTTTACAAGTATGTAAATATAAAAAAACCCAAAACAACAGTACGTATTGTTTACCTGAAAAAAAAAATTACTACCTCAAAACCGAAAAATACAGGATGGTGCACGAATGTTGCTACCAAAACAAATATGAATATTTCTGTTATTTTAAATTTTTATTATTTCTTTATTTCAGAATAAAAGACGGTATATAAATTTTTTAAAATGAACAGGATTGAAGACGCAGATAAAATACGAGTGTATTATGAAACTAAGTCACCAATTTTACCCGGTCGGTTGATCATTATGCGATCTGTAGAAAGGTTCAATACACATGACACAATACAGAAAACTCATTCATTGATACCAATCCTAGCATTTCAACAAGATAATTATAGCGTTAAATACAGTTGTCAGTTGAAGGAGTGTTCTGCGAATTTTGCACAAAGATTTGACTTGTTTCCTAATAAAATTCCACTTGAAACCAGAAGATCCACTATTTCGACCAGAGTTTTTATGTCTGCCGAGGCGCACTTTGAGATAACCGGAAATGTAAACAAGCAAATTTGTCGATTGATTGAAAAATCTCAAAATATCCACCCAATGCGGATGTTTAGAGAATGGGTGGCTGTGTGGTCGATTAATGAAGATGGAGAACCGCTAAAAAAATTTATTTTTATAAACGTATTATCCTATGCCAAAAATTAATTCTTGATATAAAAAATAATGAAATACAAAAACTAAAAATACTGTTTTGTTACAACATTGGCGCCCCAATCTGTATATTGAAAATTCTAAACAATAAATTTAACCAAATTCCCCTTGTAGATTCAGATGACCAAATCAATATAAGACAGTGCCTTATAAAATCGTGTTCTAAAATTTTTTTGTATAGGGCAAGAATAAATAAGTTCGAAAAAAAGTCGAAAATTAACAGAGGTATTCGCTTTTTAACGCAAAGTGGCTGACATTTGACGGAATATTTTGGAACTAGAGCGAAAGGTAATCGAATTCTCATAAAATTCTCGTAAAATGTTCAATTAGTTTACAATTAATGTAACAAATGATGCAATAAATAAAAAAATGAAATGAGGCTTTTTCTCGTATAAACAAATATCACCTTTCGCTCTCATAATGAGTGGTGCTATAACTAGGCGGTGATTAAAAGGCCAATTGATGATTGGAAATGGAGACAAAACACTACCTATCGGAATAAAATAAAACTGTACGACAAAAAAAAATGACCGCCAGCGCTTACGACTTAAAAGTGGTATACCGGAGAAATTTTAAAGCTTAGGAGCAAACAAAAAATAGTCTAAAATCACGGCTCCAATCGTCAATAGTGAAAAAATAAAACAAAATTTAACTGTGTAGCTTATTGTCAAAATAAAAATGTAAATAAGTATTGTCATGTAATCTATATCGAAACATTAAAACACGTCGTCAATTTAATTTTAGAATAGTTGTTGGAAACAAATAACCAATTGTAATATTGGAAGTTCCTAATTTAAAAATTAAATGTCCGTCATAGTTTCATCAGCCATCCTCAATGACAATGTTTTCATTGGTACTCTTGTCGTATTTTTTGGTTACCGGTGGTAAGCACTCCGCCCCGTTTAAGGCCTGTTGCACATCTGAGCTATGTTTTTTGACCGATGTGATCTATTTTTTCATTTTACAGCTTCCCGTTTTGGTTTTCAAAACTCAAATAAGATAAACATTGTAGATAAATCTCAGGGTTTACCGAATCTGTAAAGCAATATATGTATTTAAATGTTTTATTTTCGCCTAATTGGTGATAATTAATTAGCTCACATCGCCCAGAAAGTGAGCGATATGGGCTATGCTTCTATCCCACAAGTTTAAATAAAGAAATTAAATAAATCGGGACTTACGAATGGATTGTGCTAAGCTTCGCGAATTCGGTTTCACTTATTTAGGTTTTGCAAAGTAAATCGAGCTGTGATCTCAAAACATAGCTCACTTTGCTAAAAAAACATAGCTCAAGTGTGCAAGGGGCCTAAGTGTTTAGACCGAGTCATTACGTTCGATTCTAATCCATAGAAATTATTTACAATGTAATTGCTGTTCCCCTAACTGTTGGATCAACTACGGACGAGGATCATGCCATATCGCGTAAACAGGAAATACATTATGGAAGGTTTGACAAGTAGTTTTCTTTTTATGATCGGTAGTTTTGCATTCATCATTATGGATCACACATACCAAAACTTAACCGTAAACGAAAACTTAACCGTCTGCTACTAACAGCCATGGAATTCATCTTTTTAATCGTGTCATTTTTTACATGAATTTTCATGCGAATGAAACTCCCTGGATATTTACAGCCATACGGCGGTAACAAAAATAAAAGTTGTACTCCGAATAAAGTTAAATTTTGAGTTATTTTACAAAATCTTGATTAATTCTTCAGTCGAATGGACATTTTTCTTGACCATATATAATATCGTCTGCTGCCGGTTTTCAGTCTCGTAAATTTTACTATCGGTACAATATAGTATGTATTTGATTTACTTCCTCTTCCACTTGATAACTTTAAAAGATTTTTTTTAAATCGCTCACCAAATTTTCTAGTAGCATTTCACCATGACACACCAAATTGGACATCAAAAATGGTCGAATCAAATGTTTTTCGTTTTCCGCCGATTCTTCAAGATACTGGATACCATCCTGTAATACAACTTGAGACTTATCATTTAATTTCAATCCGAAATATGCAGTGACCGCTTCTAACATAGCTGGATTTAATTCAACCGCTGCTACTTGTACATTGCGTAAGCATTTTTGAATAAAAGTACAAAGACCTCCCACGGCCGAGGCCGATTAGGTTGATGAGGTTTTGGTTCTCTGAGCAAATCCTATTCTAACGGCTATCGCCATGTATAAATGACGCTGGCAAGCTAAATAATATGCGTACACCACTTCACGGATTTCTTATTTTTACCATCTTGCACTGGCTTTAATTTTTCCAAAGCCTCAGACTAAAAAATAATTATTATTTATTACAATAAACTACAAAAATATATGTATGTTTATGTATATGCTTGGAAGTTGGCAGTTGACACTTTGACATCAAAAATCATCATGAACTTTTTAACAACTTGATTTACCTCGAATATTTTTTTGACATAAAGTGACACCGTGCCAAAAAATCTAATTACGGGGGTAAGAGAAAATAAGAACACGTCTGTCCTATATACCATACACTATAGACTTATATTCCAAACTTCGTAGGTATTGATTAAGAATTAATCGGGTTCTCTGCAGCATAAGAATATCCTTTAAAAAGCCGCTTCTAAGAAAGAATAAACAGGATAGCAGAAATTCATCTAAGATGTATGTTTGAATCTAAAATCAAGATAGATAAATGGAACAATGTAAAATTGCAAAATTCCATAAACTGAATTTTTTTGTTTTGGAGGTCAATCGATTTGTCAATTTAAAATTTTATTTCGCTGGAATGTGTTTTTTCTTAATTTAAAATTTACGCTGGTTATAAAATAACTGCAAATTTTTTTTATGATAATGTTGTTACTGGCGTTCCTTAGGCTAGCAGAACTCATACAACAGAACATTACAAGATAGTATAGACAATTATAGGCAAATTAAATGCTCTATAAAAAATTTGGGCTCCATCCCTTCCAACTAAAACGCGGGCCCTATTTAAATTTTTTTTATTATGCTCGCTCTAGGAAAAAGTAAGGCTTTATCACTTAAAAGATACCAGAACCCAAATCTTAAATCGGACCAAAAATCAAATTCGAACGCAAAACAAGATCAATTGACGAACAAATAATTGTAGGCTCATTATGGCCCAAGCAAATAGTACATTAAACCATTTTGGGCTCCATTCGTTCATGTCCAAACTTCAAATAATTTAATCTAAAGGTAGCAGAACCCAAATCGAAACTCGGACCAAAACCGAAACTATAAAGGAAAAAAAAAATCAGTTAACAAACAAATATTTTTAGGCTTAATTTGGCCTAAGCAAATGAGTTAAAATCTGGTCAAAAACTTTTAAATGAGGCATATAAATAGGCCATAAAGAGCCTAAAATTATTTATTTGTCAATTGATCTTTTTTGCGTTATAGTTTCGATTTTGGTCCAATTTTCGATTTGGGCTCTGCAAGCTTTTAGATTAAATGAACTGATGCTTGGATATGAACGAATGGAGCCCAAACAATATTTAATGGGCCGTTTCCTTAGGCCATAATGAGCACACAATTATTTTTTTGTCCAGTGTGCTTGTTTTGCGTTCTAATTTCGGTTTTGGACCGATTTTCGATTTGGATTCTGTTAGATTTAGATTTAAGGAATGAAATTTGGTCAACAACGAGTGGAGCCCAACATTTTTTAATGAGGCATTTGATTAGCCCATAATGAGCCTAAAACTATTTGTTTGTCAATTGATCTTGTTTTGCGTTCTAATTTCAGTTTTGGTCCTATTTTCGATTTGGGCTTTGCTAGCTGTTAGATTAAATGAACTGAAGTTTGGACATGAACGAGTGGAGCCCAAAAAATGTAACGGTAAATGTAATCTTAGACCATAATGAGCACACAATTATTTGTTTGTCCAGTGTTCTTGTTTTGCGTTCTAATTTCGGTGTTGGACCGAATTTCGATTTGGGTTCTGCTACCTTTAGATTAAATGACCTGAAGTTTGGTCAAGAACGAGTGGAGTCCAAAATTTTTCAGTGGGGCCCACCAATGACGTCCCTTAAGCTAGCAGAACCCATACGGAAGAACATTACAAAATCCCCTATTTAATTTTTTTTATTATGCTCGGTATAGAAAAAAGTAAGGCTTTATTACTTAAAAGCTAACAAAACCCAAATCGAAAATCGGACCAAAAATCAAATTTGAACGCGAAACAAGATCAGTTGACAACAAATAATTTTACACTCATCAAATGGCCTAATCAAAAGGCCATTTGATGAGTGTAAAATTATTTGTTGTCAATTGATCTTGTTTCGCGTTCAAATTTGATTTTGGGTCCGATTTTCGATTTGGGTTTTGTTAGCTTTTAAGTAATAAAGCCTTACTTTTTCCTATACCGAGCATAATAAAGAAATTTAAATAGGGCATTTTGTAATGTTCTTCCGTATAGGTTCTGCTAGCTTAAGGGACGTCATTGGTGGCGAGTAGCATAATCTGTTAGTTTCCACTGCTTAATTTCGATGGTCGTGAATAACAAATTATCACAATGTTTTGCCGGAGGTGCTCACGATTGGGATGCAGAAGTTGAATAAATTTGAATGATAAACAAGAAAACTGAAGTGAAATTGATAATATTATTGCAGACATTTCACAGCATTTTAAGACAATAACCAACCCTTCATTTTGTAAGCGTATATCGAATCTTCCACGCCAATTCTGACCTTAACATTCCTCTTGTAACTTTTTGAGCTCGATGTTTTTTTCTAAATTTGACGTACGAGTACATAATTCTGTTATCCCTGGCAATTGATAAAATTTTAATGAAGTAAAAACCGTTACTAAATTTGTATTCTGCCGTACCTAAGCACAAAGAATGTGAGCTTCATTATTTTACCAACTTAAATGCTACGTACTCGTAAACCACCATATGCATAACGAAATTTAAAAATAATTTCTCAAGCACTTTCATGAGTTAATAATTTGACGAAATAAGAACGTACGAGTAGTGTTTCAACAAAACGGCATGACGTATACATTGTCGTATAGTAAGTAGGTGGGTGGGCTCGTCTAACTTATTAATCTAATTAAATTGTGATTTATGCTTGTTAGTATACCGGCTTATCATGATTTTCATTCATAGTCCTAATGTGACATTAATTCAAAAAGGATGAAAATTTTATAATATTTCCTTTCGCATTATCTAGCCACGCAAACCAAACTGTTGAATATGTCTTCTGTGTGATGATTTATACCAGATAGGAATTTGTTTTTTTTTCTGTGGTATGTGCGATGGGTGGTGATGATAAATGGGTTCGGTAGATGTATAGGTAACATGATTTATGGAATTGATTTTATGTCCGAATCCAAATTTTTATTGTCTTTTTTTTTATAATAAACCAACATCTGCTAACAGTGGCTTAATGTGTGCGCGACTCAAGTAGCGGAAATTATGTAATTCTGTCGTCTTATCCGATTACATTCAATTTAGAATATAATTTGAGACAAACTATTAACTATATTTACGAGTACATTGAATATGACAACATACATATATACATACATTTAATTTACAACTGGAATATAAATTATTAGGATAGATTGATTATTACGTAACAATAGGCATTTGTAACAATATACGCGCGAGAGCGATGTACTAACGCGATATAATCGTTCGAATATGTAAACATAATGTAGATGGGTTATGCATGCGACTGTGACATACATACGACACGAAACGACTATTTATTTTCTTTATATTCGTATATGTAACAAATTATTGATGTATGATTAGAAAAGTATGTAGTATGTGCACATAAACCATGAAATTCGCGGGTGGTTAATCATAGAAATGTCAAGTCAGCTGTGTTTCGTCACATCGCTGTGGTTTTTATTCGTTTCGGTTTGTTTATTTTATTTTAGAACTAACAATCAAATCCGTCAACAGCATCTTAATTATTATCAATTTCAGCATGATAGTTATTTACAAATTTGAGATCAACAATAAAAATTTTGGAATTCTTTCGTTTAATTGATTGTGTTTGATCTGTAATTGATGTGATTAGAAGAAGGGTTTGGAATTTTAAAAAGCGTATTTATTGAGTTAATGTTGATGAACAAATGGGCGCATAGTAAAACCAATTGTTACTAATGGCCACATAATTGATCCAAATGTTTATGTATTTTGTGTACTCATGACAAGAACAGAGAAAATTATGTAGCTATGCTATCTTCCGGTTTTTGTTTTACGTTAGTCAAAAAGACCGTGTCTTATGATAATCCAAATGATAATCCAATTTTCAGGGAAATTAACGTTTCTAAGTTTTCTATGTCCAGTTTTGACGAAACTTGCCTTGCTGTGTTATATGTGATGATGTTTGTCCACCTTTCATCCCTGTTCGCATTGTCAGTTTATGCCCCAAAATACGTCTTGATCTTGCGCATTTATGTAGCAATTCAAGGGTAGTACCGGCCTAGAGAGTTGATTACACTGCAGTTGCCCTGTAGATCCGGATGATCAGGGGCCCAGGCCATCTGAGTGAGAGATGAATGACAACTCAAGCCATCATAAACGTCAAAACAATCGGTTTCAGTAAATAAAATATCAATCGAGGATACTACTATGTGTCAATATCACCTCAGCTTGATGTACACCGCAGTAAACAGTGAGAAGAACTGGAATACTCATATTTAGTTCTTCACAGAAGACTTCAGCACGCCGTTCGAGAAAAATTGTACTACTTCAGATTTCAGTACTGAACCACATTTTTCGAGATCCCTGAAAAGGCAAGCTGTCCGAAAACTTTCACCGAAGCATTAAGGCATAGTGAATCAAAAATTCGCTATCTCCTCCTTTAGCGAATCATTGAGTGTCCTATCCGACCACATACCACCTGCCTGCCAAATATATTGACCGGAAGAAGATAGAAATAACGTCTAAAGTACGTGTAGATACCGTTCTACGTAGATTACTTTTTAAGTATAGCATGTGCCATGTATTAGTTTGTTTTTAAATCATAGGCTATGGCAACACCTTTTTGAACGATTCGCTTGAAACTTTGACAGCTCGTCAGTCTGATATTCCGAAACGAAACAATCATGTTTTCGCTTGAGGAACGTTTTGAAATATTGAAAAATTATTTTCAAAGCCAGTGTTGTATAGCCGAAACCGTGCGAATTTTGAAAAAGAAATAGCGGATGTGAAGTTTCCAACCAAAATCAACAAAACCACACTCATACACAAATTTGTTAAATTAACAAAATAGTACACAGGGTACAAAATTGTCACAATCAACAAATTAGTAAAACACAACAAATATTTTAGATATTCAAATATACAAAGATAAACAACATCTAATTAAAAAAAAAAATTCATTCCGTAATAAGTAAAAAATACTAGATGTCCAATAACAAAAAGTACATACACAATTGTTTTTTAACTAATAACTAATTATTGTTGATGTGTGCGAAAACAAAAATTTCAAAAAATTAGGTGATCCACTGAAAAAAATATTGGCCAGCTCACATAGTTATTCCGCGCATGTGGCCTATATGGCCAGTAAGCTTAGAAATTGTTCCATCGAAAGACACTACCAACATATGGATGCGACGATCAGACAGGTTTCATCTGGGGAAAACCCGAAGAAAATCCGGCTTGATACTCAGTTGGTCAACCATCGTTTCCAAAATTGTTGGAGCATCCTAGGCAATAATTTCCTACACTGTTCTAAAGTTACATTTCCATGCAGCAAATCTGGTTCTAGAATGGAGAGTAGTGAATCTCCTATTAAGAAGAACCATGCTGTTCGCGGACTACTTCAGACGGATCCGATATAGTTATCAGTGGGCGAGAATTGCATCATTACCATTGAAAGTTCTTCGTATGTTAGTGTGCTTTCCCTGATTATTCGCCTTAAGTGATACTTCATTGATTTTTTGAAGTTCTGAGGTAGCTTTTTAATACAATCACGCTTTTCCCTGTCGAGTTCCTCTCGTTTCAATTTCCCCCGGGGTTCCTGGATGCCCCCGAATTTCCCACGGGTTTTTACTGGATTTCCCCTGAATTGTTCCCGTAATTTCTGGATTTTCCGCGTATTTCCTTCCTATCTCCCCGGATTTCTCTGGGTCTTCCTCTGGTTTACTAGTTTCCCCCGTATTTTTTTCCGGGTTTCCCCCGGATTTTCCCCGGGTTTTCCTCAGATTTACCCCTAATTTCTCTCGAATATTCTCTTGATTTCCAGCGGATTTTACCCTGATTTCATGAAATTCTTCGTGATATTCATCACATGGATTATCCGCGTATCTTCCCCAGATTTCCCCCGTATTTCTCGGATTACCCCCCGATTCCCTTAGGGTTTTTCCTGGATTTCCCTGAATCATCGCATCCATATGATGTAGTGTCGTTCGATGGAACAATTCCTAAGCTAACTGGCCAAATAGGGCACATCCGCGGAATAACTCTGTCAGCTGGCCAATATTATTTTTAGTGGATCACCCAACTTTTCGAAATTTTTGTTTTCACAAAGTTGATTTTCATCTACGTAAACAAGCAGAACTGCTGGATTTTGGGTTCGGAACAACCACACGTAATCGTAGAGAAGCCAATGCATCCACCAAGAGTGAGTGTTTGGTGTTTATTTTGGAGTGGTAGCATAATTGGCCCATTTTCTGCGAGGAACGTCATTACGTCTGTCAATGACGACTGTCACAGAGCCATGCTGACCAACTTTTTATGGCCTCAAATCGACACTATGAATGTAAACAACGTTTGGTTTCAACAAGATGGCGCCACATGGCATACAAACCGACCGACAATCGATCTATTGCGCTCCAAATTTGACAACCGAATAAACATCCGTTTAGAGATGTCAAATGGACTCCGCGGAGCGATGATTTAACGCCGTTGGATTTTTTTCTATGATGTTTCGCTATAAAGGATAGATATTATGTGAATAATCCAGAGTCATTCTAGCTTTAAAACATAACAGTGCGACAGTTATTCGTGAAATAGGTGCCGAAATTATCGAAAAAGTTCTTAAAACTGGACTCACAGGATGGCTTACATGTAAGACCAGCAGAGGGAGCCACATGAACGAAATTGTTTTTTATTTAAATCGGAGAGTTCAACCAACACAATAAAAAAATCTACAAATTTAAGATGTATACTCATTTTATAACGTTTATAGAAACAAACTTTTAAATAGCACCCCACCCTTTATTAATGGAAAGTTCGGTTTCCAACTCGGCTTAATGTCGACGACACTGCCAAAAAATCTCACTTTATCAGTAAAGGTGAATCACGACCCATTTAAAGTATGAGAATCAACATTCGAAATTTTGAATTTCCTAGTAAATCGAATCAGCTCTTTATTAGGTATGTTGACCCCCAATTGAAATTTGCTGATCCATTCTATGACGATTAAAAGGGCATTTTGTATTACTTCTTTAATTCTAAGAATTTCCCTGAGACACTTATCACTACATAGTCCATTCAGTTGAACACTCCCATATTACCTAATTACAACAGCAATAGTGGTGCACCTCAAGGTAGATCTTCACAGCTCGGCACGGCACTAATAATTATGCTTAGCTTATAATTCCATAATGTGCTTACAGGGTAGTCCTTTTAATAAATGCTATTAAGGAGTATTCTTCGGAGAAGAATGATTTCTCTAACGTGCGCACTAGGGAATTTAAGATGTATCTAGAGACTTCCCTTTATAGTAAGCATATTGAAATTTGGTAACGCTACTAGGCCTAACTCTAGCCCGAATGTATACGTGTAACAAAACAACCTTTCCAAAGTTTCGGAAAACGATTCAAATTAAATGTCCGGCTACAAAATCCCTTCTTGGGTTGTGAAACCTACAGAGAGAGAGAGAGAGAGAGATGGAGAGAAAGGGAGAGAGAGAGAGAGAAAGAGAGTGAGAGAGCGATATAGAGAGCGAGAGATAGAGAGAGAGCGAGAGAGGATAGAGAGAGAGCGAGAGAGAGAGGTGAAAGAGCGCGCGAGAAAAACGAGAGATGAGAAAGAGCGCGAGAGAGAGAGAGAAGAAACAGTTTAAACCCCTGTGGTGAGTTACTAAATTGTATGACGATGTCAATTTTGATTTTCTCCTTCCATACTATTATTAAATTCGGATAAAATCTAATAATTCAAACCGTTTGGTTAAAATTGAAACTTTTTAAGTCCGAAACCTTAAAAGGGAAAAATTTTGATATTTTGTTATCGTATTAGTTTTTCCGTTTTCTGTTATACGACCAACACAACAAAAATTTTTGTTGGAAAAAACTACGTTTCTATTGTTTTAAACAAACTTGATCAAAGCACAGAGTAAATATTGTAACGGAGTAACAAAACAAAAGAAAAAATTTCATCAAATACTTCATGAATCATGAGTATTGTAATTTCTGTATCTACTGCAATTTGTGTTGTTTTCTGTAAATAATCAGGACTTCATATTTCATGAAATTTTATTACTCTTATAAGCCTTGTTGTTGTGTCAAATATATCAGGTATATACTCGAGTAGAACTTCGTTTTTTAAACAATGGATTTATAAATTTATTAAATTTACTGTTAAAATCTAAAGACCAAAAATATAAAATAAAAAGTTAGACATAAAATTATAAAGCACAATTCACCCTATTTGAAGTTAAATGTTTAAGATTACAAATTTAAGTAGTTTTTTCATTCTCTTTTCTCTCCGAATAGTAACTGGACTGGTGTTCAATATCGAACAATCTCTGATTACGAACCAGACACTAGATAGTTGCCAAATGGGCGATAGGCGGTGAACCTTGAAACTTCATTTATGGTAGCAAATTGTATCATTCTAAGAATTTAATGCCCGGAAAAAAACCGATATCTATTCACTGAATATCTGTGTCTTTACGAATTGCAAGTCACATTGAAAATAAAATTTGTTCAAAGAGCATATACATATAGTATAAATCCTTGGCGCACGTGTCTACCGTTACAGAATTATTAAATAGAATCCGCCGGAATTCACATCTCTGTCATTGAAATCTAAATTTCAACAAATGTCAATTCACAATTTACTTTATAAGATATGGAACGTATAGAACATAGCACCCTTGCGCGTTCCTTCACCTTGCACACGTGATAAACTATACAATTCCAAAACAAAATGAATTAATTTACCGGAACTAATTTATAATCCGTAACTGTCTCCAAAATCCACAAATTTAGAAATCGCATATTTAAGTTTAAGCTATAATTAATATTTTGATGAATATTCGCGCGCACAAAACAATTAATATTCTAGAAACGTGATACAAAGATAGAATCACTCGATTCGAAATGGTTATAAAATTTTTTAGATGTACTTCGTTAATGACTTAATTAACACCCGTTAATAACTGAAATGTAATTAACAGAAGTTCATGCTGATTTTGTATTGCCTTTGCTTTATGCATGCTAATTGTTTACAGCGACAGTAAATACCGTGTGCAAATTACCAAACATTGTTCTGTGGTGATATTTACGTTTTTACTTAAAATGTCGAGACAAATTGATTAAGCAATTTTATTTATTGTACACAGAGGTAATGCGCGATTATTATTGACTACTTTGTTTTTTTTTTTTTTGTTTCGGGTCATGAAATCAAGAATTGTTCACTTTCATTTTAAAATAAATACAAAATCATATAAAGTATTCTTTATCGGTTGCTTGTTCTCGGGTTAATCTTAATCAGAGATTTACGTTACGGTAAAGCCGATTTACTCAAAGCAATCGATATGCACGATTACGTAATCCACGGTAATTAAAAATTTTAAATCCCTTGCAATGTTAAATAATAAACCCAAAACATTTTTAACGAGTTTATTGTTCTTTTGACTTGAGAAATTTATCATCCTCGTCTACAACGTCGCCGCTTTATTTTTCGTTTGTATCGTCTTGCGAGAAGGTGTCAAGCCAATTTTATTTAATTTTCTTTTGGTGTACGTCTGTTCTTCTGCATTGTGTATATTAACTTACTTTACTATACTATATAGGAGTACATATATTCTTTTTGAAACTCAGCTCGTCTTAATAACAAAAAATAATTTCATTTGGTATGTACGCGATGAAGATGAAGAAATTGATTCTGATGATGGTAATCTACATTGAATGGAGTTTCTCGTTCATTCTGTGTACACAAATATTTGTTTTTATAATTTTTTTTTTGGAGTTTTGTTTGTTATATGTAATAGCTCATATATGTTTACTCGACATGTCTGGGGGGACGATCTTACATATATGTACGTAGTATACGTACCGATCAATGCAGATGGTCCATGTATTTTTTCTTTGTTATACTGTACCCAATTTCTTATGTTTATCAACAATTTATTAACATCTCGTGATGTTTATTTTTTAAGAAACGTTCTGGTAAGCGTTCATTTTATGGAAAAATCCATGAAAATTTAATTTTAATTTTATTTGGAAATTTGGTTCATTGAAAGTTTGTTGGCGCACAGAGATGTGTGGGATAAAAAGTAATTAATATGTACATATGTTATGAAGGATATAAGGTAAAAAATTGCGCGTGTCGAGCAACAAATTAGGTAGCTTGAGGGACGTATCAATCACTTATTTGTACAAAACAAACGAGATATGTGGGTAAATATAGGTTATCTAATTCTGCCTTCACGATTAGTAAATGATTGCTTGGTGATGTATCATGTATACTATTGAAAATTTATACTGCATAACATTCAGAATAGTTAACCAACAGGTATCCTAGAAGGTTGGCGGCAATAAGAGATAAGATATTTAAGAGTTTCTTTGATTTTGATCTGATTTATTATAAGGAGCCTTAAAAATCCGTCCAAAACCTTATTCGGTTTTTTGCTAAGTTTTTACAGGGTAACTTTAAGTTTCAACTAAACGATACTCAACTAACCCAACTACTAATTATTGATATTAATATTTGATTATTACTCAAATTTATATTTGAAAGATCGTTTTTTGAAAGTAGTTTTTTACGTAACAGGATATTATTGCCCCCCTCCCCCCCCCCTGTTCATATCCTCTAAGGACCCCCGGTCCTTTACCGCCCTGCCATTATCCCCAGCCATTACCCCTCATCATTACCACTCAACCTTTATCTCCGGTCCTTTATTCCATCTCGAGTATGGAACTAGTAGGAGGGGCATAAAGCATTTCAAGAAATTTGATTGGTTTTGAGTTTTTTTTATTTTATTTTATTTTTTTTTTTTTATGATGCTTTTATTTCCTATGTCATGTATGCAGCATTATACTAAACAAACAAGGCGAGAGAGAGATAGAATGATTAAATGATAGAGGCGAGAAGAAAATCCACACCCAATTATAATGCAAAACATCCATGTGGTTAGGATTAATTGAATTGCTCAACCGATTTTGTACCACCTTAACAAGAAGATGTACAAAAACAATGCAGCAAACAAAAAAAATGGCGTGGAAAAGTTTGACCCAACAATTGGATTTATCAAGTAAGTATTTAGTATCAAGTACTGAAGATCTGATGGCCCGAATTATAATTTTTTTTGTTCAGGTGCAAGGGAGGTGTAAGCGAGATGGCGATGTTTAAAAGCCCAATTTAGTTCAGTAATCCAGGAAGGACGCGAAGGAGACGCTTCCAAAATTCTTAGCAAAAAAAATTATTGTCCTGTTACGGAGATGGATGTTTTTCGAAACTATTTTAAAGATAACAGGTAAGGAGTCTTTACGTGTATAAGTTTATTGGTGTTTCAATACGGTCTTTATTAGTTATAGCTCAAAAGTGTCACCGACATTGAATCCGATTTTAGTAAAATTACGGTCAATCCACATATAAATTTGACCAACAGTCCGTTCCAACAACTATTGAACGCGTTTATTCTTGTACGTCCAAATCTACTGGACCGTCTGCAAAAAAGAAAAGAACCAGCCTGCCAGATTCGGTGTTGAGTGATTTACTGCATACAATGAAAGGCCATAACCAGTCCATTTCACAAAAACCACCGTGGGATTGCCAAAATATTGATGCGTTTTTTTAAAAGCTGAAGAAGATTTCAAAAATATTCATAGTAAAATGTCAAGGAAAACGCCGTAATAACTACTATGGCTTGAAAATCTGAAAAACTAAAGATGGACGAACATATATAAATAACATATGAGACGTTAAAAACTCCCAGTCGCAACCTTTTTACTGAACGCCATCATGTAGCACTATTCTGGCAATTCCCCGGGAATAGGGAACTGGGGAAAAATTTACATGTAATCTATGTTCAAATATTTCTTTTCCTGCCTACTGAAGAGAAAAGTGTGATGTAAAGATTTATAAATTTGAAATAATTTTTTCCCCATCTAGAAATTGCCAGGAAAATTATTCCCCATTTAATTGTGTTTGCAAAAAAATTAACACTAACTTTTTACCTCAGTACGCCAGAAAATAATGTTTCTATAAAAATTACATATAAATTATTTCTCCAATCCCCTATTCCCGGGGAATTACCAAACGGTGCCACAGGAATCGAACCCAGGCACCCCCGAATAACAGAGCAAGCACTCTACTTACTAAGCTAACGAGGGCGACAAAAATATATGTATTCACTCGAATCGAAAATTACAATAAAGAGTACGATTAAATTTTTCGTTATATAAATCAAAAATGGTTGAATAAATAATAAGATTATATTTTTGAATTATTTTTAATGAAATCGAAAAAAAATTATTTTGTTTTCGTTAATTTTGGTATTGTTTCAGTTGTGCGTATGGCCTTTCCCTCGAATATCAATCACATGTGCAAGAATGTTATACCAACCACAATACATTTTATACTGTAGCTCTCACAACTGTCAATTGTATCACTTGATTCGCAACCCGTCAATATTTGCCTACTCTCCTCCATGCGCCCCAAAATCATTACTAAAGTACTGATACAAATCACCCAACATCATTCTTAACCAATTACGCAGGCACACTGTTGATTTTACTATGTTGACCACAATAGTTCTGGTTGGTTCCTGAAATTCAACAAACTTGAATGTACAGTAAGAAATCAAAATTTAACGGTAAAGAGCAAAACCGGGGACTTCTTTGAAACGAACTAATATTAGCCTGCTATTGAGCGCAGGTTGATGGATTAAACACTACAAGATATCTGGAAACATTAAAATTATCATGCCCCGTACCAAAGCTGCCTCGGCTGTTCAACTTCTGGAAGATTTAGTTCTAATTTATGAACCGTTGGCAAACAATATGTGGTTTTAGAATGAAAAGCTAAAAAAATAAATACTCAAATTATATACTGTGATAAGAAGACTCAACCAGATAATCTGGGACTGCAAATCGAGGCAACACTTACATGTGATGTGAAGGCATATCATTTAATATAGGGCACGAACATCACGTGGACATTTTTATGGAACTAGTTAAACACTAAACTCGAACTTTGCAACACTGGACAAGAACCCACATTCAAATCCATCTACTCGCAGTTACTTGATTAAACCGGGGCTTAAGAGTTTTTAATCGGGAATCTCTATTTCGAAAGCTTCCTACACGGGGGGAAGGGGGTGGGGTTACAGTTAATAAAAACCGGGTCCAAAAAATTAAAACTTTCTCAAGACGCCTCTCCTGCGTTGAACTTTACTAGACTCACTTGTACCGCGTGGACAGACACAAAAATTGTTGCAATTTCTTCCACTCGTGAATCATGATTGCACGCCAAACAAATAAAAACACGATTTTATAATTGTGGTGACAGACACAAACCAGATTTTGTAACTCCACAAACGTTCAAATTCATATTTAATTAATGAAATAAAACAATTTCAATGCGTATTTGCTGATTTTGAATTACATCGAATCAGTTACAATAAGTTAATATAAACTAAATGTTCTTAATAATTTCTGACAGTTTAAACATTTTAAAATTAAATTTACAATCTAACAATTTTTCTGTATACATTCCATGAAAATGACTTTTATGTTCCCCAGCCGCTATTCCTCACACAATCCTACGGATTTTTTCTTATATTTCACATTTATCTTCTTCCTACAACCCGATTGTAATGATCTTGTTCTATAAACGTAATAATGCTGTTTTAAAGAAACCCGTCACATGACAGCCCGGAGAAATATCGGAATAATTAAGAATTCATGATTATCTAGTTTGTGTTTGTCTACGGTATTAACTTATTGATAAAGCGAGATTTCCGGATTCTATCTCATACAGTAGGCTGAGTTGGTCGTAAAACATTTTCGTTAGAGTAAACAAACCTTTCAAGGTGCACTGGCTTTCCCGTAGTAGGACTTATGTCATATGTCATAGAGACACTGTTAGTTTTGTAATTATGATTAACTCGAAATCATGATTTCGTACATATTCAACCATAGTTTTAAACTAAATTTGAACTCAGTTTTGAAATGAGATATTTTTTCTCATTTCGATGCATTTTCATCAAATGCATATACATCAAAAATTCCGGACACTAATGGCGGGAACAAATTTTTTTCCATTCTGTCAATATCATAGATATAATACTATATACATAGACCGGTAATGTGCTTTTTCTCCATATAAAATCGTATATTTCATGCGTGGACAGTTAGTACGGGATGCGTATATAAAACTCTATTTATATCTCTGTCTTTGAATTCCATATCACCCACAACTAAAAGCTTTTGTTTCTGGTTGTTTGTTTTTCAAAATAAAACTATTTGAAAATTTAATATAATTTGTGATGAAATTTGTATGTTGAATTTAACTTGCGATCAAATTTGTGTGTTTGTACTCGTAATTTGTGTGTTATTGAAATAAAATGTATCGAAAAAAAAAAATTATTTGCTGTGGATGATATGAATTATGTACAATAGATTCCGCCGGTCCCACACCAAAAACGTTTACAGTTCTGTATGTGGAAATAAAATGACGCATTTAATTTTTTTTCAGTACATATTTATTTTATTTTAAAATAAAATAATTTTTATAATTAAATATGTATAATTATAGTTATACATATGTGCATTCTAGGGTTGATTAATAATATTGATAATTGTAAGATTAATTTACATATATTGTTTAAACAATGAATATAGGTTTTATGAATTATATGGAATAGTTGAATAGTTTTTTCGAAATAATTATTAAATTTATTGTATAAATTCGATTAACTATTTTGTGTAATATTCATGAACCAGTTATGGTTTAAAAAATATTATAAACTTCCTGAATGCTGTTAATTATATAGACAAAATTCTAATTCTACAAGCAGCTAACTTCATTCACATTCGTTAATAAAAATTCTTAATGCAGTACTGATTCTTTTTAGTCTATCTCTTTTTTTCTTTGAAATGGACTCACTTGACATTTAGTTATTACCAGTCTATGTATATTAGTTTATGTCTATGGTCAATATAAGACATTTCTAACAATTTAAAAGTCAATGAAATGTCAATCCTTACATTTTTGACAATGCCTACTTCATTACTATTTAAAACCAAACGAGAAGACATAAGAAATTATAGTGTGCCATGAGTTCTCATTTATGAAATCATGATCTCGAAATTATAGTTAAGATTACATTACACGCATTACACGTTGCTATGTACAATTAGAATATTTTAACATTCAGCTGGTCTAGTGTCCCAGTCACTTGGACGCCTTTTATACTTGGGGTGGTATGTTATAACGTCACATTTTCGATATTTTATCGAAGTTTATGTCGCGCTTCTTTACAACAAAATGTCACACTGTTTCACATTTTATATCATTTGCCAGGGGCTGTATTCTTGAACTGTTATGAACATTTTTGGTACCGAGTTAGTGTCAAAGTATAACGAAAATCTTAAAATGGTTTTCTTGAAATTGGGTTCCGTAAATATTCACAACGGAACGTTACTAAAATTTTCGTAATGGTTTTTTCGTTCCTTATTTCATTTTCGTAAACGAATTTAGATTTTTTTTTTAAATATTCGTAGTTAAAACGCAATTATTTCACACAGTTTGATGTCCCAAATTATTTATTTAGAGATGTAATGGACATTTTCTTACCCATGTAGTAAAAAATGTGATTTCATTTTTACTTTATTAGTATATGACTTACGATCATTTGGAAAATTTGGATTCATTTTTTAAAATTATCCCGGTTTTATTTTTTTTTTAAATACTACTCTATTTCTAGTTGATGTCCAAAATAATGTTTTGTTCGAGATAATAATAAACATTCTATTTTTTCCTTTACATATTTTATTTCCTAAAACAAAAGACATTTTTGTTTATGCCCGCCTCTATTCTTAAAAATAGGAGTTTTTTTTAGGTTTGGCCACTTTTATCTTCTGTTTACTACTACTACTTTATATAGGTTTTGCACTTCAAATTCACGATTTTGCAAATGATATTCAATTTATTTTAGTTCATTCACAACTTCTTACAATTTTTCATAATTCATTGTCAATTTTTTCTAAATCAACCTCAATTTTTTGCAAAGCAAATTCGTGTTATTCCAGAGTAACTCCAATTAAATGCAATGTACATTCAAATATTTTAATTTACTTTGCATTTAAAACTGTTTTGCACAACAAATTCAGTACTCCCAATTCTTAACCAATTATGATAGGATTGATACTGTTAAAGTTAGCCGACTCGCTCCAGCCGAATAATGTCGATAATGCAGATTCGAATGAACTTGAATACAGCAAAAATAAGTCATGAACTCGAATTTAGGAGAATTTAGGACCGGGTTATATCATTCGGGTGAAGGAGAAATTATTTCAGTTTGTAGGAATTTAAAAATCGATAGGAGCGAGAGTATAAAGATAGTTCAATAATAGTCAAGACACTATCTGCATTATCTTTCGGCTGGAGTGAGTCGGCTAACTTTAACAAGGTATAGGATTGGGGATGTTGTATGGAAATAGGATTCTTAAATGATTTTTGGAAGAAATTCTAGAATATGCCACCTAAAATGGAGCTCGACCAATTTTTAATCTATGATGGGATTGGGTATGTTGAATGAAAATGGGATTCTTAAATGGTTTATGAAAAAGTTCTGGAATATGGCGAGTTCTTTCTGATTGAGTTCCCTCCCAGGTGGCCATATTCCAGAATTTCTTCCAAAAATCATTTAAAAGTCCTATTTCCATTCAAAATATAAAATACCATCGATGTCGGTTCCAGTTGGCCATATTTCCGAACATCTTCAAAAAATCATTTAAGAATCTCATTTCCATCCAACATACCCAATCTGAAGCAATGAATTTGTTTTGCAAAAAGTTGCACAAAATTACGAACTTGAGATTTAAAACATAAATTTGGGTTAAAAATATTTGAGTTTACTTTGCATTTAATTGAAGTTACTCTGAAAAAACGCGAATTTGCTTTGCAAAAAATTTAGGTTGATTTAGAAAAAATTGAAAATGAAGTATAAAAAATTGTGGTTGAATTGCAAGAAGTTGTTAATGAACTAAAATAAATTGAATATCATTTGCAAAATCGTGAATTTGAAGTGCAAAACCTATATTTAGGAAATCCATAATTTTTATTTATGCACAGCTGATTTAGCTACGAAAATTTAAATATTTTGGCATTTCGTTGTAACAAATATTAACGAAACATTGATAATATACCGTGTGGTGATCAATAAAGGACCCCGCACAAATCTTATGGAAATTGGGTCCCGGTCAATGTGATAGAATTCATCATACTGGTCAATTGTCTCAATGACCACAAAGCTCAAAAATAGTTTGGCCGGTACAGAGCTTTAAAGCTCCGAGCATCCTCCACGGATTTATGTATATGCGCATTGTGTATAGGCTTTTGAAATGGCCTATTTCATTTCTTTACTATCTAGGTTTATATTTTCGAGGTTGCTGAATTCAGATCTGTTGTTAGATTTTCAAAATTGACAGTTGGCAGCTGTCAAATAGCTGTCAATGTGCTATAATAAAGCCAAAAATTTGTTTTTTTATGTTTTATCTTTCTTTTTTTGTACTTCGATAAGTTCAAAGATGATATCAAATTAATAACAATGACTATCGGCAGCTGTCATTTAGCTGTCAACAATTCTTTGAAGTCCGGTAATAAAGTCAAAAAATTGTTTTTTGTTTATAACTTCAAGTTTTTTAGATAAGTGAATATAGATATGATATAAAATTATGTAGTCATCACCTAACAGCTGTCAACAAGCTGTCAACTAACTGTCAAAATGCAATAATAGAGCAAGTAACTTATTTTTTGTGCGTAACTTTGTGGATAAGAAATCAAACATGATGTAAGTTTATGACATCACTTTTGAACTCAGTGATCTAAGCAACTTAAAGTTTTTTTAAAAAGTAACTTTTAACATGGAACATGTTCATAAAGAGGGGGTACTTCGCGAAGGCCTCCACTTAGGAGGGGGTGAAAATGGTCAGTTTTAGGAGGGGGATGAAACGGGACTTAGAAGAATTTCGATTTAGGGACTTAAAATAATTTCGTTAAAGGGACTTAGGATAATTCGGCTTTAGGGACTTAGAATAATACTTTTTATTAAACTTGGTTATTGGTTATCCGTAAACATGTGCTATGCCCGTCAATTGTGTTTACACAACTTTGTTTTGACAGTTAGTTGATTGATAGGTGACAGCTGTAAGCCGAGAATATCCTCGAATGTTGCCACATACATGCAAATAATAATAAATAGGTAAAGATCGGTTTATTATGTTATTAACTTGTTCATATTGAAAAATAGATTTACAATTTATTTCTCATTAACCCTTTCCGGGGCACCGGTACATATTTGTACCGGCTAGATTTTTTGCTTGTTACCCCCGTATCTGCTACAATTCGAACTTTGGATGTTTGACTATGGGTATTTCATGTCGCTAAGAGGTTCTTGAAATTAGTTCTAGTGATTTTTTCACGTAATTGTTTATTAAACAATTGAAAGTGAAAAAACTGCTTTTTTCGGAAAAAATCGTCCACTCGAAATCTGGTACATTAGTATATGATTTTAGTGCGTGTACCGATGTTTTGAAGAATGCTGATCACGATGCAGGTGGCCAAAAGTGCATTTTGACAGCTGTCAGGTGTCAAATCGGGTGCCAAATGACTCAATATAATCCGAATGATCGTAAAAAACACATTTATTATATACTATATATCAGAAGTCTATTTTGGTAATTTTTCACAAAGGATTGTTGACAGCTAAATGACAGCTGCCGAGAGTCATTGTTATTGATCTGATATCATCTTTGAAATTATCGAAGTAAAAAAAAAGAAAGATAAAACATAAAAAACAAGTTTTTGGCTTTATTATAGCACATTGACAGCTATTTGACAGCTGCCAACTGCCAATTTTGAAAATCTAACAACAGATCTGAATTCAGCAACCTCAAAAATATAAACCTAGATAATAAAAAAAATGAAATAGGCTATTTAAAAAGTCTGTACACACTGCGCATATACATAAATCCGTGGGGGATACTCGGAGCTTTAAAGCTCTGTACCGGTCAAACTATCCATTTTTGAGCTTTGTGGCCATTGAGACAATTGAGCAGTATGATGAACTCTATCACATATGAAAAAATCAGCGAATTTGACCGGGACCCAATTTCCATAAGATTTGTGCGGGGTCCTCTTTACGTTATTTTAGATTTTTTTACTATAGGATAGTGGAAGATACTACGATAACCACAATAATTTATATTATAAAATAAAATATTAAAAATTTAATAATAAAATATTTAAAAGTTAATATTGTTAAGCACAAAAACACACAACAATAATTTAAAAAACGCCCGTTTGCTTAAGGTTTTCAAATAGAATGACATTTTTAATCACCTCATTACGAAATGTCATTATTTTTTATTCCCCTCTTTCTTATTTTCGTAATGGTTTCAAGAATACCAATTTATGATTTCTCCATTACGATTACGAAAACAGTGTTATGAAAATTTTAGATACCGGAAATTTTCGTAATAGTTCAATAGAGCCCCAGGTTGCTAGATTGAAAAATTGTGATTTTCTACCCCGCTTCTATCACTAAATAAATTGTTTTTGATACTTGAACGAAATTAGAGAGACAAGTTGTTCGCATTTGTACTAGTAAGTTGTGCTTGTGATATTATAGAAACGAAATAATTCATAAATGAAACAGTTGTCCATTTCAGTTTTTGGAAAACGAGAAATAAACTTCGGTAAAGTATCGAAAATGTGATGTTATAACATGCCACCCCAGGATGATCGAAAAACTTAGAACTCAAAGGCAGTGTAACTCTCACTTTACATCGGAAGGGCAATTTTGGAGAGGCCTATGAGGGGGCATAAACTAGCGCTTTAGAAAGATATGGACAGGATCATCATTTTCAAAAAGTTCAAACATTGTGGCTTTTTCAGATTTTTCATTAAAGTTCCTTTTCATAAGGTCCTTTAGTATAAAACTTATTTGTTTGACGTTGTTTCTATTCTAATTGTTGGCCTAACTTCCTTCGATTTTTTGTTTCTTTGATTTTTTGGCAAAACATTTCTGTCTTAGTATTCTCAAACTCGATCCAAATTTGACTAAAATCTCTTGGTGGCCCCCACACCGAATTTAGTCATAGTCTGTTTAGAAATAGTCGAACTATGCTCAGCATTGCCATAAAAACGAAGACCTAAATACTAATTATTAAAGTAAAAATAGCACTAGAAAGGAAGCAAGGTGAATGCTTCTTATTGGTAATCTGTTGACGCCAGTCATTTATTGTATGCATCAAAAGTAAAATCGGTGCATGTTACACTAACTTAAATCACCGTTTTTAATAAGCCGCCTTTTTAAAGTATTACCCACAACTCCCAACCGAAAATTTCCTACTTAAAGCCTAGTACTCAGTTCGATTTCACGTGAAATTTCCATACGATTTTACCAAAGTGAAATTAGAAATGAAAAATTTCATTTCTGTTTTCGTTTTGTAGTACTCAGTTCTCCAACGAAAAAACCAAGTGTGTTCAATACATCAAAGATGGCGCGCATAAACTCTCCAAATTATTTTCATGTGAACATGCACATTATTTTCACGCGAAATTTTGACATTTGTTTGTTTTTGACAAAAAACAAATTTTTTAATACCACAAATTCATAAATTTTAATTAAAGTCAATTTAATTTAAATTATTTACGTAAAATAAAGAAATTAATGTATGCATGTCTACAAATTTATACGTTAAAATTAAAAATTCTCCAAATAAAATTTCATTTCTATTTCACGCGAAAATAAATAGATTTTTGGAGACCGCGTTAAAATTTCATTTCACTTTGAACTGAGTACTAAGCTTAAACCTTAAACAACCAAAATTTTTGCAAATCAACCTTGAGCCGTAAAAGTAGGAAAAACCTCAAAAATCAATTCCAATTACATTTCAAAACCCACCATAATAATATACGAATAAATCCCTAAATACCCTTCTCTTATCTTCAATTGAAAGAAAATTGGGAAATTATCTTCTAAATATAACCTTCACATCTAATTTGTGAATTAATTTTGATCGTTTTTGTTATTATTTTGCATAGCTTAAAATGCGGCTACCAATGCGAAACACACAAAAAAAAAATTTAAAAAAAATTGACGAAAGAGGAACACATAAAGCTAAATAACAATTTCATTGTTTCAATAATTAGATTGTCGTTAAATCGTTAATTATCCACATCACTGATTTAATTTAAATAAAATTTATATTGTATACATAAAAAGGTGCGTCGGGAGGTATGAACTAAAGAAAAAATTTAAATTGCGAGAAATTATATAAAATTTGTACGTTCTTACCTGGATTAAAAATGGCCATACAAAAGTTTGACCAATTTTTGGATCAGGCGTCACATTTTTTGATCGATTATCATCTTGTCGAAAATGCATTCGGACGTTTTTTATGTTTATATAATTATAACCCCTAAAACACTAATTTTTTTCTTTTTTTATTAATTTTTATCACAAAATTAACAAAATTAAATATTAATTATCAAAATATTAACAAAATTTTTAATTTAACTAATTAAATAAAATAAAATTTGGCTTTCAGTCATTTTTATAAGTTTAGTACTTTTTTATAAACTATTATTAATTTTAAATTACGTAATTATTGTTGTAGTTATAAATTGTAGTTATTTGAGCTGGAAATAAACGAAATAAAAAAGTACTAGTTATTAATATGTACATAATGCTAAACAGGGTAAATGCCTATGCTACCTAATAATATTTTTCTAATTTGACACGTCACATTTTTCATACACCCAAAAAATTAAATAAGAAAAGTTTTAGGTATCTGAGATTTTGTATTAATAAAATGAAGGCAAAAATATAAAATTGACAAAACTCTCTAATTAAACTGAACAAGAAAAAAGCATTATCCTACCTTGTGTTAGGGAAGGAAAATAAAGCCTTCGCAAACCACTTTAAAAATATGCGAGAAAAGTTAAATGAGAAAGAAAAAGTTAAAGTTTCAAATTAGTTTTTTTTTTAGGTTTTGTGTATAAGCAACTTTCTCCCACCTTAAAAAATGATATTTTAATATACATTAGGTTTTTATTTAGCTGCCTACGAATGTACTAAAAGTAAATTCTTGAAAACGTGAAATAATCTAACATATGAGTTGAGGAGTGCTTCGACCACAAAACTGAATGCAAAAAATAAATAAATTCGTAATAAAAAATTTTGATCTAACTGATAGATGACAAAGTGATGACAAGAGTGGCCTGATAACAAGTAGCAGCAATATCATTAAACAGCGGAATAAAATCTTAAAAGTGTTTCCGATTTTTGGATAAAATGCTAGGATCTGAACATGTAATCTGAACTTCGTCATTTCGTAACCAATCTTATGAATTTTGGTTTCTAGAAATGATTTTGGATTGAAACATAAATTTTAAATGACGTTCTGGTATCTGTACATTCTAATCTGTGAAATCTTGACTAGGTTGCATTTTTTTTTTTGGATCAGTAAAACAATAGGCGATGATTATCAACTCCTTTATTTAAATGTTGAATAAACAAAAAATTAAATATTTTCATTAGTGTTGAGAAACTATCTAGTGTTGTATTAGTGTTGTAAATCAAAAATTCTAAATAATTTAAGAAAATTAATATTACAATGGCAGAGTTCTCAGGTGAGGAGGTGATTTTATTTACGGATTATGCGATGGTAATGCATCACAAGCTCACAATGAATATCAACTCAGATTTCCAACGCGTCGCGTTCCTGACGCAAGAGTATTTACAAATTTTCATAGAAGACTGCGAGGTATCGTAACAACATTTAGTTTCACCAAATCATTTAGATGTCGACAAAGAAATAATTAGTAACGTAACAGCAAATCTATTTATTAGCATAAACATGGTTGCTTTACAATTGAACGTCTCTCGCTACCGCATTCATCAAATATTGCACAAGGAGAATCGTCATCTGTACCATAGAACACCCGTTCAAGAACTATTGCCGATAGACCATCATAAAGATTGGCTTTGTAATTGGTTGGTTAAAAGGAATTATGACAATGATAGTTTTGTGAAAGGTATTCTAGGGACGGATGAATCTCAATTCACAAGAGATGGCATAACAAGCCCTCACAATCTACACACGTGGGCTGTGTGTTTGTGTTTTATGAGAAAAACTGAATTTTATAAAATAATTTAATTTACTTTAAAGCATCATAGCTCCCAAACGGATGCAGATGCAAATAGCGCAAACAATTACCAATCAAATAAAGTTGGTTGCTCTCTGTCAATTATTTTGGAAGTTACAGTTTAATATGTGTGTGTACTTTTTTTTCTGAACCAAATTTTTCAAACACACTGCATCTCAAAGGATATCAAAAATTAGAGGCCCCCTCCCACACCATTATTTTGAAAGAATGATCCAAGTAATCACCCCTTGACGGATTAGAATCCCAAAGAGATTCATTCCGGTTGGTCTTGGTTTCAGTAAAATTTGTTTGTGGATCCTCCGCTGGGGGTCTGGTTCTTTTTCTTATTTTTTCTTACAAGTCAAACGACTTTGATGAAAATTGCTGAAAAGGGGTTTTAGTACCTGGAATGGGTTGCTACGGGTCCTAAATTTGTAGGATTTCGTTTAGGAGGTCTTCCCTTCCGGTAGAACCCGGATCTCGTATTTTAATTTTTTTTTTTTGGTTCGCACGATTTTTTTAAAAATTGATGACGAGGAGTTTTAGTTTGCCAGGAATCGATTGCGATTGGTCAAGCTTTCGGGAAAATTGGATCTGAGGGTGAAACATGGTCCCTTTTTCTTTATTTTTGCCTCGGCATTCACGATTTTTGGAGGGTTTTCGAGTGCCAAGTGTGAGGGAGGGAGGGTTTTCGAGTGCCAAGAATCTGGCACATCCGGCTTATGGGGATTTTCCACACATTAGATAGTGCCAGATTCTTGATAGTGTTAGGGGAAAAAAGGGGGTTTTTGATGACATGATTGCAATGAGTATTAATTTTGGAAAAATCCGTTTAGTAGGTCCTTCGGTAGACCCTGGTCCCATTTATTTAAACAAAATTTTGGCTCTAACGATTTTGATAAAAATTGGTGAGAGGGATTTTTGGTTGCCAGGAATTGATTCCGAAGGGTTCTTTTTTTATGGTGGTCATTGGGCTTAGAACCTTCTTTTAACATTTTACTTGGCTTAAACTACGAGTTCTGATTTCTCGATCATTCATTTAGGGGTCCTCTGAATATACCGGCATGTTGCACTATGTTGCGTAGTGTTGCACCATGTTGTGTGATGTTGCGCGATGTTCCATATGTTGCGTGATGTTGCTTATTGTTGCATCTTTTATAGGGTATGTATAGTGTGATGTTGCATTATATTTGCTTTGGGCCTTCTTTTAACATTTGATACAATTTGGCAGAACAGGGTTTTCAAATGCAAGGAAACGATTTCATGAAGTTCTGATTTCTCGATTATTCAATTATTAGTCCTCTGAATGGGCCGTTGTGATGTTGCACAATATTGGGTTATGTTGCAAAATGTTGTGGGCTGTTGCACTGTGCACTGTGCTTGCACTATGCTTTGGGAAATATTGCATTGAGTAATTTTGAGTTAGGTACAGAACATGTTATTAATTTAGTATTGAAAATTTTATAATTTAGAACTACAAACTTGCCATCCTCATCTTACTACCCCTAAATTCCATCTGGTTTTACCAATGGTTAGGCCCAATCAGATAGCCATTAGATGGCCCTAAAAGCTCATTGATTGACTTTTCTGCAAAGACACATCTGCATTTTCATTATTTTATATTTAACTGGAATTTTGCGAATAATTTTAATATTCCCCCACTTCTTCCCATGTTTCTTTAAAAGGATTTCGGGTAGAAGGGTGAAAGCCGATTTTATAAGTCAAGTATTTGGCAGTCAGAAAAATCCAAATTCTTAAGCCAACGGTGATTGGAATTAGAGGCAAGAGTCCCATCTGGAACCTCCAGCCTAATAGTAGAGCAAAATTTATTATTTTTTATAAAAATAAAAGATTAGATCTAAATTTTCTCCTGTTTTGGTCATTCTAAGAAAAAAAATCAGCGTTGAGCATCTAGAAAAGATACAATTAGCTGATCCCCACTAAAAGCGCTCACAACCAAATAACTTACAATAGTAATTGGGGCGGATTATTATCGAAAACCTTGTAAGTAATGAACATCAAACAGCAACAGCCATGGTGACAACAAAGGCAATTCAAAATAACAACATTCCAGAGGAAAGAAATCTCACTGAGGAGGAAACAAAAATGTAAGAATTCTTTCACGAAAATTTGAGGCGCAATCCAGCTGGAAGATATACGGAGGGGATTCCTTTTAAAACGAGCCATAGTACTCTAGAAGAATCAGAAAGGATGTTTATAAAGATTACACATAAAGTTGATCAGAGCAGAGCATGAAGATATCGAAGTGAATCAAAGCTATTATATACCACATCACGGTGTTCAAGGATACAGCGATGTTGCAGCAAAAACCAATACGAGAGTATCATTAAATGGCTTAACGATGACTGGCTCTAAACTGCAGCATGACCATGCGGATATTCTTCTCCGAAAGCGAGGGCACAAATTTATTTGGCTGTCGATATCGAGAAAATGTACTCATGAGGGAGATCGAGATTACCACAGAATATTGTAGAGGCATGATCACGCCAAACCTAGGCTGACTACAGATTGAATATGGAGCCTTATTACAAATGGCACAACCGGATTTTTACTTCGATGATCTATTAACTGAAAGTGACAGTCTAGAGGCAGCAATTTTAGCTGTAAAGAACTAAAGACACCTACGAAGAATGGTAGTTTGAACCTCAGAAAATGGGCTTCTAATTTCGTGGTAATTTTGAAACATATCCCAAACGAGTTACATAAGATTAAATGATAGCGTAAAAACTTAGCGAAATCTTGTATCATTCCCCTGCAGATACATTTGATGTCTCGCTGACACCATGGGCCATGTTACTCTCTCCTATCAAAACCACAGGCATACTTGGTGCCATGAAACTCAATGACATCAAAACTTATGCTTGGTCTGGCACAACCATTACACTATGTTGAGTCAGCGGGAAACCAAGCCGATTCAAAACGTTTTGTAGAATAGAATATCTGCAATAAGAAGCATTATACCAATAACTACATATGGCATCACATGAAACAACCCCTTTAGCTCTCGCTAACAGTGATTTATGGTGGAAGGGTTCGGATTTTAATTATTGTGAATTAGTGTTGGATTCCAATGCACCCATGCCAGACATCATTCTTAAATTAGAAGTAAAATCAATAGTCAATTTGATTAGATTAGAGAAAGTCAACCTATTTTTACAAATATTTGAGCGACATTCAATTTTCAACAAACTAAAATGCATAGTCGCATATTGTAAGCGATTCATCTACCACAGAACGCTTACAGCCAATAAGCCAGAAGCGCCGTTGAATACGAGAAGTCCAAGGTGCAAAAAACCCAGAAACAAGATTTCTGCAACGAAATGCAAAGCCTCAAATCATCAAGGCAATTAGACAAAAAAAAACAGATAAAAGTAAAAACCCCATTTGTCACTTGTAATATTTAGGTGTAATAAGTTACCTGAAGTTGGACTGGACTGTTGATTAAATACAGTAAAAATTACAAAAAACGAAAATCACCAGCGATATAAAAAAGCAATAAAAAATTCAAGAACTCTCTGAAAAGTTGATGCAAATGCTTTCTAAATTTCTAATCAAAAACTACCGATTTAAATATCTGTTCTCTGAGGTGACAAAGGCTAATTCCCTATACCTCGAATAAACGACATCACCAATAATCTTGTCCTAAAATTTTTTATCTTTCGTCAAAACGGTAACAAATAATGTCATATCCACGACTAAAAGTTGAAGAATAGGTTTAAGGAGTCAACGAAACCCCCCAGAAAAACGAAATTTCCATTTTTAAACAAAACCGCACACACTTAATATTTTAACTTCTGTATTGTGTCGTATACTCGTCGTTGTATACAGCATCTGTTCATAAAACGATTTTCATCTTCCACATCTCATTTATATTCCCCATCAACTCTGTAATGGTTCAGAATTTTCGTCTCTACATACAATTTATAATAATTTTTATGACAATTTAGCTCCTCGAAATTGTTTTTGTTGTTGTTGTTGTATATTTGCCATTTTCCCAATACGTATACAGCAAAAGCAGCATTGAGTTCAATTACGAAATAAAATAAAAAACGTCGGGACACAAAAATGATGGAAAAATAAAGAAAAATCAGCATAATTTTTATCATAAAGACAAATTAATTAACGAATATATAAAATTTAAGTAAAGAAGAAAAATTATTTAAACAATAAAGACGAAATTAAAATTTTATAATTAATTTGTGCGAGATTATTAAATTTAATTGGTTGTGTTAAATATAAATAATCGAGTTATTTGGGGGGAGTGCGGTACTACATGCGGTTTAGGTTTAGGATGGTAATCAAATCAAATATTAAATGAAAACATTTTTTTTTGGTATCCTATTGTACTTCCCTACATATTAATCCACCTCTTATTTGTATAAAATATTCAAATCTATTTCCTGAACAAAAATAAATCGAACCAAAAAAATTAAATAAACATCTTAGACGAATATCAAATAGATTCCAATTCTCCATTTACCAACTTTTCGTCTATGTATATATCTGTGTGTTTATTTCCTTTAAGATTTAAAAATTACTTGCGAGGAAATTTTCAAAGCGGCAAGCACAACAAAAAATAAAGTTTTCTTTACTTTTCCTATTTTCACTTCTTATCACACAGATCAACAACAACAACAACAAAAAATGGAAAAGAAATCGGAAAAATGGGAATTAGTTGAGAATACGATTTTTCAGTAATCTTTTTCGTGTCATTTTCTTTTTCATTATGTAATTTTCGATTTTTTTTGTGCTGTGTTATGTTGCTCGCAAATTTTCTTTTTTTTTGTACTTATACAAAAGTTTTTCCTGTTGATTTTCTGTTCGCTCTGAATGAACCGAACAGCAGAAAATGGATTGATTTTCCTTTTTATTTTATTTTTTTTTTATTTTGTTACCAATTAGGGTTGAATGAGATGAAATTATACAGGAAGTTTACCAATGAATTGGCCTAAAACTAGTATCGGTCGACTTATCATTTATGATTTTCTTGGTATAATTATGTTTATTGTAGATTATACATAAGTGAATATACGATAGTCTCGCCTGATGAGTGAGTGTTATATAAACTCTGGACTGTTGATAATATAATTTGAACGTGGCTAGAGGCAGGTTATTTTTTCAAAAACTTGGGACAAACCATCTTCCTCGATAATGAATCGACACACGATCACCAACACAGAAACGGAGATATTATTCTCCGGAAAAACCCAGCGCCCGAATAATAATAATAATAATAATTCCCAACGACCCCTGCCAACCTTGCGCGGGGAGTCTCCATCTGTATTATTTATTATTATTTTGAGAAGGTATGATTCAAGTGAATTATAAACAAGGACAACGAACTGCTTAACAAGCAGCAAAATATGAATTAGAATAAAAATCAAATTTGATTATAAGAAGGCAAACTAGAAGTTGAGTCTGCTTAGTACAAACAGATTTAAAAAAATTAAAATAGATAAAACAAAATTAAATAAAACAAAATATGTTTAAAAAAAATGAGTTAACCCTTTCAGTATATTTGTCCTATATATGGGACATCATATTGTACGAAGCGTATAGCTGTAAAGTTATAACATATTTTTCTCTGTTTGTTATGTTATTGTGTTTGCTCTATATTCTTCCCACAGTTATGCGAACTTCAACTTAGCGACAAAAAATTTTTTTGCAATAAAGGGATTTTTAACGACAAGTTTTCGTTATTTTCTTGACATACTGTATATCTTTTTTATTTGATATGTTCAATTGGGAGAAATTTTTCAAAACTTTATCCTTGCAAAATTATTCTTTTCATTTACTTTTCAAATGCTTCGTTTTCAGGATGAGTAATACACGCCAAAAAAGAAAAACCTTCCCACCGATTAAAAATACCTATACATTTTCGGAATTGGAGAGTTTATTAAACAGTCAATCGGAATTTGATTTACGATAAGATGAAGACGATATCAATGTGAACACACCAAACAACAAGCCACTGAATAGTCTTATTGCAGATGAGGATATTATTCAGGACAAAGTGGTTCTTCCGCCAATATTTAAATATCAATAGCAAAGAACAAACCCCAAATTTCTTCAATTACACTATTGTGGCTTCCACAACTGCATATTTTGAAAATTATTTTACAGCTGATTTTTTCGAAAATGCAACGGCATATACATATGCAGCACAAAAAAATACAAAATGCTATAAGCTGCCGACCAATGTGGCAGAGAGAAACTTTTCGCACTACAGATTGTTATTAGTGTCCTAAACATTTCGTCGAGCCAAAGTATATTGTAATAATCTTCTATCCATAGACCTCGTCACAAAAGCTATGCCGCATGCCAGATATTCGCGGCTACGGAATCATTCACATATAGAAAACAATTTGGAAATACCGTAGCATTGTACTGTTAAATTTTTCTAAGTTCACCCTGTAATTTATGCCGGGTGCTCAAGATGCTTGCAATTATCAGTCGAAGAAAATATATGACGTGTCGATCAGATCAAACAGTTTAAAGGTCACCACTATGCCAAACAATATGTCAGAGGCAAACATTATCCATGGGGCATTAAAGTTTACATGGATTACGGTAAAAGTGGATTGCCATATGACTTTTTAGTTTATCAAGGGAAATCAACAGTCTTTTCAGGAAATGATCAGCAGAGATTTGGATGTGGTGCTTCTGTTGTTTTGCATTTATGTCGCGGAATTAACAAACCCGTCATTCAACTTACTTCGACAACTTTTTTTTAACATTTCAATTGTTCGAAATTGTAAAATAACAAAAAATGAACGCGAACTGTCAGAGTCAATCGATTTGGCCAGCCATCTTTAATAAATGATAAACAAATAAAAAAGAAAGTAGGAGGTTACAGTGAAGAAGTTGTTGACCGGGGTGAAAATGTGGTACTCGTAAAGCGGAGTGACAACAAATCGATTCATTTGTCTCTATATTAGTTGGTTCACAGAAAACAGTCACTCGTTGGTATAAACCTGAAATGTTTCTGCCCAGCAACTGCAAATAGTTTAATTGTATAAGAATGCGCGAGGTGGATTTAATGGATCAATTGATCAGCTATTATAGCTCTTTTATTAAGTCTAAAAAATAGCCAATTAGGATTATATTCCATTTTGTTGATTTTGTATGCTCTAGCTGGTTGGAGTACAGAGAAAATTTACTTAAATACGGCGTTAATAGAAACAAAATTATGAATCTGATGAATTTTAAGATAACTCTGGCAAACGCATTTATTGAGAAATATCAAACAGCTCGGAAGGTAGGACGGTCGTCGAACAGCGGCGATTAGATTATTTATCATCGCCAAAAGTGCAAAAGAGCGCATTTCGACCGTCCAAAGGAATACAGTATGACTAAATCGACCATTTCGACCAATTAAAACATTTTTTTTTCTAAGAAATGTGCCTAATTATGGATCGAATTTGTTTTTTCAAAAAAAAAAATAATAATAACTTGAAAAGGCTGAAACTAAATATTTTTTTCGTGCCTTTTAATTATAAAATTAAATCAAATTATTTATAATTAAATTGTTATATTTTTTCGTAATTTATTATTGATTAATAATATTTTATTTTATGATTTTTATATTTTTAATAGCAATGTATACATATTGTAATAAAAAATACATGCTGAGCAACGGTGTGAATTTTGCTCCTACGTCAAACAAAATCAGCCTTCGATCATTCGAGAATCTCGCTGTTGATGCTGAAACTGCCTTATTTGGTCAGACAACCCAATTAAAATCAGTGTGTGCCCTACAAATAAAGAAATGTATTGAAAACTCTTCTACTAAGTCATACTCTTCTTATGCTGCTTCTAATAATACTAACCTCAAAGTGATTGGTGCGATAAACAAAAAACTACGTGACCATGACCTGATAGTGTGTAAAGCGGATAAAGGCAATACAATTACCGTGCTCACAAAATCCGATTACGGTAATAAAATTTCTGATTTTATTGCAGAAAGTAAAGCAATAGTGCTTGGCAGGGATACAACTAAGTCTTTTAAAACTTCAGTTAGCAAGTGTATCAACCAATGCCCGAAGTTCTTTGATGGAACTGGTTGGAAATACTCTGTCATGAATCTATCCGCTCCGATCCTTTATGGTTTACCAAAAATCCATAAAGAGGGGATTCCAATTAGACCATTACTCGCGTATTGCAATGCTCCTGCCTACAAGCTATGTAAGGATTTCATAAATTTTTTCAATTGTCATACTAATTTCTTTTCGGCTTACTCGGTTAAAAACTCGGTAGAATTGATTAACAAAATTCAAGACGTCGACATTCCATTAAATTCAAAACTAGTTTCGTTTGACGTTGCCAGTCTTTTCACTTCTATTCCAATTAACACTTTGTTCCAAATAGTTTGTAATTACTTAGATAGGGATGTTGTAGATGAGGGCTTACGTCGTGAACTGAAGTTAGTGTTTTGGACTTGTATTAAACAAAATTATTTCTGTTTTGATAATACATATTTCCAATTCGCTGATGGTCCATCCATGGGCTCCCCTCTGTCACCTTTGTTGGCTGAAATTTTCATGAATTTCTTCGAACAAATGATCATATCAAATAACAATCCTTATTTTCGTCATATAATCTTTTGGTATAGATATGTTGATGACATATTATGTCTATGGAATGGAACTGATAGACTGTTAGACTCTTTCCTTACTTGGTTAAATTCTCAATATCCCACTATTGATTTTACGTTAGAAAAAGAAGAAAATAAATGTATTAATTTTCTAGATATAACAATAACCAGGATTAATTCTACTTTAGACTTCAAAATTTATCGGAAACCCACGTATACAGACGCTGTTATCCCTAGTTCTTCAAACCATCCCCATAATATTAAAATGTCAGCTTTCCACTCACTCATAGATAGACTAATAAACATCCCTTTAACAAATACAAATTATAACACAGAGCTTAATATAATTCTACAAATCGCAACAAATAATGGATATGCAACTAGGACTATATTAAAGTTATTAAACAAAAAGCTAAAGCGTAAAACTCTGACGAGTATTTATCCACCGGATAGTCCAACGCGGGAAAAATGGCGTCGCTTAGAGTATATGGAAAAAAACAAGTTAATATTAGTTTGAAAATGATTTTTAACAATAAACCTAGAGTTGATCGCCTTTCTAAGTCTGGTGTTTGTAGGATTAATTGCAATGATTGTAGTTTCTCCTATATTGGCCAGACTTGACGCAATTTTGGAGTTAAAGCTAAAGAACATTTATCTGGTTGCAATCAATCAATTTTCCATAACCATTTAACTTTAGAAAATCATACAGCTAGCTTGAACAATTTAGACATATTACATATACAACATAAAGGCAGACGTTTAGATACCTTAGAATCTTACGAAATTCGAAAATTAATATTTTTTAACCAAAATATCCTTAACGAACAGAGAGAAATTCGTTTCTCACCAATTACAGACCCCGCCCTTTTTTATAATTTGACTAATACGTCGGGTAATTAAATGTACTTCAATATACCTTGAATTTTGTTACTCAGCCGATGAATAATCGCCCACCTGCGCGATCAATAGATTAATTTTTATTGCTTATTTTTTATCTCTCCTTCTTTTGTTTATTTTTTCCTTTTTTCTGCTATATATAAGAAATATTCACTTCTAAAAATCAGTAGATACTCCTGATGATGACCTAACAAGTCGAAATCGATCGAGTAATAAATTTTTTTAATAAAATAAAAAACAAGTGTTTATTAAGTAAAAATGCACTACATGAAACTAAATTTTTTTTAGATCCTTTGACTAAAATTTTTCAAAAGCACACTCGCATGAGCATTTTTTGCATGAGCTCTCCAATAACCAAGTTATATACGAAAATTATCACATTATCCGCTTTAATTCAAGGTTAAATAAAAATACAAACCAGTTAAGTTATAAATATTTTTTGACGTGCATTTCGTCATGTTAAAATCAATGACGTGGCAGTATTACCATAATCAGTTCTATTATGATCGATTCGAAATAAAGGTATCATTCTTAAATCACGCGAATTTACATGTATATCAATATTTTCTAATAGAACAAGAGAATCGATACCACCGGTTAGTAATTAACGAATGGAAACCACATCTGCAACAACTCGGCGCTTACTAAGTGGTTGTAAGCCAATTAGTTTTGAGACGATCTTGCGGTATGGTGTTAGGTTGAACATGTCCACCCACGGTAGCCCGCGTAATGCAAAGCGACGAAACCAACGTTGAACTGCTTCAATCCTCCTTAGGTGAACCTCATGATTAGGCGACCATACCGGGTTAGCATACTCGAGCATATTTATTATAAAGTGAAATCAATAAGTATTGTGGTCGTCGACCGTGCGTTAAGAAAATCATGCTGATTGTCAGAAAAAAACGTACACATAACAGCTTAGGAATGCAAGACAATTTTATAATCTCGTTCTGTATATATAGATGTCTGATTTGCAGCCATTCTTATGGATCAGAACGATAAAAGAATTGGCATGATACAAAGTTATTAAAGTTAAAAAACTCAATTTGTGAAATGAATGGTGGATTCCTCTTTGTAGAATTTACTAAATCCTACTATTTACAGGTTGAACTTGCACATCTCAAAACTTACGTTACGACCAACCTGTGTAAAACAGCTGCCACTTCTATGTAAATAAAAATGTGAAAATTGTATCCAATTTTTAAAATGTCATCCCTAATAATTTTGACTATAACAAGTTGATTGCAGATTCCTGTAGCCATGTACGACAAATTACATGCACGCATGCTGAAAATATTTCTAAAGAAAAGCATCATTGACATCACTAGACCGACTATTCACGTAATGAGTCGTATATGAATTCACCAAACGCTTGCTTCTTCACTTTATGAAGTTCACTCATTATCATCACTCGCGGTATTTGTTCATGGTAATGAACATCGGAAATACCTAGAAGAGGTTACATTTATGATGCATATGTTCCACCAGACTCCAAGAATATCTTATACTGCTGCTGCAATCGCTTAATTGGACCTACATCAAAGTGAAATTGACGAGATTCTTCACGCTAATGTGTCTTCGTAAACTGAGTGCCTGTTCATTTCTAACCTGAGTGAAACGTCTGATATATTAAATGATCGTAACAGAATTGTACACATGATTTTTAAAAATTCATCTGATTTGTTTAATATTGATATGATTCCGCCTACTGGTTTGGTGGGCATTTATTCAACATGGATTGGTCACTTGAGCGAAATATTAATTCTGTTGAAATTGTTCAGTTAAGGGCTAGAAATTTAAAGAGATTTTATGAAATTAATGACATCTATGTTTAAGCATTAGAAGTAGTTTGGTAACAGTTTAGTGGTCTAGCAGATCAGTATGGAGCAGAACCAAAGATTTGTGTAGAATCTGGAATATTCAGCGTGGTATATAACGTCTGCAATAAACACAAAGAATGAGCGTTTGGAGAGTCTGTGTTAAGAAGCGGGACTCGATAAAATAAAAGCGAAAGTGAGTAGCGAGAAAATTATAAATGATGTTTAAAGTGAAAAAAGGGGTGCGATTAAAAATAATTATAAACGCGGTTAAGTGGATAAATAAAATAAATAATTGTAGAAATTATTTCTTGTTGTCTTTATAGATAAAAGCGGGAAAATTGAGGGAATATTCCAGCAGTGATGAGCGTTCAGTAGGTTTTAGTGGTTGCTATCGCACACTTAGGCCAAATTTGGCCTATTGTGATACGCCACATCATTAATTCGTTCACCTATTCACACAACTACAGTATACCACCTGCACATTGCAAGCTCCATGTCAACCTGCACATTGACCTGGACGGTGGATCGGCGCTGAATTCTGCACTCCATCAGAGGGTCTTATATATATTGGTGCCGAGGCTTTAACCACTGCACCACTTGCTCGATGAGTGTTCAGTAAATATGTACTAGAAAATGATTCAGAGATCATTTTCGTTATACATATTTGAGAAAATCCTCCTTGAAAAATTTTTGAAATCAAAAATTTTTGGAAGTCTTGTTTTAATTTTGTGATTTTTATGTTTTGAATGTGTAGTACTGGGTAAAAGAAAAATATTGTAGAACTCGATTTTCTTTGTTGTTGTTGTTGTTGCATAAGATACAGTCGGTCAAAAGTTTAAGAATTTGGTGAAAATGGGGATGCATTTGTACAAATATAAAAAAAGTATTTATTCGAAAAATATAAAATAGGGCTCATTTTAAAGGTAAAAGAATAAGGATTAAGAAAATATTGCAAAAATAGTATCATCTTTAAGTTTTTCATTTTCAAAATGGCCACCAAACTGGGTTTTTTTTCAATTTTCTGAAAAACTTATTTTTATTTTTTATTTTTTTTTTGTTCGCCATTTAATTCTATGAAACATACAAAAAATTGGGTGATATTTTTTGTTTTATTTCAAAAAACTATTTCTGCATATAAAATTTTTAACTTTTTTAAATTTTATTTAATTTTCACTCCAACATACCATTTTCTTGCAAAATACAACTAAATAAAACCACCAACTCTTTATAGATAAATTTAAATTTAAAGCAAAATTTATTGGTAAAATTTCTTTTTATAAAAAATTTATTTAGTAATTAATTACATTTTAAATTTAATATAACCTTCACTATTTGAATAATTCTTAAAATTAATCTCCTGAAGGAATAACTGCATGGAAATCGCGAGTTCCTTTTAAAGTTTTCAATTTTTCGAACCTACTGGCAAGTTGAATTTTTCTCGAGTTATATTCAATATCAGAACAAAACTCAAAAACCAAATCAGTCTTTGTAGTTTAAGCCCCTTTGAATAATTCTGCTGCATGCTTAATGACACCGTCAAATTCATCAGTGAGACTGACTCTGGATGCCATTCTCTTGATAGTACCTCCTATACTCCATCGCATGGTCCTTTTCTATGTGCTGTGTCATGAAAATGTCATTCCCAATCGACTCCGAAATTTTCTTTGTGTTTCATTATATTCATTATCGGTTACGGCACCATTAAATTTTGGTTAAACTCGTCATTTTAGTTTTCAAGAACTGGACCATTTTTTCGATGAACATATCAATTGCTGCAGTGACATGACTAAGATAATCCGATATAACAATGAAGATGTAGTGCTGCAATTTCCCATCTACATTTCTGTAAATTACAAATGGCTGAATAGTCGCTTGTTTATTATTCCAATGCGCTGGATTCTACATTATTAATCGATAATTGTCTGCAAAGTCACATGAAACAAGTGCTTCTGTAGGCTCCAGAGTAAGTTTTTTAGTTTTTACGAATCTAGATTGTTCAAGTGAAATGAAGTAACCAGAATCAGATTTTCCAGCTTCTTTATGAATTAATCCAACAATTCTTCTAACGGTTTTGAGTACTTTCCCAAATTGCATCTGTCAGTTGAAATCCACTGACTGAATGAATGATAAATCAGCATCTTCGTAGTCCTTTTCCAGAAAAGCGTTTTTCAAATATTCTCGAAATAAACTTAATCCTGGACAATTCATTTTAGAAGATTACATGTCGGCTTCGGATCTGGACATAAAATAGATGAAATGTAATCTTGATATTTTGATATCTTTCCATTTGTAATAGTTTCTATTTTGGTTCCATAAATAATCAATTTTACATTTTGATGTATTGTACAAACACACACTGTATGCGTTCCACTGCTTCCTGGTTGCACACAGTTTTTAGGACGAAGCAAGCAAAACTAGGAAAATCCGATTTTTTTTTACTCGTCGTTCTGATGGACAATCTTGTAGCCCTCCTAGCATTCTTTTAATGTACTCATCATTATAGACGTTTCTGAACTTTAACTTTTTCAATAGTTAAGCAATCATTTTTCCCATTTTAGTTCAACGCTTATTCGTTTCCCAGTTTTAGGTACAGGAAGACCAAGTGGGCCGCTCGTTTTCTGAATATATTTAGCTTTATGCACCAAGTTTTGTGTTGTGTTGAACTCCTGTTGAATTTGTTGTATGGTTATTGAGTTGGGCAGAGTAGTCAGCAGCTGTATTTTATCACAATTTTTCTCCAATTGTTTGAATTTACTTTTCAGTTGATCCATGATTCGTCATATAAATTAGTCTTCATTGCGTTATCCATTGATTGATTCACAATGGGCTCGATTCCAGGAATCAAAGATGATGATGTTGCTCCTAGTTTACTGGCATATATGGGCGACATTCCAATATCTGGTAAAATTTAATTGATTTTTTGAAGAACGCCCGCTTTTTGTATTTGGCATTCTTATTTATTTCAGATTCTACTGCAGTTGATGACTATTTCGGCGTAACTGCGGAACTTGATGATGAAGAGGGTGATGTATCTGTTTCAATTTTTCGACGTTTAAAGTAAATGTTCACATAACAAGTTGTACAAATCTTTCAATCGAAGGCATTAGAAGTAATTTTTATCTTTAGTTTGAAAAATTTAAGCAACAGTTAAAAACAAAACATTATTTTAGGTATATAAGAACTGAATAGGTATACCGATAATTTTATATGGAGAAATGAGTAGGTCATGATATTAAAACGTTTTTTGCAAGAAAACAAAAAATATCACCCAATTTTTGTATGTTTTATAGATTAAAAAAAATAATAAAAAAAAAATAAAAAAAAATAAGTTTTTCAGATAATTGAGAAAAACCAGTTTGGTGGCCATTTTGAAATTGAAAAACTTAAAGATGATACTATTTTTGCAATATTTTCTTAATCCTTATTCTTTTACCTTTAAAATGAGCCCTATTTTATATTTTTCGGATAAATACTTTTTCTTATATTTCTATAAATGCATCACCATTTTCAACAAATTCTTAAATTGGTGACCGACTGTATCTTATGGAACAACAACAACAACAACAACAAAAAATCGAGTTGTACAATATTTTTTTTTACCCAGTGCTACACATTCAAAACATAAAAATCACAAAATTAAAACATGACTTCCGGTCCCATATGTTGAATTTTTGATTTCACGAAATTTTCTCCAGCTGTATTCACAATCCAGTGATACGAACAGGATTTCACAGAACAAATTCGTAACAATATATAAGAATCATTATCAAAATTCGTGATTAAGAGCGTCCACTAAAATTAAATTTCAATATATTTTATCTTTGCCATCCATTCGGGCTATCCAAAAACCCAATTATCGAAATCCCGAAATCAAAAGACCGATTTTAAAAATCTGTACTGTCAAAATCCCGACTTTCAAAATCTTGAGCTTCAAAACCCTGATTTGGTTATGAAGTCGTCATAATTCATAAAATAAATTAAAATAAATTAAAAAATCGGGTTTTTAAATTTAAAAATATATTTATATTACAAATCCAATTTTGTAAATTAAATTTTACAATTATTGGTTAAAGAATGGTCAAGTTCAATTGAGCAGGCCCTATTCTAAAAATTGGGTTGGGTACAATTTGCCAAATCCAAAATTCCAAAAACGAAATTCCAAAATTAAAATTCCAAAAAATAAAATTCCAGGAACCAAAATTTCAATAAAAACAATTTCAAAAACTTCAATAAAAACAATTAGAAATTACACTAAAAACCAAAATCCTATACAAAATGCCAAATTTCAAAATTCCTATATACAAAATTCCAAAATAAATTCCACTTTTCATATTTCCATGGGCATAAAATGGAATTTATTTTGGAAATTTTATTATAATTTATAATCAGGAACTCCTCGATTAAGGTTTATTCAACGGTATCTTGTAATTTGCTAAAACCGTTACAGTATTTATTTATTAATGACTGACCACACAAGTTTGTTAGCATTGGTATGTTTGTATGGAAACGGTTCGATATTCCAAAATATTCCAACGCTGTTTTCTAGAATCACAACCAGCAATCAATCTGGTAAACAATGGGAATCATGTTTTAGTAATCATTTTTAAGAACAATTAAATTAAATTTAAATAATTTATATAGTTAAATAATAATAATTAAATTAATTGAAATAAATCAATTAGAATTTTTGCGAAATACTGCAAATATTATTAAACTAATGTAAAATTGGAATTTTGTACGTGAATTTTTTTTTCTAAAATAATAAAATTTTGGAATTTTCCCAATTGGAATTTTGAATTTGATTTTTATGTTATGGTATTTTGTAAAATGGAATTTTATATTTTTGTTAATTGGAATTTTGAAAATTTAGGTCAGTTGGAATTATTGATTTTGTGGATAACCGTTCCCCCAAAAATTCAAACCGTTCCCTCAGCCAAATTTGAACAAGATCGGCCAAAAAAACCGAGTTCTTAATAAAAATGAAAATTTAATATTTAAAGTCTTAAAAAAAATCATTTCTTTTAAGATTTCAGCAAAATCGGTGTCGGGATTTTGAAAGTCGGGATGTTTTTGTTTGTCGGGATTTTGATAATTCGGGCTTTTGTAATTCGGGATTTCGTACCAACGCCTCTCTCATTCGAACCTATACCTAATAGAAAACTCCCTATTTGCATAACAAACAATTGCTGGTCCTCTACCGGCATTTTTTAGTAACGAGTGATGACAAACGCCCGTTCCATTTTGATCACAGATTGTGCCTCTCTTCGAGAAGTTACTGCGTATTTTAGAATATTTTAAGATAGGGAGATATTTATTAGCGTTCTGCTTAAACCGCCGGAGTTTTTTGCTCATACCCATATTAACCCACTTCGGATCACAATTGGTAACTAACGATACTTGTTTATAATGAAGGTCTTCTTATAACAATATTTTCTGTGATATCGTCTCAACCCAAATAAATATTTCTAATCCTCTTAATAACGCCTACGCGCCGCACATAACAAAAAATCCCAATTTTCTAATCGATCAAAGAAACCTCATCATCATCATAACGCAGACGACAAAACATAAAATAATTTATAAATTTCTAGAAATCATATTTGTTTGGGATGAGTTTACGATATGCGCGAGACATATGCGATAAAAAAAATTGTTACATACACGTAATGGGAAATCTAAATGGTAAAACGATAAACACCGATAAATTTTCTTTTGTTGGGATTCCAAATCACTCAACAAACACTGTAATATCGATAAATAATCATCTCTAAATCGAACATAAATGTGAAAAACGTGTTGATCACCTTATGAGGTTTTTAGTAGACATTTTTATACGCATATAGCAAAATGAGAGCAGCGGGAAATGGCACAATATTGAATCCTCGTAAAATCAACCGGCAATTATGTTAAGTACAATTATTTTTATTCCAACGATTTTTCACAAACACCCACCGTACTTTATGATTATATAGACGATACGATTTAGCCGCGCACAAAATTTTCTATATCGGATTAACGTTAATTTTCAATTTGCATGCAAAGTATAATGTGTATGTGTGTGGGTGGGTGACTTTAAAATTTAATTTTATAAATTAAATGTATACAATTTTTTTCTAATCCTGAGGACTGATAAATTGTGTTGATATGATAAACCTATACAGAAGTATGTCGCAAGCCCAAGTAGCATAAAATATTTGTAGAAGACACATACAAATTTATAAATTCGTGATTTTTATGTTTTGGCATAATTTCGAATTGCATGTTACATGAAACAGGTATATACGAGTACACATTTGTATATTATGTTTTGAAATCGTGAACAAATCAAAAATTTTAAATGTCAACAACCTTATTCAACTTTTGATGTTTTCAATACATACATATATGAATAATTTCCACTCAGATCCTCAACGGCCACGTTCCATAAACTACTTAATTTCTTCTTCTTCTATCAAACCAAATGGAACCATAAAACTTCCTGTAATGCGGTATTCGGATAACAGTATACCCGTGCGCATGCTTCAAATTCGAGGTGCTATCTCCAAAGGCCAAATTTATCGCGAATAAACATAATTAAGCAAAAAATTAATTACCAACGTTTTAAGGTTAAGAATGATTCTACATTTTTTTAATTAATTACGTTTCTGTTCAACAAATTAAATTTCAAAGCGTCACACTAAAGTAGCCAAATGTCAACAGTCTGATAGTTAATGAGTTTGTTCATAAGTGAAGCAATTAATAATTATTTATATTAATAAATCAAGTCGCTGAATCAATTCTTTAGACGAAACTAATTGGTTTGTAATTAGCGATAGAACCATAATGAAATAAAAATCTAAGTTTTAAATTAGTTGTAATGGTAATATTTAAGTGAAATGTGTCACCAAATGCCTTCAGACTGAGTAACGATTGGTATAAAGAGGGATCGATACGAAAATCCAGAATTATCAAAATCCCGACTATATACAAATCCTGCTTTTCAAAATCCTGTTTTTCAAAACACCGCTTTTCGAAATTTCGGTTTTCAATATCTCGCTTTCAAAATCCAGATTTTGCTGAAATCTTAAAAAATCCCGCCAAAAAGCGGGACGTAATACCCTTAACGGACAAATGCCGCCATATAAGCGGCACGACACTTTTACTTACTGGGTCCAATGCCGCGTATATGGAGGTAATAAACATTTTATTACTTTTATTACTATTATTGTTATATTTACTACTAACGCGTTACGTATTGTACCTATCTGTGAATTTGTTTCTGCTAGTTATCTGTGCTCTGTTATCTTTTACTGTTTTTGTGTACATGCACTTTTGTGTTATTCTCATGCAAATTCTGTCTTCTTTGACTTTTCAAAAGAGCGTGCGCGTTGCAGGATAATTTTACACGGTATTAGTTACCACATTTTCTTTTATTGTAATCTTCTATATTAAAATATTTTAGTTAAAAATATTTAAATTCTAACCCCTAAGTTATGATAAACAATAAATTATTTTACCCAAAAAAAGAGCGCCGTAAGTTTCTCTTTGTATGAGAAATAGCTTGGACCTGGTGAGAAGTAAACTTGAAATTCTTCCAGGCCATTAAGCATTAAAATACTTTTTTATCTACATTTTCTTGATTGATCTTAGATCTACATTTTCTTAGTTGATCTTATATGGCATGTGATTTGCACTTTAACATGATTTTTTTGGAATTTGTTCAAGCTCATTGGAACTTGGCCGTTGCTTAACTAATAATTAATAAATTTGGTATGCAGAATTGAATTTGGATTCTAACTTGAATTTTGAACGAAACTTCGGAATTCGGTCATGCTGAATGTAACTAGAGGCGTTTCCTAACAAATTATGGTCAAATTTGGTGTTTACAACTGGATTGGGATTTTAACGTGGATTTAATAACGTGAGTTCTGGAATTAGACCATTCTAAATGGAACTTGGACATTTCTTAACCAATCATGGTCAAATTTAGGTTATCGAGCTGGATATAGGTTCAAACATGGATTTTGAACGCGTTTAAGGAATTTGGCATGCTTAATTGAACTACGCCCTTTCTTCATTATATTGAGACAGTATTCTAATCCAGTTTGATTCAGAACCATATTACAATACATTTACTACATTGTACTAGAAAAAGATGATTAAAAGCACGTTTTTTTTTAATTTTTTTTATGAGTTCGGGGATTTTGAGTTCGGGATTTTGAACAGCGGGCAAACGGCTCTAACCCGTTTAAAGGGGTTTTTTTTCAAAAGAAAACTGTATATCTTACCCACTCGACCAGCCCGTGTTATATTTGTGCAGAGTAGAATTCGTAACACTACCCCCACATTAAATCTGTTCACCCAGAACAGACTCGTCAACTTTCCTTATTATTAGTACGTCGTATTCTATCAATGTGGACAACTTTCTTACTGTTGGGGCCTAGTTAAATCCGATATCCAACATCATTAATTCGTTTAATGACTTTATGTGGTCCTCCGAACTTTGTGTAATTTCTGTGATATTCCTTTTCTTCTTTTGGGTATACTCAAACCCAATGTCCCTCAGCAAACTTTTCGTTGTCCACTCTAAGGTCGTATATCCTTTCCATTCTATTGTTTACCTTTGCGATATTGGTTCATCCAAATGGGGGGTGCCCTTATACACTTTTAACAATCGTTCATGAATTTGTTTTGGCCAATTCCAACGAAAAGTTATGTCTTATAAAGAATAAATTGAGTTGATAACTATTTAAATATTTCAATATTTCGCCTAAACGTCATTTTTATTTAATTTTTATCAATTTGAACACACTTGTGTTATTTTTGTTGGTTCAAGACTAGTTTGCAATATAGCCTTTTAACAAGGATATTTCATTACCAAATAAATTTAAATTAATAATCTTTAAGGATTTACAACAACTTTTTAATATGTCAAACAATTGATGTAATCAAAAGTAAGCAATTAAAAACTACATACTTATATGTATATATTAATTTACATATAGCAATAATGAAAAAGTTGGAAAATGTTTAAATAATCATGCTAATTCCCTTTTTTTAATCGAGAAATAAATTCTCAATTGGAGAAATAATTTCTCATTTTGAGAAATCATTTCTCCATTGTGAGAAAAAATTCTCAATTTGAGAAATAAATTCTTAATTTCTACTAATATTAATATTTGCACCCACATATGTTTTAGAGATCTTGCAAAGTTTTCGGCTTATACGTAACACCAGTTTCTCTGTGTATGACACATAAAGTGAAATTATAAACGATTTTATGAAAGAAAAAAATAAGATCCAGTTTTCATAAACGAATAAATCAATAACCTACCCGTATATTCACTTATAAGATCTAGTTCTTATAATTGAAAGATGTATGTTACTGTACTGTTAAAGTGATACACCTGGTGATTATGTATAGTTACCGGTAATTTTGTATAATTACTTGTTTAGTAAACATGATAAACCTCACTAATTTTCTTCAAAATTATCATTTTTGCCACTTGTTAATCACATAATCACCAACCATAGTTGGTAAAATGATTAAACTGTGTTTTGTTTCGTTGCGCCTGTTGTTTCATGTACTGGGTTGTTCAGTGAGCTTTGTCGTTCGATGAAAGATGGCGCTATTAGGTTCGTCGTTTTATTTTTCTAAAAATGATACTAGTTTTTTGTAAATGCTGTGAAGCTTCATGTAGATCTGTCAACCCATTCGTGTGTTGATAGCTGTTCAGGGTTGACGTGTCGCATTAGTTTTTTACAATGGGAAAAATTGAACTTCGTCTGCGCAGTGTAATTTACTTGGTAATTAAACTAAAATTCTTTGGTGACCTAAATTAATAAATCATTTGAAATTTTTGCGCAGTAAGCTAAATTTATTTGAAATATCCAACCCGGTAGTTAATCTGGCATTGAAAAACATTGATGGTTTTCCGGAAACCATTGCCTTTGGGATGCCTCACATATATTTTTTTTTTTTGCAATTTTTTTGAAAGATATTTCGTGCTTTCCAATTCAAAGGTTAAATACTAATGGATTTTAGAGTAAGTTTTAATATAATTCAAATAACTATGGTTTCAGGAAATTCTAATGTAAGTTGTGGGATTACAAAAGGATTAAATTAATAAACGTTTATATTATTTAGGAAGCCGGAAAAGATTAATTTATAATTTAATTTCAGTAAATCTACAGATATTTACTTGTGAAATAATATTTCTCTGAAATATTAATATTGCTGATTGTGTAGATTAGAATTGTGTTATCATTGTATTAATAACTGTCGACTTTATCTAGGTGTCTATAACTGGGCCGATTCAATCAATCATTTTTGTTTAGGAAGCCAGAAAGTATTAATTTAGAATTTAATTTCCAGATGTACGTGACAAAATATAATTTTTTTCTCAGGTTACTGATTCAAAGAAGCAATTGTTGAAGACCAATACCATTGTTACCCATTAAACCTATTAAGGCTTTATCCTTCCTCTAGTAGATTAGAAGTAGATTAGAATTGTGTTGTGCCGTACAATCGCTAGGTGTCTGCAACCGGTTCGTTCCGTCCTAAGGAAAAAAATACCTTTCCTATCCTTCTTATTGCTATGTGTAAAGAGGCTGTAGGAATAGGTTCGGCGTTATCCGGGACACTTGTCAAGTACTTGGTCTTACAGTCCAATCAATCGATCAATGTTTAATGGCGACTGTTATAAAATCGCGTTATTTTACGCCCAATGAGAATTTGTTTAGTTCAGCGTATGAGTCGGTACTAACGAACTGTACCAACTATACTTATTTTGCCCCTTGAATAATGAGACGATTACCTAATGGCTAGACAGCAACTTTATTAGACTAACTAAAGTAAAACAAAAAAACAATCAATTATGAGAAAATTTAGTTTTTAACATCATTTCTTAGGTTGTTGACGTTGTCTACAGTGCCGATGTCAGGGACACAGAAAATCACTATATAATCAACGTAATAGATTACATGTGGACAAGTGCGTAGATTACATTACGTGACCTACCTCACCCAACCCTGATAAAAATTCATTGTGCGCAAAAATACAGAAATACACTATAAAATTAAAAAAAACAATTAACGCGTGTGAAATCATAAACTGAACTTAAGTAAGAATTACAAAGAAGAGAAAGGAAAAGAAAAAGAAAAAAGTTTTACGGGTGTGGATGAAGCCCAACAATCCCACCGTTTTAGTCGTATCTTACAACAAGCTGTAAACAGGCGTCACTTTAGCCGAATAATAGATTTTAAAATATTTACATTTCCGAGAACCACCTGAACATTATTGGTTTTCCTCATCTTCACTATTATACCTATCTGATAAACACACACTTAGCCGGCCGCGATTTATTTATTTTATTAAACCGTGCGCGATTTAATTATTTCCCGGATTGCATAATTTGTAATTATATTTTAGTACTCGACTCAGTTGTATATACAACACATTATATCACGATTATATAAACACTTGTGTATATTAAATTACCATACCGACCTTGAAATCATCTGACATCAGATTAAGAATCTTATAAATACTGCTTCGTACACTTCACAGTGAAATAAATAATAAAAAAAAAAATTAATGTTGAGCATATTTCGTTTGTATGCTAAGTATAATTGCATGTACATAATTATGTTGTAAGTATTTATAGCAGGTTTAGTTGTTGTTACGCTATTTGATCATGTAATTTTTTTTTCTTACATTTTTTGCACACACAATGGCTTTTAAGAAATTGTTGGCGGATGTTTTGAATTTTTGTGATGTCTGAACTTGAAATTTGTACTCGTTTTTCTCTATATATAAAAAGGCTAAGGCTAAGTTGATAATTTCTCGTATTAGGCTTGAAATATTTTGAAACTAACATTTTGAAATTATTATCAAACCAACCTTCCCAACGGGACAATATAAAAAGAATTTTAGTGGGCCACACTATTTTTAATGTTGTATATACCAGACTTCGTTGAAAAAAGGGTACACATATACATCCGAAAAAGGTTTAATTAAATTCGTACATGTTAGCATGTTGGCAGATTGTTTGTCTTAGAAAAATTAAAATTAACAAAAGGTACATGAATGCGATAATATCTTTCTAAGCCCAATATAAATTTCCTAATGAAAGGTGTTCTTATAATGCGGTATTATGTCTGTCTATCTGTTATTTTTGAATATGCCAATTAGGGAGGTGTGTTGGGCGCTCGTAACAACACAATTATTTTGTTTAATGTATTTTTGGTAATTTTACGTGTGTCATTTTGGTTTAATGTATGCCGCCTAGAAATATGTTGAAAATAGGAATTTTATTTTTAATTGTTATGGGCGAGATGATTACGAGTATTCGTTTATTTTAATGAATGATGTGGGATATTTTTTTTTTTTTGTATTAATTATTTAAATGTCATGTAGTATGTATAATGATTATGTCGAGTCAACGATAAGTGTAAAAATCGCATGTGTATAATGTGTTGGAATAATTTGTAAAAGGACAGGATTAAAAATATGAAATTTGCTGAAATTGCCAGAAAATTACAACTTTCTTGCATTTTACCACGGGTATACATATACAAATCTTTGTTACTAACTGATGTGTTACTCCATATGTAAAATATTGGGGATCCGCTCGAAAAGCGATCTTTCAACACGCGATATTTCAAAACGAGATATGACAAAACGAGATATGGTACAGAATATGCGTTGTGAAGCGACGTAAGCGCAGCGACCCACCTGATACCGATCCTATGTACTATCGGTCCTATCGACTTTTAAATTCCTATAAACTGAAATTAAATTTCCCCTCCACCTGCCTGATATAACTCGATCCTAAACTCCCGTTTTGTACCATATCGCGTTCTGTGCCATATCGCGTTTTGAAATATCGCGTTTTGATAATTCGCGTTTTAAAATATCGCGTTTCAAATGGGACCCAAAATATTGGTATACTATACATATATGTATTTAATGAAAATAAATTAAATGTGTTTTAGGAACAAGAGGCAGATATATGTAGAGACAGCAGAAAATGTATTTCCGATATCCACCGGTAGAGACATCACTATCACAAAAAATATTTTTTTTTTCTGCTAATATTTTTAGAAACCAGCAGAAATTTATGAGCTTTTTTAGCAAATCAATAATTCCCAGCAGAAAGCTTTATGAAAAATCAAAGGATTTCTGAAGCACAACAGAAAATGTATGTTTAAACATTTTGAGACAAAAAAAAATAATTTACTATAAAAACGATATGCGTTTATAAAAGAACTCTCAAAATATATCATAATACAAAAAAATTGCCTGCGTCGGCAAAACTCCAGGAATTTTTAGTTGAGTTTTAGATGAGTTTTTTTAACAAAAGTGTTAGAAAAACCCCCCGGGAACTACTAAGGGGTTATGTTATATACAGACCAAACGGCACAGTCGTTAAAGCTCTGGCATTTGGATCGGGAGATACCGGGTTTGAATCCCGATAGGGGCATTCCGATCTGTCATTATGTCTCTACGATGACCTCCCGTCGGAGTGCACAACTCATGGACTGACTCATCTTCTATTCCAGTATTATAAAGCTGGCATGGAGCTGTGTAATGTGCAGATGGTTCTAAGTAAATCGGACCTATAGCCGTACTTATTCGATTTGGCAGGCAATGCGTAAGGTAGGACGTGAAAAGCGAACCGCGAACGAGTTGGGAGTGCTTCTGTGTTACTCATAAAAAAATATAAAATGCTTTCAGTTTTACAAAATTGTTAGAAAAACCACCACTAGAGATTATCAAGAACTAACGACATAATGACGCGACCCGTCGTGCTTATATGCCGTGGGTCCTAGATAATCCCTAGTGGTTCATATAATGACATATCCAAAAATACTTAGCTATTTCTACGTTTGCCTGTTAATGGCCATCGAATATCCATTTACACTGTTTTGTGTAGAGTTTTCAAAATATTTGCAAAAAACGAAAAATATCCTATGAAACCTGCCACCTAAAAAGCTTAATTATGAAGTTTCATCCCAGTCAATCAATCCGTACTGAAAAAATGTTTTTTCATAAAAATTTTTATTTCCGCTTAAATTTTGGAAAACTTATCTGGACCGCTATTGTTGCAAAATAAATTTAGGATCTGTTAGTTCTCGAAAATGATTTACATTTCAAAATATATGCTAAAACTAAAAAGCTTCTTTTGGAGCTGTCACTTTCAGTGGACCAAAATTCACTGAGATCTCCAAATTTGTGGAAAAACTTTAGGTGTGAAGATTAATCCTGATCAATCAGTCCCTCTGGAGCGTACAGGGTTTTTATGAAAAGTCTCCTATGGAAGCAATAACTCCCGGTGAACCTGTTTCAGCCAAAATTTAGTGGGATCTCCCAATTTATGGAGAAAGATTAAACATGAAATTTCTTCACGAACAATTAGTCTGCTCTGTACAGGGATGAATTTTTGTTTTTCTCATCAAAGTTATATATTTACAAAAAAACGAAATATCTTCTACAGAATTGCCACTTCCGGTCAACCAATTTCTAGAAACCACTGTTTATATAGGGTTTTTTTGTTTTTTAGAACAAAATTTTTCAAAGATTCTTGTTGCATCATTCGTTCCAAATAATGACCGATCTCTAGGAAGATCATTTTGCCCGTTTAGTATAAAGTATCAAGACCTTTCTAGAATCCATTGTCTATATCCCTTTTCCGACCTGCGATCACAATTGTGTACGCTACGAAAGAGAAATCATGAAAAAAAACAAATACTACACTTGGGTGCAAAAAAATCGCATATTGCTCAATTTTCCACAAAAGTTCAAGAATATCAAAAAAATCCAATATTTGTTTAATTTTTTTAATGCAGATTCAAAGTGTATTTCAATACGCACCCAGTGGTACCTTTTTTGTATTTATACGTGCCATCAAACGGATTTTTGGGGGTAAACACCTGAGGTACACGTTTTTGTGAATTTGTCAGCATGACCTAATTTTCGTAAAAATCGAATTAAAACATGAAAGTAAACAAAAAAACAGTTTTATTAATAAGAAGTATTCCCTCCCTTGGCCCGAATGACATCTTCCATTCGATGCTGCATTGATTTCACCAAAGTTTTCACAAACTTTTCAGGTATCGCCTCCCATTCCTCTATTATCGCCTATTGGAGCTCCTGGAAACTCGTTGGAGCAACATCTCTGACTCGAACCCTTCTTTTCAACTCGTCCGATAAATGTTCGATGGGATTGAGGTTCGGGCTTTGAGCTGGCCACTCCATAACAGGTACATCCACTTCTTGAAGGTACTGGTATACTACACCAGCCGTATGCGATCTCGCATTATCCTGCATATACAGAAAATTTTCACCAATAAACCCGACAAAAGGTACAATGTACTCCTAGGGTACTTCCTTAATGTACCGCTGAGAATTCATTCCTCTTGATCAACAGCCAGTATTGGTTCGTGTGATGAATACAAAATCTGTCTTCGCCTCTAATGATATGCCTCCCCAGAACATGCACGATCCACCGTCATACTAGACACATTCTTCAATGCAACATTGTGCATATCGCTCTCCCTGTCATCTGTATACTCTTCCGCGTCCATCGGTGCCATATAAACACATCCTGCACTCGTCAGAGTACAGGACTGTTCTTCATTCTTCTTCTGTCCAATTCAAATGCTCTCGAGCGAACTCACAACGGGCTGTTCGGTGAGCTGCGGTCAATTTCGGCCCGTTCGCTGGTCTGTGTGCAGTCAGATTAACTTCTCGAAGTCGTTTTCTAACTGTCCACCGACTGACTTCGACTTCACGAACTTCTTGGATCCGCCGTCCCAGTTGAACCGCATTCATACGGCGATTTCGCAACGAAGTTGTTACGAGAAAACGGTCACCACGCTGTGCTGTAGCACGAGGTCGGCCAGATCCTTGTCGCAGTCTGAAGCCACAGTTTTCTGATATCTCTGCTACACTCGACCAACGGAGAATCGGCTTAAATTTAGTTGTAGTGCTACTTCACTTTGGTGCTGCCCCGCATAAATTAGTGCAACCACTTACGGGGCTACCTCTGGTGTGGTATCCATTTCTTTGCTCCGGTTGAACACGTAATCAATAGAGGATCGTTCAGGCTAAGCGTCGATATGCGAATGATCACAATTCCGAGCGAGATATTTCATGGCATGCTATTGTATTGATCTTGTTGAATTATTTTTAGAATTTAATTCAAAAGCCTGCTACATGCATTTGACAAAAAAATCGCTTTGTTGGCATGGTACAAGTGCAAAAAAGGTACTGGATAGGTATTGAAATAGACTTTGAATCTGCATTAAAAAAAGATTAAACAAATATTGAATTTTTTTTTGATATTTTTGAACTTTAATGGAAAATTGAGCAATGTGCGATTTTTTGCACCCAATTGTATTACAAACTTTAGTATTACATACACATTTGGGTACAGAGGATTTAAATTTAAGAAAAAAAAATTGTCTGGCCAAAAATCGGATATAGGCATCCAAATAATGATGATTATTTATAAGACCCGACCCCCTAGGATCAATAACTTGGTCCTTTCAGTATAAAGTACACATCAAGACCTTTCTAGAAACCACTGTCTATGGGTCTTTTCGTCTTCAAATAATGTCTGTTTTTATATTGCCGACCCCGAGGATCGATCACTCGGCACTTTCAGCATAAAGTACATATCAAACCTTTTCATAAACCACTTTGATGTCAAATATTTACACTCCCAGTCATATGAATAGGTTCACTGAAATTTTTCAATTTTTTCAATTGTCAAATCAAAGAATACCATGGTTACGTAGTTTAAGAAAAAAATTAGGTTTTTTGAGAGACCCATTAGCTTTTGTTTTAGATTTTAAAAAATTTATCAATAAAAATGCGTCATTAGTAGGTTCAGTTTTATTTTGACTTCGTTCGAGGTAAGCCATTAAAATTGTTCCATTTTTTTTATAATTTCAAAACTTTATGAAAAAACTTCAAATTAAATAAAAGAAAATTCATTATAGCAATAAAATGAACAAATGAAAAGCCTCATTCAAAAAGGAAAAGGATATTCCGGTCAAAGTATTGGAACCAAATTGGTCGGACTTGCAACCTCGTCATTTCTAATATAAAAGACAAATTATGGTGGACGCATGAAAGGGAAAATTTTAAGAGCGACAACGGAACGGGAAACCCGGTTTGATCCTTACAGAAGCCTCCAATGCCGCTATATCAGCTGAAGTTTAATTTTGCTGGCCCGGACGAATTCAACTGTTAGTTTCATGATTTGAGAAAGGAGGAACGAGTTTTGTCGAAGTGACACAGCAAAATCGGGGGTGTTATGATATGGGGTGCAATCACTTATAATGGGACCATCGAATAACAATTTATAAAGGGTACAATGAAAGCAGAGTCATACAAAACCACATTGGAAAGTGCTCGTCCGAAGATCAATACAATTTTTGGACCGATGCAGTGGCTTTTGCAACAGGACACCGCGCTTATCCATACGGCTCGTGTTGTTCTAAGTTGGTTCCAAGCGGAGCATATCGAAGTTTTGACATGGCCAGTCCACCATAATCACCTGATCTAAATATTATTGAAAATGTGTGGGGATGGATAACAAAAAAGGTTTATGAAGGTGGAAGGCAATTTGAGGACCAGGACTCGCTCATCGCAGCCATAAAGGATGCCTGGACGGACCTGCCTTTAAATTACTTAAAATCTTTATACGATTCAATCCCAAATACGATTTTTGAAGTGATTTCAAATAATGGAGGTAACACTCACAACTAACGAATAAAAATCACGTTCCTTAAGCTAGCAGAACCCATACAGCAGAACATTACAAGATAGTATCGATAATTATAGGCTAATTATGAGCTAAAAAAATGCCGCATTAAAAAATTTTGGGCTCCATCCCTACCAACTAAACCGCGGGTTCTGCTAGCTTTAGAAAAAGTTAGCAGAATCATATCAAAAAATGATTTAAAAACTATTGGAAAAATAAAGGTTAACTTTAGGCTAACTAAATGCCCTATTTAATTTTTTTTATTCTGTTCGATCTAGAAAATACAAAAGGTTTTATCATTTCAAAGCTAGCAGAATCCAAATCGAAAATAGGACCAAAACCGAAATTAGAACGCAAAATAAATTTTAGGCTCGTTATGGGCTAATCAAATTCCCCATTAAAAAATTTTGGGCTCCACCCGTTTTCGACCTAACTTCAGGTCATTTAATCTAAAGCTAGCAGAACCCAAATCGAAAATCGGAGCAAAACCGAAATTAGAACTGAAAACAAGATCAATTGACAAACAAATAATTTTAGGCTCATTATGGGCTAATCAAATGCTTTATTATAAAATTTTGGGCTTCACCCGTTTTTAACCAGACTTTAGGTCATTTAATTATTGGATTGTCAATAGATCTTAATTTCGGTTTTGGTCCGATTTTCGATTTGGGTTCTGCTAGCTTTAGATTAAATGACCTGAAGTTAGGTCAAAAACGGGTGGAGTCCAACATTTTTTAATGAGGCATTTGATTAGCCCATAATGAGCCTAAAATTATTTGTTTGTCGATTGATCTTGTTTTGAGTTCTAATTTCGGTTTTGCTCCGATTCTCGATTTGGGTTCTGCTAGCTTTGAAATGATAAAGCCTTTTGCATTTTCTAGATCGAACAGAATAAAAAAATTTAAATGGGGCATTTAATTAGCCTAAAATTAACCTTTATTTTTCCAATTGTTTTTATATCATTTTTTGATATGGGTTCTGCTAACTTTTTCTAAAGCCCAAAAATTTTAATGCGGCATTTAATTAGCCCATAATTAGCCTATAATTATCCAAACTATCTTGTAATGTTCTGCTGTATGGGTCCTGCTAGCTTAAGGGGCGTATAAAAATCATTGTTTCCCAAAAAATAAACACTGTTTTATTTATTTATTGTTTTTTAAGTGAACCTATCCTAATGACGCATTTTTTATTGATACATATATTTTTATAAATCTAAAACAAAAGTTACGGGGTCTCTCCATGGCTGGGAGTTGTAGTGCAGAAATGGTGAAATCTATATGCTGAAATATCACTTTTTTCATGTCTTTTGACATATTGTAGGCGTTTGCACTCTAACGTTCTCCAGTGATGGTTTCGTTAGGCTGAAGTAGCTCATAGTAAATCATTCCAAACTGATTCCACCAGATGCACAGCATTAGCTACTTGTCTTGGATATTCGGTTTGACGGTTGAAGTTGGTGCATGAAAGGGGTACTTTGGGTTGTCGTACTGGATCCTCTTTCCATCCCAGGAAATTAATTTCCTCGTTTTTGCATAATACCGATGGTCTTGAGACGGTTTTGAATCACTTGTTCAGCCACCCACAAAGTTTCAATGAGCTTCTTTTGAGTTTGGCATGAATCTTGGTTCAATTTCGCATCCAACTCAGCGTCTACAAACTTTAGTGGCTCTCTTCGCGTTTATCACTGAGAATGTTCCCCAATGTTTCATACATCAATCGATGTTCATAATGTTGTTCATCAACAAATATTTTGTTTAAACTTCAACGAAATGACACATACTGATTTTTAGAGTGAAATGATGACGCTTTAACATGAATTTCTAAAGGAAAGCGAGTCAAGAGTCAAAACTTATTTCTACTCCAAATAATACTATTTTAGGAAAAACGTCACGCTTATATCGCAGTACTCCCTCAAATTGGCCAGCAACGGCGTAAAAGTAAGGGCGGAAAAAGCGAACCGCGAAAGAGTTGGGAGGGCCTCGGCCCCAGAACAGATTGCAAAAATAATATAATGAAAATAGTGAAGTGTAAGCATTTGGGCGATTTTAAAAATTTGTAAGTGCCATCTTATTTAATTAGTGTTTACTAACTCTAATTCAATATTGTATTACGCACACAATTTTAGGGGAATTATTCCAAAGTTTTTGTTTTGAATTCGTTAAAAGAACAAGCAAGTAATAGTCTGCTCGAATAACCAGCTTCAAGAAATTCTAATGAATTCTACACCCTTAAATTTTGCTGGGAGTACTCATCACAGTTTCAGCTTTTTCTCATCGATTTCTCATTGATGACATCTGTGGAGTCAGATCGAACTATGAAGTTTTAATGAATATTTCCTACTTGAATTTGACTTGGATCTCATCTACCCGTAACTCAACTTTAGAGTAATACTAAACACAGTTCCAGGCCGAATTATTAAGTTCTAATGAATTCTGCACCGTCAAATTTAGCCAAATAATGCAATGCAGGCCAAATTTAAGACTGTATAATTCATTGGAACTTCATGATTCGGTCTAACTGAACAGATATTACAGTTATTTAATTCCACTATTAAGAAAACCGATAAAAAAAATCTGGAACTGATTTCCGCTAAAGCTGAGTGATTGATCAAAATAATGGGAAGATGCATTCCAGGAGAAATATTAGAATTGTAAATTACAATTTTACTGTTCCGGATTTTTAATTAGTTTTATAATGGTATCTGGCAATTGGTTCTAATTGAACTATTTTCTTTTCTGAAATACGCCTAAATGTCCTCATTTTACACAAACATTCATAAAGAATTTTGTTTTGTAGTTTTAGGATAAACTTAGTAGAATCTTCTTTTCGGTATAACGAATCATTTCCACAGTATACACCTGCAATGCGAGTGTGCTAATACGAATCTTATAACGTAGGCACCAAGTCTTCATCAACTTTGATTCTTTACTCAGTTGGATGAAAACAAAATTTACTATTGCTTCCGTTACTTAACTTGAAAGTAGGTGCATAAATCATACAAGTCATGAAATTACATTGAAAACCCCAACTTTCACATTATTAAATTTCACAGCTGATAAGGTCTCATTAAATATACTTTAGCCAAGAATACAATACCAATAACAAGACTCGGAAATTTGTTCGCGATCGAAACAAAGATAAAAAAACCAATTTCCAGTAAATCAAAAACCAACAAATACCAACGATTCGTGAAAATTGAAAAGGTCATCGTAGTTTCCATTAACCGTTATATAAACACAAGAATAATACACAAAAAAACATTGAGCCAGACCACAATAAACGCACATACACACACCGAATACTTAAAGATAACACAAAAAATTTAATGATCTCACCATGTTTCCGGTAAAGTAAGCCGCGCGATTTATTTACGTATATGTCGTATATACGTATCGGATCGATTTCATCCAACTTGCATGATGATTACCTGCAAAAAAAAATAACACATGATTTATAAGGTGATTAGGTCAAACAATAAACACGCCTGTTAAAATCGCATAATTAATTATCATGACCTCCCCACAGGCCATCAAAGTGCAACATTAGATCATATTATATACAATTAATGTTCTATCTCTGTTGTTATCTCATATAAACTTATACTGCACCCCAATCGCACGAATCAAGTGCTATATATACTAAACATCTGTTTCGATATCACTTGCGATGTATAATCCAATTCAAATTAATTAAAAAAAAACGTATGGACACAAATTACTTTGGTGCATGCATACAACTGCATTCATTATTAATTGAATGATAGCACAATATATGTCTAAGAAAACAACAAACAAAATTGATTTCTTCATAGCAGCGAATACACAAAACAAACCAAAGTCAATAAAAATAAATAAACCGAGTAAGTAAATAACAACAACAACAACCCAATAATACTCGGTAGTTTTGATTATTAAATTATACAATGCGGTTACGACTATCTTTTATACGAAATTCTATTCTTATATAGTTTGTCTTCATTTAATTTTAGTTCTTCTTCATTTTCGAAACGACTTCTTTCCTACATCAAATATCGCTGCGCCAACCAGTATACAGTAGTAGTTTTCGGTTTTACTTTATTATATATAGCTAAGTTCTTTTTTCCATTCAAAGGAAATTAACAATTTCTCTTCGTGTATATGTATCGTGGAGCTGGTTGCGAATTGAACCAAATTGAAATTTGTACTCGTATATCAATCATCTTATGATGTACGATAAATTATTAATTTATTGTACTAGAGTAAATTATATGGTCTATATTTCATCGTGTGAATTGGTAAATTGTGTTAAGCCACTGATCGTTAACAACAGATAAGACGATGAATAGTGTAATGCTTCGTTAAGCGCACAATAATAATTAGTATTTGCAATAAGACGACCTTCTTATAGTAATTAATCAAAAATTTCTTTTTCATGGGAGACTGCGCGGAAAGTAATTGGTCAATGAAACTTTCACTTAATATGGCTCTTACCGTAAAAAGAGGAGAATCTTTGCTTAAATCTATCTCGTATTATCGGGTCTGAGTTACATATGGCTTGAAGTGTCACAAACTCGATTTGTATTGAAACAGATTGTTGAAAGAGACCTCTCTACGATATTAGAACGAAATGAACCCTCGCCATGTTTTTTTCAAATAAGAAATAAATAAAAACTCATTTCGTCTCTTTCTAATGATACTCAGCTCACCAGCTCTTTCATGTATAACTCATATTGGATTCCGATTTTTATGTTGAATGTTTCATTATTAAATTCAACCATTCTAAAAATATTTCATCGAGATGTAAATAATAATTTTGATGAAACAATTAAATTTTCCATCGCCAAATTTATGTTTAAATAAAACTCGTTTAGTTATAAAAATAGGTGGTCCATTTTAAAGTTCCATTAACAGAACACCGTAAAGTTTATACCAAACGGATTCGTACACCTTAAGATTTTTGAGTAGAACATATTCGGAGAGTTTGGCCCATCGCAGAGTTTGGACCACAATGCCAGTATTATCGGATGATTGCTATAGGCTTAACCTTTCAAATAAAATAGGTTTGGTTTCTAAACGGATAGGTCGCGATAGATTTTTTTTTGAGTAAAACTCGTTCATGGAATTAATTGGGTGGCGCACATTGAATGACCAATAACAGGACATCGTAGAGTTTGTACCAAAACTTCATTATATACTGATGACACCTATCTATGGAATTAACCTTTCAAATGACATCAGTGACATTCCAAAACGGGTGGACGTTGGAAAATTTTTGAGTAGAATTTATTCAGTACACTCATGGAGTCTGAGTGGAATACGTTTAATGGCCAATAACAGGACATCGCACAGTTCGTACTAAATTTTGTTATATATGGATGACATACATAGACATAACCTTTCAAATGACATTGCTGAGGTTCCAAACCAAGTGACAGCACAGATTTTTTTGAGTAAAACTTCATAGACTTTGTTTAGTGGTAATGTTTAATCGGCCAATAACAGAACATCGCAGGATTTGTACCAAAATGCCACTTTTAACAGATAATACTTATAAGCTTAACATTTCTTCTTTTTCTAAGAATATAGAACTGATTTTCTGAAGAATTGGTGATAGAATTTGATAGATTTTTTTGAGTCTATCTAGAATTTTGCCTCCTGCACTGTGGGTTTCTATCCATTTCGCTCCGTTGTTCTCGCCTTCCAGTTTCGACTTCCTTATACTCAGTATAATATTCTATTTCATGCGAATCACATCTGCTGTGAGTAACGTTAATTTCATTAAACATGGAACGAAAGACCATAAATAGCATTCTTCAGTCATTAGAGGTTAGGATCCATTTCTCACTTTCGATAAACAGACTCAGACTTTGTTAATTTATACAGCGATGCGAGTTTATCCAGAGGTTCTCGCGATTGATACTTTGGCTGCCGGAAGTCTATATATAGTTGATGTATAGGATTATACTGTACTACCAAAATTATTTCAAAATCGTTATCATTGTTAAGCACTGGTCAGTGGTTGATCGGTTGGGTCGAAAATCATGCTAATAGTCACCAATTATGTTTTCGCTACATATCCGTTTGGAAATCAAACCTATTATATTTGAAAGGTTAAGCCTGTAGCAATCATCCGATAATAGTGGCATTTTGGTACAAACTCTGCGATGACTTGCTATTGGCCATTAAACGTATTCCACTCAGACTCCATGAGTACACTGAATAAATTGTACTCAAAAATCTTCCGACGTCCATCTGTTTTGTAATGCCACTAATGTCATTTGAAAGGTTAAGTTCATAGGTGTCATCAGTATATAATGAATTTTGGTACAAACTCTACGATGTCCTGTTATTGATCATTCACCGTGCGCCACTCAATTTGTTCATTGAACGAGTTTTACTCAAAAAAATCTATCGCGACCTATCCGTTTGGAAACCAAACCTATTTTATTTGAAAGGTCAAGCCTGTAGCAATCATTCCATAATAGTAGCATTTTGGTACAAACTCTGCGATGACTTGCTTTTGGCCATTAAACGTATTCCACTCAGACTCCATGAGTACACTGAATAAAATCTACTCAAAAATCTTCCGACGTGCATCCGTTTTGGAATGCCACTGATGTCATTTAAAAGGTTAAGTTCATAGATGTCATCAGTATATAATGAAATTTTGGTACAAACTCTACGATTTCCTGTTATTGATTATTCAACGTGTGCCACTCAATTAGTTCATTGGACGAATTTTACTCAAAAAAATCTATCGCGACCTATCCGTTTGGAAACCAAACCTATTTTATTTGAAAGGTCAAGCCTGTAGCAATCATCCGATAATAGTGGCATTTTGGTTCAAACTCTGCGATGACTTGCTATTGGCCATTAAACGTATTCCACTCAAACTCCACGAATACACTAAATAAATTCTACTCAAAAATCTTCCGATGTCCATCCGTTTTGGAATGCCACTGATGTCATTTGAAAGGTTAAGTCCATAGGTGTCATCAGTATATAATGAAGTTTTGGTACAAACTCTACGACGTCCTGTTATTGGTCTTCAACGTGCGCCACTCAATTAATTACATGAACGAGTTTTACTCAAAAAAAACTATCGCGACCTATCCGTTTGGAAACCAAACCTATTTTATTTGAAACAAACTCTGTTCAAACTCTGCGATGGGTCAAACTCTCCGAATATGTTCAACTCAAAGATCTTAAGGTACCAATCCGTTTGGTATAAACTTTACGGTGGTCCGTTATTGGAACTTTAAAATGTGCTACCTATTTTTTTTTTTTTTAATAAACGAAAATTTAATTGTTTGAACAAATGAAATATTTTTAGAAAAATTGAATTTAATAATCGTATTCATATTGCTGTTATTTTTTTGTTAGAAACTTCACACTCATGTATTCTTACATTTTAATTTTTACTTTTGGTTTTCCTGTGTTTTTTTTATTTCATTCAAAAATTCTTATATGATATATTTTAACAGTGTACTTACTAACACATATTTATTTTTCTTAATTGTTAGAAACGGCATTATCATTAAATAGGGTAACAAACTGGCTTCGAGATATGTTTGTTCAAAATTGAAAGTTTGTACGGAGTAACCTCATCCGCCGAACAAAATCTGTATTCTGAATGGAAAAAGAATTAATTTAAATTGATATAAACCATTTATCAACCGATTTGAAAGCAACTCCATTGTATGTAGATGAAAAACTGTTAAGAATGATATCTTCCAAAAAATTAAATGCATCGGACTTTTAAATGTGTATGCGAAATTGGCTCAAATGTCAGTACAAAAGAACGCGGTGGCAACACGAAAACTAAAATTGCTGTCACATATGAAATGGCAGCCCTAAAAAATCGTACATTACGATATTTTAATGAAGCAAGCCCAAAAAACAAAAATCCCAATTAGTAAACCCAATTTTTTTTATCTTGGACGAAAAATTGTGTTGACAGTTATGTCGAATAAAATCATCCAAAAATTTAATTTTCCAATAAAAGTAAAACAGCCAAGAGCAATTCTTATTATTTTCCAATGGTTCATGAAAACATTATTTTTAAGGAACCCTAAATATGTGGCCCTAATATGTGGCCTCGAGATTCAAATACGGACATACGCCAAAGTTACCGATTTTTGGATTTAAACTGAATATTCTACTTTTTTACCTTTCTCTATCTCTTACTATCTTTCGAAATATGTAAAATTAAGAAAGGATTCAATAGTAACTAAAACCATTTTTTGCTATGAAAAATCTATGGCGTATACCAGTCTTTGATAATAGATGCCTTATATATAAAACCAGTAAATTGGCCCGTTCTACGAAAGGGAAAGTAACATGACTGAGTGTAGGGCTACGCACTGTTACAAAATTTAAAAATTTGAAAAAATCGAAAAAATGAAAATTTGATGTTTTGAACGGAACATCAAAAAACGCGCTCCAATAATTTCTTTAAAGCAAAAATTGGACACGTGATGGCACCCACCACTCACCCGGCCGTAATGTTCTGGACCACGCCCAATGTTCTTTAAAATTTAAAGAACTTCTGAGTAGTTGTTTTGTGGGGGTTCTGGAACAAATCCCATCCCAAAAATTTTTTCCATAGCAATTGATTGGTTTTTCATTTCATCTTCATATAACTTGAAAAATATAGTAATGTCTCGATAGCTAAAATCTTCATTTCAACATATGATCATATGAATTTTATTGAAATTCATTATGATTTGTCATTCGCCTGTTCAACTGTAATGAAGAATTTTATTAAATATTATGTATATTTGAACTGGAGTGTATTAACCCGTTATTTGGAAGAATATTTTTTCGATAGTAAATTAAATAAAAAATTATTTTTTTAGTATTGAAAGGGTTAAGTAATTTCATACGAAATTGCTGTTGTTATTGTATATGATTGCATATTATATAGATAAAGATTAAAATATTGGATTTTATTTTTATATGTACGATATAAATTAAACTGATGCTGGAAACCACGAATATGAAAGATAATAGAAAACTTGATCTTGAAAAACGTAAGAAATTACATATCGTAACAACAAAAACAACAACAAATTTTAATTATAATAGACTAAAATCTTCATTTCAACATATGATCAAATGAATTTTATTGAAATTTATTAAGTTTTTGTCATTCGCCTGTTCAGCTGTAATGAAAAATTTTATTGCATATATTGATTGATTGACAATTGATGTGTTATATGCAAGAATATTTTTTCGATAGAAAATTAAATAAAAAAAATATTTTTTTTGATCTTGACAACGTATCACTATATTTTATTTTTATGTAATCGCAAATAAGAAAGATAAAACTAAAGTTGATCTTGAAAACGTATCGCCATACATATCATAACAACAGCAAATCTGATGGATGCAAATGAGAATTGAAAGTTATAATATAATAAGAATATAGGTCAAATAATATTTTTACCATATTTTTTTATAATTGTTATTTTTATAATCGGATTTCGCATATTTTCGTCACAATTATAAAAAATCATGTTGGATCATGTTTATTAACTTGTATGATTATTATTTCAGTTATGTTTTCGTTGCAATGGTGTGGGATAAGTCAATCGATTAAGTAAAAACGCAAAAAACGATGAGTGATAAAGGTGAAAAACGATGATAAGTTATGTCACATAACAATGCATAGAAACTAATAACCATTTTGTATTTATGATAACATGCATAATTGCATAGTCAGCAGTAACAACGATGAAACGATAAAATTTTCTCGCGTAAAATTAAATTTTATATTTGGTTAAGAATCACATTAATGCATTTTACTATTAAGTCATTATTTTATTATGTATGATTGTTATGTATGATAACCAGCGACAAATCATTAATAAAAATTACTACTTACTACTTACTTTACTAAAAATTACGTTATGTATTGCATAATAATATATCATAAATTTAGTTTACATGTAAATTTTAAAATTTAATAAACTTAATTATGAAAACTCATATAATTATATTTTAGTAAACCAATCAGGAAGTAATTCCTAAAAGCATACTTCATGTTTAAACTGATCAAAGTATCGTCAAAGATATTGAATATTCTACAACAAAATAAATTGCAACGACCTGCGCAAGTACATTATCGCTATACAGTACAAAACTATAAATAAAACACAGTAAAAAACTGACAACTTTAACTTTATGCTAATTACACGTAACTTACAGACTTTTTGATATGATTTACAAAAGTTCAATGAAATAAATTTACAGCATTTATTTTTTACACGAGAGTTTTGATTAATAAAATTTGATATACTAAGTATTGGGCCTGACCACATTTTCGAAGAAATTGGAAAACACTTTGATGACAGCGATAACAAAGCACAGGCTTCAATATTAAAAATTATTATATTTAAAAAAGAAAACAGCTGACAGAAATATTATTTTATTATATTAGGCTAATGTATTCCTAGCATGTTTAAAAGATTATAAAAGTAATTAAATGGTGTAAAAATTGCAATTTTTTTAAAATTAGGCAAATTTAATGAAAAGTGGCAAAAATGTATAAAACTCATAGTACCTTAATTAAAACAATGTAACAATATATATATATATATATATATATATATATATATATATATATATATATATATATATATATATATATATATTATAAAATATAAAGACATTTAAAGATATAAAAAGATATGAAATTTATTAAAAGTTATAAAAATTAGTTGTAAGAGTTTTGAACAGTTATAATCTTTGAACAAAAAATATGTTAAAAGTTATAATAAGTTAAAAAAAATTATTAAAAAAATATACAAAATAATAATAATTTTTTAAAATTATAAAAAATCTTATTAAAAGTTATAATAACTAACAAAAAATGTTATTAAGTTAATAAAGTATTTGTACGTTGAGTTTGGATTTGTTTGTTTTTAAGTATTTTGTTACATGAAACTATACTTGTTCCGGTAAAGTAAAATAAGAAATTAAAAATTTATAAAATTAAAATGAAAACCTACCTGAAAATAAAAACAAAAATTTTAAAAATATAAAAAGTAATTACAAACGAATCATGAAAATTAAAAAATTGAAATCTAAAAATTTATTAAAAAAGTAAAAAATAAACAAAAACACTAAAGAAGACTTACACGGACATTGAAATAAAAGCAGGATAGTAATTTATTTAAATAGTTTAAATGCAGTAAAGTTATGACATTTATTTTTATTTATAACGAAAGATGAACAATAAATTTGCGGTGTTACATGGCTATAAAAGATGATAAAGAAGTAGTTTCACATACATAACTAGATGGTATGTCGAGACTTATAAATTTAGTATTGGGCCTGACCACATTATCGAAGAAATTGAAGAACACTTTGATGACAGGTATAACAAAGCACAGGCTTCAATATTAAAAATTATTATAATTAAAAAAGGAAACTAGGCTAATGTACTACTATATCAATCATTGTTCAATTAATTCGTAAATTGTTTTAAACATTATAGTAGTATACAGCTTTACTCTAGATCAATGTAACAAAAAATGTTATCAAGTTTATAAAGTATGTTTAAAAAATCATAAAATTATAAAAGTAATGAAATGCAATTTTTTATTTTTATTATACAAACTTAATGAAAAGTGGCAATAATGTATAAAACTTATAGTACATAAGTTAAAACAATATAACCGTTTATATATTATAAAACATAAAGACATTTAAAGATATAAAAAGTTATGAAATTTATTAAAAGTTATAAAAACTAGGTAGTTGTAAGAGTTATGAAAAGTTATGAACTTTGAACAAAAATATGTTAAAAGTTATAATAACTTTAAAAGTTATAATAAGTTATAAAAAATAATAATAAATTTTAAAAATTATAAAAAATCTTATTAAAAGTTATAATAACTAACAAAAAACGTTATTAAGTTTATAAAGTATTTGTAAATTGAGTTTGAAGTATTGCTTTTAATACTTAAATGTCATGAAACTATACTTGTTCCGACTCGGAAGATTTTTTATTCTGTTATCCTCTATTTAAAAAGTAAAACAATAAATTAAAAATCTATAAAATTAAAAGAAAAATCTGAAACTAAAAAAAAAATAAAAAATTTAAACATAAAAAAATAATTACAAACGAATCATGAAAATTAAAAAAAATAAAATCTAAAAATTTATTAAAAAATAAAAAAATATTAATTGTAAAATGGGCGCGGAATTTTATGAATTAAAGAGAAATCATCATTAACTTTCACGATTTATAAATGTTGTGGTAGGGTTTTAACACGCGCTCCCACCTTTTCTTTGTAAATTGACGTAATCATCTATGATTTATAAAGAAAATGCGATAAGCGCACGCGCGCCTCGCGTTTTAGCATCAGACGTAAACGTATTTTCTATGTGGCTGCCAACACAAACACGCGTGTATTTTCTTATGAAGGTCCCAAGCTCAAAATTCCGCCATCTTGGATTTTCTGACATATAAAGTGGCGTTGTCTGGCAATGAAAAGCTGAATTAGTAGTACTAAATCATGTTTGCGTCTTTGATAATCATCGTCCAGCACAGTTACTAAACGATAAAGTGTTATTGCATTAATTAAGTGTAATACAATTTATGACATGTGGTTGTGAGATCTAGTACTAATAATCATTTTACTGATAGAAAATAGCGCTCTTAGTAGTGAGGAGTGGTGTGTATTTTATGCACTAATTTACTATACTAAAGTAAGTTACTACTACTAGTGGCGTATAATTAAATGGTATACAACTTTTATTTATTTTTTTTAACTATACAAATTTAATACACAGTGACAAAAATGTATAAAACTTATAGTATCTAAATTAAAACAATTATTAAAAGTCATATAACGACATTTAAAGCTATACAAACTTGTGAAATGTATTAAAAGTTATAAAAAATTATGAAAAGTTTTAAACTTTGAACAGAAAAAATGATGTTGAAAGTTATAATGACTTTAAAAGTTATAAAAAAAAATACGCGGAAAGTTATAATAAGATATAAATATCATTAAAAAGTTATAAAAAATGTTATTTAAAGATATAATAAGTAATAAAAAACGTTATTAAGTTTATAAAGTATTTCTAAAAATTTATAAAAAGTAAGCTACCTTTAAAATGGTATAAAAAATTTTACATTTTTTAAAAACTAAGGTTTCAAAAATTTATAGTATTTAAGTTAAAAAGTAAAGTATAAGAATTATGAAGAGTTGTAAAATTTGTATAAAAAATATTATTATAAGTTATAATAAACTTAAAAGTTCTAAAAACACGTAATAAGTTTTAAAAGTTATTAAAAAGTATGTTTTTATTAGTAAGAATAAATTTTAAAAAATAAAAAAATGTTATCAGAAGTTATAATAAGTAACAAAAAATTAATAAATTTAAAAAAAGGTAACAAAACCGTTATCAAATTTATAAAATATGTTTAAAAAGTAATAAAATGGTATAAAAATTATAAATTTTTTAAAAACCTATACAATATTTTTGAAAAGTGACAATATTGAATAGTAAATTATAGTAAGTAACTAAAAAAGTTATATAAAAACATAAAAAAGTTATTAAATATAATAAAAAGTTAAAAAATTGTTGTTGATAAAGATTGGTGGCATGGTTGTTTTTAATTGTACGATCTATGTACTTATGTATAGTGAGAAAAAAAGTTACAGCATTTATTTTTTATATAACCTAGAGCTATTAATCAAATTTGATATAAAATAAAAATCATTTAAGATTTAACTGTTTTATGCTCGTTCTAGCATAATCCCAATCCCAAAATGTGACGTAGTCATTGATGTGTCTTTGAAACTGCATTATAGTTGACCGCGTTATAGTTGACTATAACCATAGAGTAAGTAATGTTATAAAGAGTAACGAAACAGATGAAAAATTTTCATCAAAAAATGCGTGGGTTATGCAATTTAAATGTTTTATACAATACACTTACTTACGGTTGAATTAAATAAATTGGTAATTTATTTCAACAAACCAATATGGTGTTGGGATGTGCATATTAGATCTAGCTAAAACTACATTATATGATTTTCATTATGATAGTATTGTGCCGAAATTTGATAAAACTTGATAAATTTGTTATACTGATACAGATAGTTTAGTTTACGAAGTGTTTTGTCCAGATGTATATGAACTCATCAAAAAAAATTATTATACGTATCTCAATACAAGTGGACTAATGAAGGATGAAAATTATGGGAAAAAATGAGTCAATTTATTGGATTAAGATCAAAAATGTATACTTTCAAAGTTGTTGACGCTAATGATACAAAAAATTAAAGGACAATTAAGAGACAAGTTGTGAAATCGAGAATAACGTTTAACATTTAAAGAATGTTTAATTAATGACTCATCAAATTCGTTCAAGAAATCAAGCAGTAAGCTCCGTTAGTCAATGAAAACCGCACTTAATCCACACGATGATAAATATATTTGATTAAAGATAGCTCTGAAACGCTACCTTTATAAAATAATGGAATATGGTTATTGTTTTCTGTGTAAATAATTTTTTAAATTTTAACTTAAAAATAGCAAATTACTAACATATACACATATAAATCAATTTATTATGTACGCATAAAATTTAAAAACCTTCTTTACGTATAGTTTATGATAGATTTATGTATTTTATTATAATTTTAATATGTATAGATTTATTAAATATAAAATTATTAACTATGTATTAAAACTATTCAAATAAAATTTGTTTATTAAAATATGAATGAGTTATATTTAATATATGATATTAATAAACATTAATGATTTTCAAAAAATTAAGTCAATAAATCAATAATAGGGTAGTTTTAGCGTACAAACAGTAATATTTTTATTTTAGGCATAAGAATCATTATTACAAATTTTTTGCAAATATTATGCAAAATAGAACGTTGAGATCATTAAAGACTGAGTATTATGATATCCCTCATACATATATCAATATCTACGAACGTTTTCTAAAAACGTATTTCTCATTAAAGAATAAATAACTGCATATGTTTTATTCGGATAATGTAAAATAACTAAAATTAATCACAATAATAATAAATTTACCCTTATTAAATAATTTTAATAGAAAAATAGTTTTTGGATTTCTTGTTTCTAGAAACGTTTTTTTCTTATAAAAATACGTGAAAAGTTATAAAAGCTATAAAAGTTATTGCAAAATTACAAAAAAGTAATAATAAATTTTCAAAAATAAAAAATGTTATTAGAAGTTCTAATAAGTAATAACTATATAAAAACGTAAGAAAACAGATTATCAAGTCTATAAAGTCTGTTTAAAAAACCATAAAAAGTAGTAAAATGGTATAAAAATATATAAATTTTCCAAAAAACTATTCAATATTTATGAAAACTGACAAGATTGTTTAGTAAATTATAGTAGGTAATTTAAAAAAGTTATTTAAAGACATATAAAAGATATTAAGTATAATAAAAAGTAATAAAAGATTAATGTAATGTAGTAGGTATATGAATATGACTGCGGTAACGGAAATTTGAAATTGGGCTACATTATATTTCTAGTGTGGGAATTAGAACCACTATGAACGGTCATCCTTTTGCAAAATAGACCAATTTTAAGGCAATTTTTACTCAGGGGAACCGTGAAAATTTGGCATTATCCAATGAATTAAGAAGAAATTATCGTAAACTTCCATGATTCATTAATGGGCTCGTACAGTTTTAGAAACCGCTCCGCAAATCCGATTTGCACATATCCAATTTTCGCGCGCGAAAATTGGATATGTGCAAATCGGATTTGCGGAGCGGTTTCTAAAACTGTACGAGCCCATTAATGAATCATGGAAGTTTACGATAATTTCTTCTTAATTCATTGGATAATGCCAAATTTTCACGGTTCCCCTGAGTAAAAATTGCCTTAAAATTGGTCTATTTTGCAAAAGGATGACCGTTCATAGTGGTTCTAATTCCCACACTAGAAATATAATGTAGCCCAATTTCAAATTTCCGTTACCGCAGTCATATTCATATACCTACTACATTACATTAATCTTTTATTACTTTTTATTATACTTAATATCTTTTATATGTCTTTAAATAACTTTTTTAAATTACCTACTATAATTTACTAAACAATCTTGTCAGTTTTCATAAATATTGAATAGTTTTTTGGAAAATTTATATATTTTTATACCATTTTACTACTTTTTATGGTTTTTTAAACAGACTTTATAGACTTGATAACCTGTTTTCTTACGTTTTTATATAGTTATTACTTATTAGAACTTCTAATAACATTTTTTATTTTTGAAAATTTATTATTACTTTTTTGTAATTTTGCAATAACTTTTATAGCTTTTATAACTTTTCACGTATTTTTATAAGAAAAAAACGTTTCTAGAAACAAGAAATCCAAAAACTATTTTTCTATTAAAATTATTTAATAAGGGTAAATTTATTATTATTGTGATTAATTTTAGTTATTTTACATTATCCGAATAAAACATATGCAGTTATTTATTCTTTAATGAGAAATACGTTTTTAGAAAACGTTCGTAGATATTGATATATGTATGAGGGATATCATAATACTCAGTCTTTAATGATCTCAACGTTCTATTTTGCATAATATTTGCAAAAAATTTGTAATAATGATTCTTATGCCTAAAATAAAAATATTACTGTTTGTACGCTAAAACTACCCTATTATTGATTTATTGACTTAATTTTTAGAAAATCATTAATGTTTATTAATATCATATATTAAATATAACTCATTCATATTTTAATAAACAAATTTTATTTGAATAGTTTTAATACATAGTTAATAATTTTATATTTAATAAATCTATACATATTAAAATTATAATAAAATACATAAATCTATCATAAACTATACGTAAAGAAGGTTTTTAAATTTTATGCGTACATAATAAATTGATTTATATGTGTATATGTTAGTAATTTGCTATTTTTAAGTTAAAATTTAAAAAATTATTTACACAGAAAACAATAACCATATTCCATTATTTTATAAAGGTAGCGTTTCAGAGCTATCTTTAATCAAATATATTTATCATCGTGTGGATTAAGTGCGGTTTTCATTGACTAACGGAGCTTACTGCTTGATTTCTTGAACGAATTTGATGAGTCATTAATTAAACATTCTTTAAATGTTAAACGTTATTCTCGATTTCACAACTTGTCTCTTAATTGTCCTTTAATTTTTTGTATCATTAGCGTCAACAACTTTGAAAGTATACATTTTTGATCTTAATCCAATAAATTGACTCATTTTTTCCCATAATTTTCATCCTTCATTAGTCCACTTGTATTGAGATACGTATAATAATTTTTTTTGATGAGTTCATATACATCTGGACAAAACACTTCGTAAACTAAACTATCTGTATCAGTATAACAAATTTATCAAGTTTTATCAAATTTCGGCACAATACTATCATAATGAAAATCATATAATGTAGTTTTAGCTAGATCTAATATGCACATCCCAACACCATATTGGTTTGTTGAAATAAATTACCAATTTATTTAATTCAACCGTAAGTAAGTGTATTGTATAAAACATTTAAATTGCATAACCCACGCATTTTTTGATGAAAATTTTTCATCTGTTTCGTTACTCTTTATAACATTACTTACTCTATGGTTATAGTCAACTATAACGCGGTCAACTATAATGCAGTTTCAAAGACACATCAATGACTACGTCACATTTTGGGATTGGGATTATGCTAGAACGAGCATAAAACAGTTAAATCTTAAATGATTTTTATTTTATATCAAATTTGATTAATAGCTCTAGGTTATATAAAAAATAAATGCTGTAACTTTTTTTCTCACTATACATAAGTACATAGATCGTACAATTAAAAACAACCATGCCACCAATCTTTATCAACAACAATTTTTTAACTTTTTATTATATTTAATAACTTTTTTATGTTTTTATATAACTTTTTTAGTTACTTACTATAATTTACTATTCAATATTGTCACTTTTCAAAAATATTGTATAGGTTTTTAAAAAATTTATAATTTTTATACCATTTTATTACTTTTTAAACATATTTTATAAATTTGATAACGGTTTTGTTACCTTTTTTTAAATTTATTAATTTTTTGTTACTTATTATAACTTCTGATAACATTTTTTTATTTTTTAAAATTTATTCTTACTAATAAAAACATACTTTTTAATAACTTTTAAAACTTATTACGTGTTTTTAGAACTTTTAAGTTTATTATAACTTATAATAATATTTTTTATACAAATTTTACAACTCTTCATAATTCTTATACTTTACTTTTTAACTTAAATACTATAAATTTTTGAAACCTTAGTTTTTAAAAAATGTAAAATTTTTTATACCATTTTAAAGGTAGCTTACTTTTTATAAATTTTTAGAAATACTTTATAAACTTAATAACGTTTTTTATTACTTATTATATCTTTAAATAACATTTTTTATAACTTTTTAATGATATTTATATCTTATTATAACTTTCCGCGTATTTTTTTTTATAACTTTTAAAGTCATTATAACTTTCAACATCATTTTTTCTGTTCAAAGTTTAAAACTTTTCATAATTTTTTATAATTTTTAATACATTTCACAAGTTTGTATAGCTTTAAATGTCGTTATATGACTTTTAATAATTGTTTTAATTTAGATACTATAAGTTTTATACATTTTTGTCACTGTGTATTAAATTTGTATAGTTAAAAAAAATAAATAAAAGTTGTATACCATTTAATTATACGCCACTAGTAGTAGTAACTTACTTTAGTATAGTAAATTAGTGCATAAAATACACACCACTCCTCACTACTAAGAGCGCTATTTTCTATCAGTAAAATGATTATTAGTACTAGATCTCACAACCACATGTCATAAATTGTATTACACTTAATTAATGCAATAACACTTTATCGTTTAGTAACTGTGCTGGACGATGATTATCAAAGACGCAAACATGATTTAGTACTACTAATTCAGCTTTTCATTGCCAGACAACGCCACTTTATATGTCAGAAAATCCAAGATGGCGGAATTTTGAGCTTGGGACCTTCATAAGAAAATACACGCGTGTTTGTGTTGGCAGCCACATAGAAAATACGTTTACGTCTGATGCTAAAACGCGAGGCGCGCGTGCGCTTATCGCATTTTCTTTATAAATCATAGATGATTACGTCAATTTACAAAGAAAAGGTGGGAGCGCGTGTTAAAACCCTACCACAACATTTATAAATCGTGAAAGTTAATGATGATTTCTCTTTAATTCATAAAATTCCGCGCCCATTTTACAATTAATATTTTTTTATTTTTTAATAAATTTTTAGATTTTATTTTTTTTAATTTTCGTGATTCGTTTGTAATTATTTTTTTATGTTTAAATTTTTTATTTTTTTTTTAGTTTCAGATTTTTCTTTTAATTTTATAGATTTTTAATTTATTGTTTTACTTTTTAAATAGAGGATAACAGAATAAAAAATCTTCCGAGTCGGAACAAGTATAGTTTCATGACATTTAAGTATTAAAAGCAATACTTCAAACTCAATTTACAAATACTTTATAAACTTAATAACGTTTTTTGTTAGTTATTATAACTTTTAATAAGATTTTTTATAATTTTTAAAATTTATTATTATTTTTTATAACTTATTATAACTTTTAAAGTTATTATAACTTTTAACATATTTTTGTTCAAAGTTCATAACTTTTCATAACTCTTACAACTACCTAGTTTTTATAACTTTTAATAAATTTCATAACTTTTTATATCTTTAAATGTCTTTATGTTTTATAATATATAAACGGTTATATTGTTTTAACTTATGTACTATAAGTTTTATACATTATTGCCACTTTTCATTAAGTTTGTATAATAAAAATAAAAAATTGCATTTCATTACTTTTATAATTTTATGATTTTTTAAACATACTTTATAAACTTGATAACATTTTTTGTTACATTGATCTAGAGTAAAGCTGTATACTACTATAATGTTTAAAACAATTTACGAATTAATTGAACAATGATTGATATAGTAGTACATTAGCCTAGTTTCCTTTTTTAATTATAATAATTTTTAATATTGAAGCCTGTGCTTTGTTATACCTGTCATCAAAGTGTTCTTCAATTTCTTCGATAATGTGGTCAGGCCCAATACTAAATTTATAAGTCTCGACATACCATCTAGTTATGTATGTGAAACTACTTCTTTATCATCTTTTATAGCCATGTAACACCGCAAATTTATTGTTCATCTTTCGTTATAAATAAAAATAAATGTCATAACTTTACTGCATTTAAACTATTTAAATAAATTACTATCCTGCTTTTATTTCAATGTCCGTGTAAGTCTTCTTTAGTGTTTTTGTTTATTTTTTACTTTTTTAATAAATTTTTAGATTTCAATTTTTTAATTTTCATGATTCGTTTGTAATTACTTTTTATATTTTTAAAATTTTTGTTTTTATTTTCAGGTAGGTTTTCATTTTAATTTTATAAATTTTTAATTTCTTATTTTACTTTACCGGAACAAGTATAGTTTCATGTAACAAAATACTTAAAAACAAACAAATCCAAACTCAACGTACAAATACTTTATTAACTTAATAACATTTTTTGTTAGTTATTATAACTTTTAATAAGATTTTTTATAATTTTAAAAAATTATTATTATTTTGTATATTTTTTTAATAATTTTTTTTAACTTATTATAACTTTTAACATATTTTTTGTTCAAAGATTATAACTGTTCAAAACTCTTACAACTAATTTTTATAACTTTTAATAAATTTCATATCTTTTTATATCTTTAAATGTCTTTATATTTTATAATATATATATATATATATATATATATATATATATATATATATATATATATATATATTGTTACATTGTTTTAATTAAGGTACTATGAGTTTTATACATTTTTGCCACTTTTCATTAAATTTGCCTAATTTTAAAAAAATTGCAATTTTTACACCATTTAATTACTTTTATAATCTTTTAAACATGCTAGGAATACATTAGCCTAATATAATAAAATAATATTTCTGTCAGCTGTTTTCTTTTTTAAATATAATAATTTTTAATATTGAAGCCTGTGCTTTGTTATCGCTGTCATCAAAGTGTTTTCCAATTTCTTCGAAAATGTGGTCAGGCCCAATACTTAGTATATCAAATTTTATTAATCAAAACTCTCGTGTAAAAAATAAATGCTGTAAATTTATTTCATTGAACTTTTGTAAATCATATCAAAAAGTCTGTAAGTTACGTGTAATTAGCATAAAGTTAAAGTTGTCAGTTTTTTACTGTGTTTTATTTATAGTTTTGTACTGTATAGCGATAATGTACTTGCGCAGGTCGTTGCAATTTATTTTGTTGTAGAATATTCAATATCTTTGACGATACTTTGATCAGTTTAAACATGAAGTATGCTTTTAGGAATTACTTCCTGATTGGTTTACTAAAATATAATTATATGAGTTTTCATAATTAAGTTTATTAAATTTTAAAATTTACATGTAAACTAAATTTATGATATATTATTATGCAATACATAACGTAATTTTTAGTAAAGTAAGTAGTAAGTAGTAATTTTTATTAATGATTTGTCGCTGGTTATCATACATAACAATCATACATAATAAAATAATGACTTAATAGTAAAATGCATTAATGTGATTCTTAACCAAATATAAAATTTAATTTTACGCGAGAAAATTTTATCGTTTCATCGTTGTTACTGCTGACTATGCAATTATGCATGTTATCATAAATACAAAATGGTTATTAGTTTCTATGCATTGTTATGTGACATAACTTATCATCGTTTTTCACCTTTATCACTCATCGTTTTTTGCGTTTTTACTTAATCGATTGACTTATCCCACACCATTGCAACGAAAACATAACTGAAATAATAATCATACAAGTTAATAAACATGATCCAACATGATTTTTTATAATTGTGACGAAAATATGCGAAATCCGATTATAAAAATAACAATTATAAAAAAATATGGTAAAAATATTATTTGACCTATATTCTTATTATATTATAACTTTCAATTCTCATTTGCATCCATCAGATTTGCTGTTGTTATGATATGTATGGCGATACGTTTTCAAGATCAACTTTAGTTTTATCTTTCTTATTTGCGATTACATAAAAATAAAATATAGTGATACGTTGTCAAGATCAAAAAAAATATTTTTTTTATTTAATTTTCTATCGAAAAAATATTCTTGCATATAACACATCAATTGTCAATCAATCAATATATGCAATAAAATTTTTCATTACAGCTGAACAGGCGAATGACAAAAACTTAATAAATTTCAATAAAATTCATTTGATCATATGTTGAAATGAAGATTTTAGTCTATTATAATTAAAATTTGTTGTTGTTTTTGTTGTTACGATATGTAATTTCTTACGTTTTTCAAGATCAAGTTTTCTATTATCTTTCATATTCGTGGTTTCCAGCATCAGTTTAATATATATCGTACATATAAAAATAAAATCCAATATTTTAATCTTTATCTATATAATATGCAATCATATACAATAACAACAGCAATTTCGTATGAAATTACTTAACCCTTTCAATACTAAAAAAATAATTTTTTATTTAATTTACTATCGAAAAAATATTCTTCCAAATAACGGGTTAATACACTCCAGTTCAAATATACATAATATTTAATAAAATTCTTCATTACAGTTGAACAGGCGAATGACAAATCATAATGAATTTCAATAAAATTCATATGATCATATGTTGAAATGAAGATTTTAGCTATCGAGACATTACTATATTTTTCAAGTTATATGAAGATGAAATGAAAAACCAATCAATTGCTATGGAAAAAATTTTTGGGATGGGATTTGTTCCAGAACCCCCACAAAACAACTACTCTTCTGTGTAAACGACAGTTCGCGTGAACACATTATCACAATTGGGAACTAATTTTCCCTGCTCTTCAGTCTCTTTGACTGTAACTTTGATACTTTCAATGGTTTTTACCCTTGAAAAGGCAGTGTATAATTGCCCATGACCATATACTGGTTGTGACAAATACAGTCCCATTTTTTTAAGAGTCTGTCCTTGAGCTTTATGTCATGACAAAAGCCACTCTTACAGAAAATTGCTTTCTATGTAACTCAAAGGAGAAAGGAGTTTCAGAAGGAGTTATTCCCGTTCTTGGGATGAACACAATTTCTCCATTTGGCTTGCCATCAGAGATTACTTTGGCAAAAATCACGATGTTTAACAACTTCGTGATAATAAGTCGTGTACCGTTACAAAGATCTCGTTTCCAATTCAATTTTCGGAGTAACATTATTATTACTAGAGATTGAGAGTGTTCAAAAACTCTACTGGAAAGTGCATTCTTTCCACTTCATCATCGGTGGCGATACTGTCTACACTTTCGTAAACTCTTTCATATACTGACGTCTATCTTCTGAGGTCTAGCGAAAGTGTCCTCATTTAAAGTACACAGGGTTGCCGTCAAGGCATATGTATCTGCCTCCGCCGGAGAAAAGGAATCAGGGAATATTGCATCCACTAATGACTCGTTGCAAATACGCTGTTGAGGTAAATTTCAATGATATCCACACCAAGACTTTGATCATTGGTGAGTTTGCCATTACCGAGGGACATTAGCCACTCAGCATATTGAGAGTTATTTACAGCTCTAATGTTCTCAGCCAATTTTATCTGAGTAATATGAGAGCTCTTAAGAGTGTCTTCTACGATTTTTACTCGACCTGCACCGGTTACAATAGGCAATGTCTGATGAAAATCGCCTCCAAAAAGAATATGGCGATATTGTCAAATGGCCTTGACACATTAACAGCCGTTTCGATTTCTTTCAAAAGTCTGTCAACACATTTCAGGACTTTCCCTGTAGTCATTCTAGCTTCATCTCAAACGAGAAGTTTGGCATTACTGACTTTCACAGCGTCGTCTGGCGTCTGCTTCATGTTAGATACCGAGTCCGTTTTTGATGGGACTGGTACCTTAAACTGGGAGTGGTAAGTTCTCCCTCCCTTAAGAAGACCGGCTGCAATTCCAGTGGAAGCAACCGGTAACACAATGTCATTGCGACCTCTCAATGTATAGAGAAGTGCATTGTACAGGAAAGTTTTTCCACTTCATGCAGGTCCATCAACCCTCTGATTCAATTTAAAGCAAGTTGTTAGCGTGGTTCCCTTTTCTACAGCCCTTTGCAGAGCTGCTATTCCTCTCCAGGTCGAAAAGTCAAAGGTTGACTGTTCTCTAAATGAACTGCTAGTCGAATGTTATGATGCGACTATGGGGCGCTAATATAACGCGAATCCAAAAAATCTTTAATCTCATCATGTTGAAATGGTTTGAGGTGCCGTCACAATTTTAGTAACATTGATTCTTGCAGCATTCGATCCAGTTACGATAAATCACAGACAGAGATGATATCAGCTTAAGCAAAATGCCTTCAATAAGCCTGCTTAAGAGACAGCGCAACGAAGAACCAATGACAACTAATCTATGTGACAGTCCATCCCCTGAATGGAACATATATATCTAAATGAATATGATTTACCACAAACTAAACTGTCGCGAGATGTTGAATCTACACTTTTAACGACCGAACCGGATGACGTACTCGAAGAGCGCCTTGAAGAAGATGAAGATCCACCAAATGAAAAACTCACATGCTCCGATAAGTATTTTATAAAAAACGAAGGTTCCCAAACTTCAACCCAAGCCGAATATTTTCTGGATGAACAAGACGAAATTGGACTGTTTCCATGTCGTTTATGTGCCAATGAATTTTTCGGAGAGCAATTACTATTTTTCCACGAACATGCTCACATGATCGAACTAATAAATAGTGTGTTACTGCGATCCGCAATCCCGTCCCACGATTACTTACCACAACAAATATGTATACCATGCCTAAAATTATTTTCCATTTGGTGTGTAAATAAATAAATTTTTTGGCATTCCCACTCTGGAGCAAGCAACATACAGTTGGTCATGTGAAAAGCATGAATTTTCCAAAATAACACCAGCTATTTTCAATGATTGCCCCTGGGCTTTGTTGATTGTCATTGCAAAAGCAAGGCGTAATGGGAATTGTAGTCGCTTGAATTCAAACGGCAAATCGGTGGGAATCATAGAAATGCGCGGAATTAGCACATCTTCTCCTTTACTTTTACCGGTAATAATCGTTGCTTCAATCACATTCGGCATTAATTTCTTCACATAAAGCCGTGTTCCGTTGCACAATTTCTTTGGATCTAAATTTGGGAGCAGTATTATTGGTGAACTCTCTTTTAAAAATAGTATGTGTGGTGGAATACCAGCGGTGGCTCCAAAGAATTAAGAAACTATTGGATAATTGACGGATTGATTCACATCAGTAACCGTGTCGGTAGATTTGTATTTCATTAGTGGCCCGGGTAGTTCCGATTGAATTCCATTATTTAATTTATTAACGCCGTCATTTTTGGGACCTAAAGATTGTCTTAAATTTAAATTAATAAAATTAATTTGAATAATTAAATCAATTATAGTAGAGGTATGATTTGTGTATAACAATCGCACGCTAGATTTCCTTTTTGGTGTCTAAATTTTTTCGACTAAGGCGCTATTTCGGAACATTTAAATAATTGTATCTATACATACATGTAAAAATGAATTCTTGATCCAGGGCAGACTTCCGGATTGGAGCATGTCACTAATTTCATATAACCCCTTTCCTAAAGTTATTCTCTTCAAAAAATCTTAAAAAAATTGAAATTTGAGAAAAAATTTGTACCACAGCCCTTGACCCCGGCGTCCAGCCCCTTCAAAAGTAAAGTATCGTGGTATTGGTTCTGAACATGCAACATATACATGGTAAAAATTTCATGACGATCGGTAAAGCGGCTAAGGCGTTATTTCAGAACAATCAAATAATTGTATCTTTACATGTAAAAATGAATTTTTGATTCAGGGGCGGACCCCCCGAATTCGAACATGTCTCTTATTTCATATAACCCCTTTCCAAAACTCATTCTCGTAAAAAAATTTAATTTTTTGAAAAAATTTGTACCATGGCCCCTAAACCCCGGGGTCCAGCCACTTTCACAATATCGTAAGATTGGTCCTGAACATGCAACATTTCCATGGTAAACATTTCGTGGCGATCGGTTGACCGACTGAGAAGTCATTTTTGAATAATCAAATATTTGTATCTATACATGTAAAAATTAATTTTTGATCCAGTGCTGGGCCCCTCGGATTCGAACATGTCAGTAATTTCATATAACCAGCCCCATAAACTCATTTTCATGGAAAATTTTAAAGAAAATTAAAATTTTTGAAAAAATTTGTACCATGGCCCCTAGACCCCGGGGTCCAGCCCTTTTTACAATATCGTAAGATTGGTCCTGAACATACAAAATTTGCATGGTAAACATTTCATGACGATCGGTTGAGCGACTGAGAAGTCAAATTTTAGATCCAGGGCTGGGCCCCTCGGATTCGAACATGTCAGTAATTTCATATAACCAGCCTCATAAACTCATTTTCGTGGACTAAATTTAAAGAAAATTTCATGGCGACCGGTTGAGCGGTTGAGACGCCCATTCGGAACAAACAAACAAAGAGGAATTCATTTTTATATATATAGATAATTGTACAATTTCCAAAAATCGGTCGTTATCGGTCCGACCCCGTCGCAACATTACATCGTACGTATGCGGCTAAATAATTTGATCACGTAGCGTACTTAAATTTTAGTAAAACTTCTTTAGGCAAGCTTGACTTGGGACTAAGCTGGCAAATGCGTTACGAAAAATGTAATCGAACGAGGCGAACGAAACAAAAAACGCAAAACGAAATCATTTTCCTTTAGTATCAGGATGTGCCATGACAATTCATAAATCCCTAGGTGGAACATTAGTTGATACCATTTTATTTAAATAATTGGTTAAAAAAATTGGAAAATAAGAAAATTGGAAAATTGGTAAATGGAAAATTTAAAAATTGGAAATTTAGAAATTTACAATATTGGAAAATTTGTAAATTGGAAAATTACAATATAAAATTGGAAAATTAGAAAATAGGAAAATAGGTAAATGGAAAATTGGAAAATTGGAAAATAGGAAAATATGAAAATTTTAAAATTGGTGAATTGGAAAACTGGTAAATTGGAAAATTGAAAAAAAGTCATAATATAGACTTCTATGTCACTGACTGACTCACTTGAGAACGCATAGGGTGGCCAAATTTTTTTTTTTCTATATTATAACATCTATATCACTCACTCACTTACTCACTCCAGAACGCACAGGGTGACCAAAAAAATTCGTCCGTGTGATATTTTTTATATAATTTTTTTCTATATTACAGCTCCATTCCACACGAGGTATCACAGAAACCGATTCTTTCTTCGTTTCTCTCCCCGTTTGCCTATGATACAGGTGTTAATGCGACTTAAACAAATTTTCGGTGAAACTACATTACACAAACATAAATGAAATAAAAAATATTTCAAGGCCATTTTTACTATGCGAAGAGATTTCAAAAATGATTTTTTTGACCATTTTGTTACACATACATAAACATTATCTATTACGACTAGTTGGCCTTGAAAATGTTACCAAGTTACAAGGTTACCTCTTGTGGCATCAGACATAAACGGCTAGGTGACACTCGAGAACGCACAGGGTGACCAATTTTTTTTTTTCAATATTATAATTTTTCTATATTATATTATAAATATTAAATATATATTAGAAGTTTTACTTCAGTAGTGTGGTCTAAAGCACAATTATTATTATTTTTTTTTTATAAATTTTTTTTAAAACACAAAATCATTTTTTATTGAAAACAATTTCGTAAAAACAAAAAAAAATTGACATACGTCAAAATTTAAAGTTTTCTTTAATTTAAGAGTTGTACAAAACAAGGGAAATTTAAGGTTTCCTCCTGAAATGGATAGTGCTCCTAAATAAAAACAAATTAATTATATGCAAAAATAGCGCGCTAAACATAAGTTTTGACTTAGAAAATTGGGTGCTCCGGATACAGCTATCGGGCGCTAACAAAAAAACACGCTTATTGCAGATTATAAGCTGCGATTTTTTGAAAACAATGGAGTAGAGTTCACGATAGCTATTTTCAAATTTGTCCAATTTAAAATTTATTTTTTTTTTAAATTAAATAATTTAGATTTTATAGAAATCTATGTATAAGCAAAAAAATCCATCATAAAAGTTGTATGGTTTTTTTGTAATATCGTTGTTCTGTGTTCCAACTATTGTGGGAATATTCGGAAATATTGCAGAGGTGGTGTGAGTATTGCAGTATTACTGTAAGAATTTGAGTCATTATTTCCATTATTTTCGGGAATGTTCCGGAAGCGGTATAAATTACAAGAATTGGTGTTGTAACCGTCAAATTCTATAACGATTTTCACAATCCGGTGATACCAACGGGATTTGACAGAGTAATTCGATCGGTTTGATTTGTAACAATATGTTATTTTCGGCATGTAGGACCAAGTGATTGAAATTCTAATATAAATTACGTATAGGCCTTAAATTACATTGTTCGACGTTTCGAATTTTCGCGGGAGCCCAAAAACACTGTTTGTTTCGCTGATATTTGGTAAACAATTCGGGCTAGGCGAAACGTTTATTCAGATAAAAATGCTCATTTAAGATTTTGAAAATGAATTGCATTTTTTTTTGTGAAATTAGTGCCATCTAGGTTTAAGCAGTAAAACTAGTGGTAGTTCTGTGACAGTTTTGTGGTATTGCAGATTCTAGTAGTCTAGAACAGAACCACCGAGAATATTATGTATGAATCTAGACGAGTCTCGAATGTCCCTTCGGTATATACATATACGGGTACAACGAACACGAGTCAGTCATTCAGGAGATTCGGTACGCGAAAGAATTAAAAGTGAAGAGCGTGAAAAATGTTTAGTGGTGTTTTAAGTGAAATAAACTTGTGTGATTTATTGTAAATTGTGGAAATTGAATTACTAATAAATAATAGTGAAAATTACTTGTTGTTGCGTTTTTAACTATTAAGTAAGAATTTGGAATATTATTCTAAGATAATTTCAGTATTTTCAGGAATATTTCTGAAGCGGTGAAAATTGCGTGTATTGTTGTAAACCGCCAAATTCTATAACAACATTCGCAATCCAAATTCGTAACAATAGAAATCGCATACGGAAAATACCTATACTCCACATAAAAATCTTTTTAACTTTCAATTTTAATTTAACCTTTAGACCTATCTTCTGATTTTGATTGCGTTCTGAATTTGTATATGAGATTTTCGTTAATTAATAAAATAATCTGAAATTTGCTTATTCGAAACGGCGATGTACTATGTATATAGATTCATTAATTAAAGCTTTGATGATTTGGCATAAATTTTTATATTAATGCGGTTTATAATTGGGGGACTACGGGCAGGCAGTAGAATCGATAATATTTTAAGAAAGGATTTTTGATGATTCACAATCTGTATCAAATTTTAGCATGACTTCATTTTCCATAAATTCACATAAAATTCAAACAAAGGAATTAAATAAAAACTCCTTCCCAATAATACCATACCACAAACACACATAAAATTAACGAGTATTATGTCGTCAGTAGAGACTTATAAAGGATAGTGAATTGCTCGAAGGAATTTTTAAAAATATTTGCGTTCAAATAAATTTCCTTTCATATAATCCTCAGACCACGATATTATACAACATTTCTAATTTAATTTCTTCAAAAAAACTTAATAAACAATTTCTTTTGTTTTGCTGCGACAAAGCCTACGGATCGAAATAATGAAGATATCGGTTATAATGTTTAAGGACACGCTGAAAACATGCTCTTGAAGAACATGTACTAAATAGAGTTGTCAGAATGTTATCTAAGTAAATTATTTTATCACATTGCACTTGCACTCTGAAGTGATTACATCAAATCACGTGAGTGAACCTAAAAATTCCTCTACTAGCTTACCGATCACAAAATGGTTCTTCATTAACATATAACGGGTGATTTTTTTGTGGTTAGGATTTTCATGCAATAGTATTTGACAGATCACGCGGGATTTCAGACAAGGTGTCAAAGAGAAAGATGCTCAGTATGCTTTGACATTTCATAATGAATAGACTTACTAACGAGCAACGCTTGCAAATAATTGAATTATATCACAAAAATCAGTGTTCGGTTCGAAAAGTGTTTCGCGATTTACGTCCGATTTATGGTCTACATAATCGACCAAGTGAGCAAACAATTAATGCGATTGTGACCAAGTTTCGCACTCAGTTTACTTTATTGGACATTAAACCAACCACACGAATGCGTACAGTGCGTACAGAAGAGAATATTGCGTCTGTTTCTGAGAGTGTTGCTGAAGACCGTGAAATGTCGATTCGTCGCCGTTCGCAGCAATTGGGTTTGTGTTATTCGACGACATGGAAGATTTTACGCAAAGATCTTGGTGTAAAACCGTATAAAATACAGCTCCTGCAAGAACTGAAGCCGAACGATCTGCCACAACGTCGAATTTTCAGTGAATGGGCCCTAGAAAAGTTGGCAGAAAATCCGCTTTTTTATCGACAAATTTTGTTCAGCGGTGAGGCTCATTTCTGGTTGAATGGCTACGTAAATAAGCAAAATTGCCGCATTTGGAGTGAAGAGCAACCAGAAGCCGTTCAAGAACTGCCCATGCATCCCGAAAAATGCACTGTTTGGTGTGGTTTGTACGCTGGTGGAATCATTGGACCGTATTTTTTCAAAGATGCTGTTGGACGCAACGTTACGGTGAATGGCGATCGCTATCGTTCGATGCTAACAAACTTTTTGTTGCCAAAAATGGAAGAACTGAACTTAGTTGACATGTGGTTTCAACAAGATGGCGCTACATGCCACACAGCTCGCGATTCTATGGCCATTTTGAGGGAAAACTTCGGAGAACAATTCATCTCAAGAAATGGCCCGATAAGTTGGCCACCAAGATCATGCGATTTGACGCCTTTAGACTATTTTTTGTGGGGCTACGTCAAGTCTAAAGTCTACAGAAATAAGCCAGCAACTATTCCAGTTTTGGAAGACAACATTTCCGAAGAAATTCGGGCTATTCCGGCCGAAATGCTCGAAAAAGTTGCCCAAAATTGGACTTTCCGAATGGACCACCTAAGACGCAGCCGCGGTCAACATTTAAATGAAATTATCTTCAAAAAGTAAATGTCATGGACCAATCTAACGTTTCAAATAAAGAACCGATGAGATTTTGCAAATTTTATGCGTTTTTTTTAAAAAAAGTTCTCAAGCTCTTAAAAAATCACCCTTTAAAAGCAGGACATCCGCAGTCCGTACTTTTAAAACTCGATTATGATAAGACGAAATACATCCCTTTGCAAGTAATAACCACCCTTGTATGTATCTCTTACAGCCGCTCACACTCTTAAAAAGTGGAAATAATTAATCTAATCATAAATCTGTATTTATTACAGTAGGCTGTATAATCCTGAAAATCCATCCTCCTGGTAAATTAGAATCCTTATGCCAATTTCAATAAAAATTCAAATATTCAAGAAAATTGAAAATATGGAACAGTGGAATATCGATAAAGTTCCCGGTATAAAGATTGCCTCAGTTTAAGAACAGTGAAAGTATAAGGCCTACGCGCTCAATAATCTACATCAGCTTTATTCACTCTTTTCAATCCAAACTATCTCCAAAAAAGTGTACGTCAATTTATTGAGTCTACCGTTACGAGTACAATACGAGTATAGGAATCTCGTTTTCGTTGATGATTCGATATCAAATGTATTGAAATATTCTGATGGAATCCGAGCACAGAGACTACCAGTGAATCATATGAGGAATTTCACCAGACGCACCAGTTCCAGACTATCGGTTATACACAGACGAATAGAACTCGCATCAAGCGGATGAGTATCAAAACCCATGTAAGTTGGACTTGCATTGGTCTCGCTCAATCGATTTAACGAGTTTCGGATTTAGCATTAAATGAACCTCATGCATCAGCATCCAACCAAACTAAGGGTTGGGCTCGATTTCCTGAATTTCAAAATCCCGAAATCAAAATCCCGACTTTCAAAATACCGACGCTCAAAATCCCGAATTTATCAATCCCGACACTCAATATCCCGACTTTCAAAATCCCGACTTTCAAAATCCCGATATTCATAATCCCGATTTTCAAAATCCTGATTTTCAAAATCCCGATTTTCAAAATCCCGATTTTCAAAAGCCCGATTTAAAAAAAATATGAATTTGCGGACGAAAAAAAGCAGTATTTTGTTAATGTAACATTTTGAAATACAATAATTGTTGAGGCTAACGGCTTTGGTAACTCTCACGGGCACGCGGGAGGTCGCTGCGCCCCCCCTCCCCCGCTTAGCCCTCCGAGGGGCTTTAGAAATGAACTTCGGGGGACGTAGAAGCTGGGATCAGCAAACATGTCGCACTGCGTGCCGCACGTAGGAGCGGATTATATAGAATCGGATGTGTATCGGAATCCAAAAACCAAAACCCAAAGTTACAAAATCCAAAAGGGACAAAATCCAAAAAATACAAAACCCAAAAAATAAATCCAAAAAAAAATCCATTCTTTTTAGAAGTATTGTTTAAAATCTATCTTTTAGGTGAAGGAGTCTATTTTTAATAGATGGCCTACTTCAATCCCTATTGAAGTCGAATTTCAAAAAAATCGGCTAAGAAATTGCATAAAATAGGCCGAGTTGAAAGGGTTTTAAATATTTATATAACTTTTGGATTTTGTCTTTTTTGGATTTTTCACATTTGGATTTTATCCTATTTGGATTTTACCTTTTGGATTTTTAAAAAAATTTGGATTTTGTCCCTTTTGGATTTTTTTTTTGGATTTTGGGTGACATCCTATAGAATCTATTAATAATTACACGGATTTCATCAAAAACCCAAACGTTCTTTTCAGAACGACCAAAAATATATTTTAATAAAAGAACATATTTATACAAATCCAATTTTGTAAATTAAATTTTACAATTGTTGGTTGTGGAAAAGCCTAGTTCAATTGAGCAGGCCCAATTCTTAATAAAAATGAAGATAAAAAAAACAAAATTTAATATTTAATATTTTTTAAAAAATCCTGAATTTTGAGGGGTTTTTAAAATTTCAGCAAAGTCGGGATTTTGTCAAATCGGGATTTTGAAAATCGGGATTTTGAAAGTTGGGATTTGAAAAGTCGGGATTTTGAAAGTCGGGATTTTTAAAGTCGGGATTTTGAGAGTCGGGATTGATACATTCGGGATTTTGAAAATCGGAATTTTTTTTTGTCGGGATGTTGATAATTCGGGGTTTTGTGATTCGGGATTTTGAGCCGATCCCCCAAACTAGCAATATTATTAAAGTCATCAAAAATATTTGATTCTCTCAAATCATATTGCAGCAGTTATGATTATCACAACAATCGCTCAAAGAAGGCTCACATGCCGGATGGTAGCGATTGTTGGAATCTATCAAAATTAAACTCTGGATAAATCATTCGAAAAGTCACAGTCATACTATTTTGCCATATGGATCTGTCAAAATTACTATCCTACACCAATGGAAAGTATCACTCTGTCACTTTTCGACCTTTCGAGGATTTTATAACCGTACCAGAATCGAAATAGTCATTTCAGTTCTGAGTCAAGCTCGTTCAGACAAAACCATCTCGCTAACGAAGTATTCGAATGCCACTCGGAAGAATGAAATCAAATTTGCTGGACACAGAGAACCGTATGACAATCAGTCCTAAAAACGATCGGACTCACCCGTTTACTTATCACACAGGCTCGTCGCACAGCGTGCTGATATCAAGTCGTCTGCCTGTCCATCAAAGCGATCCATTTGGCACTGGTGTTAGAGCTTACCACCAATGATACTAAATGTTTAACAGGGTTATCTCGCAGAGCGTCAAAATCCAACGCTTCTACCAGTCGTCATTTCTACATCAGCAAAGCACCAGAAATAATTGTATCGTTAGCCAGGCGGCCAACTGGAACTTCATTCCTCCTGCTTCTCGATATTTCCCGGCTGGTGGGAGGGCAGGGGTCAAACTCATAATACATAATTTTCGGCGCATTGTGAGCGAAATTTTGTACATGTATGAAGAGCGAACAACGCTTCTATACCAAATCAAATCGTGTTTGGATTTGTGATCGCTGTGTCCCACTTTGCGAACCAGACAACTTAACGATCCACACCCCAGGTCACTTCTTGGTCGGAAAGTCACCTAATTACGAAATAAATGGTGAATTTAGAAACGCAATAACTATTCTAGATATCGGAAAAATTTGCTGCGAAGCGGATTAGTCCTATTATGAAAGTAATCGGAAAAAGTTTTAATTACCTTTTCTTGAATTTCCTAATCAATTTGGACATAATTACAATAAAATCTAGCTCGTCAATTTTTTAGATGCAATCAACATAGGAAACGGAGTTTCTATATTTTTTTACTTATAAGCATAACAAATTAATTGAATTAATTAAATTTAATCATTATTCGAACCCATTGTAAGATTAAGCATAATTTAAATTAAATTTTTTTATATACCAAACCAATAATTATGAGGAAATTTTAAATAAATTCGACCAGTCAAATATGCAATTCGACATGTAAACAGCAGTCGAACTATTTTGTGAGTGTGCGGAAAAAAAACGAAACAGATTTTTTTTTGATTCATAACAGGGCGAATTTTTTCGTTATCGGAAAAATCGAAATCAAATACGGTTTAGAATTGAACCAGAAACCTGAAGAATATTAGGAGTACTCCGAAACTCTATCGGGTAACGGGCTATGGGCCTAATTTATAGGGTTCCGTAGTAAAAAATAGTCACGAGGTACGATTAGCTAGAACTTAAGCTCTTGAATTCCATAAAAACAGTTATCGATTTATTTTTTTATATGAACTTTTTTAATCAAATTAATTTTAATGCTAAAATCACAATATTCAGTTATATTACTAAAGCGCAACAAAACGCCCAGCTCTGGAGACATAAAAGAATTTCAAGATAACAAAGTATCTCACAACCCCATTTTACATAGCCATTATCCCAGAGTGTATTAAACAAAAAATCTCTTAAATTAAAATTTTTAAATTAACAAGAAAAATATAATCTGTTTTCCACGGAATTAAAGGTCATTATCCTGTGAATATCAACTTCTAGCGTTTGTCTGCAATAAGAAGTTCATGACGACGATGATGAAAATCAAATACATGGCGCAAAGTGAAACCACTGCAATATTTTTCCAAAAGAAAATGTGAAACAAACAATAATAATAAATACTACCCGCACTAAATACAACACCCCAATTGGGTGGTTAGGCCACCCTCCTGCCAGATCCCGACTCGACATCAATAAAAATTATTTTCAATTTTTAAAACATAAAATCAATACAACATTATAAAATATTCGGTATGTATTATCATTCGAAATGGATGAGAAATGTGTGTGTGTGTGTGTGTATGTAAGCACGATATATTCGTATCTATGTATATAAATATATACAGACGAGAGAGATAATAGAGGGTTTATCTAGTGGCATTGGTGGTGGGTGGCACACAAAATAAATGAACAAAAATAATGCACCATTTTCAGCAACCCTCAAACATTATATATTATGTATCTTCTTTAAACATTCAGCATAAATTTATATAGCAGCGTATACAGAGACAACGACAACGACACAAAAATGTGGTAAATATTTACAATGTAACACAATAGGCACACGGTGTATGTGTTTACATAGGAGGCATTGTGCCGCAACAATAGTGGTGTATAGATCCTGATGTACAAAATAAATGAACAAAAAACCTATATGGCACGAAAGTACTCCGCGTACTTACATATTTATGTTGCCAATGTACATCATCATCATCATCATCATCATTCACAACATCGTTTCCATCGTTTGATATTGTGTGCGCTACCACCACACGAAAATGCGAATTATAAATTTGCAAGACGTGCGTGCCTTTAAAGTCACATACACTCTTATACAAATCTTTCTTAAAATTTTAATCAACCTTGAAAATATCAACGTTTCCGTTCATCTACATGGTAATAATAAAAATCTACTTCTGTTTTACGTATACATAGACTGTTTTTAGAGAGAAGTGAATTAATATTCAATTTAAGATTTATGCTGGGTGATTTTTTTAATAAATGCCAGGCTTTTATCTCGGAAACGGTGCAAGCACATAATGGATTAAGCATCACTGTGCACTATATCATTTTTCATTCGGAACCTTATAATTCCAACAGGAACCGTATAAATCCAGCTGGAGCCATACTACAGCCAAACCAACTATGGCATAAGAAGCACAATGTATTGTGAATTATTGTACACGGTGGTTTTTTCATGCAAAACCTTATAATTCCACCCGGAACATGTCGGCGTTTTGTAAAATAGTTTGTTTGGCGGTAGAAGGTATGGTTCCTTCTGGTTTTTATTTTCTGACTGGAATTATAAGGTTCCGGCTGAAAAAACAATTAGTGCACAATGGTGCACAATACATTCGTACGCCTTAGTTGGTTTGGGTGTAGTACGGCTCCGACTAGCTTTACTAGGTTTCCGCTGGAATTATAAGGTTCCAGCTAAAAAATTATATACTGTGTTTCTTGTGCCATAGGTAGTTTGGCTGATACGGTTCCAGCGGGGTCGGCTCAAAATCCCGAATCACAAAAGGCCGAATGATCAAAATCCCGACAAAAAAATCCCCGACTTTTAAAATCCCGACTTTCAAAATCCCAACTTTCAAAATCCCGACTTTCTAACTGCGAGTTCATACGACGGATAAAAATCCCGGATTTCTCTATCCCGCCTTTTAGTTTTGTTTTTTGCTCAAATTTTTGGTCTATTTCACCTATCAATTTATTTTTATTTTTTTATAACTTTTGTTTTGAATTCAAAAGTGTTGGTAATTTCGTTTTATTGTGATTTTAAAAAATATTCAGTTTTTCTTACAATCTCTTTTGGTTCTTCGATTTTTTTTCCTTTGTTAATATAAAATATCATATAGTTTTCCGGTTTTCATTTTTTATTTAAATATTAAAATTTTTATAAATACTTTTTTAAGTCAGATTAACTTACTACGTCACTTCATTTGTAATTTCTTTGCGTCTCATTTTTATTTGATTTGTACTTTTGATTTATTGAATTTAATTCTAAAAAATGTCTTTATCAAGACAAACTGTTCTGAATTTATTAAATGGAGATATGCTCCTATTAAATGCCGTATTGTCAATGTATTTGCAATACGAAAACAATCGTTTTGAGAACAGGCCTCGCAGTATCAGACGATTCAGTGTAAACCCGGTTAATCGTAACCGACGTCAACAAGGTTTTTACCAAAATCTTGTTGGAGAAATGCGACTGGTCGACACAGAATCATTCGTAAATTTTCATAGAATGACTCCGGCTGTGTTTGACGAATTATTGTCATTGGTTGGTCCCCTAATCCAGCGCATCGATATAGGCGAGAGTTCAATATCAGCAGGCCAACGGTTATCTCTAACTCTAAGGTAATTATTTTAAACGTTGTTTTACATTTGATATTATATATTTTTAAATATTAATTGTTTTTCAGATATCTTGCGAGTGGCGACAGCATGGTATCCATTGGGAGATACGCGTTTCGGATAGGGAAAAGCACAACATCAGTAATAATCAGGGAAACCTGTGAAAAGTTGTGGCTCGTTTTAAAAGAAGTTGTCTTTCCTAAGCCTAGCCTCGCGATGTGGCAGGAAATTAGTAACCAATTTCAGCGGAAATGGAACTTTCCACATTGTTTAGGGGCAATGGATGGAAAGCACGTGATAATACAAGTAAGTGTTATTTATGCAAAAATTTTCAATTTTATTTTATTAATGCAAAATCATATTTTGATTTGTAGGCATTTTCTCATTCTGGGTCGATAAACCGCAATTATAAACACAGCCATAGTGTTGTATTATTTGCAATTGCGGATGCCGATTATAAATTTATAGTCGTCGATATCGGAGCACCAGGACACACTGGAGATAGCAATATCTTTCGGCGTAGTTCTTTCGGCAGAGCTGTGATAAGCGGTGGTACACAGCTGTATGTTCCATCAGCGGAAAATTTGGAGGACGGTAACGATTATCCGTTCGTGTTTGTTGGAGATGAGGCATTCCCGCTTCTTCCAAATTTAATGCGTCCATATCCTGGTCGTAATACATCGGTACTACCACCGGAAAAAACAGCGTTCAATTACCGGTTATCACGAGCTAGGATGGTGGTAGAGAACGCATTTGGAATATTGGCCAGTAGGTGGCGTATCTATCGGCGACCGATTATAGCTGGTAAAGCATCGGTTCTTGGAATAATCAAGGCGACCGTTGTTCTACACAATTGGTTACGGGATAAAAGAATTAATGAATATGTTAATCCCGATTTAGTGGATAGCGATGTTGGCGGGACGTTTCGCCCAGGAAGATGGCGCAATGAAGATAGCGGAGGGTTGCAAGGAGTGCAGCGTCTAGGTTCGAATAACGCGAGCCGAAGTGCAGTGGAAATTAGAGACCGATTTTGTCAATATTTTAACGAAGTTAACGTTTTACACTGGCAATATTCTACCATGCATTGAAAAAATGTTCATATTGGTTTGATTTAATTAAATTACATTTTCTTTTGTAAAAAAATAATAAAAAAAACTTACTAAATTTCTAATTCAGTATTTTATTAAAGCACATAAAAATTCATTGAAAAATCACATTCATTTATCACATAAAAATTCACTCGTTAAATTAGATTTATTCATAAGAAAAAATTATTTGTTTAATTCGCCTGTTGCCGCTTCCTTTTTCGCTTCTTCGATGCTATTGTTTAAACTAAAGAGCACCTTTATTTGTTGAGAATACGGTAATTTAATGAACTCTGGGTCCATAGATGCCGCAAACACCATTAGCAAACTTTTTTCATTGTTTTCGGAAACTTGGTTCGTCTGGCTTGTATGTTGGAGAATTAATTCTCGGTGTGCGTCCATCGTTTTCACCAATGACTGCAGAACCGGGCCAAATGGATTTTCAGCATTCTGCTTTCTTTTTTTAGATGGAGGTTCGGGCGTCGATACATTTGGCGTGTAGACAGGTTCGACATCGAAGGACTCGTCAATACTAATGTCATTTACCGTTTCGTCTAGCAATATTTGAAACGGATTATCCGTTTTTTCTGGCGTGAAGCTGCTTTCGGTTGGTCTAACATAAAAATAAGAAGTTTATAAATACAAAATTTAAATATTCAATCTATAATAATATTAAACTTTTGAAAAATAAAACTTACTCAGTCTCTGTGACGTCTTTCATAAAATCCATACTCCTTTCCAGCCAGTCGTCTTTGGATGAAGATGGTCTCGAACTTCCGCTTTTTGCCTGTTTTTTTAGGTTGACGTATCGGGCACGTAGAAGCTTCCATCTTTTCTTGCTCAGCTCCACACTCAATCCTATTGCTTCGGAAATTTCACCCCAATTTTTCCGTTTCAAGCTCACATTTTTATATTCCTTGTGCGACAAAATGTAAAAAAACTCTCGCCCCGGCTTTTTAATTTCTTCGAGTAGTTTCTCATCTATATCTCTCGTATTGGCCATTCTAAAAAAATACAACATAAATTGTTAAGTTTTGAAATCATCATTTTTTAATAAAAAATTTGATCATGCTTATTTGTAATCATTTATATTTGAATGTATAATAATGCACTCACCTTTTTCAAATGCAAATTATTTATTATAAACAAAAATACACACTATTTTTTACAAATATGGTAAATTTGATATAAATAAAACACAAAACGAACTCTTTAATAAAAATTCAAAAATTCAATTGTTTTCCCGAAGAACCACATTACAAATACACAACACAAATGAGCAAAAAAAGTTAAATAGTCTATTTCTTTTGGTTCTTCGAAGGGCTTTACGGACAAAACCCGTCATTACATTCGAGACTATTGGCAACCCAAAAATTATCATCTAGGAGAGTTTGTTAATTGCGAAGTACGCCTTAAAAGCTCAATTATATTTGTGACTTATTCATAAACTTCTTTATTACATACATTTCTTACATATGGACTTAATGGAAAACATTTAAATTATTAAATATAGAATTTAAATATTGGTCAATATCATCAATTATGTTTATTATTACGTTCAATAGCAAAAGATGCTTATTCCATTCGTTTATTTGCTTAATATTTTTTAATTGAAATCACAATGTTTTCAACTTGTAATTCGTCGTGACTAGCTTTGTGTGACGATCCGGGGGGCGATCTGGCTTCCGCTAACACTGCAAGCAACCGGGGTTTGTACATTGTATACATTCACAGCGGTTCGGTTCACTAACGGGTAGAGTTTTAGTATTTAAACCGCATTCTAAATAAATAGTTGCTAAACGTTTGGGCCCATTTCAACAAGCAGCCCCATTTGAATATAACATAACAGTATATTTGTTTAAATCTGGACCAGCCCAGTAGTAACATGTTCCTAATCTAGAAGGTAATATAAACTTTATGTTAAATTTTACAATTATTAAATTTAGAGTTATCTAGTTTCTGCACCTCCCGACCTCGGCTGTTGCACGGCCCTGTTGAAGGGGCATAATTTATAAACGTACTCGCAATCATCGAAATTGTAACTTTCCCCATTTAAAATAGCAAATTCTTCATCCGGACCATAATCTTTATCTAAAATATCTTGAATATTTTTGACTGCCAATTTCACGCAATCCCCGATCAGCGACTGTTAACTGATTTCGCGCCTTATTTACTACAGTTACTAGCCTCTGCGTCTCAGGATAATATTCAGTCCAGTATGTGGGTTAAATCATCTACCGGTTCTACCTGTTAAAACAAACAAAAAATTCTTAAATTATATTAGGTTAATATATAAAATAAAACAGAGAAGTTACCTCTCCTGCGCCAGTTTCCTCTACAGCAACATCTTCTGCAGCTTCACCATCGTGTTCATCACGTTCTTGATCCTGAAATTCGTGTTCTTCATCACACTGACCTTCTTGACCTAATACACTACAATTATCTATGCACTGTTTGTCGGATGCATATTCACTAGAAGCATCGTAATAATCGCAAAAACTGTCATACAACCTTGCACTTGGAATATTTAATGGTTTCGGCGTTGGTACAATGAAAGTTGCCGTTTGCACAAGCCGAGGAACCCGGTTCATCAATGCCATCATCACAATCGCACTAATCATCATTTACCTGATTATATTTCATTTTTAATTTGCCATCGAAACAAAAAAAAATTATTTCACACCGGGCACACTTTACAACACAATAAAAATTGAAATGTCATCGCAAAGAATACATTACAAAACACAACAAAATTGCTCGGAAAGTAAAATAGTCTATAAAGTGTTGCCCGATAATTATTAAAATTTATGTTTGTTAAGTTGGTCGTCTGCCAGATATTTGCTCAAAGATTAGAGTTGTTCAACTTTTTGGGATAGAAAGGAGGCGTGAATTTCTGTTTTTTATGCGATTTGATTGGATAAAACGGTGGGATAGAGAAATCCGGGATTTTTATCCGTCGTATGAACTCGCAGTAAATTACCACTTTTAAAATCCCGATTTTCAAAATCCCGACTTTCATAATCCCGATTTTCAAAATCCCGACTTTGCTGAAAATCCCGACAATTCGGATTTTTTTAAAATTATTAGATACTAAATTTTATTTTTTTATAGCTAAAAAATCAAAATTAAATATTTTTTATAACTACCTACTAGAGTAGGTGTCATTAATAGATTCTATATAATCTGATCCTACGTGCGGCACGCAGCGCGACATTTTTGATGATCCCGGCTCCTACGTCCCCCGAAGTTCAAATCTAAAGCCCCTCGCAGAGCTAAGCGGGGGATAGCGCATAAAAAAAATTAAAAATCGGGCTTTTAAAAATCGGGATTTTGAAAATCGAGATTTTGAAAATCAGGATTTTTAAAGTCGTGATTTTGAAAGTCGGGACTTTGAAAGACCGGATCATGAAAGTCGGGTTTTTGAAAGTCGGGATTTTAAAAGTCGGGATTTTGATTTCGAGATTTTGAAAGTGAAGAAAACGAGCCCAACCCGGTTCCAAGCGGGTTTATAAGGTTCCGGCTGGAATTATAAGGTTCCAAATGAAAAAACAATTAGTGTATAATGATGCACTAATACATTGTGATTCTTATGTCACAGTTTATTTGGGTGTTGTATGACTCCAGCCGGCTTTATCAGGTTTGGCTGGAGTTATAAGGACCTACCGAATAATCATATAGTTTGGATTTATAAGGTTTCTTCTGAAATATTATGTAGTGCAACAATGATGCACAATCGTACTACTTGTGCCATAGTTGGTTTGGTTCCGGCTGGCGTGACTGACACAATAAAACTAAATGAATTTAATTGTTTATCGATTCTTAAATCCCGATTTCGATGAACCCGTGTTTTTTCAACGCTCCAAAATTTTAGTGTCAACAACTACACCTATTGTTTTCTAGGGAAAATTACTAAATGGTATAATTGTTCCATCTGCATCTTCTGATGGAGGCGGGGGCATAACATTGAATTATGATTGCGTTTCATATTTTGGAATGGAATCTTGCTACCATTATTCCGCTATTAACTGTTTTCTATCCCATTAGTGCCGCTTCTCTGCTTTAGCTGTTGTTAATATGCCCACACTTCTTTCATGTGAATCATGTCGACCATAGAGTATCAGGTAAGTTCCATCGCTTGTGTTCAACTTCACCACTGTTTTTCCATCTTAGTTCACTGAGGCGAAGAATCCTAATTGTGTTGGCTTTAATATTTCTGTTAGAGTCCTAATGTATTAATTTCTAATTCGTGTACGATAGCCGAGGATTGGTATTTGTATTTACCGATTTGTATTATCTCTTCTAGTATTCGATTGATTTCGGATTAATGAATGATTGGTCCATTTATTGCCATCTCTAAGGGGTACTAAGTAAAGCATACTGGCATGCCTAAGATGTTTCCAAGCGAGATGTATTAAATCAATCAATGGTTGCTTGACGTTAGTGATGAAGTTGTTGCAGTCTTATCTATCTTTGCCACTCGCTCCCTCGTCCACTGGGGAAATTCGGAATAATTTTATTCAAATCGACAAATCAATTCTTTGTTTTACTTTCTTTTAAGTAGTAAAATAAAGTATCGTAATCATGGAAAATTTGAAGAATTTTGAAGTGGCAACCGCAATAGGAGCATTTTTGTTTTTTGCAAATATTTCGAAAAGTCAAGTATCATTTACAAGAAAAATTATTAAAAACTAAAAGATTCTAAAGTAGTTTTGCAACAATTTCGTCCCAGACCCGATTTTTGGCAAAAAAAAACAAAAACTCTGTAAACCCTAAACGGATTGAGGAATCGGAATGAAACTTCATACTTGAGCGATGCTAAAAAAATTGGACGGTCCCGAGGTTTGGCTGAAATCGGTCATCCACAAATGACAGCTTCTATAGGAGCTTTTTCGTTTTTTGCAAATATTTTGAAAAGTATAAAAGAATAGTGAAGATCAGTTTTTAAATTTTATTGAAAATGACGTTAAAAAAACTAATTTCACCAAAATTCGGCACCGCTACAATCCCGATTGAGGCGAATATACTATTCGGAATAAAAGTTCATACTTAAATGGGAGCTTTAATAGGAACATTTACAATTTTAGCACTGATGTTGAAAAGTTTAACATTTAAGCTGAATAATGTGTTTTGTATAAACATGACAGTTTTACCAAATATTAAATAGTATCAACATAGGACACTGCCTCATAAAATCGTGTTCAAATTTTTTTTTTTCTATAGGACAAGAACGAAGTTAGCTGTTTTAGTACAAGTTCGAAAAAAATCCGAAAATCAACACAGCTAGTGAAAAAGTAAAACTAAATTTAACTGTGTAGCTTAGTGTTCAAAATAAAAAAGTAAATAAATATGTCAAGCACAAAAATTTCTAATTTTTATTTTTATTTAATTTTATTACGATTTAATATTTGTTAAAATTTAATATAAACGACGAATTGAACTCAACCGTTTCGTACTGAAAAGCGAGGTACTGTACGATGTGATTTTGTGATATTAAGGAACAGCAGAATAAATAAATATAGCACGAAAATTCTTATGAAAAATTATTCTGATATTAAAAATTTAACGAATGCTGGTCTGCAGAAAATAATGTTGAGAAACCAATGATGAACAAATTTCCAAATTATATTGTCTAGACAATTTGAAACGGAATTTTCTCTAGGATCAATGAATTAATCACTTATTATCTGAAATGAAAAATTATGAAACCTCATTTGAGGCGGCCAAATCCCTTGATGGGATATAGTGCCAGAGAGAGAGAGAGAGAGTATGATTTAACAAATTCTCAATAAATTTTGGTTTGTTATATTTTAGTATTGCTCGCCGCACAGGAGAAATGTCAGAAACGTAATCGACATAATATTGAAAATTGAACGTATGCTGATCTATGACCAGACAATGATGTTGAGAAACCAATGACGTATTTCCAAATTTTTATATTGACTGGACAATTTTAGACGGAATTTTTATCTCACACGATGATCCAAATCATTCTATACAATGCTACCCAATTTCGCAAAACAAAAATTGGTTACGGCGCAACACCACAATCAGCACAGCGTGATTATAAAATCACAATCGCCATTGATGATTCGAAATCGATGGATCACAACTAGTCCAAATATTTCACAAAAACATCAATATCGTTGGTATCGCAGGTGCTAACTCTGCTCGAGAGCGGAAAACTAAATGTGATTTCGTTTGGTGAGAAGTCGCAAATTATTCTTAAGTATCATCAAACAATTTAATGGTTTGTAATTAGTGAACACGTTGAATTTTGCGCAGAAACAGAATCGGATAGCGGAATTATTCAATTTTATACGTGTATCGAATTTGGGCGACGGAGGTTCGTCGGAATTATTCTAGAATCTGTTGCTTATCAAAAGTGATGGTCGAAATATATTTAGTGAGGGCAAGAAAAAAGTCAAAAATGCTGCTAAATTAGCGCGGCTTCAGCATATTTTTATTGTGTACCTTTTTTGTTATGTTATTGCAAGGGATTTGAATCAATTTCCTATGGTGCTAGCGACGCAATGCGCCAAGGGTTTGAATTGATTAACAGTGAACAGTAAGATCTTTTTGTATTGAAGTTAAATAAAGATATGTATTTTTGATAATTTTATGTCATTTATATATACATAAGTATATATTAAAAATCGAATGCAAAAAAATCATTTCCAGAATTTTCGAAATTCTTTCTTTTGGAGAGGACTGTTTAGTGCCTGAAATACTAAAGCTATATTATATAACTGAAACTAACTTGAAAGTTTTGATCAAGTTTTAAATACAGCAACTAATAATGTATCAAGATTCCCTCAGAGAGAGAATATCGAAAGCTCTATTAATTCCAGCCTGGGGTGGTTGAAGTTGTTGAGATGCAACCACCTTTTGCGTCATTTGTTGAACTTGAAGTTTCACTGCAATTTGTTGCGCGTGTGTTTTAGGTGTTGAAACATTTGCTATGGACACATCATTTGATCCTCACCAATTTCGTCGATCTTTAAATGCATAATAAATCTCAACAATCTTTGATATCCCGATCTTAGGAGCCAAATCAATCCTTTCAAGTATGGTTTCATGCTATCCCTGACATACATGAATTTGATGTGATAAATCAGACCACATATTTGATCCAAGTACAACCATTGGGATGATACGAGATTTGTATTCACCTCTCCAAAAATTTTATACAACATATTTGTAATTGTCATAACCATACCCGACCGTTCGTTTTCGAAGCTCTGCAAGAATGGCTCAGCCAAGTGACACAAATAAAACAATTGGTATTCGGTGTGTATTATTGGTTTGGTTTTAATTTATCTTGCATTATCGAATGGGTCATGACATATAACATCGAATCTTTAACCAATTTAAAATTAAACATTCGAACGGGGAATGTCGATTGCATTGGTATTATTGGGTAACCCTTAATCATAACGTCTAAAATACTGCCTGCAACCACCTGCGGGCTACCCAAAAGGCCTAACAATTCGGCACATGTTATATCTATATGTATATGTACTGGAGGATTCGGAAATTCATTGAAACGTTAATCAGCTGATAGGAATATATTTTTCCCCCTTGGTTCGTTTAATTCGGGAATCCATTCAACGGTTTCTGCATCTTTTTTCCGTAGATAAATGATATATGAATCGGATAAAGCTCAATTTGGTTCGTTTGTTCATACTTTGACAGCAAAACCAAAAATCGTAAACTTTTCAACAGTTTGATTTACTTCGAATATTTTCGAAGTTCGGAAAAAACGACAAAAGTGACACCGTGGAAAAGATCTAATTAAGGAAAATGCAATAGGATAAGAGAAAAAAGAACACGTCCCTCCTATACATAAGCTATATTGTTTTACCAAAAGTCGTATAGGTATATTTAATTTTTCGCTTGAGAAATCAAATGTGGTGTATTTGAGATCTAAATATGTATATGTATATTCGTGGTAAAAGATAGTCGGCTCTTGGCCACTACTTATTCACTCCACCATTTTTAATGTAGTTTTTATGAATTTATAAAACAATTGTTCAATTAAACATTTAATCTTAAAATAACCGACTATTTTCGTTGATTGTATATTATTGGGGTTGCACCACCACACTACAGACTACAGCCACGTTAGAACTAAGAGTAGGACGTCATTAGTAAAAGCTCTTACACAAGATTTTGCATTCTATGGATATAAATTAGGACGAATCGGGTAGCACATGTGCCTCGTTCAGCAAACTGAAGTTTTCACCTCGATTGCAGTACATTTGTCGAAGTAAATTGAAATTAAGGTCATTTGATAGGCTATAATCCATGTTTAGTGTTGTCCAATTATTAAGCAATGTATAGGTAGAATTTGACAATATTTTAATAGCGTGATTTCATGCAAAACTCATTAAGTAGTACAGCGGTTAACCTGATTCCACATTTTCCACTATACAGTCATTCGATAGATAATGCTAGTCAATGGCCATTGCCATCCACAGCAAATCTGATTAGGATACTTCCTGTGTAATTTGGAATAATAACTTCAGTTCCATATCTTAGAAATTCATTAAATGGTCGCAGGCATATTCATCAAATCGCATTAACGCAAAAATGGCCTTTTGTTAGGGCTATAAAACCATTTCAAACTTCTTTTTAACGTAAACCGCAATTTAATATAAAAAAAATTAATTGTCAAAGTACACCCTCGTATTCCCATCTTAATTAGTTTACTTAATAAACACATTTTTATTAATCACTTGTTTTTTGTTTCGCAGAATATTTTGAATATTTTTCAAAAAGTTTAAAAAATCACTCGATCGATTTCGACTTGTTAGGTCATCATCAGGAGTATCTACTGATTTGTATTAGTAAAAATTTTGTTATATAGTAGAAAAAAGCAAAATATAAATAAAAATAAAAGAAGGAGGGAAAAAAATAAGCCCTATATCTCCATCTTAAAGTTGTTCACACTGAGTTAGCAATTCGTTTGCACTCTGTTGAGTTCGATTGGCTGGACAAAAAAGTTCGTGCAGAGGTAGCTGAAATTTCACATATTCAATATGTGAAACAAAAAGCTAAACTGGATGTGTTGCGAGATAAGGCTTATCCATTTAACCGTAGAGGTAATAGTGGTTCGTCTGATTTCCAATTTCATCCACGTTTTAAGAACTTGTCCTCAGTCGTTTTCCGTGATACAGAGGTGCAAATGCTTAGCAACGGAGTGAATTTTGCCCCTACGCCAAACAAAATTGACCTTCGATCATTCGAAAATCTGGCTGTAGATGCCGAAACAGCCTTATCTGCCCAGATAACCCAAATAAAATCAGTGTGTGCGTTACAAATAAAGAAAGGTATTGATAACTCTTCTACTCCACCATTCTCTTCTTCTGCTGCTTCTAATAATACTAACTTCAAAGTGATTGGTGCGATAAAGAAAAAACTACGTGACCATGACCTTATAGCGTGTAAAGCGGATAAAGGCAATACAATTACCGTGCTCACAAAAGTCGATTACTGCAATAAAATTTCTGTTTTTATTACAGAAAGTAAAGCAATAGAGCTTGGCAGAGATCCAACTAAGTCTTTTAAGACTTCGGTTAGTAAGTGTATCAACCAATGCCAGAAGTTATTTGATGGAACTGGTTGGAAGTACTCTGTCATGAATCCATCTGCCCCGATCCTTTATGGTTTACCAAAAATCCATAAGGAAGGCATTCCGATTAGACCAATAGTAGCGTATTGCAATGCTCCTGCCTACAAGCTATGTAAGGGTTTCATAAATTTTTTCAATTGTCATACTAATTTCTTTTCGGCTTACTCGGTTAAGAACTCGGTAGAATTGATTAACAAAATTCAAGACGTCGACATTCCGTTACATTCAAAACTAGTTTCATTTGACGTTGCCAGTCTTTTCACTTCTATTCCAATTAATACTTTGTCCCAAATAGTTTGTAATTACTTAGATAGTGATGTTGTAGATGAGAGCTTACGTCGTGAACTGAAGTTAGTTTTTGAGACTTGTATTAAACAAAATTATTTCTGTTTTGATAATAAGTATTTCAAATTCGCTGATGGTCTACCCATGGGCTCCCCTCTGTCACCTTTGTTGGCTGAAATTTTCATGAATTTCTTCGAACAAATGATCATATCAAATAACAATCCCTATTTTCGTCATATAATCTTTTGGTATAGATATGTTGATGACATATTATGTCTATGGAATGGAACTGATAGACTGTTAGACTCTTTTCTTACTTGGTTAAATTCTCAATATCCCACCATTGATTTTACGTTAGAAAAAGAAGAAAATAAATGTATTAATTTTCTAGATATAACAATAACCAGGATTAATTCTACTTTAGACTTCAAAATTTATCGGAAACCCACGTATACAGACGCTGTTATCCCTAGTTCTTCAAACCATCCCCATAATATTAAAATGTCAGCTTTCCACTCACTCATAGATAGACTAATAAACATCCCTCTGTCAAATTCAAATTATAACACTGAGCTTAACACAATTCTTCAAATAGCAACGAATAACGGATATGCAACTAGGACTATATTAAAGTTATTAAATAAAAAGCTAAAGCGTAAAACTCTAACGGGTATTTATCCACCGGACAACGGATTAGCAATATCGTGTCCAATTATACCAATATTAGTTTTGCTTTTTATAATAATAACACAATAAAGAAAATGATTTTTAACAATAAACCTAGAGTTGATCGCCTTTCCAAATCTGGCGTTTATAGGATTAATTGCAATGATTGTAGTTTCTCCTATATTGGTCAGACAGGGCGCAATTTTGGAGTTAGAGCTAAAGAACATTTATCTGGTTGCAATCAATCAACTTTCCATAACCATTTAACTTCAGAAAATCATACAGCTAGCTTGAACAATTTAGACATATTACATATACAACCCAAAGGCAGACGTTTAGATACCTTAGAATCTTACGAAATTCGAAAATCAATATTTCTTAACCAAAATATCCTTAACGAACAGAGAGAAATCCGGTTCTCACCAATTACAGACCCCAGCCTTTTCTATTCTCACGTACGCAATAATATACCTTGAATTTTGTTACTCAACCTATGACTCATCGCCTACCTGCGCGATCCGTAGATTAATTTTTATTGCTTATTTTTTTCCCCTCCTTCTTTTATTTTTATTTATGTTTTGCTTTTTTCTACTATATAACAAAAAATTTTACTAATACAATTCAGTAGATACTCCTGATGATGACCTAACAAGTCGAAATCGATCGAGTGATTTTTTAAACTTTTTGAAAAATATTCAAAATATTCTGCGAAACAAAAAACAGGTGATTAATAAAAATGTGTTTATTAAGTATAAGTGTGTTTCGCCAAGTGCCTACGGCAAATAGCGTAAAAAGTATTAATTAGTTTACAATTATAGAGGCAAGCATTTGGCCTATCAACGCCTTCTTACGAGGTTCGTGTTGTTAGTGGTTTATCTAGCTGACTGCGTATTATCTAGCTTCATTTGAAAAACGTAATGCTCAGTAAAACGAGCACGAAAACAACTTTTGAAATTTCATTCCAGGAGGCTGAATTTAGAGAAATTGACCACCTTTTAACAAAATTATATTCAAAAGTTTACGCCAGCACACATTTTAACAGGATAAAAACAAAAAAAAATACTCTTGGAAAGCAATGGACCTTGTCTTCCAAATCATGCCAACTTGAAGTAAAAAGGCCCTTAATGTTTATGATGCTGTTCTCTTGCACACCGAGCAAAATTATTATTAACTAACTGATTCAAATTTTAAATCTCAAATTAAAATATAATTATTTCTAAAAACCTGATTAAGAAACCTTTGAACTTTAATATTGCAAAATGTTTACCAGAAATTAGGATTATCCTAAAAAAATCTATCTAGTTTTATAACCAGATAATAGAAAACTTCAATTTCAGAGGATAAAGATCAAAATTCATTCAAATAGCTACGTAGCCCAATTACAGGTCCGTTTTAATCAAATAGTTTACAAGTCTGTATTTTTCAACCTCGAAGTCATTGAACCAAAAACTAAAATTTCACGTCGCAGTAAACTTTGAATACCACAAATGTTTTGTGCCATACTAAGAAGAAAGCTTTGTCAGTTCATTTCCATTCGCTGTATGTTCCCCAAACAAAGAATAAATAAAACCCTTTATGTGTTGTCTGCAATCAATATTCCATGTATATAAATTTAAATCTCTAATGATTTAAAATGTATACGAGTGTGTATGGCACACCACCCCTTCATCACCACACCGAGTCGTGCATATTCATATATGTGCAAATCTACATAAACAAAAAAAAAATAAAATTGTGAATTAAAAACAAAATATATTTTGTCGGATAATTTTCCATGTCGCATTAATTTTCATCATAACAACGTACGTGTATACACATATATACGCACACAAAGGTCCCCCTCCCGAAATACATAACATAAATATATGTTTTTTGCAATTCAATTAATTTAAATAATGCGTGTCTTGGAAAATACCGAAACCGAGGCCGGGGAGGAAAAAAAGGATTAAGAGACGAACGACAAAAGCGGTACAGAAGAAGTGATATGGTTCTTGTGTACGTACGTACGAACATAATTATTCATTTCCATATATGTACGAGTAACGACAAATTAGTCACTTCACTTAGTAAATTTAATCATTTTTTGGTTTTTTATGTACTTACGTTCCGAACCAAAAAAAAACCATATGGTTTTTTAGGTTTTCTTCCCTCTTTTGGTGTGGTGATGTGTGTTGTTTTTCCACGATGGATATGGATTAACAAAGAAAATAAAGAGTAAGTAATATATATGTGTGTACTTAAAAATAAAATTGTTATTATTGTCTAGTATTTTATCCAGATTGAATTACAGTTAGATGGATATTTATGTCTCAAGTAATCATCACTTGAGCTATTCTTTATGGCGTGTACGATGATGAATCTTAATCCGAAATTAAATTAAATCATAAATTTTCTTTAATAAAGTCAAGGCGATATACTAACATATTCCTTTGTTGCACATCCTTTCCATACTGCAACGTATTATCATCATTTATTATTTTGCCTCAGTATATCGAAGGCGAAGATAAGAACGAACACAATATCTTCCTTCTGATGTGATAATGATTAAATTGATTGCCAATGGCAGTTTTGCTACGAGCTGCATTTTAATTTTATGTATAAAGATAAATTTCGTGTTACTAGAATGAAATAAATGCTTATATTCCATAATTTTATGACAAACGATATATAAATGTTAGACAAAGAATGGATACACATTTTCTTGTGGAGAAAAATTAATTGAGAAAATTTTTTTTTATGGTTATTCCATTTATTCGTATTTGTGGCAGACGATAATTTTATAGTTCAGATCGGTCATAAAACAGTATATTTGATAAAGAAGGGTGTGTTACTTTGGTCCGCCTTCAAACGTTATCGATACATTACTCAATTTTCACTGGCATTAAGCGTTAAAAATTAAAATGCTTGCTAGAAATATAATGTTAAACTCTAAATTACAACAGCACTTTTAAGATAAAACTTAAAACACCAGTAAATTTATTTAAGTTCACAATCAGGCAACTTTGTTTAAATTGGGAGGCAAACTTGGTGAAAGTGTTTCTAATCTTCAAGGTACTGAATATGTAAGTAGTACCTACCTAAGAAATACGAATGAGCTACCCTCGAGAAGTATTAAATAGTGTTGGCCACCATAAAATTAAATTTACTGAATTCGATACTGAAAATTCTGAAAAGATTCCAACCTACCAAAGATACAATACATTTAGTTCTTCAAATTTATTTTTATTACTCTACATCTCCTTGTAAGTCTATACACGCAGCAATGACCCCATCTCTTCAACCCCTCCAAATAGTACTCGGGGTTTTTCTCTGCAAAATAGTTGTTTGCGAAGATGATTGCCTCCTTATTCGACGAAAATCTCTGTTTGGAGCGCAATTTATAGTTTAGCTCTGGTGAATAAGAAGGGTGGTCAAGCAGTTCAAACCGTAATTCATATAGATTATCGCCACGGCAACCGCTTGGCGTATTGTTTTAGTGGAGCAAGAAATTGTTTCTTGCCGCCCCGGTGGCAAAGTGGTCAGCATGCTTGCTCCAGCGACCGGAGGTCCCGGGTTCGATCCCCGGTGGTGACAAGGAAAAAATTTCACGGCTGGTTTAGGATCAATGAATTGATCACTCACTATCCGAAATGAAAATATGATTATATGAAACCTCATTTGAGGCGGCCAAATCCCTTGATGGGATATAGTGCCAGAGAGAGAGAGAAAGAAATTGTTTCTGCAAATGTGACCGTTTTCCTCAATTTCTGCTTTCAGTTTGTCATTCAAGTAATGATGTCTACTATGCTCATGTAATGGTTGACCCTCCTTTGTGAAGATAAACATTTAAGATAAGGAATATGAGAGATTACGCTACTCGCCGCTAGTGGCAGCACTATCACTAAAGAGAATTACTTTTGTTATGTAATTACCAGCGGAAATTTTTTATTCATTATATCTATCTCTTTTTTCACTAAATAAAACATCTCAGCAGAGTAAAATATTAAAAGTGATCCTAAAAATGGCAAATTGATTATCTCCTTAAAAGGAACTCGGTAAATGAAATCTTGAAATTTAACAATACACTACATTGTAGTATTGATCAGGGAGGGGGTTTGGACAAAATTCTAGGATCTGTTCGTGATTGACTAAACTGGCCATTTCATAACCAGTCCTTATGAAAAATGGTATTTGTACATTTTACACGCTATAAATATATTTTAAACTGGAGGGAACTCGGCTGTTTCTTAAGTAAATTTTGTAAAATTTGCATCGCATATGTCAATGTATGCGGAAAAAAATTTATGGACTAGAATTTTCACTAGAATCTTTTGATTTCTGCGGCCATATAAGCGATTTTCAGTTTTTGGCCAATATCGCAAAAACTTCCACTAGTAACCAACACTTTCGGTTGTTTTCCTAATGACTTAGGTCATACTGAGACTACATAGAAAATTTGGGGAAAATTTATGGACTGTTTTCCCTAAATTCTCTATATAGTCTCAGTATGACCTAAGCTTTTATAACAACAACCGAAAGTGTTGGTTTAAATTTAATTAAAAAATGGTGGAAAGACGTAATATCGTTAAATTTCATTTACCGGGTTCCTATACTTTGGAGATTAACCAATTTGCCATTTTAAGGATCACTTTTAATATTTTATTCCGCTGAGATGTTTTATTTAGTGAAAAAAGAAATACATAATGAATAAAAAAAAGTCCGCTGGCATTTACATAACAAAAAAGATTCTCTTTAATATTTAATGACAGCTCGATACTCGACTTTTCCCATTTTCACAAAAACACTCACATCGGCACTCAAACAATTGTTAAAGAACAACTGCGTGTCAGACCATTCAATGCATGTGCAAACACGATCCTCCACTTTTGTTGATGAGTGCTGTCATTTCCAAATTGAGATCGGAAACTTTTCGGACAAACCCTTGTAAGACCTCAACACCTACATATTGCATGAAAGTGGGTGTTTCCAGCTCTTGATTAATATCTCGCCTATAAATTGCAGTACCCAAGTACATTAACCAAGCTGACTCCAAATTACCTGTACCGGAGTTTGAAAACTCATTTTACGAAGCTTTATCTGAACTTGTGGCAGAAGCTTATGTTATTTAAATCAACTACAAGATGGCAACACTTTTACATCAAGTGGAAAATAAATTAAATTATCGTTTACTTTGCACAACCTATAATGATGACGATTATAAAGTACTCACTCCATCAACACATTTAATTCCTGGTATATCTACTGGGTCTATTCCTGAAAAAGATATAGCACCACCCTACACCGCATCACCCATATCATCACCCTTTAACACCTCCAAACCCACACACACATACCACCCACACAAACCCTCATCCACCAAGGTCAAATTCCCAGACCAAACCCAAAACACCCCATCCCACCCCCTTCACCTTAATACCACCACTCCTACCACCCTCATAACCACACCACCCACACAAACCCACATCCACACGAGATATGTTTTTATTCCACATTCACATGCTCTAAGAAACCAAAATAGAATAGAAAATAAAAATCTATCAATTTTAAGAAGGGGGAGGGGAGAGGGGAGGGTTAACAAACCCCTACATATCTCCGAACACCCTAAACACAGTATTGCCCAAATCAATAGGACTCATTCCCATGAATTACTTGTACTTTTACGGACAGACGGCAAACCGAAATCATATAGCATTTTTTTTTAAACAAAATTGTTTAAAAAGGAAAAATTGACGGGGCGATATTGTGTCCAAAATAACACATAGAACGACAACTAAGGTTGTATGGGTTACGGTTAATAGAGTGAGTTAGGGTTAGAATTAATTAATCCGGGAGGGGAACTCATGACAATGTGTATGTAGAAATGTTGTATGAGTGGGACTGATGTTATTCTTCAATGGATACGGTGGTGTTATCTTTAACCATGGATGTAACTGAATACTATATGAGATTGAATCTTGAACAATGGAAAGAATGTTTGAAGAAACGCAATTTGATTGAGAGTGAATTATGTGAAAGCTGTTTGGTTGTAGAGGACATCAAATATTTAATTCCGGCCAGACGGCTCCAAATTTTTGTGGCTAGTAGTGCCAAATAAATATGCAAAACAAAAAAAAACTTTATAATCACCAGAAACGCCGAAAAGTCTTCTACAAGTAATACACATTTTTTATGAAATTCATATTTAGAACTATGAACTTTTACTGGTCATACAGTGATGATCATAGTGACTTCCAATTTGCTTTGAATGTAGCAAAGTGTCCCTACTATTAGGAGTAAATAAATCATTCATAAAATCTTGAAATTCTTTAACTCGATTCAACAATCATATCTTACCAATTCAAATGATCGGCAATCTCGGAGAAGTTATTCGAGAGAGAATTGCAATAATTAACAGCGAAGAGAAAATTATTGGGCTATTGGCTATATAAGTAATCCTGAAATGGAAATAATTGAAATTTTTTTTAATGATGAAATCAAATTAACGTTTTGTTGGTCTCGTCAATCTTTTCAATAAGGAACGATTAGAATAACTGTATGTGCGATTTTTCAAATTTTAATCTTTGATTATAAAACATAGAAATGTTAAGTTCAGGAGTTCAAGTGTAGCTTCAAAATTCGATGTTATAAAAATTTGGTTGCTTAATTGATAAACTCACACTTATAGAGACTCCAACTTGGATTAGAATTCACCTTGTTAACTTCTTCTAAAATATGTCAAATGTTAGTGAAGAACGGAAAATATTTGGGACAAAGTTCAAATCAAAAATTTATTGGTTGATTGGTTTGTAAGCATATAGCAGAGAACTTCTAGATAAAAAAGCAATATGCGTGTATTTATTGTTTCTCCAAGTAAATGATCCGAATATGAAAAATGGGATTAAATACATAAATCACTAATCCTAAAAGAAGCGCGGACATAAAACGAGGCAACAAAAAATTCCACCCACCAAATATTGACCCAGCTCAATTTTCCCATTATTTTAAAAATATTTCTGTTTTAACTAATTTAAAATGGGTGTCACGTACCATCCCACGACCAAAATATCAGAAATAACAGAAGTATTGTGTTGTTTTCAAATAATTCGACTCGAGAAAATTCCAATAGCTTTATGTTTTTTATTATATCATTTGAACTATTCACAGTTTTTTTAGGACAAATAATTTTTCCTTCTATCTACTAAGGGCGAAAGTGTAATTCGATATTGCATAGTTTTCTCTTATTCCTAACTAAAAATACTTTTTTTGTATCTTATGAACCTCGCCCCAAAATTTCTACACAAACTTTTTATTACATGCTTTTCGTTTTTTGTGTTTTTTTCACAAGACTTAGATAAGAACGCAAAAGTTGAGGGATAAGAAATGTTTTGGATTTTGTTATATTTTCGGAAAATAATGTACACGCAGAGCACAAGGAAATAAAGAACCGGAGGAATAAGAGGAATGAGAAAATTCGTGGTGAGACAGGAAAAATCGATATGGTGGAAAATTTATGTAAAGTTTTCTATTCTCATCGAATTCTGTATTAGAATTATAGTCTCTGTGCGGTAGATCCTGTGTAGATTTACAATTGAGACGCATAACACACGTGCGGTATTCCTCACCACAAGGTGGTGAGATTCCTGAAACCAAGTTAACTCATCTGCAGTCCTGTTATGGACTCTGATCACGTTATATGTAATCAGTTCTGTGGAGTCACCATTTAAAAAAAAAAATGAAAACCCTTCTTTCATCTGCCTTTAAAAAAAAATTGTCATAAACGATTCTTTCAAAAACTGTAGTAATACAGAAAACATTTGCAAGAGAAGCTGGGAGAAGTACAGATAATAAATCACAATACGCAAAGAAGTTTGATTCAAACCAAGCCTCTTCTAAATTCCTGCACCTGTCAAATCTTCTGTATGGAATACGCTTACTTTTCTCAATTAGATTTCGACACTTTCGCAGCTAAACCCGTAGGTCTATTACACGCAGTCTCCGGTTTATCTGTGAAGCTGTGAACCATATTGAAAGGTAGTATCGGAGGACCCACAAAAAAAAATTGATGTGCACTCTATACAAGGTCGGTTGTAAAATTTGAGAACTTGATACGACTTGAAAAAAAGATCTGGTTACACCAGATTAAACAAGAATATTTTTGAGCGAGAAGGTGAGTGGTAGTTGGTTTCGAACTAACGGGACAAATGGAATTTTTTAATGAAAAATAAAATGTAGGCGTTTCCCGAATTAACCTATTCGGAAAAAGTGAAATAGTGCACAGAGTGAGTTTTTTAATAAATGGCAAGTTTTTATCTCGGAAACGTTGAAAGACAAGAGAAAATTACTTATAATGAGAATTATTCCGTTTCGAGGAGGACGTTTAGTGGTGATCTTGAATGATCTTGAAAACTTATTCGTTTGGGAGATATTGACGAGTTATTTTTCTTAAATTAGGACCTTTACTTTTGAGTGTACTTTTTGATTAAGCAGTTAGAAATCAATTCTTCTTTACATTATTAAGCATTTTTTTTAATTTAGGGACTGCCAAGTTAAAGATGAATTGAGTTTATTTATTTTTATTTCTCGTTACAACGAAACATTGTTAACACTAATGTAGATTGCGATTCAATGAAAAATGTTACACTGAGGATAAAAATGATACTCCTTCTGCTGTCAAAATGTTCGACAAAATACCACAAGGGTAATATTTTGCTACACCCAGGGTAATTTTCTCTACTCCAGGTGTTTTGACCGAGTAACCCATTTTTCGTTGTTGTCATACGCCATTTTTTCTATACTTGTCAAAACAAAATATTTTAAAGCAGTGTTAATTCGTTATTCATCGTAAAGATGAAACAAATGTATTATATTGTTTTGACATTTAAAAGCGGTGTGCTTCATTTCTGTTACATTGATACAAAATGAGTGAATAAAATAAGGGTACTATTTTAAGAGTAGGAAAATATCAATCGAAATTAACATTAGAGAAAATTGTTTTGCCTTAAATTCAGCTCATTTTTGCAGATATCTCTGAAACCTCACACTTTACGAAATGTTTTGTATGAACAAACAGAAATTATTTATTTATTTTTAACTGCATAAAAGTGCACTCAAAAATTAGGTAATAATTTTAAAAAACTAACTCTTGTCAAACTAATGAGTTTCAATGTTATTCAAGAAAAGTAACCACTAAACGTCCTCCTCGATTTTGCATCGTTTCCAAGAGGTGGCATTTATTAAAGAACGCTGTATAATTCGCTAGATTAAATGGTTTATACCTTATGCAAAATAATGAAGTATTGAAAATTTTTTATGGTTATTCATTGCAAACTGATCAGAAAATCAATTTTCCATTGAACAATTCTAATTTCCTTGAGTTCGAAACCAACTACCACCCAACTTTTGGTAATCTCTTTTAGTAGCTGATAATCAAACTACTTCTAAGCTTGAATTTAACCGATTAATCAACATCGTAACAGAGAAGCATATTTGTACTTAGCTCTAGTTTACAGTTATACATATGTCCAATTCAAGAATCTTTATTTCTTCATGGTTCTGTTTCTAAACTAGATCCACCCTGATGTTTCGGTTATCGAATTCATGTAAAATACTGGTGGAACTTTGATCTATCCTACGCTATATCACCTTCGCCTTTGGAAGAATTTTCTAAACTTTATGCGTCAGTACGACGAATCAGTTCTATTGAGCCGTAGGCTAAATGGCAATTTTAATGCTCATCACTTCCTATAAAAAAACGGTAACCAGTTACATTCGAAATTCATATTTGACAGTATGAATTTTTCGAAATCAAATAAAGCGGTTTTCAATTCAGAATCCACAATAAGATTTAAAAAAAGAGCCAACGTCCTAACCTTCAAATTGAGTTTGATAACTTTTTACAACAAAAAAAATAATAATAAAAAAGGCTAAGATCTGCTTGCAGCCTGGATTTCAGGGAACCGGAACTGGAAAACAGGGTAACTCCTTCCGATATGGTCACCTACGAGTTTGTTGCTTCTGAGGGATCTAATACAGCAGGTCGATTCTGGTTTTTCCTATAGGAAAAGGGATTAGGAAAAATACTTTCATAGTATTTTTGTCAAAAATATCATTTTCTGGCCTACTGAGAAATCATGTTTGATCTAAAATTTTATAATTTAGGAATTATTTTTTCCGTATCGAAATTGGATAGGAAAAATATTCCCAATTTAATTTTGTTTTTGAAAAAATGTACACTAACTATTTACCATAGTATGTCAGAAAAAGAATTTTGTGACCTACTATAAAAATATTTTTCCTAATTCCTTTTCCTATAGGAAAAACTAGAATCGAGCTTCAGGTGTTAAGACAACCGATTGGGATTTAGGATATTTGTCGCTCTCGATGTCTTGCAGTGACTTATTCATTCTTGGAGAATCATATAGAACTGTTCTAAATCAACTTGTTCGAATTAAATGATCGCTACAACTAATTTTGCGAAATAAAAAACAAGTGTTTAATAAAATGTGTTTATTAAGTGTAAGTGTGTTTCGCCAAGTGCCTACGGCAAATAGTGTAAAAAGTACAACCGATGTTGTCAATTCGTGACTGCGATTTCGTCAATAATCGGATCTATTTATTCAGGTTTTACAGGCGTCATTTTAACATTTCGTACGTAAACATTCACCCTCCCACTAAGAATACCCCCGAACAAACAAAAGATACTTTCGACGACCATCTTGAAAGTATTCTGAATAAAATACCTGAGCATGACCTCAAAATCATTTTGAGTGACTTTAATGGTACTATTCCATGGAGAAAACAGAAGAATTTTGCTGAACATCTGACAAAGACAAGAACTAAAATTTACATTAGTGACTGAAACACAACATTTTTATTTTATGGTAGAAAAAATTGGAGAAATTTGGACAGAAATTTTTACATTTAACAAAATGTAACCTATAAATTATTTAAAAAACATGAAAAATCTTTATTTTGAATGTTTAACAAAGAGTTTTATATCGCAAAATTTACTAAAAAATATAATATTATTTTTCAGACGAACGAAATCATGTGATTTAATATTTTTTTTTAATTTTCGAAGATCTTATATTAAACAGATTCTCTACCATAAATATGTAAGGGAAAAATTTTAGATCAACAAAATTTAATTTATAAATTATTTTAAAAAAATGAAAAATCTTTATTTTTAAGGTTCGACAATAAATAATATCCTTAAAATTACTAATAAATTATAATAATATTTTCGGGACAGGCAGAATCATGTTATTTCATTTCTATATTCAATTCTCGAAAATAAATAAAAAGTGTTCTGCTATAAAATACATAACCTACAAAATAACAAGTGCAATCGTGCATTAAATTAATTTTAATAAAAAAAAAATTCTTCTCATACACCAGAATTTAACAAATTTCTTTACCTAAAATAATTTTTTTTTGACTTAAATCAATTTTTACACGTATATACGAGACGAAAATATACGTGAGCGCAATGTTTTATCCAAAAAATATTTTAGAACTAAATTAAAAAGGAGTGGGGATGGTTTTTTCGATTTGCTTGCTTTCAAAAATACTAAACTTTATATTTTTTATGAAAAACTATGGCAACACAACAATAAATTGCTCAGTAAATGCTCAGCAAGCTATAATCGGATGTGCCTGTCTCTTAAATAATCGATCTATATTTTTGTCTCGTTTTAGTTTTGATGGGAGATTTGCTGGTAATATTTCCATGGAATAGTACCATAATGCTCAAATTTATTTATTTATTTATTTAGCATAAAGGATAAAACATAGCTTTTCTATCCATACAAAAATGTATACAAAAAGTAATCTAAAACATAAGTTAAAATGTATTCTTAACAAAATCAAACAATAACTTTTTAAATTTAGTAAAAGGCTTCACACGTCTAATCTCAATCGGCACCTCATTCCAAATTGTAAAGGAGGTAATCAGAGGCGATTTGTAGATCAAAAAATTCTTTAAACTTAGCATATATGTGATCAAATTTTCTCAGCCCATTAACATATCTAACGGCATTATTCAAAGTAACTTGCAGCATGGTACTTGAGGTAGAATCACATCTTAAAAAAAGAAATTCGCAATATAGTACGTGGGGAATTATTAATGATCTAACCAACAAAATTCGAACATTTTTAGGGCAGATATTTTTATGAAGCTTCAAACCATACAAAGTAGAACTGATCTTACCACAAACATTAATAACTTGAGAATCCTGAGGAACCTGTCATTGATACAAATTCCCAGACTATTAACATGATTCGCAAATACTTTTTACGCTATTTGCCGTAGGCACTTGGCGAAACACACTTATACTTAATAAACACATTTTTATTAATCACTTGTTTTTGTTCCGCAGAATATTTTGAATATTTTTCAATAAGTTTAAAAAATCACTCGGAGAGTGATTTTTTAAACTTATTGAAAAATATTCAAAATATTCTGCGGAACAAAAACAAGTGATTAATAAAAATGTGTTTATTAAGTATGATTCGCAAAATTAATCTTCACACCATCAATAAAGATATCGGGTATCACTAGGAAACTTCTTTTAGAAATCAGAATTGCTTGTGTTTTAGCGATGTTTAGTGAGATTCCATTAGACTTGCACCAAGCCAATACATTGGATAGATCCAGATTAATATTGTTAAACGTTTCCAGTATATTTTCACTACTACCACCAAAATAAATTTGACAATCATCAGCATACATGTGATATTTGCAGTATTTTATTGCTTGTGGTAAGTCATTAATAAAAAGGGAAAACAGAGTTGGGCCAAGTATAGTACCTTGAAATACATCTACAGGTATAAGCTCAGGAACTGATTCTTTTCCATTTGCAATGACTTTTTGATATCTGTCTGTTAAGTAGCTAAACATAAGTTTAAGTGCTCTATTGTCAAAATTAAAGAAAAGCATCAACTTCTGTAGTAACAAAACATGGTTCAAAGAGTCAAATGCTTTGGAGTAATCCAACAGTGTTAGTACGACAAATGAGTTTTTTCGATCAAGATGACAAGCCAAATCGTCTACAATATGAAGCAGCGTAGTCGTTGTACTGTGGTTATTACGGACTCCGGATTGAAATTTATTTAGATAATTACCATTAGCCAAATGCTGGTTGATTTGATCACGAAGAATGATCTCGAATACTTTAGATAAGATAGAAACTAAACTAAGCAGTCTAAGATTATCCAAAGAATCGATACCCTTCTTTTTTACAATCGGAATCACAGTGTTCATTTTCCAGATTTCAGGAAATTCAGATCGCATAATACAACTGTTAATCTGGAATGTAAAAGGTGATAAAATGTATGGTAAAATATTTTTTAGAAATTTTATTTTTATTTTATCATGACCGGGTGAATTTGATTTAAAAATTGACAGTGATACCAAAATATATTGTGACAAAATCGGCCTAGACTTCACATTTCAAACAAAAATAGAACGCGCATCACCCAATTAGCTTTAAACCATAATTTAGTTCGCATACACGTTTCGTTTATCAACAACATAAGTATAACCGCCGCTTCCAATGAACTCCGTGTTGCGACAATGATGCTTTTATCAACCACGTTAATAGAACCAATTATGACAATACTCTATTGGGGAATCTTGAAAATTAATCACTGCCCGATTCCGCAGAGTGTTAGTGGGATATCATAAAAACGGAAGCATTATCATCAACAGTTGGGCAAACTTCATCGAGGACTAAAAAGATTCAAGAGAAATACGAAATGGCACAATCGACGTCTGCCTAACAATGAAAATTCAAGACAAACAACGTATTTTGAGCGGGCGGAATTATTTTTCCTCTCGTTTATATCCACTAATGCCACCATCTGCTTGCAATATCTTCCTCGCGCACCAGTTCGACATCAAGACTGCAATGACACAACCAGATTCACCATCGTACGATGAAATTATTCCAATTAACGTGATATAAAAAATTTAAAGCAACAAGGCTCCTGGTGACGATGAAATTTCAAGCGAAATGTTCGGTGACTAAATTATCACGATAAAATTATTATATGTAATAGGATACATTTCATTAAATCTTCTAGACTGAGGGAGCTACGCCACGTCTTAACGAACACAAAACCGAAACGCTAAGCAGACTCTCGAGTCGGCACCAACGACCCTTTTGGTAGACAACCTACTTGATAGATGGACGACGTAGTAAAGGATCTGCACACACTTGGTGATCGCGTCTAACGTTCCATTGTTGCGAACCGTAATATCGTTGAGGCAGCCAAATCCCTGCTTGGAATATAGCGACGCCAGTAAGTTAGTAATAACAGTTATCACTTTAAAATAAAAAAAATTGAGATAGCCTCACGGTAGTTTTTAAGCCAGAAAATTTCAGAAAAACTTTTGTGGAACCACCCCAAATATTTTTATTTAAATGTAACTGTTATGAACGGCTCAATTCGCCAACTCTTAAGGGACACACTTTCGCACTTGCATTTTTAATAATTTTGAAACCTAAGTTAATGGAGTAGAGTATTTTTGGTAATATTTAAACCAAATGTCACCGGACAAATGGTGCAGTGGTTAAACCTTCGGCACTTGGACCGGAGGCTAAATGCAAATCGAATTTTCGCCATCGATTACGATCGGTGATGTTAATAAATACAACTAAGAACCTCTGATGGAGTGGAGAATTCGACGCCGACCCACCGTCCACGCCATTGGAGCGTTGACATGCAGCTTGCAATGTGCAGGTGATATCACAATGGGCCAAAATTGGCCTAAAAAATAAACCCAATGTCTGCACTTAATATACTGGGTTAGGGGAAATGAAATCCCTTATAAGTACTTATGACATAATTCACAAACTGTATGTAACTGTAAAATTTCCGATATGTTCTAAAATGGTATTCATAAAGTGTAACTCGGCTCCATTAATGGAAGTTTTATTTTTTATTTATTTATTTTCAAAAATTATAATCCATAAAAATAAAATAAAAATCCCTAATGATTATATATTACAATATAAGTAATTCCAAGAACTTAAAATTACCCAATAAAAATAAATTAATCACAAGTCGAATGTATAAAATCTCAAAATTTACTAAAATTTACATTTTTATATCTGAGTTACATAAAATTACGGAAATCTCATTAAAACACGACGAAGATTAAGTCACTTCAAACATAGAAATTTTAAAGTTCTGTTTCAGTTTATGTTTGGAACAAGCTTTAGTCATTCCGAAATCAAAAATATCACAGACATCGTTGAAGTTCACAATCATGAAATTAATTGATTCGTGTACTGAGTAATTGGAACGATGAAAATCCGACTGGCGACGAGAAATGGATGACATGCGACAATATCAAGCGGAAACGATCAAGGTCGAAGGCCGGCGAAGCGGTCCCAACGACTGCCAAACCAGGATGGTTTTGCTGTATGTTTGGTGGAATTGAAAGGGAATCATCTACTATGAGTTGCTGTTCAATGACCAAACACTTAACTCTACCTACCATCGCTCTACTCCACCACCTCAACATGCACTAAAATAGTTGAATCAGAGATATGTGAGTATGTGACCGCATCTCCACGCACGGTTCAATCTACCTATTTTCGATATACGCCCAATACAATGAACCGATCGAGTACCATCTGTGCAAAATCGAAACGATCCTATGCTCTCTATCGGGTCAACAAAAAAAGGTAATGATCGCTGGACACTTCAATGCTAGAAGTAAAATGTGGCATGACCGTTTAAACGACAAAAACGGAAGAAAAGTAGAGGACTTCGTATACTTCATAATGAACTTGGAGGGAAACCCAACGATGTTCTTGTCTAACGGGAACTCCAGTATTGACCTAGCAATAGTCAATGAAGCCTTACTGGGCTTGATAGTTAGGTTGTGTGTAAGAGAAAGTTGGACATCTAGTGATGATAGAGTTATCACGTTTGAGTTATCAAACGCGCCACAGAATAGTCCACTTGCAAGTAACAAAACTCCGAGATTTGCCATTAAGATAGCTGACTGGGGTCTATTAGCTGGACGTATGGTTGGCTCTTGGGACAGTGTAGAAGCACTTCCCTGAAATTAACTCGATAGATCAAATTGATGCTCGTATAGAACTGATCTCAACACAGTTAGCCAGTGTCTGCAACAACTCAATTCCTAGGAAGAGAGTAGCAAAGAAACGAAATAGTTGGTGGAACTCTAATCTGAGGAAGCTTAGATGTTCTATGTACAAGCTCAGAATAGCATATCAGACGGAGAGAAACCAAATAGCAAAAATGTTGAAATTGTCTCTCTTTAGAGGGGGCAAGAAACAAATACTTCCATGAAGTATTTAACGCAAAGTAAAGTAGTTTCCAAAGGTACGTAACGGAATATGGTAATAGAGACCCATGGGGCCTTGTATACCAGGCAAATGGAGTCGTCACTACGTGATATGATACTCATTTGCAGTTAATCAACTCATTTCTGCCGGACGAATCACTAGGTGAGACTGGGTCTCAAGTAGAAATGCGCGAGATCGCCACCAATACCAGTTGGACATTCACAGATGCTGAAGACCCCCCATTTACGTGGGAAGAGGTCACCGGTCTACTGAAGATGCAATAATCCGCCTAATAAACACTGTCAAAACCCAAAGCTCAAAACATGTTATGGGTATATTCTTGCACATTGTCGGAGCATTTGATAACCTAACGTGGTAGGCCATGACATCGCAAGCTTATCAGTCTATAATCTCCCTAGAAACATTATGAACATTACTAGGAGCTACTTCAGCAATCGATCCGCAGTAATCAGACATGTTAGGACTAGGTCCCATAATCTAGAACATCGTGCTAAACACGAGCATGATGAATAACGTGGACGAAATTGCATTCGCAAATGACAAAGTTATAAAAAAACATGACTGGCTTCAGCGCCAGGGTCAAATCGTAATCAATAATATGATACAATGGTGTGATAGAAATAAAACGTCACTATCTGCAGAAAAAACAGTGATGCTTGGCTCTAGTCGACCTCCAACCATATCGTTAAACGGTCGAAACCATGAATTTGTCCATTTTTGAGCGAGATATCTAGGAGTTGACCTCGATGAACGTATTTATATTAAACTTTTTGGCTAGAGTATCAAGAGAGGATATGGGGACTTAATCACAAAACACTTATGCGGCTGGTTTGTACGATAGGTTAAACTGTCACCACATCAGATAGTTGGAAAGTGATCCCGAAGTGGTGCAATCGGTGTGTAACTTAAGCTCTTAAGTCATGACTGGTTGAGGTATAAGATAGTACACGGTTGAAAAATTGGGTATAATTTTTAATACTGAAATCGGTGAAATGGCCTTCAATACCATTTTTCATATAATTTTAGTATTTTTCCATAATATAAAATCTATTTAAACTGAAACTTATCTATTTGTATCCGGAAAAACTATTAATTTAATATCTCATATCTAACAGTATACATTTGATAAGAAGAAATATAATTTTTTTATGTTGAAATAGTTTAATAAGGATATAATTCGCTAAATCGATAAGTTCTTGTTTTGTATTATAGGTACAAAGCCAGAGTTGAATTTTTGTAGTTTGGTCGTTGTAACCAGGCTACCAAAAAGAGGCCTAAGGAAGTCTTATTTTTGTAAGGGTTTGTGTATCTTTATGTACACAAGTACCCTGGGGTTAAAATGGGGGGAGGGAGAGCATTTTTCTACTTTTGTGGTGGAAATATTGCGTGTAAATGGCCTCGTTGTTTTCTACAACTAGAAAAGTCGTAAACATTGTATGACTATTTTGAAATACTTCTTAATTTTATTCTGATTTTTTTTAATATATACACTTTTTAAATATTAATAGGCATACTTTAGAAAAGTATAAAATCAATAAGAACGAAGTATACGATGGTTAATATATCAACACAAATAATAAGTAGTATAAATTAAACACTGTATACAACTATTTTATACCCATGCTATTATAAAATTTTATACGATGCTTTGTATAATTGTTCTAAGCCCTTCAGTATAGAAAAAATCGTAAATTCATATACATTTTTATAAGTGAGGCAAGTATAACATTTATACGTTTTATTTATGAATTTATATGAATAACGAAAAAGTATAAATTTTATACTGATATTTTCAACCGTGTACGCATGATTAATTTAATAACAAAAATGAAATATAGAAGATGGCGATTGGCCTATGGCAAAGAAGGTGGAATGAATCAGCCAATGGAAGGCATATATTTACCTTCATTCCAGACATAAAAGAAGGACTCGAAATAACCCCCCCCCCCCCCCTGCTTGACGAGCAAAGTATTTCTAATGCCAGCAATTGGACCGACTGAAGCAGCAATCGTCAAAATGCGCCCAGAACTAGCCAATAGACATAACACCAAGCGATTATAATCTCTTTTTGTCCATGGCAAACGCTCTTGGTGTGTAAAAATGGCCTCAGGAGAGGCATGTGAAAACTGGCTATCTCAGTTAATAGGGGAAAGGCGTTTTGAAGAAACCGAAATAAACGTAAAATAATGGATTTATTCGTCCCCAACCTAATGAATTTTTTAGCGAAGATCTGTTGTTTACACTTTTTTGTTATTTTATGGGGCTACACTTTTTGTTAAATAGTTTACTTCGATCAAGTTCACTGCTATTTGATCGTTATTTCTTTGATATATGTATAAGTAAAGAACTGTTATCCATTATAGGTTAAAAAACGTATTTTATAGATTTAATAAGATTTCATTTGAAATTTAATTTAATTGTGTTGTACATATTCTTAAGTATTAATTCTATTATGGGTTCGGCATAGAGAAAGCGACCATAATGAGTTACAGAAGTTAAATGTTAATTGGGTAGCATTGTTATAAATTGGTTGGAAGTATGTAGGTGACAAACAAAGTCCATAAAAAATTTTGGAATGTTTAGTTAGGCAAATAGAAATAAAAAGCAGTTGGCCCGCCCTTCACCTATACGAAATGCTACCGAACCTTTAACAACACAATGTCAGTTGTAAGAATTCCTGGTAAACCTATGCTATTTATTCATTGCAGACAAAAGTAGTTTACATATAATCAACATATTACTTAGAATCCAGTATAGACATAAACCGCACATAAAAAAAGTCAGCAAAAAACATTCAAATGCCCTTGCCCTCGAATGTCAATGAACATAGAAAGAAAAATATTTGATTTTCGTTAACTTTACTTGGTTCGTTTTCCATTAAAGCATCCCATATCTCCTTCCACCCCATCACATCAAAAAATATCAATATTATTTTTCGTTTAGGAAAATTATATATTTTTTTTATGTACATTTCGTTTCGATGTAAAAGAAACAACGAGAGCGGTAGCACAAAGCTCTACTCCGGTGTATACATAAACATACAATGTTGCAGTATGCAGGTTATTGCATTCGGTGATGATATAAGTCTCGATGAATTTATATATGGAAATGAGCAAGGATTAATTTTTTGTCTGCATAATACGGTACCATTGTTCGTTTTATTTATGGGGGGTCGATGCATTTGATCTTTTATTTTTGTTGCCCGGGGCAAGTCCCAGGTCAAATGAAGGGTTATGATTTATTCCACGCTGTTTATATAAATTATAGCATCTGCGGTGTATGACTAATAATTTATTCCAGACATAATTTATTCCAGAAATAATTTGTGTCATCGTCAGTAAACCCTATATACCTTTGCACATATGATTTTCCAATTATCGCCAATGGTTAGTTCGGCATATACATAATTACAGTATATTTACATACGTTGTATACAAACTTTTATGTAAATTGTTTCGTACTCTACTTAAGTATGTAATACATAATATGTAAAATGTATGTACATACATAAGATGATAAGTGTGACTAGGAATTGATTTTTTATGTTTATATGGTTTTTGTTCAATAAATTTCTTTATTCTGGTGGCTTGCGGTTTTTTATAGATTTAAAATGTCTTAAAATTTAATTTGCTTTTGTCGTGCGTATATCGTAACAAAATTGGAAAGGGAATTTTTTTTTAAGATTTTATGTATAGCAGCGAACATGTATATAAAGTGAAATTATGAGTTGGGTTTATGTTGGATTTACATGGTAAATCTTCATTTTAATTAAATTGGGTGGTTACGAATTTCTTGTTGCCGCGAATTTCGCGATATTTTATTATTCCTATACTTACTTACTTCATTTTAAAATACATAATAAGTAACTGGTTTCGTTTGATGCATGTATAGAAAATTTTAAAATTAAACGATAAAGGAAGGTTAATTGTTAATTGCGTATATATGTACACCCAACTCTTTTCTTACACGGTAGATACGTTTCACCGAAAATTGTGTACATGAAACCCGTGTAAAAAAGACATGGCACTCATAGAAAAATCAAGAATGCGTTCCACAATTTAAAAAAATCGTGTAAAATGAAAAACTAACCACATTTTGTTAAAAAAAACTGTACAAAAAATATTGATAACTCATATTATGTTAATTCAATTATAAAATATATTCCATCGATTTCATCGATTATATATATATATACATTACTTTCATCGCTCTATATTTCTAACACATTTAATGAGCATGAACCTATTGAAGACTCCCATTCGTTAATAACGTCCTCTGATGTTGGCTTTCTTTTTATTAAGAAATCTGTTATCAAGGTTTTTCAAGTTCCTTGTATCCAGCGGTACAATCCTGCTGTTCTACGTCAGGATCATGAGCGACGAAATGATGTGCCATACTTGTAGCAAAATTTAAACCCTCGCGGATTAAACCACCTGTTAGTTGATTAACTTCATTTTCGCCTTATTCATTATGTTCCTCATTATTTTCATGAACTGTTATAATTTTGATCAAATTATCATTGTGAGCGACTTTAACTTACCCGGTATATCTTCTAATTTTCTTCCTTAAAATTCCTGGACCTGCTATTTGCTAACGATGCCTTGCATGCCGATGTTGCTTCGTGCTTGGACTTCACTGGACGTGAGAGCATTTATGATCAATTATGACCAATTATGATCAATATTTTTTTATACTAAATGTACAACTAATTATTTTTCTAATGATTTTCACTTTAATTTTAGAATGGTCGACTACGCATCCTTGAATGAATTTCTCAGCACTGCCGATTGGGACTTTTTACAGCGCGGCGCGAATTTGAATAATACTGTACACAGATTCAATGAGCTTCTCGGGAGTGTGAAATTCGGCTTTCGTGAGCCATGGTATAATACCGTATCATTCCCTGTACAGGCTTTACGGCTTTACTATCAGGAACGCCCGCAATGAATTTAAGATCCGTAGTTGGTTCCTTTACAATAATTACGTAGTGCAAATCGAGCAAGTTTTGACATCTAATCCGAAAAAAATTTTGGAACTTCAATAACACTAAGAAGTATTTGGTTTTCCGTCGAATATGTCTTACCAGAAGCATGTGAAGTTGGCCCAAATGTCATCCCAAGAAAACGCAGTGGCAACACGAAAACTATAATTTCTGTCACGAATGAAGTGTCAGCCTAAATAATTGTATGTCACCACAATTTAATGATGTCAGCCCAAAAAACAAAAAAAAAATTCTGCTACGTATGAACTGTCAGCCCAAAAAAATCGTATGTCACGACATTTTATTGATGTCAACCCAAAAAACTGAAAAATTTCTACTTCTAAAAATTCAATATATAACTAAACTAAAGAAGTTTAAGGAGGTTGTGAAACCGATTACGTCTGTGAAGTTGGCCCAAAATTCTAGCCCAAAATATTTTATTTTTTGCTGCTGGCAATACCATCATCTTATTTGATAACTATCATGACAGAAAACTGTAAAAACATTGAATTTCACATAAATTCGAAGATTAAATATTGAATGAAATGCATATAAATAAAACAATTCTTTTGTGTTTTAAATTTCTAAAATTGTACTAAAATAAAATAAAAATATACAGATTTAACGCAAACATATTCTTACGGTTTCACAATACGTATTCTGTTTTCGCTATCATGACGGTGCTGAGTTAAATGAAAGTGATAAAGTATACATTTATCAAAATTCTAATAATTTTTTAACACAAAAACTATAATTTCTGTCATGTATGAACTGTCAGCCCAAAAAAATCGTATATCACGACATCTTTTTGACGGTAGCCCAAAATAACAAAAATATTTCGTTCGTTATAGATTTTTGAAGTAATCACAATTTCCTTTATTTTGACAAATACACTCAACCCAAAATTCAATTTTTCTTAGTTGAGGGAACCATATTGTAACCGTGTTTAATAAATGTAATACAACCAAGAATAAATTCTTATTATTTTAAATTGGTTCATGAAAATATAACTTTTAAAGAACAATAATATGTGCAACGTTCCCGCTAAGCTGGGCACGCGGGCGGCCGCCCAGATATAAATTTTATTTTGCCCATCAAAATTTTTAGTGCGCCCACCTGCAATATTGCTAACATTTTTTTTTTTTCACAAAATTTTAAAATTAGTAAACCCAAGCAGTTTAAATTTCTTTTATATATTTCCACATGTCTTGTCTGCTGGGTACCTCAGTTTAGATTTTAACACGTGTTGTCTATTGGGTATATTTTTTGTCATAATTTTGAAAATAAATGTCAATAGCAAAGTTTCCAGTGGCCCTATTCTGGTAATTTTCGGGGAATCGAAATTTTAAATTTTGTAGCAGTTTTATTCCCTTTCCCCAAAAGTGTATTCTGGCTATTGGGGAAAAATTATACCCCACACAATTTTTCGGTGAATTCGAACTAACACAAATAGAAATGAAAATAAAAAAAATTAAGCCCTTTTTAGAGATGTAGATTTCATTTATTTTCGGGAGACCAGAATAAAGCAATATACAAAAATTGGCGTTTTAATATAAAATAAAGGTTTAACTTAACAATAAAAAATCTATTACGACTTGTTTGAAGTCAGAAGCTGAACCTGTGTATGGAACGGGCCAATAAAAAAGGATAATAGAAATGTGAAACAGTAAAGAAATTTGTTCTAGAAAAAAGAGACACAATTTTCGATAAGTAACCAAAAACGTTATGTTGCAAAATCCCACCCTAGAAGAAGGCGGTTTGGATTTGCATATCTCTGGAAAATTTCAGGCTTCCAGTGCAGATTGCGAGCGTAGGTTTAGCTTTATGAATGCTATAAAACCCAAATCCAGGAACAGATTAAACAGGGACAATTAAGATAACTTGATGCTAATAAAATTTTTTGTCACATGACGAGGCAATATTAATTTAGAGTGTTTACGAACATTGGGTCAATAACAAGGTCAGACGTGATACATATTGGGCTAATTTATTACTACATTTTGAATTTAAACGAAAAATGTGGTTTTAGTTTTATATTTATAGGCTTTCATTAAACTAGTACTACTTTTGAATAAACTATATTAAGTATTTTATTATATTATTTTTAAATAAAATAATATTAAAAAATAATATTGCCCACAATGCAGTTATGCCGCGCATAGTTCTGAATAATTAGAGGGAACGTTGAATATGTGGCCTCAAGTTTCAAAGACGTACATAAACCAAAATTACAGTTTTTCGAATTTAAATTGAAATTTCTACTTTTGATTACTAACTTTTGAAATATTTAAACTTCTATTAAGAAAATCGAAGTTTCCGGTATTTCCGAAAACTGACTTTAGTTTCCGGAAACTAAAAAATATATGACGCCTTTATTGATAAATGCCTCATACTTTATGAACAACCATAATATTTAATGGAAGTTGAGATTTTCGGTGTTGGTCATCGGTCTCACTATAATTTTCGTAAAGATCTGGTTCCAGCCTTTACGAGTAGGAAGTTTCAAGAGGTTGTGGTGGGGTCTTCATACCGAGAATGGCCTATATTCGGCCGCTTTACGAACAAAAATAATAGTTATAGAAGTTGAGATTTTCGGTCATCAGTCTCACTATGTATTTCAGACAGATCTGGTTCTAGCCTTTACGAGTAGGAAGTTTCAGGAGGTTGTGGTGGGGTCCTCATACAGAGAATGGTCTAAATCCTATATTTGGTAAAACTTTTATATTTGGTAAAAATGAAGTATAGATGGAGAATATGAAAGAATCGAATTCCGTAGACAAGGTAGTAATTCGCTAGTGCTACATATACATGGTATTGTTCTATATATAGACAATATTCCTATGTAAAATATCAACGTCAGTCGCCGCGGCCTGATGAGATGGCTGATTTTTTCAAATCAATAATCTCATTAAGTTCGAAACTGATTGTTGCGATTTTTAGCGTTAAAGGAAAGAAACAGTATGGAGTGGTTGGGAAGTTGATTGTATGAATCATCATAGTCGTTGTCACACAGATTTGACGCCAAATGGAAGAATTTCCTACGATTGCGTATTTAATTCGAGATATACTGAAATAGACCAATGTACGGAACAATCACAACAAAACCATTACAATAAAACAACAACAACGTAAAATATAATATAGGGTTTTCCAATAGGAATGATATGATTTTTAAGTGACTTTTCGGCTTTTTGTAATATGTCATGATCTGTCATTTTTTGTTTCATTGTATTCAGCAATGTTTACAATTTCATCATGGAGAGATATACGCAAGAACAACGTTTACAAATTATTCAGTTTTATTATCAAAATATTCGTTCTCCAAATGCAACTTTTCGTGCGCCTTTGCCATTTTGTAGTCGTAATAATCGTTCAAGCGTGCTCGCTATTCGTCGAATTGTTAAAAATTTTGAGCGTGCATTTTCTTTACATAATGTTCAAGTACCAATAAGACAAAGAAACGCCCGAAGTAATGCAAATATTGCTACCGTTCAGGCAAGTGTTGCTGAAGACTGCAATTTGTCGATTCCAAGACGTTCTCAAGAATTGGGATTGTCTCAAACCACAACCTTGCGGATTTTGAGAAAGAATTTGGGTTTGTATCCGTATAAAATTATTCTCACTCAAGAACTGAAGACATTGGACCACCGTAAACGTCGGGAATTTGCTGATTTTGCTTTGGAACAACTTGAAAACGATAACGATTTTTCTTAAGAAAATCATCTTCTCCGATGAGGCTCACTTTCATCTGAGTAGTGCGGTAAATAAAACAAAACTGTCGTTTCTGGTGCGGAGAAAATCCACAAATTATTACATGAAAAACCAATACATTCACCTAAATTTTACAGTTTGGTGAGGTTTTTGGTCTGGTGGAATCATCGGTCTGTATTTTTTTCGAAATGAAGCTGATAACACCGTTACTGTCAATGGAGATCGGTATAGATCGATGATAACCAACTTTTTATGGCCGAAATTGAAAGAAGTTGATCTTGACAACATTCGGTTCCAACAAGACGGGGCTACGTGCCACACAGCAAGTGCATCAATTATTGCGAGAAAAGTTTGGAGATTCGATTATTTCAAGAAATTGTGATATTGAATGGCCTCCAAGAAGTTATGATTTAACACCATTAGACTATTTCTTGTGGGGTTATTTGAAGTCATTGGTCTTTAGCAATAAAGCAAACTCACTTCAAGCTTTACAAGTCAATATTGAACATGGTATTCATGACATACGACTTGATTTAGTGGAAAAAGTGCTCGAAAATTGGGTTCATCGAATTCGTTCCTGCAGAAGAAGTCGTGGGGGCCATTTGAATGACGTTTTCTTCAGAACTTAATTGTATCGATTGTACTTCACATTAAATAAAAAACATTTCAATTTCCTTAACAATTAGTGGGTTTTTTTTAAAGAAATCATATCACTTTTATTGGAAAACCCTATATTATATTATTACTTTTATAGAAGCAAGGTTTACCTAAATACTCAACCTAGGTTTACCTAAATATGCGATTTAGATGGTCCTTAAAGAAGGACCATTTTAGAATCCGCGTTGCGATTCTATTGGGTCATGGTCGCTTTAAAAAACATCTTATTCGTATGGAGTTGGCTCCGACCGCCATATGCAACGACTGCTTGGAGAATAATGATGACAGTATTCATTGCATTCGTAGCTGTCCTGCTTTTGCCAGTATATGATCACTTACTTATATTCAACATGATAATAGTTTCGTCTGATAAAGTCGCCCGACTGCAATAACGGCGCCACAGAAAAACTCATATAAACGTACAGAATGAAGGAGATTGGTGAATTGAATTTATCTTACATGGGATTTTAACAACCATTTTGGAAAATGTTCTGGAATTTGGTTATCTCAGTCTATTTTAAGCTGATTATAGTAAAATTCGGTTTATGTTATCGGGCTCAATGGAAATATTTGGCGGCTATGCTGATTGAACAATAATAGAAGTTGTTCAATCAGCATAACCACCAAATATTGGTGTTGAATTCAAGTCTTAAACAAACCAAATTTCGCCATATTTAGCTAAAAAATGACTGAATTAACCAAATCTCAGAAAATTTCCAAAATGTTTATTAAAATTTATTAAACTCAATTACATAAATCGTATTTATTGGATAATCGGTAAGATAAATTAAATTCACCAATCACCTTCTGTGAACTGAAGATAATTATTTCTCTTAGTTCTGACACAATTTTTCAAATTAAGAGAACTTCTACTAGCTTAGTATATGTCCTATATAAACTGAAAACTGTTTTCCTTCCTCTCAGACAGGAATGAGGGAGTGAATTGAAACGATAAAAAACGTTCACGGGGGCGGGTATTATTTTTCTTATTAGAAATCAAAGCAAGCGAGAAGCGTACATTTATCAAATTGAAATTGCTTCAATTCGTTGCATAATTTCGGAATACCTCAACTCCTGTTGAGTTCATCTTCGATTTATTAAAAGGACACTTGATATAATACCAACAATAAATCGAGTTGCAAACGTTGAAAGCCAAGTGCTTAATATTTGTACTTTAAGTAACCACACCAATAAAACAACCTCACCATACAGAAAATGGACCACCCTAACATTTTTAAAAATGATGGCTTTTTACTATCGCAGCCAGATCAGCAAGGTTCGACGAGAGAACGGTTTCATACAGAAACATACAGGACGAAGCTGAAGCAGAATACGTAATGAATCTCATAAGTATTGCACGTTTGACTTCATAATACTTCTCTTTAGTATACAGTAAAATGTGAGCGCGAACATTTAATTTTCAAAATAGAAAAAATGTTGATTCCACAGGAAAAAAATAAACACGTTCGGTTGAGAAAAAATTCAATGAGCAATAAATTTTGTGATTCTAAACAAAACAGAACGTTTTAAAAGCTTCTTAATCGTAAACTTTTACAGGTTACCTGTAAAAGGTTTGTGGCTACTTACGTTGCAACATATTCAATTTACGTTCTATGGATTTTTTTTTATTATCCCTGCAATCTGTTCTGGGGCAGCCAAGACACTCCCAACTCTTTCGCAGTTTTGCTTTATCCGTCCTTACTTTTACGCCGTTGCCAGCCAATTCGAGGGCGTATGGCTATAGGTCCGATTTTATCACCATCTGTACATTACATAGTACCATGCCACCCTATACTGGCATTGAAGATGGGTCTGTCCGACAGGGGGTCATAGGTGTGTTCCATTTCATCATAGATCGTAATCTGTTGATAAAAATTCGAACCCCTTACCTCCCGATCCAAACGCCAAAGCTTTAACCAGTGTGCCATTTGGACGGTAACCCTAGGAATGTTTACCTTGGTTTAAACTCACCAAGTTGGCCAAATATTTTGTTCGCACTCTAAAAGAAGTTCCACTTTGTACCATAGATCCTTTGTAGCGTTTAGTGCAAATCCTACAAGCTACTTCAAAAAACACATTTGTAGATGGGATTACTTCTGTTATTTTCAATTGTTTCAGGATTGAAGTGGCAGATAGAATACGAGGGGCGCAACAATATTATGAATTAAACTAAACTAAACGGTATGCGCCCAGTCAGTGGACCATTATGCAAATTGTAGAAAGGTGCAATACACAGGGGGCTGTCTAGAGGACGACCTATTATCGAAATTCCGTTCCAACATCAAACATAACCGAGTGACCGCAGTTATTGGTAGGAATCCTAACATAACAAGACAATTTGCGATGATGCAACTATCAGTCGAAGGGGTGTTTCGAGTATTTTGAACAAAGGTTTCAATTTGACTCCATATAAACAGTTCAACTTACAAGCTACTTGAATCCAGAACATCCATAATTTCGATTACATTTCTGACAAAAGTTGACAATAAAAGTTATTTACATCTGAAAATGTAAACAAACAAAATTGCCGTATATGGGCCCATAAATATCCTCAAAATATCCAACCAGTGACCAGTACTTGCCAACTGTATTGTCGGCCATTATGTTTTTGAACAAAACAATGCCAATGCTACGGTGAATGGAGAGCAGGCTGTAACAACAAGTACCTTTCCGTAATGAAAGGTTTCAACAAGATGGAGCCAGTTACCACAAGACGAGACTAGTAATGGCGGTTCTGCATGAAAAATTTGGTGGAAAAATAATCACGCGGAACTCCGAATATCATCGGCCTCCAAGACGTCAGCCCAGATCTTTTTTAATGGAGATATTGTGAGCAAGATGTGAGTAAAACTAAGTCACGGAATGAAAACGACTTAAAAGTATCCAAAAGGATATTGAAGAAATACCCCGGGTAACATTAACAGCGGCAAAGAATATCGTCTTAATCAGATGCAAGGTTTGCTTTAATCAATGTGGCAGACATCTAAAAAAAGTAAAAAAAAATTAATAATAATAGAAATACTTATTCAAGTATTTCCCATTAGGGCTCGAGTACGTTTTAGAGCGCATACCTGGTTGACTCCATAACGTGAGGAATTTGGATTGCCCCACAAGTCTTTTCGAGTCTAGGTTCGTAACAATTGTACTGTTCAAATCAAATCATCGAAATCTAAAATAAGGAGGAAAGTAAAAACGACTCAAAACATGAAATGCAAAACATTATTATTTTGTTACAAGAATACAAACATAACGCCACCATTCCTCTGATCTGTAACTGGTTTTCTCTAACAAAAGTATGTTGATGTTTCACCTTGTACTAAAGGCCGACAAACTGTAAAATTTGAGCAGAAAAACTAAATTGACGCATTGGTCGGACACTTCGGTTCTCATAAAATCGGTGTAAATTCTCGATAATATTTGTGCAATTTACATACCTTTTAAGGACATTCGAAATAGTGATGTCAAGGAACTATCTACTTATCTCTTAATGGTTTTGGGATTCGAACCTAAGGCATATATAGGTATCTCATTATCGAGAGTGTTTTAAAAAATTTAAATTTGTAAATCATAAGGAATATTGCTGTGCTTGTAGATCAGATTCCGCCTTAATTTTAAGGAACTGGATCTTACACACTTTCCAAATGCGAAGCCAGTGTGAAATTAATAATAAAAGACAAAACTACCGTTATGCTACCCTAGGATAAGTTGCATATCGTTTGGAAGGTTTTGGAAAAAGCAACAATTTCGTTATCAGAAAATAAGTGTGATATTCTGATATAATCATGTGGCGTATCGTTTTAAAGGTTTTCGACGAAGCAAAAATTTTACTATCAGCTATTTATTTCACAAATTCACCGTTTTGACACTAGTCATAAATTATTATAATTGATTGAAAAGGTCTTGCAGAATGTCACAAATTTAGTTGAAACATCTTAGTACTCAAAACTACAATTTCAAATCGCTTGAATCAGTTGCATTTGGCTCTTAATAAAATGATGTGGCATATCGTTTGAAATGCCTTTGACCAAGGCTGACCTTGCTGGTCGTTGCCAGCACTTTATGCTGCGCTGGTTACAAAGTAATCCTTTGGTAGAGTAAGTATATAAAATAGTAATATAACATAAACAAACTTTCACAAAATCAATGAAGAATCAAAATATGTTTGTGAGCCGTTTTGTGGTGAATTTTTTAATGGAAATTCTCGATTTTCATTTATCGTTAATTTTGAGGGTTGGTACAATGATAATAATATTCTTAGAAAAGTTTTTCTTCATAGTTATACGCATATTTAGTACCAAACAGTTTTAATTTTTTGTTTCATTGGGTATCATAAAACCATGTTAAGACTGGTGTGGGTTTTACTCGTATGAGTTTATTTTCCATGAGTCATTTTATTACCAAGTTTCTTTGACAGGTTTGTCAATTTTTAAACCGAAGTTCTTCTTACCTTTTGAAATTTGAGCCCCAGCACTTTATACTTTTTATTCGATTTCTTAATTCGTTTTTCGAATTAGGTTCTCATAATCCGGACAGGTTAAAAGTTTACTATTTTGTTCTAGTTGTCACTTGGCATATACTGGGAAAATTCGTTTAGTGTTGAAGACCATTATTCTTTTCGTAGTTAAATCCGTTGTGTGGTTTTAGTATACGTACTATTGTACCGTTTTTGAAGTTTGTCTTAAATCTGTCCTAAAAAGCAATAATAACAAAATATGTGTAGATGTGTTTGTATAATGTCTCGATAGAACGAATTTTACAATAAAAGTTATACAAAAATACTTTATAACAAAATCGATAACTTTTACGATTTTTTCCGGAAATTTCCTACAAAACAGCGTTCTAAGTGACGATAACTGACCAGTTGATGACAGTCTCGCATTATCTTGGTAGTAACTTTTCTATTGATCAATTCTGGCCTATTCTGTTTGAGTGGATCATTCAATTTGTCCAGTTGATGACAGTACACTTCAGAACTTATCGGAGTATTGTCCGGTAGAGGCTCAAAAAAACAAATCCCTTGAAATACCCCCTTTTGGGGGGGCCCAAACAGACAGCGTCACCCTTTTTTGATGAATATCGGCCTTCTAAGTCCTTTGGCCCGGTTCATCCTTTTTACTTCATTATCTCTTGCGTTTAACATTGTTACAGACAACCAATTTCTTGTCCTCAGAAATAATTCGCCTCAAAAATGGATCATTTTTTGACGTTTGAGAAGCAAATCAGAGACGTCCATGCGACGGAGCAAATTTCGTTCTGTAACATCATGTGGAACCCATGTGTTGAGTTTTGAAACTAAAGCAAGGCGTTTTAGTGATCATAAATGGTCGAATTCGATAAATTTAATCTGTCAGCGATCACACGAGTTGTTATTCGGCGGTTTGCATTAATCAATGCCTTTATTTCGTCTTCAACAGCTTCAACTGGCCTTGCCGAACGAAATTTTGAAAACCAGTTTTGACACTGACGTTCTGTCAATACATCTTCATACACATCACACAACTTTTTTCTTGCTTGAACAGCATTTTTGCCTTTTCGATAATAAAAAAATAAAATACTTGTGCCGATATTGCTGCTTCGATTTTCCATATTTAATATGGCACCAAACACAAATTATTAGGCAGAAACAAACAAATTTTTACAAAAATAAGCTCTGCTACATCAGCTATCAAAATATATGACAACAATGCGGCTTAAGTTTGAAGGTGGCTATGAAACATTACATTTTAGTCCTCTGTTCAGAAAAAACGAAATTACTTTCCGAACAACCCAATAGGTCCTATCTAATAGAAAAACAAGTTCGTTTTCTTCAAATTGGGGGTTTAGAGTGTTTAGGAGCGCCAAATTTGCCTTTGAGTACTCTACAAATCGAACATACAATTTTCTAAATGTTTAGGAATCTCCTGTAAACCAACATGAGAAGTGACGTATATAGTGGGGTGCTGCTAGGTTTTATCTAATAGAAGAACACATTTGTTTTGTTCAAATTGAGTTACAGGACAAAGCTAGATGAAATCCAAAGCCTTCTCCGTATTTTAAAATTTATTGTAAGTTACTTAAAATGGAAAAATCTTTATTTTATAGAGTCGAGGTATCTTGCTAAAAATTCCATAAATTCTTTAAAACTTTTAATAAAAATCTGAGAAAATAAACTCAACTGAGTTAGAAAATAATGAACAAAATAATTTCCATTTTCTGAATGAATGAATATTTGGGGTAAATCTCATAATCTCCGCACCATATGTGCCAACTCCATTTACCCTATAAAAATAAATTCCCAATTGAAATGTATAAAATCAGATTGGAGATCAAAATGATTCCAAAAAATAAATCAGTTTTAAGAATAAAGCTTCCATATGGTTCATAAAGCAATTCAAGATCATAAAAGTCCCCAGAACTTCTCACACAAAAGAAGAGATATAATAAACATCTGGTTCCTTAAACTATGTACATAATCAAGAATGTTTTACAATGATTTTCGTCCTTTTTATGATTACTTTACATAAAAAGCATAAATAATATGCTCATCAATCCTATATACAGATGAAAATTCGTCGAGATGAAAAAGAAAACATTTGTGTTTTTTTCTGTTTCATTCAAATTTTCATCATACATAAAATAAAGAAAATTTTCCAAAACAACATCCAAAAAAGGATATAATTTTCTTTTCTAGCTCTCAGAGACCATCAGACACACTCGGAATATTTACTAAAGAGAGAGCCCAGAATCAGGAAAATTGCGACACAACCAACACAATACAAAATGGAACAACAACGACGACGTATAAAGGAGGAAAAATTGAGGAAAACCCAATGTTTTGTGTTTTTTATTATTGATTTTCTCGATCTGACTTTGTTGTTGTTGTGATTTTCTCCTATATACCTCGCATAAGGAGATTTTTCTTTAGTTAGTCGACTGGCCGTATGTTGTCGATGTATATCGCAGTCGTATTCTCGTTTTGTTAAAATTTAATTAAATTTAGTAACAAGTAAAAATAATTACCATGAAAATTTTAGAAAATTATCCTTTTTGTTGTACCGTGCGTATCCTTGTGCTTTTTGTAGGTTTTTTTAACACATAAACACAATCACTATATAATAATAATAATATTAAGGTACACACAAGCACAGAAAATAAAAAGCGCTTTTATATAAATAATATACCTACAACAACACAATTTACAGTAATTGAGGTGTGCCAATCCTTTGATTCACTTTCATCTTCTCAAGCTTAAATATTTAAGCATTTTTCTTTTGAAACAAAAACAAAATTATCTTCCCCCTTTGAAGCACACGCCAAACACAAAAAAACACTTTTCACTTCGTAGATTTATTCCTTTTTTGCTCTCTGCAAATTTTTCATTCAAAACCAAAAAACAGAACCAATCTAAATAAATTCACATAACACAAAGGACGAAAAAGCACACATACACGGTGGTACGTACTGAAACCGTATACTCCTTTACTGTGCTTTTTGCTGTATAAATAACCGAATCGAATTTCGTTTTATGTATATTTTGTACGGTTTAAAACATAAAAACAACTTTTTAATTTATCATTACAAAAAAAAACTTTATAGAATTTTTTGTTCATATTCTAGACAAAAAAACACTTTCAATACAAAAACTAACGTTAAGGTTTTTTGTTTGTTGTTTGCTTTCGTTCCTCGTTTTGTAATGATAACTTAACGAATAACTGCGCGATACTAAATTCAAAACTGGCTGGAGTAATTGCGTTACGATTACCACGATAGAGCAAAACAATCGAAAACGAACAATTTTTGTGTTTTTATTTTTAAATTGAAAAAAAAGAGTAAATTCTCGTGCGGAGAGGAGATATACAGTGCACTCAACAGTACGTAAAATATATGGCAGAGAGAGGTCGATATAAAAATCAGGGTAGTGAACCATGTTTTATATGATTTGAATTACCTAGATGTACATTTGAATTACCTAGATGTACCTATGTGCAATTTTTTTCAGTTGTGAGAGAAATCCTATAAACCCATAATTACAAATGCAAATTTGAATGTGAACAATTCAAAGCTTTACTCTCAAATCTAGACAATGTTACAACCAACATTTGAGTTGTTTCGATGGATTTAACAACCACTGTAAAGGAAAATAATGCGATCTGGAGCCCATAAATTTGTGATCAGTGTAGACATTGCAAAAGACTTTATGCGATAAACATGAAGTATTAAACATTATTTGTGTAGTTGTAGTTGGTCATTGAGGGCTGACGGTAAACCCAATTTTCCATTAAAAAACTTTTTTAAATTTTGACTGTTACGTATGGTACAGCTTCAGCCTATATAGCCTCTATTTTTGCAACGATATGTTTAAATGAGTTGACAAACGGGGACATATCCTAGCACAGGGCAACTTCATTAGCAGTACAAAATGATTATTACTTAACCTTAATAAACACCTTTTAATTATCACTTGTTTTTTTATTTCGCAAAAATTGAATTTTGAATATTTCAATTAAAAAATGTTTTCAAAAACTTTAAAAAATTCCTCAACCGATTTCGGCTTGTTAGGCCATCATCAGGAGTATCTACTGAATTGTAAAAATAAAAATTTAGGTCAAGGAATATGGATTTTTGAATTTCGTAACGATCTGCTTTTGGGTATAGGCCAGCAGTATGATTTTCAAAAGCTAAAGTTTTCTAATTTTTAGGATTGCGAATTACACATATCTTCAACTCTTGGTAATGGGGAAATCAAAGTAAGCCTCATCAGAAAGTTTCAGGTGGGGATTATGTGCTGCTGTTTAAGCAGTAAAAGTATTAACAAAGGTCTCCGATACCGCGAACGACATGAGATGGTACGGTTCATGGTGACATTGTATGTGCACATATTGTGTCCTTGGTCTAATAATTTTGTGTTCGCATGGCTTAGCGATCCCCCAAACAGCTTGAGGGAATTTGCGTGGGGAGATTTCTTGAAATCTATATCTTCTGCCAAACAAGTGGCAGACTTTGAGCCAATAAGATCTTTTTTATCGTATTTAATTACCGTTTCATCTCACTGTAAATTATTGCGAGTAGTAGTTTATGTAAGGTGTTCTTTATCAAAATTTAATACCAAGCGAGATCAGTTGTGTTAAGTACAAATGCCTGAATTATGCGAAAACATCAACAAAATTATAGATTCTGGAGTAGTGTCCAAAAATAGTGTTTCAACCGTTTTTATAGATGACAATGGTAGTCAAGAGTTGGAATGCTATTACAAAATGTAACCACACCTTATGATGTGACATCCGATGATATTGCCAAAGAATGACATTCATTTTACGAAGTTTAGAGAACCAGGTGGTGCGAAGTTGCGTGGTATTTATCAGATTTAACTATAGATAGGGCAACACCAGTTAGGCCGTCCTCAAATATTGGTGTAAACTTCACGAGAGCGATTTCATGAACAACTGATAAAGAACGCGATGTACGAATTATAAAGAGGTGCATCTCTGTATTCGCATATTTGACAACGAAAGCAACGTAAAAATTCCAAAAAGTGATGATAATTTAAACATAAGAAGACTGTGTGCAAAATTAGTTTGCTCAGAATGAAATAAAAACAACATCGTGAGGAAGTGGAGAATTAGAGGACAGTTCTATCCGCTATCAAGTTTATCGCATCAGTTTTTTGGAATGTGCGTGGAATAATTCACGCACTCTATTCGCCAGATGTGTTCCCCTTGAAAAGGTGGAGCCAGTGGCTGACGACTATTTTGAGGCACTTGTTGGTTCTCATACACGCAGAGTACACAGGGTATCGACGCTATTGAGCTATTCCACACGGGTTGTCAAGAAGCGGCTTCATCTTCGTTTCTCCTCCCGTTTACCCATGATACCGCGTGTAATTGCGACTCATTTTTCAACAAAAATGACTCTTTTTTTACCTTGACTCATATTGAGATTTGACAGTATATATTTAACAAGAAACAGTTAATTAACATAAAATCATCACTGTAATTATAAATATTCGTATTTAAAAGTTATGGTTCCTATAAAAAATTTCTTGGTCTATGCAATGTCTCTTTTGGTTATATGTATTTGTATTCTCTGCCTTAACATTCAAGTTGCCTATTTCGTACAAAACACGTTACCTATAACAATACATCAATTACATTTTGCTTACCGCAGACAGCATTTTACTAATATCAAATTAAAAATCACTACGCTTTCATGTTCGTGTTGACTTTTCCAACTTTGCTTTTGTTTTAACAATTTATCAATACGAATGCAGTACGAATAAATATGACCGTTTCATCACTTTTTCGCACAGTACACGTTTTACATGCCTTGTTTACGTTTTTTGCTTTTATTTCTAAAAACGTCAACAAAGATCTAATTGCTTCACGAGACTAGCTAGTGCTGCACAGACCAAAATGCAGCAACAAATCAAAACAAAAAATGTCAGATAAATAGGGTAAACTTTTAGAAAAAAAATGAAATATGAAATAAAAGTTTATAAATTTAGATTAAAAATAGTTTGAAACTGTACTTGGGTAAATTATGATTATGTCATTGAAAAATCATAAGAAAAACTTAAGTATTTAAAGAAATATAAACGAAATTAAACTTGCTTAACAAAAAATCCCATGTAATCGAATTTGTTTAATATTGAAAAGTATAATCGCGGTTACCTGTCACTACACTAACTCAACGATATTATTTTTATGTTGGAATGGCTATGTATATCCCGTTTTCAACCAAAAAAAATTGCCTTATTTAAGTTCAAACCACACAAATGTTTGGGTCAAAACTCATAGTACATATCTAATGGCGGTTTTGATAAAAAATTTCGTTTGATTTGAAGTACAACCAACACAATTGTGAGTATAGTTATAGTATATTTTTTCGGGCGAAAATAAGTTTGAAAGGAAAAGGTAAGTAAGTAAGTTGGTTGAAAACACATACAAAAATAAATTTTTTACGTGGTCCTTTTACCGTACCCACACAATTGTGTTACCAGGCAGCAAATGGGATATGGCAATGGAAAAATTAGTTCCCACCACTAAAATTTTTCGACCATTTAAATTCTAGTACTTCCACCGCTGTCAATAAATATAGTGATTCTACGATAACAATTTAACAGTGTACGTGTACCTACCAAAATGTCAAAATAAAATACAAGTGAATAATAATCCGTGCAATTCTGTGCCGATTAAAAATCTTATAATTTTGTGAATCACTTTAATTTTATGTATATTGATAAGAAAATACATATGTGAGCCTCCGTAAATATTCTACTGATGAAAATATGAGTGCCTTAGAAGTGGATCGCAGTTCCAAAAAGCATGATGACCTTGAACATTCACTAAGATGCGATAGCCGTAACATCAGTTCCGAAGTGATCGGACGAAATTTGCGAATAATTTCGAGTATTACGCTCGAACAACTCGATTTGATTGAACAAGATTTGGAAATGTACGAGAAAGTTTCGTTGTGCTTTTTATTGTACGGCCATGAATATGGTGAAGTGGCACTTCAAAAACTGCAAATCGCGATACAAATAGTGAACTCGCGGAATGTCTACATGCTGGCTGATTGGGTGCGGGCGATTTCGCGGAATCAATACATGATCGATAATTGGCGCAATTTATTCATCGAAGCACTGTGTATTACGCAAATAAAGCACGTACTTCTGAAATTAGGATTAGATGTGGATGAGTTAAATACCCGCTTCTTCCCTACAAATCCAGATGTAAATCTGTTCGTGCATCCAGTACTAAAATGCCTTTATTTACTAAGCGAACAATTAACACCGAAAGATAGTGAGGTAATGATTAGCTGGATTGATCGTACCTATCTACATACTTCGGAATTTTTCTGTCCAACTCTAATCGAACTACACATGCTGAGCTGGATTAATTATGGTGTTCTCAATATTGGGGATTGGAATTATGGACAGCCACTTAAAAATATGACTCGATTTTCGGATGCTCAAGCAATCGTACGTTATTTAATCGAAAAAAGGATTCTTCTTAATTTTAAAGCCTCACTCGAAGATGTCGTGCGACGAGTGAACTTTACGAAAAACAATTATATCACAATTGAGGAGAAACTGAAAAAGGACAATGACCATAATTCAATTGCATCGGGAACTTCAGAGTTAGCAGTACCCTTTAATAATTTGGATTTGACCAAAAGTAGTAGCACTTCGAAACTGGTTAGCTATGAGGTGAGAAAAGAGACTGCCGGGTTTATTCTAATAATAAACCAACGTGTTTTCCATCCCAACATCGAGAAGCCGAAGGAATCGCTTAAACGTCGGAATGGAACAGATTATGATCGGGATCGTCTCGTGAAAACATTTTCTCGCCATGGGTATCGCGAACGTATTCGAGAGAATTTAACAGACGATGAAATTTTACAAGAAGTACGCCAAGTGGCTCGAGATTCGTGTGACATGGACTCTTTAATTGTGTGTATCTTATCGCACGGAAAATTGGGCACCATTTTCTCTTCGAATAATGTACAAATCCCAATCGAAAAAATTACATTTGAGATGGCAACCCACGAGCTGAAGGACAAGCCCAAAATACTTATAATTCAGGCATGCCAGGAGGCATCCGAAACTAGAGAAGTCCAACAGCATTTCGATATTACGAACTATAGACCCGAATATTTCCAAAATATGTTCACGACTCATTCAACAATTGGTGGATTTGTGTCGTATAGAACTAGTGCCGAAGGCACGTGGTTTATTCAAACTCTGTGCAAGGTTATAGAAGAGCACGGTTGTGATCATCATATCAGCGATATATTCACAATTTTGTTTCGAGAGTTTGAAGAGAAAAAGGGACCAGCTGGTGAGCGTATGGTGCCGCACGTTTCTAAAACAATGTCTAAAAATTTTTATTTACCCTACTGAATTTCATTACTTGTGATATTTTTATGAAATAAATGTTACATGAATTTATTAATTATCTGCCTTTTATTTAAGAATTTTCCTGAATCTAGTAAATCCAAGAGACGGTTTTTGTTACATCATATTTTTCATAAAAGGGATAAAAGCAAAAACTTGTTCCATGCCTGTTGGGCGGGACTTAATGGATAAATCATTCATTATTCTCGAAGTTACGAGGTTCACCGACTGGCGCATTTCGATACGAAGTAATATCGTTGATTGAATACATATTAATTCAATCAACGGTAATATACGGTGCAACGGCAATTTTGTTGGTGGTTTCTGTTTATTCAATGCAAGCAGGCAGTACACCTGCACTGTCAAAAACTACTCTGTGTTGTTTGTTAAACCTGAGTTATACACTCAGTTCTTCACATTTTACTCTAAAATGAATGCCAGTCTGCAAATTAAAAAAAACATTATTACTCTGCGAACACCGGATCCAATACCCAGGGCTAGAAAAAATAGACCCTTACACGGCTACTGCGTATATGTATATACGGCCGAGTCGAAGGCAAATAAAAACAATACGTTTTGTATGTAGGTGCAAAAAACGTAAACACGAAAAAACAGTGGTTAAAGCTTTGGCGTTTGGGATGTACAAGGTTCGAATCCCTATAAGGGTAGGATGCAAAAGAGAATTTTCATTAATAGATTACGATCTGTGATGAAATGAAACACAACTATGATCCTCTACGGATCCGTCCTAGATTTGGCAAGCAATGCGTAAAGTAGGAACATGAAAAGCGAACGAACCGTGAAAGAGTTGGGAGTGCTTTGGCCCGGAACAGATTGCTAAGATTAAAACATAAAAAAAGAAAAAACTTTCATACAAATGCTATGGAAATTTGTTTTTGTTAAGTTTTGTTAATGACAAAAAAAACGAGAACTTCTTTTATTTATCTTTAATTTTGATAAATTGTTATTAATTTTTAAGGTAGTTTTCATTCAAAATTTTTTCTGCTATGATCGTTGTATAATATAAGGAGCAAAATATGTGAAATAGTAGTTATTTTTAAGTTTTTTGCTTCTCGTCATCTACTCTTCAAGCATACACATAAATTTGTCTCTATACATATATATATTATACGACGATCATAAAGTTACACTAACAAACTACAGAGTAGAAATTTATTTTTTCCCCATATAAAATTTGCTATTTCATCTGTCACAAGCCAGTACAGGATGGTTATATAAAAAATGCATATAGTTTACTCATATCTTAGAAATAAGAACCCGTCAAACAAGTTTTTGTTGTTGTACGAAGTGACGTCTTAATTTTGCGTAGTAAAATTATAAATTATAAATTTTTAAAATTATTAATTAAAATACATTTAAATAATAGAAACAATTTCAAATAGTTAGTGGTTTGTGTAGTATATACTGTTAGTGCAATTATTTGATAATAAAAATTACAATTTTTTATATAAAATGAAGTGTATTGTGAAAAAATGCCAAAATACGCCTAAGAAAATACAGAATCGAATATCTTACCATCAGTAAATTTACCAAGTGTTTATATAAAATAAAATGTATATTATGTTAAGAAGCTAGTGATTTGTGGTAAATTTATTCTTAATTTAATTTATAAATCAGAAAAAATTAAGAAAACAATTTTGGTTCTATAATATTCTGTGGCGTGGGGTTCTTATTTCGTTTTTTGTTTTTGTAATCCCATTGTTTATTCGCTTTCTCTTTTACCCTCCGAATTTGTGACGCTTGACAGATGCTTATTTCCATTCTCTACATTAAATTCTTTGACGACGATTGTCAAAAACACATCATAGTGGATTTTGAACAAAAACTAGCTTACGAAAATTAAAGATAAACAAAGTTCACGTTTAGAAAAATGAAAATTAAAAGGCAGATTCAACATTGCCTTCGTTCGTTCAGACTAATTCAAACAATTTTTTCAACAATCATCTTTTGTGAAAAAATGCAGAACATCATTTTGAAGCAATATGATTGGTCGAAAAAATTGTTTGAGTGAAAGAACGAACGAAGGAAAAATTGAATCCGCCTAAAAGCATTGGACCAATAACAACCCCTTGCAGCTTGTTGTTGGTGTTTCTTTTAAAAACAATTTCAAATGAAAATCTGCAGATGTCGCTTAACGGGTTTAAAAATATTGTATTTTTTGCTTTTCTTAGGATATAAATGTCTGATTGTATTGCGGTAGCATGCAAAATTACGATATATCTGTAAAAAGAAAGTTGGTATTTACCTGCTATGCGCGTCGAAAAAAACAAAACCAATGAGCAAAATTTCATTTAATTTACTAGTTACTAGAATTGCGCCATTTTAACACCAATTTGCGTTATTATTGTTAATTATATACATTTACATTAAAATATTGAACTCACTCTCAGCTCAGGTACTCTCTTTTCAGGTTTGAGGAAGTAATTGTTTAACGGTCAAATACGTAAAAAATTTTCCAAATAAACGTCAATAATCACAACAAGAAAAAATTTAGTACTACAGGTTTCGGACACGTGTGAAATAATTACGTAGGATATAGTGGCTTAAAACATTAAGGTGAACAGCAAAACAAAAAATGAAATTGAACAGGTGACGTGACTTGCACCTCAGTAAACTGTACTATAATTCACGATTTCGGTGGAATACACGAGTAGACAAATAAATTATTATACTATACCCGCTATACCACTTGTTTTCTTTGCTAAAACTTTGCCTTATTCTGCGATAAACATCCTTGACTCCCTGTTCCAATTAAACCGGCGAACTAAAAAGTTAACTTTGCAAACGGGTCCAACAATCGAACATTGAAAAACACATATGTATCCAACCCTGTTATTTTTAAAGTGAAATTAGGTTCGGTGCCCTCTTTGGTACAAACAATTTTAATAACAAATCTAGTACATTTTTATACCATTTAAAACATTAATTGGCAATCGGCGACCAACTTCATTTGATTTATTTTTTTTTAGTTGCCAAACTTTTTTTCGTGCGATAAGTTGAGTTGAGTAGACAAGTGATTTGCGTATAATTCTTGTTTGTGAAGACAAAAATAAAATAAAAGTTTTTAATAAATAGAGTTTAGTGAAAATGGTTGCGACCAAAGTGGAAAATAACACAAATTCAAATAACAGTAATATTAACCGTAAGAAAAGTGCTAATAAATCAGGTAACATGAAAAATAAAATGAAAAATCGTAATAAGCGTGTAGTGTGTAACATGAGAGCTGGGATAGGCGCCATGTTTAATCCAAGTCAAATGCTCGATAATCCGGGATATATGGATTTTAATGAGCCGGATGTTTTGCGGACACCGCCGATTGCACGGCCTCCGATTCCACCACCGGCCGTCCCATTGAATATCGTTAATAAACCGCCACAACACAATGGGCATCATAATCACAACAACAACAAAAACCAACGATTGAATCGTCGGCAACAGACACAACAGCGTCGTCGACAGGGTGGTTGGGGTGTAGCACCTCCAAATATGCCGCCCGTACCACCGCTGCTAAATCAACGACCAATTCCACCGGGTGGACCATTCCGCGGGCCAATGCCACCACCACGAATGCATCCTATGGGACCACCAATGCCACCGATGCGACCTCCAATGCCCCTTATGGCACCTCCGTTGGCGATGAATGGACGTTTTGGCCCACGACCACCACTCCCTCCATTAATGGGTCGTCCACCAATTCCATTACCACACCCACCACTCGGTCTTGGACCATTACCACCCCGACCTTTAATTCCCCGTACAAATGGTGCCCACCAAAATGGTATTGGTCCGGTTGGTGGTGGCCTTGGGCCAATGCGTCGCAATAAAAATCGACGTAATAATCGCAATAAGAAAAATAAAAACCAAAATCAGAACAAGCCAAAATCTCTACAGCAAAGCCGAACCCCCACAAATAAATCGCCCACAAAGTCAGGCACAACATACCCTTTAGATAAACCCTGGGTAAACGATGAAATACGGAGCGAGTACAAGAAACGGGAGGATCTCGAAAATAAACTAAAAGGCAATCGGAACGATGAACTTTTCGCGGAATTTAAAGTGCAGCGCGATAAATTTGTTAAAATGTATGAGGCGGCCCGTATCGAATTTATAGCAAAGCACCCAGAACAGGTAAACCTAAATTTCATTATAAAATATTTTTTTTTTGTGTTTTTATTTTGCAATCTCGAATCAAATCGGAAAATAAACAAAACATGTCTTGTAATAACTCTTGCTGCCGAGATTATAAAACTCGAATTTATCGTACAATTTGTGGTGTGGTGTAATATTTACATAAAACGTTATAATATTGCGCGATATTAGACACGAATTATTTGCTCTGACGTAGCCAATTTTGATAAATTTATTTATGTGGCCGTGGATAGATGTATTGACTGTAGATTTTATACGTGTGCGTCTTATTATATTGGAGATGAGCCAATTAACACGCGATTGCGGGGGTATATAATTTTGGATATAAGGAAACTGGTTTACTTGATAATTTTTGGTCAATAACATTATTTTGTTATTTGCGTAGACACGGTGGGTTTTTTCTGGTGATGACTTTTGATGATTTGTTTGTGATGAGTTTTTGCCAATCGAGCATATTTGCTGCTAAACTTGGTACTATAACCTTAAGACACCACGATTTTGAATTGCAATTGACTTTCTGGGTTCAGAACGTTGTTTGTGAGATATGTATTATGATTCTTTACAATTTCTTGCATTTAAGCTGTTAGGGAAATAGTTATTTTAACTTAAACTCATTAGTTGATATAATTTAATTAGCCATTTAAATACATTTCTGGTCAAGAAATTTGTGAGATAAATCTCACAAATTACGATAGGAAAAAATTATATTGTAAAAATACAAAAATACAAGATTTAAAATTTTTTATTATCTGTTGATTATTTTCGTGTTTGTTTTCAAACGGCACAGTTTATTTAATGATTTTGGGTAAACCACTCATCTCCTTCTTTATTCATAACAATGCCTTAAGGATAAGCTACATTCCCATTCTCGGCTAAATCAATTATCACACCACAAACTCCTTTGTGCACTTGTTTTGTCAATTTGTTATACTCATTTCTTTCTCTGGCACTATATCCCACCAAGGGATTTGGTCACCTCAAATGAGGTTTCATAATCATATTTTCATTTCGGATAATGGGGTCGATTCTGGGCTCTAAAATTGTATGTTATGTTATTTTTGTTTTTTCAATACAAATTCCAATAGGAAGCGGGGAAATAAAATAACAATTTTATGCCACGAGAATCGGGCCCAATGAGTGATTATTGAATCCTAAACCAGCCGTGAAATTTCCTTGTCACTACCGGGAATCGAATCCGGGACCTCCGGTCCCAAGCATGCTGACCACTTTGCCACCGGGATCTATACTCATAGATTTCGCAAATTTATCCGATGTTCTGGTAGACGGCCATAAAGGTTTTAATTTTATATAATAAACAAGTTAAAATTAATGAATTTTTATTTTGGTAACTTAGTGTCCAGATCTCTGGATTCAGGTCCACGTTCAGGTCGTTTTAGTCTCGAGTATGTAATTGTGGATTTTTTTTTCTTCTGTATTTTCAAAATTTTAAATTTAATTCTACTCTCAAAAGTTAAAGATAATCAATCAATTGGCTCTATTTTGTTCCCTTGTTAAGTTCCCAAATATTAATAGTGTTGCCGGATTATTACTTTTGAAGTCTGGTTATTTCTTTTAACTTTCTGACTATTTCTTCTAACATACAGAGAATCGGTATCAATCTTCATACTTAAAGATTTTTTCATAAATTAGGAGATAACAGCGATTTTTGGTCGAAATCGGTCCACCGAAGTGGCAGGTTCCGTTGGAGCTTTTTCGTTTTTTGCAAATATTTTAAAAAGTATATCATTACTCGGGTTTCACGACACCCATTGATCAGTTTAAATTTTATATGCAAAACTTGATCCAAATGTTATTTCAGATCACAAATTTTGATTTGAAATCTAGTAAGCGTATTCCTGTTGTTTCACGAAACATGAACTGAACCGGATCAGATCAAGCGTAGAGAAATACAGCTATTAAAATCCTAAAAGATCCTAAATTTACGATAACGATTTTTGAAAAAAAAATTTACCAAAATTTCAAACTCTGTACAGACTAGACGGATCGATTGATCGAGATCTTTATTATAAATCAATTTGGTCCCATATTCCGACTTCTATCAAAATCAGAACAACGATCATACCAAATTTCTTTATCATCGGTTAAAAAATTAGCGTGTTCTTCTGATCCGATACAGCGCAGCAACCAGTTGTAGATGGCAGTTCATTGCAATTAAGAAATTTTGAAGCTAATCCAAATTTAAATGGGCGTTAGGGAAACGGACGGACAAAATTTGATACTGAATTTAACGGATTTGGAAATTCCTTTTGACAATTTTGTTCCTTATCTAAGGCTTATAGCAAATATAGAGAGTACCATTTCCGAAAGAGATGAGACGGTACATAACGAAATTAAAAATAGATTAGTAAATATTTTAACAAATTTTAAGTCAAATAATCATATGGATAATAATTTTTTAAAACTTGGAGGGTTCTTGGATACGTTTTGTTAAAATCGACATTGTAACAGGTTTACAATGGTACGGCATCACGTTTCTATGGCCATGTTCAAAATTTAAGTACCTAAGTTATTTTGGCTTTCCCTTGATAAAAGTTGAAATAAAAGTGCTTAAATTATATTGTTGGGCATTAAACCCTCATTTGTTGCGTGGTATAAAGCTTAAGTGTATAAAAAAATTCTCAGTGCTTTGCATCTGAAATCTTTTATTTTACTTTTTGCATTTTGGATTTAGGAGCAAGTTCCTTTAAATTCCTGATAACAAAAGATGTTTTCCGACCGTCTGGGCCGATGATATCTCAAGAATTATTCGTGCGATAAAAAAAAGTCGCAAATTATCTGATTTTAATTCGAAGAATTTAAAGTTTTCGGCACTTGTACTTTAAGGCTATCGGGGCCCTGTCATAAAAAGTCACGCAAAAAAACCATCCAACACCATGATATGCTTTACAATAATTATGCACTTTTATGCACTCTGGTAGTAATTTTCATATTACCACTTTAGTTCAGAAATCGCCGATTTGGCGCTGACTTGTCGAGTATCGTTGAATTGAAAGGTCTTCAAGAATGGTACAAAGTAGGCTTATGCGCTTTACCATACAAAACTATAGTTCAGCCTGAAACTAGGATCATTGCCATATAATCATCTGCCATATCATGTAAAAGTTCTTGTAAGAAGTAACAATTTTGTTAACAACACAACACTTTAGTGGACAAATTCTCGGTTTTGGTGCTGGGAGCTAAGTTATAGACACATAGGAACAGCATAAAACTGAAATGTAAGGTGGAAGAAAACAGATCAATCTTCTTCTCTCGGCTGTGTGCCTCTTCCAAAAGCCTAGGGACCTAGCTAAGATTTAAGAAACTAATCACATATTAATCCGAATCGGGACTCTGCTCCTTCGAAAGCAACCGTCGAACTGTGGTTTGCTGACTTTAAAAGTGGCCGTACAAACGCTAATGAAGCGCGGACTATAGGCTGTTATTCCAAAAGAGAGAAAAAAGTGCACAAAATCGTGATAATGGATGAATTTTTTTTTTCAACCGGGAATATTACATGGCGTTATTGGTGTGTCTGAAGGAATGAGTTGCAAGAAACGGCTCCAAATGCAAACTAAAAAGTTTTCTTTCGCCAACATTTCTTTCACCAACACAATGCACCGTGTCACAAGTCGTTAGTTGCAATGGCAAAATTTCATGAATTGAATTTCTCCATCCACCATATTCTCTGGATCTGGCTCCCAGCGACTAGCACCTGTTCACAGATCTCAAAAACTGCCAAGGGGTTGGTAGTTTAGACCAAGGGGTTGGTAGTTTGGTTTCGACCTAATGAAACATTGAATTCTTTAAATCAAAAAATTCGGTCGTCTCATCAGACTGCAGTACTTACATACAAAATATAATCACAATGCTTTATAGCTTGGGGCGCGATCATGAAATACGGCCGCAAAATTTAAACGGGTTGAAAAATATTTTCAAACGTACTCGATTAAATCTATTAAACTAAACCTTAGTGAATGTGATGTAATCTGCTAGAAGATTTTCTAAATTCAATTTCTACCGGTATTACATTTCCGTTCAAAATTGCTCGATAATGAAATAGTTGTCGAATATAATTTTTGCATTAAACTTTCGTTTTTTTTGTGTTTTCATACAAAATATTTAGACCAACTTTGACGGTGCGTTTCTGTTTGTCCATTGAAATATTTTGGAACAATTTAACAGACTGAACAGAGTTGGTTGGTTACCGAGTTGATTGGTTTAATAAAATTCGGTCAAGTTCTCTAGGAAATGATGGTGTCAATTCCTTGTTCATCTTCCATTTATCTTTTCTTCTATTTTTCTATTATTTCAAAGCCACTCGATATTTATTTAGGGATAGAAGAAAAGAAAAATTCAGGATAGAAGAAAAGAAAAATAGAAGGTTCACATTGAATCGACACAAATATTCGGATCAATTCGACACACCACATAAAATTGAAAAATCAACTATCAGATCCGAGTTTTTCCAGAGAGTACTTGATTTTGACTCTTGCTAAACCAATTTTACTATTCCGCATGGATTTGCTTCCGCAGTCTGTCCTGGATTTTAGCGAGTTATTGTGTTTCGCTGCACATTTTCAACAATCCTTCGTAACCTCGAATTTTATTGTATTTGACACATACATGCGATTTCTATATGAAATTTTGGGTTATTCTAGGCGAGAACCAGACGCCAGCTTCACATTGAGGTATTTTGTTACTGTAGTCTGATGGGACGACCGTATTTTATGATTTAAAGAATTTAATGTTTCATTAGGTCGAAACCAAACTGATTGGGTTTAAGATTTTATTATATGTATGTATTTCTTAGTGTGAATAAAACGATATTTTTTATAAAATTTAGATACTTATGTATGTGATTCAGATGATCGAATATTGTTTCGCAATTTTAATTCAAATAATCGTTACGAAATTTAAAACTTAATTTTTGACTATTTGTTGAACCAACTTATGTTATGCTATTCGAACTAAATTAGAATTTCTTAATCAAAATTCATTTCTTGAACGGTAGCTAATCTAATGACCATTTGTAAAACTTTCAATCGCATTTCATACGTAGTAGGTGTTTTAACCGCAATGTGTATATAAAGCCGAATGATACAGAAAAAATAGTGCTCTTAAATTTCGTATGTTTAATTTACAACTCTATGCCCTTCCTTTTTATGATCGAAATCTTGAATCCTAAAATTAGTAGAAAGACATCGTTAAAACTTAACTAGATTGCGCGGATTCGTCACTTAGCGCATGGCGAATTGTACAAAATTTTCCCCGCGAGCTATTTGAAAAAAGCACAACCCTGATCTTGTACTTACTTTATTTCAAAATAGTAACTGAAAACTAACTTATTTGAGTAAAAGAAAGGAAAGTTCCTTCTATTAGTCAAAAAATAAAATTAAAACCGTTTAGCATTAAAGTTATTTCGCTTTCAATCTGGCAACACTGGAATTTAATTAGCTATGGTTAGTACACAGTATATTAAACTACATGTCTTAATATTGTTTTAGCATTATCCGAAAGCCGACCCGAAACCATTAGATTCCCTATCTCCAACGTTACCGCGCCAATTACTGCGTGAAATAATTACTTACACCTAATCGTAGAAAAAAAAATTTTGTTTACAAGACGTTTTGTTTATTTTCCTTGTAAAAGGCCTGTCCCTAAAATGGTTCTAGCTTCTTTTTCCTTGTAATAAGCTTATCCAATTTATATAACAAAGCGCGCAGTTTCGCACACACACACGATACCGCGAATTAATTAAAACAGTTTTCCGTTATCTTATTTCTACCTTAAAAATCTGTGTTCCATAATTAAATTAATTTATTATTTTCGTTAATTTTTTTGCTCGATTCTCTACTCTTGAATAAATATTTTTGCAGGATGTTGAAAAAATCATGACTGAGTCGGACAAATCAGAAAAACAAACAAATAATAATAAAAATAAAACAAAAACTAGTAGTAGTTCTATTGCCACAACTACTACGCCAAATAATAGTAAAACCAGTAATACAAATACAGCAGAATCTTAAATTATAAAAATTTAATTTTTTTTAAATTTAAGATGTTTAATTAATTTATTCAATTTTTTCAGTCAAATAAAACCCAATTTGATCTTTATTTTTTCATTAATTAATTGTAATTTTATAAAATTATTATTTTTCTATTAAATTATAGTCTTAAATATCTATACATATTTAAATTAATTATTATAAACTAAATATTAAACACAAAAAAATGATTAATTTTTTTTCTCAACATTTTAAAAGTCATTTATTAATTTAATTAATAATATTTTATATATTTTTATTTACAAATTTAAAATAGAAATGAAATTTTTTTGTGTATTAAATTAATTAATTACGTAATCATTTAATGAAATAAAATTTAAAAATTTTTATAATTAATTATTTGTTTGGGTGGACTTTGGAAAATATATTATAAAAATATAAATTAAATTTGAATTGATTAAAAATGATATATTAAAATAATGTTTGTATTTTTAAAAAAGCATTTTCTAGTTAATTATTTCTTAATTAATTAAAAATGTTTTTTTTCGTATTTTCTATTGACGTTTTTTTCTTCATAAAAGTAAAAAACAATTAAAAATTATAGATGTTTGTCCTCAGTTTTTATTTTTTTTACAAAAAAAATATATTTCGTAATTATTAATTTTTTAAAAATAATCAATTTGCAATACAAATATACAAGTAATATATAATATAAAATAATTATAATATACAAAAAAAAAATATAAATATATTTATAGAAAATAAGAAAATCTCATTTTTTTTAAATAAATTAATTTTCTTAATTATAATTTTTATAAATAATTTTATTTGATAACGAAAACTTCCTGCAAAATGTTTACACAAAAAACAACAAAAAAATGTATACATAAAATAAATAATTAAATTTACGTAGGTACTTGCTAAATATTTATCATTTTATTTTATTCCATTTTTTTTTTTTTCGTTAATTTATTTGACAAAAACAGTATCCGTTGGCTTTTTTAATTTTTGGATATAAACCATCCATACACATAGCATATAAATATAATAATATATTCATCATCATGGTGAACCGAAAAAAATTTTTTTCCCCGGAAATTTATTTATATTTGTTTCAGAAGTTTTTCGCAAAAGAAAAAAAAAATCGTTAGGTTTTCTATGTTCAGTATCAAATCATTTTTCTATTACTTTTTGCCTTCGATTCGCAGACCTCCCAAAACAATATTTATAGGTACTGAGTAAGTAGTTATTAATTTTTCAGGCCAAATTCCGAACAGGGGTTAACGGAAAACGGATACTACAGGTAAGCCTAATGTTACGCAGGTCCTACATATTATAATGTTAGTTTACAATCATTCCAAATTTTATTTTTTTATGTAGTTTTTTTGCCAAAAAAAAAAGAAAAAAATTTAAACGTAATAATTAAAAGTTACAAATTAATATTAGCCATTAATTATGATACCTATATACATGTAAATTAGAGATGTTGGACGATAAAAAAAATAAAATTTGTATGTAATCATTTAGAGACAACAAACATTAAAATTTATTACCTATATAAACTATTTTTGATAATGGTTTTCTATATATTATAAATAATACATACAATATTTAGTTCTTTTTTTTTAATTAAAAATTAGTTGATGTCCTGTTTTGTTGGTGTTAATTTTTATTGTACAGTTGATTAATGCAAATAAAAATGAACATCTGAAAAGAGTTTAACAAAAAATTAAAATTTTAAAAATATATTTTTTTATTTAAAAATTTGAGAATTCCAGTTTATTAGTAATAGAAGTAAGTATTTAGATAAGTATAGAAAATCGATAGCCTGAGAGATGTTTTATTAATCCAGGGCCCCGAATCTAATATTGGCAAATCTACATAATGTTGATAATATAATTTCTTCAGAGGTATACATAGAAAATGACTCTGAGCTTGCCACTAGAGATATATTGAAATCTATCAAATTTCGGGATTTGATCTGGGTCACTTTTCGCAGTGACAAGATGTAGTTTGAATTTCCTTTTTGTCCAAGCGATAAATAAATTATTGTTGCATCATCAATGGCGGTAATCCGAAAGTCCTGCTGAAAATTAGATTTCTCTCATGACGAGATTGTATTTGCATTTATAAATAATTCAATAATTTAATTAATTTATTACCGGACAAGTGGTGCGGTGGACAAAGCTTTGGCATTTGGACTAGGACGTACTGGGTTTGCAAATTCAATCAGAGGCAGGGTAAAGAAAAGAGTGAAGTGAATGGGGGTGGTGTGTGCATGAATCAAATGCCGATTTGTATTGTCTTTTTACTATCTCTCTCTATGACTATTTGGTTTTCGCGAACGATATTTTCGCGTAAATTATAGAAACAATTTTACCCTTATATATATCGAAAACGCAAAAAATTTTTATCTTTATTTTTTTTTTTTGAAAAGTACAGTTTTCTTCAAACAAAGTAAACTAGTGTTATTTTCGTTTGTTTGTGACAGAAGTAAAAATGGAATATCAAAGAAAAGTTGTTTGTGTAAAAATTGTGCATGAATGGCAGAAAAATAAGCAAACTTCATATTCCGTGATCGCAAAAAATTGCAAAACAACAAAATCAAATGTTTGCAAGACGATAAATCGATTTCTCAATGAAGGCACAGAAAAATGCAAACCAAAAAATGGGCGACCGAGAGGAACGCGGAACAAAAAGTTAGAATTAAACGTTTTAAAGACATTAAAAATTACTCCCTCTAAGTCAGTTCGGGATATTGCAAGCATAACAATTTCACATTATTCTGACCGGATTTAGCTTCGGCGCATTACGCGAAAAAAAAACTTTAAAGTGGCTAGCCGCGAATAATGTGAATTTCGTACGAAAGGAGATGAATCATTCGAGCACTCCAGAATTGCGCCCAATCGAGAGATTTTGTGCAATTATGAAACGGTTTTGAGAAACGATGGCCGAACTGTGAAAACCGTTGAAGAATTGAAAACAATTTATCAATCTACTCAACAAAAAATTGATGGAAACGTTGTACGAGCCTTATGGCAAACATCAAAGGAAAAATTCGTGAATTCCAGAAGCATCCTCTATTGGATTAAATTAAATATTTTTTTTTGTAAAGCTGTATCAATATGAAATCAAAATAAAATATAACTTCAATAATTGTTTATGTAAATGATCCAGTAGAGTTGTTATCTTTAACATATATCTTCCTGTGGCACTATTCTGGCATTCCCTGGGAATTGGGAAAATATATTCATAACATTTTTGACCAAATTGTATTTTTCTGCCCTACTGAAGGAATAAGTTTAGTGCAACAATTTTCAAATCAAAGTTAATTGGGAATTAACTTTTGTTCCACAAAATGTTCATAGAGAAAAATAATTTCCCATTTAACTTTATTTCGAAAATATTTACACCAAATTGATTCCCTCATTAGGCCAGCAAAATACAATTTGGACAAAAATGCTATGCAAATATTTTTCCCAGTGCTCTATTTCCAGAAAAAGCCAGAATGCCACTGGACATCATTTGTTGATGTTATAATTGACGTGTGATATTTGAAGTCTTCCACGTTGTTAAAGTTATGGTCGCCCGTTCCGAGATTTACCGTATGTAGGATAAAAGGTGTTAAATTGTCCTTGATATCATAATGTCTCGCGGCCAAGAAGCCCGATATTATCTGTATATCCAAGAATTTGGCCTTATTTTTTTAATGCATCCCAGTCGCGCTCCTGATGTTATCTCGATGGAATCAGACACGGTCGCTAACAGTACAAATATACATAGCGACTAGATTTTGTTAGTTGACAGAGAAACAAGCTTCTCTTGATTTCCGAGGCATTGAAAATCTATATAGAGCTTGTGAATGGTATATTGTACTCCCAATATTTTTCCAGGATCATCCTCAAGGGAACATTGGTCAGTAAACCAAAATGAAGTCGCCGTTTAAGTTTATATAGATTAGATGCAAGAGTAGCTCCTCCGTGTGTCAATAATTATGCGAGGATTCTGCCGAAACCGGGTGCATTTCCCCTTTTTGATCTACTAATAATACCACCCATGTTTGTTCTCAATTCTCCATTCGTATCTTTGATGGCTATGGATCTTGAATGGAAGTCTTTAGTAAAATTTCTGGTATTGGCAAAACAGTCTCTTGAGTTCCGGCTTGGAAGCCGATGTTTTCAGTACTTCTTTTTCCGGAGGTATTTGGTCGTATCTTTCCTAGTGGACATAATCTGTGTGAGTGTTACGGGCAGATTATTTTTCACGTAGCTTTCGTTTATTTTCTACGATTTGACGACACTGATCGTAAAACCCATCATTCCGTGTTTTTGGTGGCCTTCATGTGGAGAGAGTTCATCGATCCGAGTGATCCAGCGTACGGTTTTCTTTGCTTGTCTGTTAAATGTGGATGATAATCTGCATTTGAAAGAACGTACTCGATTCAAATACGGAAATTAGTCTTAAAAGGTCCACCGATTTGTCATTTCCAATAGTTCCGCTGATTGTAGGAATTCCGCAGCTATTCGAAAAAAACTGATCTGTTTTGTTGAAAAATTATAAAACTTTACTGCCTGAGAGAATAGGAGGAACGCAGATTTGTTGATTTATGCCCCTATTATAGTGCTCACCTCACCTCAACTCACCGAGAAATACGTCATAATGGTGACTTGAACTCACCATTTTGAAATATTTGATATTATACTTGTTGCGGTGAGGTGACTCTAGTGTCAAATATACTCACCAACAATAAACTGGTGAGTTCATAGTAATTTTTCAAGATGGATAGCAAAACATGAAAACGTAAATAATCACGATGGATAGCAAAAAACGTAAGATTTTTTTCATAATAATTTTTATATAGCATTTCATTTAATAAAATTATTGCATAATAAAATTTTTTTTCTAGGCATAAAATAAAAATTTCTAATGAAAGACACACGAAACGTCAATATTGTGAAAATATATGTCCAAAACGCCAAAAATTACAATACTCCCAACTTAACAACTAATGGAAATTGTCATAATAAACAAACACATCTCACCAAAATAAAAACGAGCACCATAATACAAAAATTAGATTTTTGTATTATGGATTGGTGAGGTGACTCGCTCGGTGAGGTGAGGTGAGGTGAGAACCATAATAGGGGCATTATACAAGTTCTAGGCACTTATGGCCATCTACCATGCGAGTTTATGAGCCCGCTGATCGTGGGAATTCTCGCTATGTAAATTTCAATGTGCGTTCTAGAATATTCTACGAATTTGAGTAACGAAGTTTAGTCCGGGGGATGGATACTTCTCTTGAAAGGTCCTGCAATTTATCATTGCCAATAATTTCTGTACCCTGTTGGCTAATTTATGTCAGAAACTATCGCTGATCGTGGTCACCCCCATTTATGTAGTCAGATTTCCTTTCCATAGATATGTTGCTGCAGACCTAGGGAGCAGTTTGTGGATTTTTATGGGTGCATACGATTGTCGTCATAACTTGCGAAGACGTTGGTATGTCTGAAGTGAAAATAAAATATAACGTTGGCCAAACATTCTGCCAAAATGTTTTTATCGCCCGATTTAGGCGTACTGTATTCGGCATAATATCGTAATTTAACAAATACGATTTCATAAGTTCGTAAATTTATGGAAATCTAAGATTTATTTTAGGAAGCAGGCCCTCGTCTGCTATAGGTCTATACGACGAGGCTTCGGGATCATTTTTATAGTTAACAGTTTCCAGCACTCGCAGAGATATATCCTATTTCATAAATTGAATTGAATATGAGTCAGTCGTCAAAAGGCACAGTCAGGCATTTCACCTGTAATTCGATTATACCCAGGGGCTTTCTCTTATAGAATTTGATGTGCAGTAATAAAATTTGCCACATTTTCTGTTTGAACCGCCGATAAGGCAAGGTTTGGGGTGAATACACGTTCAAGAGAATCAGCGAAGGCTTTTTGCTTTTTCTCGCCACTTCTAGCCCACCGTTAGAAAGTATTTACAATGGGGAGATACCTTAACGCCTATACTCTCCACCCGCCATTAACATCAAGTTATAGCATTAGTTTTCGAACAGTTGCACGTGGAGACGCAAATTTGCAGCGAGTTGAACAATGTCGTACAATCATTTTCGACCGAAATGTCTAAACTATTTTTTTTTTACCCAATATTGACTATGATGACTTTATATATATTATATATTTATATAATATACATACATACCGTAAACTTAATTTAATTGTGACAATAAGTTCAAAACAAGAAGTTTTAAAACTCATAGAACTGGGGGTCAATTCCGATCCATGAAAAAATGAAAAGTTTTTTTCATTTGCAATCTAGTAGTTTGAATTAAGGCGGTGATACATGTACAGATTTTGCGTTTAAGGCATAAAAAATATGCGCGCTGATTGTTATAGGCAAAAATTTTAAATTGAACATTTCTCAATTTTGTATACCTAAGGCAATTTTTTTTGGCCTTAAAGACAAAATCTGTACATGTATCACCGCTTTTATTTGCACGTAATTTTAAATTCCACTGTGTAAAATCATAATTTCTTGAGGCAATCCAAACCTACTCGATTGCCAATGAAAAAAAGTTGTTATTTTCATTATTTCATGGAACGCGAATTGACTCCCTGTACAGAGCATTTTCACAATAGATTTTTAATATAACTAAACGAGCGACGCTTTTGAATTCCAAAACACAATTGATTTTTAAATGTCAAATCTATGGTGAGTTTACCACACACGATGCCATTTTTATTATTTTGTATACCAGTTTTGTTAATGTGATGGCAGACAATTATGTCAGGTGGAGAGGCCGTGTAAGACAGTTTTGCATATAACCCATCTTGATTTTTTGTAGTAGGCTTTGCAGTTTTCTTTTCGCCTGGTTAAAGTTGTGTTTTGCATCTGGCAATCGATTAATTTGTCTTGTGCCTTGTGAAGATAATTCTAAAAGTGGTTTAGTCTGGACTACTTCCCGGTTTATTTTACCTAAGACTGCAAAATCAAGGACGTGAGCAGTTTTTCGACGAGCAATAAGCCAATAAGCTGGATAGCCACACGATGCGCCATTGTAGTGGTTTTCTAGAATAACATTTCTGTGGTGAAGATATAAAAGGTAATAAGTCGTTTTGTTACTTTTTAGATCTCTTCATTATTCCGAAATGTCCATAAAAACTGTAACGGTATTTTTTTTTATTTTAAATTTGGATAAGTATATACCCAAAACCATGCAAAAATTAAGTTTCCTACGGTTGATATGTAATTTTTTTTAGAAACCCATAAAATTTTAAATATGCTCTACTAAAAAACTGAAGAAATGAGTTATTACCTTTTATATCTTTACCACAGATTTATTAATTAACGTCCCAATGAAGTAAACAATCTGCAACCCCATAGCATATATTATAAAGTATCTATGTGCTACTAAGTGGACCAAAAAAAAATTTGACTATACCCTTATTGAATGTAAAAAAGTTCAGTGCATAATTTTTTTCACAACTATATTCTACCCTTTTCCATACAAATCAAGGATAAAAAAAACGGTCGACATTTTTCCATAGGAAAATCGGGTCATGTCTCTTCTGTTTGTGTTCTATATTCTGTGCCGATAGGTAATCTTGAGGATTCATCTTGAAGCACGTTTGTATATGTTGGTTTGCTAGTTGATGTTCTGTTCGTAGACATTGGCATCTCCGGTATATTGCAGTGTGGTTTCCACCGCAATTGCTGCATCTCTTTTCTGTAGAGGAGTTTTTTGGTTTTTGGCACTTTTGCTTTGGTGCAGTTCAACTTGGTATAAGTCCTTGAGTGACGATATTTGGCAACACTGTATTGGTCCCGTCATTCTCTTTTGCTTTTTAACAGTTATGTGTATGAGATACTTTAGTTCATATTTCTCTCGTTTTCAAAGTGCTTTTGGATGGATTCAGTTCAACTTTGACCTCGGTTGTGGTTGCTTCAAGCAGTTCATGATCCTATATACATCCTTTATCTTTAATCCATCTTAAATGGATACCGTACGATCCAGCGAAGATTTCAATCGGTCAATAGTTTTTATTTTTTGGGCTATTCCTTATCCCAAGCCAATTTGTCTCATATGTACATTACGTTTAGTGGTCACTTTAAGGTTAGTATCGCTACTATATGCTTTTCGAGGAGTGTATTAATCGGGTCATCTACCACTTCTGGCTTCATATTCAACATTAAAGTTGAAATTTATCGTTGCAGCGGACGGTTTTATAGGCGATCTTACCACCATACTTAATATAGGATTGTTCAATTCCATAAAGGTGTCTGTACTTCTGTCAGCGGTAGTGGATGAATCACCCACCAAGCACACAACCTCAGAGGTATTGCTTGTAGCTGTATATGGTGTAGTAACCACAGCCGGCCATTGTGTATTTAGATTCGGATTTTAAATTTCCCTTAGCCTTTTACACCTACAGCCAGGTTGCCCCTAGCATGGAGAACAGACGCTTCAACATTTGCCATGAGTATTTCCCCCTCACGGTAAGTAGCTGTAGGGTTTTACCGCGTCTGTATTTGCGAGGTTATACTTTTTGCGTTACCCAGGATGCAGCGCGGTGACATGGGATAAAAAAACCTATTATGTATATAAAAATCTAGGGGTGAAATTTTTAAGACTTGGGGGTGAAAGTATGAGATAACTTCAAGGCGATGACTTTAGGAGATTTTAGGGATTTTATTTATTTTAGCAAATCATAACAAATACAAACGCCGCTAATTTGCCCATTAATTCCCGTAATCAAATTTGTTTTCAACTGCTGTTAATTTTAACAAACGTGTATTTTACTGCCATCGTAAATTTCAGTCATCGCCTCATAAAATCGAAATATTTTTATTTTAATTTCAGCCGTTATAAAGCGATATCTATGTGATTGAGAAACCACTCTTACCTCTGCTTCTGCATCTGTTGAGAATTTGTGATTTGCTTGAAAGCAGTAATTTGCACAGTTCAATATGATCTGATTATCGCATATTTGCCGTCACTGACAGAAAATCGGCGTTCTAGCGCCATATCGTTCAAGTGGATTTCTGTAGACAAACAAATTGCAACTTTATCTAAACATTCAAATGAAATTAGTTCAAATCGTAAAAATCGAAATAAAATCAAAAATTTTCAAAATATGTAATTATAAAATTTAACGATATTTTTGATAAACAACTACATTGCCTTTATACATACTTTAATCTTTTATACACGTATTTGATTCTTGAAGCAATTAGAAGCTAAATTTATCGCACTAAAAACATTTCTCTAAAATAATTTTTCGTTATTTTATTACCTCAAAACCAGTAAATGGTTATTTAAAATCTATTTAGTAAGGCGAGAAAAAATAAATAAGACGTCTCGTAGCATGCATGACGTAGAACACACACCGCAACTTAAAAACTAATAGCATTGAAATTTGGAAAATGGTTAACATAAAAGTTATTGAAATGAAAACCAACTAAAAATAAACTATATACATTAAAAAATATTTATTGTAAATTAATAAGACGATGGCGACAACGAAGAATAAGAAGATCGTAAACATACTCGCTGTGTATACGTAAGAATATTATCTTATGTATACAAATAAATTTATTAAAGACGTTTATTCTGTAGCAACGTCTGAGCTAAACACTGTTTTAAGTCAATAAAGAAAAACAAGTTTGATATGGGGCAGCAGCACATGACCAAATGTTTTGCTTCATTAGTGTCAGTATATGTAGTACGGCCTATAGTAGATGATCAAAGAGGTAACTTTTGGCAGACTGAAATACTTGATTTTCGCTATAAAAGGACTGTAACGGTTTTATATTTTTAATAATTAGATGCTATTAACGAAAACCGTTCATATGTTTAATTTGAATTTTTGACTTATAGATGGATATAATATGTATAAGAATCACAACAATCAGTTTCGAACGAATGAGATTACTGATTTGAAAAAATCAGTCTTCTCATCAGGTCGCGACGCCTGACGTATTATTTCACATTGGAAAGACAATATTCCATATATAGAACAATACCATGTAGTAGTACTACTAGCGAATTACTGTAACAACCTGCTTTTTGTTTTATTTTGCATCCAACACGTCTGGCGAAATTGTTCAAGTGGTTATTCTCAGACTAGTTCTTTAGAAATCTTAACCAGTAGTGCTGTGGCGAAACGACTTTTTTTAGCGGTTGCAATTTCGTTACGTCAACAGATCTCTCTGTAGCTCTTACATATTTGACAGCAGCACATTTGCCCGCTAGTTGTCGACGGTGGGATGGGTCCTTGTCAAAAGCTGCAGAAAACTAAGAGTGCTATTTGTACTAATTGTATAATTTTTAAAAATCACAATAAATAAAATATTAGACGGTCGATATTAGACTACGTGCTCTCCTCCCTTCCTATACAGGCGATATCTTGCACAATTTTTGATATGCCCCCTTAAGAGCTGTGTTAGCCCATTTAAATTACCCCCATTTTCATCACTCATTGTAACGAAAGCAACTTCCATTCAATCAACAATAGGCATATTTGTGGAATTACAACGAGACATCACAAAACGAAACTAGTTACCGGAATACGATTTGAATGGTGAAACTTTTGAAGTAATTAAGAAAATAAAAGTATAAATTTAGGCGTTAATAATAATTATTAGCATTATTCGTGTGGGTAACTGCAGCAGGGAAACTTTCGAATTTCAAAATGAAACTTTGCATACCGATTAAGCCCAATTTGTGCTAATTAGTGCTTACGGGAAAAAATTAGTGCTAGTCCAGGAGCCGGGAAAACCGGAAAAGAAAATTTCAAATTTCGCCTGAAAGACGAAAAAAATAAAACCCAATTTCTAGACAAAATCAGAAATAATTTAAGCCAAATTTTAAAATTTGACAAAAGCGGCTACACTGACGAAATTTGTGCTTATCATACAAATATGATTTTCATAAATTTTCATTCATAAATAGTGGAAAAACAAACTAGCCCCTAAAAGATACTATATTGAACATAGAAAATACAGAGGTATACCGTTCAATAAAATTTTTGTTGAACAACAAATTTAAAAATAGAAATACCTTATTGTAAAACCACAGACTGAGCAATTCAGATAGCATATTCTTGTCACGAATGTTCATTGCCATCCGAAAAATATAGTGGCTGAATTTGTGCTAATCCAGAATTGGCCCAATTCCGTTGAACAACAACGACCGTTGAATGAACGATTTTCTGACAAAGTGTTCTACAAACCAATGAAGTTGGAACTTCTGATTGCATATTCCTATCAGGTATGTTCATTGCCATTCGAAAAATATAGTGGCTGAATTTGGGCTGATAAAGAATTGGCCCAATTCCGTTGAACAAAAACAATCGTTGAATGTACGAATTTCTGACAAAAAGTGTTCTACAAACCAATGAAGTTGGCACTTCTGATTGCATATTCCTATCAGATATGATCATTGCCATCCGAAAAATATAGGGGCTGAATTTGTGCTAATCCAGAATTGGCCCAATTCCGTTGAACAACAACGACCGTTGAATGAACGATTTTCGGACAAAAGGAGTGTTGTACAAACCAATGAAGTTGGCACTGCTGATTGCATATTCCTATCAGGTATGTTGATTGCCATCCGAAAAATATAGTGGCTGAATTTGTGCTAATCCAGAATTGGCCCAATTCCGTTGAACAACAACGACCGTTGAATGAACGATTTTCTGACAAAAAGTGTTCTACAAACCAATGAAGTTGGCACTTCTGATTGCATATTCCTATCAGATATGATCATTGCCATCCGAAAAATATAGTGGCTGAATTTGTGTAATCCAGAATTGGCCCAATTCCGTTGAACAACAACGACCGTTGAATGAACGATTTTCGGACAAAAGGAGTGTTGTACAAACCAATGAAGTTGGAACTTCTGATTGCATATTCCTATCAGGTATGTTGATTGCCATCCGAAAAATATAGTGGCTGAATTTGTGCTAATCCAGAAATGGCCCAATTCCGTTGAACAACAAAGACCGTTGAATGAACGATTTTCTGACATAAAGTGTTCTACAAACCAATGAAGTTGGCACATCTGATTGTATATTCCTATCAGGTATGTTCATTGCCATCCGAAAAACATAGTGGCTGAATTTGTGCTAATCCAGTATTGGCCCAATTCCGTTGAACAACAACGACCGTTGAATGTACGATTTTCTGACAAAAAGTGTTCTACAAACCAATGAAGTTGGCACTTCTGATTGCATATTCCTATCAGATATGATCATTGCCATCCGAAAAGTATAGTGGCTGAATTTGTGCTAATCCAGAATTGGCCCAATTCCGTTGAACAACAACGACCGTTGAATGAACAATTTTCTGACAAAAAGTGTTCTACAAACCAATGAAGTTGGAACTTCTGATTGCATATTCCTATCAGGTATGTTCATTGCCATCCGAAAAATATAGTGGCTGAATTTGTGCTAATCCAGAATTGGCCAAATTCCGTTGAACAACGGTCTTTTTGTCAGAAAATCGTTCATTCAACGGTCTTTGTTGTTTAACGGATTTGGTCCATTTCTGGATTAGCACAAATTCAGCCACTATGTTTTTCGGATGGCAATGAACATACCTGATAGGAATATGCAATCAGAAGTTCCAAATTCATTGGTTTGTAGAACACTTTTTGTCAGAAAATCGTTCATTCAACGGTCTTTGTTGTTCAACGGAATTGGGCCATTTCTGGATTAGCACAAATTCAGCCACTATATTTTTCGGATGGAAATGAACATACCTGATAGGAATATGCAATCAGAAGTTCCAACTTCATTGGTTTATAGAACACTTTTTGTCAGAAAATCGTTCATTCAACGGTCTTTGTGGTCCAACGATATTGGGCCATTTCTGGATTAGCACAAATTCAGCCACTATATTTTTCGGTTGGCAATGAACATACCTGATAGGAATATGCAACCAGAAGTGCCAACTTCATTGGTTTGTAGAACACTTTTTGTCAGAAAATCGTACATTCAACGGTCGTTGTTGTTCAACGGAATTGGGCCAATTCTGGATTAGCACAAATTCAGCCACTATGTTTTTCGGATGGCAATGAACATACCTGATAGGAATATGCAATCAGATGTGCCAACTTCATTGGTTTGTAGAACACTTTATGTCAGAAAATCGTTCATTCAACGGTCTTTGTTGTTCAACGGAATTGGGCCATTTCTGGATTAGCACAAATTCAGCCACTATATTTTTCGGATGGTAATGAACATACCTGATAGGAATATGCAATCAGAAGTGCCAACTTCATTGGTTTGTAGAACACTTTTTGTCAGAAAATCGTTCATTCAACGGTCGTTGTTGTTCAACGGAATTGGGCCAATTCTGGATTAGCACAAATTCAGCCACTATATTTTTCGGATGGCAATGAACATTCGTGACAAGAATATGCTATCTGAATTGCTCAGTTTTTTGTTTTACAATAAGGTATTTCTATTTTTAAGTTTGTTGTTCAACAAAAATTTTATTGAACGGTATACCCTCTGTATTTTCTATGTTCAATATAGTATCTTTTAGGGGCTAGTTTGTTTTTCCACTATTTATGAATGAAAATTTATGAAAATCATATTTGTATGATAAGCACAAATTTCGTCAGTGTAGCCGCTTTTGTCAAATTTTAAAATTTGGCTTAAATTATTTCTGATTTTGTCTAGAAATCGGGTTTTATTTTTTTCGTCTTTCAGGCGAAATTTGAAATTTTCTTTTCCGGTTTTCCCGGCTCCTGGACTAGCACTAATTTTTTCCCGTAAGCACTAATTAGCACAAATTGGGCTTAATCGGCATGCAAAGTTTCATTTTGAAATTCGAAAGTTTCCCTGCTGCAGTTACCCACACGCATTATTCGATTGTACAGAAAAAACAATACAAGAAGAAGAATAATAATAAATGTAAACATTATTTAACTAAAACTAGGCATGCCTTTTCAATAGTCATGCATTCTCACACTATAGAAATTTAGGTTCCGTTAGTTTGATTGTGTAAATAAGATAATAAATAAATAAATTTGGTAGTACATAAATAGATATTATGTTCAATATGAATACAAATAAAAAAAAATTTAGAATAGAAATAATCAGTAACCAATAATAGATAAATATAGTAATTTATAAATAAATAGTAATATAAAAATATGATGATATATGTTTTACGGTTTAATAAATACTCGAGTTGGGTCCTCCATATGAGGTTTATCCTTATTCGGTTTTTATAGTGTTTCCCCGTTACAAAAATTCCGCTATTTTACCGTAAGGCACTCGTTTTACGCCGCGAAAGAAATATGTTGAACGGTGTGTTATAAATTATTTATTTATCTGATTTCTTTAATACTAAATCCGTTGGTCACGACAACAGTTTTAATTCCAGCATTCTAGCTGATTCTTGCCGTGGACGAAAAAAATTCTTATCAAAAACAAGAAAACGGTTTCGTTTTTATATTTCGTAACAGCAACGTCTATCATTTTATCATAACAAACTGTTGAGAATTAGAGTAATTCGTTTAATTGTATAAATTAACCGTCAAAGTTTAACAATTATAAAACCGTTTGGTACAACACCAAAGAAATTCGTTCGCTTGATACGATGTTATCATCACTGCAACTGGAAGAAGACAATTTGAACAAGAATAATGCTGATGAAGAAAATGCAGGTTTTGCTTTTGCTTCAAAACTGAGACCAAAACAGAAATTCGGAAGTATGTAGTACGAACATTAATGAATTGAAAAAGAAAACTAGATGCAATAACTGCCAAGAAATTGGTCATTGGGTTCGAGAATGTCCAAACAAAAATTCATCTAAAAGTAGGAATGATGTAGCTTTTTGTGTGTCGGCCAATTCATACAAACACTGTCAAAATGATTTTTGGATTGCTGACTCAGGTGCTTCAAGCCATATGTCGTTTCATAAAGAATAGTTTATTGATTATGAAGACATCCACATAGATAATCAACAAACCGTTGAAATAGCAAACGATGAAAATATTCGTGGTTTCGGAACAATTTTGGTGGAAGCCAGAGTAAATGATCAGTAGGAGGCGCGGCGATTGGAAGGCGTGCTATATGTTCCAGAAGCAAACCCTGTTTTCAACTAAATCGGTAACTGACAAAGGATTCAATGTGCTTATTTTAAAAAATGGTTGCAAAGTTTTAAATTCCAATGGAGACATCGTAGCAGCATAGAGATAAACGAAGCCAAATAAAAATGAACTTTCGTCGTCCAATGAATGAATGTGCAAATGTTGCACCAGTTTCGCTTCAACAATGGCATCGTCGATTGGGACACATCAATGTCGAAACAATAAAGAAAATGGTGAACGAAAATATGGTCATTGGCGTAAATTTATCTGATTATGATACATTTTTCTGTAAAGATTGTCAATTGGGTAAAATGACAAGAGTCTCACATAACTTAACACCAATTCGTTCAGCCGAAAGTGGAGAGTTTTTGCATGCTGATTTATGCGGCCCAATGTAGCAAGAGGGAATCAATGGAAGCCGTTATTTCTTGCGCATCAAAGACGAAGCCACTAACTTCAGATATGTATACTTCTTAAAATCGAAAGCTGAAGTATACACTAATTTGAGCAATCTTATTCCATTGATTCACAACACGATTGGAAGCCGAATCAAACGATTTCGATTCGACAATGGCCTGGAATTTGCTAATCGAGATTTTAAAAATTTATTGTTGAAAGAAGGAATTACATGGGAACGCGTTTCTCCATATACACCAGAACAAAATGGTCGTATCGAACGAGACAATCGAACAATTCAAGAAAGTGCTAGAACAATGTTAATTCCCAGCGGATTACCAAAATTATTATGGCCAGAAGCAGTACGTACCGCAGTTTATTTATTGAATCGTTCATCAAACAGCAAGTGTGTTAACGGTACTCCATATGAAAAGTGGTTTGGATCAAAGCCAGACTTGAGCCATGTTAAAATTTTTGGAACGGAATGTTTTGTTCAAATTCCAAAGCAAGTTGGGAGAAAGAAGTGGGATCCAAAAGCTAAATAAGTTAATTTTGTTGGATTCGAGCCCACAAACAAAAATTTTCGTCTATATGACTCAAACACACAAAAAGTTTTCATTAGTTGTGACGTTCATTTCAATGAAGCAAATGAAAAAGTTTTTATTATTGGTGATGATGATAATGTCATTGAAAATGAAGTTGAAAGAGTTGAAAGTAATGGCACAGCTATTAATCAATACATCATGACTGAAGATGAAAATGAAACAAATGATTCTGTTGCAGTAGTCACTAATAGTGCAACGGAACATAATGAAACCGTTATTGAGGGCAATCGCAACAATGACAGATACAGTTTCTGGCAAAATCCTAAACAAACAGATCGTTTGATTGTGTCAGGATAGTCAGCAGTCGTAGTTGAACCAGTTTCATACGAAGAAGAATTACAATCTTCAGATCGAAACGAATGGGAAAAAGCGATTAATGAAGAATGGAATTCACTTCATGAAAACGAAACTTGGGAATTGGTTGAAAGGCCAAAGGACGTAAACATTGTGGGATGCAAATGGGTTTTCAAAATTAAACCAAGTACAAATGGAACTATATTCAAAGCTCGTCTGGTTGCAAAAGGGTTTTCACAACAAGAGGTGTTGATTACAGTGAAACGTTTTCACCTGTCGTTAGATATGATTCAATTCCAACTATTCTAAGCATTGCCACAATTGAAGATTGGGAAATCATGCAATTTGATGTTAAGACTGCATTTCTTAACGGTGAACTTGACACGGTAATTTTCATGGAAGTACCAAAAGGAGTAAAAAAACAACAACCCAAACATGGTATGTCGTTTAAAAAGAAGTTTGTATGGCCTCAAACAAGTTTCAAGAATATTCAATCAGAAATTCACAAAATTCCTCACAGAATGATACAATCATGATACAATCAGATGCAGATAACTGTGTTTTTCGAGGTGAAATAAATGGCCAAAAAGTAATATTACTTTTGTATGTTGACGATGGTTTGGTTTTATCTCCAAGCAAAGAAATATTAAACATAGTCATGGACCATTTGTCATCAAATTTCAAAATTACTAAAGGATATGAAAATCATTATGTTGGATTACACTTTGTTCGTGATCGTGAAAATAAAAGGATGTTCATCACTCAACGAGAATATATAAAAAAATTGATTGAAAAGTTTCAAATGAACGAATGTAAAACAATCTCTACTCCAGCCGATCACAATGTTGTTTTACAAAAATCGCAAAAGGAAGAGAATGAATCATTTCCATACAGACAAGCTGTTGGTTCATTAATGTTTGCCGCAATTGTTTCAAGACCAGACATTTCATATGCAGTGGGAGCTGTTAGCCGATATTTGGAAAATCCAAATTTAATACATGTCGGTGCAATTAAAAGAATCATTCGATATCTCAAAGGTACAATTGATTATGGTATCGAATACAGTGGGCGAACAGTCAGTTTAAATGGTTTCACCGATTCGGATTTTGGTCGTGATTCTGATTCAAGAAGATCAACTTGTGGTTATGTTTTTTTTATTGAAAATGCAATTATCACCTGGAAAAGTTATTTACAAAAAACTTGCAGTCTCAACCACTGAAGCTGAGTACACGTTGAACACATTGATTTATTTTTATATTTCTTGAATATTCTCAAAAGTCTCAAAAGTTGCTTGAGAATAACAAAGTACTTTTGATGCAAAATACCGAAAAAGTACTATAGTATCGACAATATCATCCATAAGGTGCCAACAGGAATGCCCCTCGACGGGAAGAACCGTCTGCAACTCGTACCCTAAAAAGGCAAAATACAATTTTATGTCGTGCTATGCAGATGCAAGACAATTTCTATATTATTCTATTTTATACTGATTTCCTCAACTGTGGCGGCACTCCGTGGGAAGCTAAAATAAACTATTTTATGTTTTATTTTCGAATTTATAATCACAAAAGTATTTCTGTCCGTCCCAAAAAAAATAAATCCAATAAATTATAATATTTATGTTTTATTAAACCGTTTTGTTGATAAAAATTTTTTTACGAAACCCGCATCTGTGAAATATTTACATATGTCGGTAGTCTGTACGAGTGAAATGCTGCTGAAACTGAATTCAAATAATAAATCTACACAAAAATTTCAAATCCGCACAACAAAAATATTTTCGTGTACGAGTTGTGTGTTTAGTGTTTACTAAAGATTTCGAAATTGTTTATAGATTTCATCGTGCAGCAGCGCACACACCACATTATATAGGCGACGACAGCGGTGGGAGGCTTTCATGCGAAATGAAAACAAATTTTCAATTTTTTTGTGTATTGTTTGCTTGCATCTATATGGACCACTTGAAATTGAGTGTTTTACAGATGATTTAATTTAAATTTTTAATTCTATAATCACACTTCATGATCATAACGATAAAATAAATTTGATTGGCAACTCAACATAAGAATATTGCACTAATAAATTTGATTAAACGTAAGTACATCGTCGTACGAGTCACATATACAAAGTCAGCACAATCAGGGTGATGATGTGTCTATAACGAAATTGTTTTGTTGTTTTGTTAGTACGATGATGCGATATGTATTTACGTGACTTTTATAAATAGATAACGACCGCGAATTGTCAAATTAAAAAAAAATTGTTTCCGCCCGGGATCGAACCGGGGGGCCTTCCGCGTGTTAGGCGGATGTGATAACCACTACACCACGGAAACACATAGTAAACAAACATTTACAGTTTATTTTGTTTCTGAAAGCCATTTTCAGTATTTTAAACTGTTTTGATTTATATAGGTTATCCTAAGTTACCCGCAAGTGAATTCAATCACCACAGTGACCACATATCGTACGCTCGATATCAGAAGTTCGAAATTTTCATAAATACTGCTCAAATTATTGTGCTTAAATATCCCTCCTTTTCTTACCGTGAATTAATTTTAGTTGATGACTTTAATGCCCACCATAAAGATTGATTGAATCGCACCAAGATGCGAATTATGCTGGGCGGCAAGCGGAGTGGTTTGGTGGCTGGCACGGCCTCACACAGATAGTTAGTGATTCTGTAACGGAATTTTTTTCGTTATCAACCTGCCCCAATATATTCTTAAAGGAAGAAAATATTCATCTGATTGGTGATACCCCGGTGACTACAAGTGAATGAGCATTGAATACGATTTAGAATAAGCAGTTCATCTTGTCACTCACATAGTCAGGTCGTCTTCTAAGGTAGAATTAAATGATGACTGTGAGAAAAGAGGACAAGTGGAGTGTAATTTAATAAAATATCAAATAACTTCTTTCGCTTTTCTTTTCCTTGTTAGGCCGAAGTAGTGGAAATTGTACTGTTACCCCATTGTGCGGGGGGGGGGGGGGGGGGGGGGGGGGGGGGGCAGAAAATTTATTTGATTATTGAATATTTTATTTGAGGCATGATGGAGTTTGACATTGACAGACTCAGTGATGAGGAATTTAGCATCGAGTTTAAGGTGTGTAATCTGGTTGCTAAGGCCAACCAGGAGATAACGCAAACGATGAAAGAAGCATTGGTGCGTGAAATGGAGGAAGAGTGTGAGGACTCATTCTTCGCACATATAGTAAACTTCACCAGGTTGCACAAAAAACCTCGGCGAAGGTGTAGTGGGAAGGAGTAGAGGAAAATTTAAGCAAAGAAGGATCGACATCGTCTACGGCAGGAAATACTGCAATTACAAGAATATAGAATGTATCAAGACAGAGTGTGACTGCACTAACATATCCGCTGACTAACGTGCATATAACCGGACGCACCCTCTCTCTCTCTCTAGCTTCACATCCCATGAAGGGATTTTGCCGCCCGCACTATGGTCCTCCAGCCGTCTCGGTCCATCGCTCTCGACCTCCAGTTTCGACATCCTAGTGCCTGTAGATCTTGTTCGACGTCGTCTCGCCAGCGCAGTCGGGGTCTTCCTCTACGACGCACACCGGCTGGTTGTTGATGGAACACTTTATTGGTCATCCGTTGTTGTGGGGACCTTGCAACGTGGCCAAGCCATCTCACTCGATTGGATTTGATGAATCCGATAATATCGCAATCTTCAAGTATTTGCTTTATCTCGTGGTTCATGCGAATCCGATATTCATTGTTCGCGACTTTAATTGGACCAAAGATGGAGCGAATGACCTTCCTTTCGAAAGTTGATAACAATCTACAATCATTAGTGGTCATGGTCCAGCTCTCGCTTCCGAAAGCCAGCACAGGTCTTATTAGTGCTTTATAAAGTGCGAGCTTGCACGACTGCGATAGATGTCTAGATCGCAATAATTTTGATTGGGCGTAGAAAACTCGATGTGCGGCAGCTATTCGGGCTTTTATTTCTGCCTGCATGTCATTTGATGATGTTATAACTGACCCGAGGTATTTGAAATTTTCAACGCGATCAAAATTGTGGTCGCCAATTCCGAGATTTGCCATGGGGATGTTCCTGGGTGTTGATACAAATTTGGTTTTGCTACTGTTCACCTTCAAACCAAGTCTTCTTGCGCAGCGATCGAGCGGCACGAAACTGTCTTTGATATCACTAGGTCTTCGGCCAAGAAGCACGATATCATCTGCATATCCAAGAATTTGGCCTGATTTATTAAATATACAGCGCGAAGTTTCGAAGTTGCTTTTCCTCACTACGTACTCAAGCGCCAAATTGAACAGCACAGGTGCGAGTGCATCTCAATGTCGAACACCAGATGTTATTTCAAAGGAGTCTGACACAGTTCCTTCGATTACAATTCTACATACAGACCCAGACGTTGTTAATTTGCACAGAGAAACGAGTTTCTCTGGAATTCCTAGGCATATGAGCGCGGCCCAAAGATTATCGCGGTTTATACTGTCATATGCCTGACGGAAGTCTATATATAATTGATGTATGGTTATGTTGTACTCCCAACATTTTTCCAGGATCATCCTCATGGTGAAACACTGGTCAGTGGTCGATCGGTTGGGACGGAAACCACACTGATAATCGCCAATGATGCTTTCGGCGAAAGGGATGAGTCTTGCAAGTACAACATTAGCCAACACTTTGTAAGCAGTGTTCAATAGAGCTATACCACGATAGTTTTCACATTTAAGACGGTCACCTTTTTTATGCAACGGACATATGAGCGCGGTCTTCCAATTCTCCGGCAGCTCTTCTTGGTCCCAAATACAGACGATGAGATCGTGTAGACTTGTTGCAAGAGTAGCGCCTCCGAGTTTTATTAATTCTGCGGGGATTCCATCGAGACCGGGTGCCTTGCCGTTTTTCAATCGACTAATAGCTGCGTCTACTTCCTCTACTGTGGGATATTCGACGAAGACCTCATCACCTGGAGAAGCTATTGCTCTAATGGGGGTCACGTCGTCATTCCGATTTAGTAGATTTTGAAAGTAGGTTTGCCATACTGAGAGAACATCAGCCACGTTTGTTCTCAATTCTCCATTCCAGTCTTTGATGGCTGTACTTCTTGGGTGGAAGTCTTTAGTGAGATTCCTGGCATTAGCAAAACAGTCCCTTGAATTTCCTACTTCCGCTTGGAAGCTGATGTTTTCGATGCATAATCTCATATGATCGCGTTTCTTTTGACGAAGGTATTTAGTCGTGGCTTTCCTGGCGCGGAGATATTCTGCATGTGTGCTTCTAGTGTTGCGAGCCAACCATTTTTCTCGAAGCTTTTGTTTATTTGCGACGATCAGGCGACATTGATCATCGAACCAATCATTGCGGGGTCTCGGAGGTCTTCTTCCGATAGTGTTTTGCGCCGCGGTGGTAATGGCTGACTGTATTGTGTGCCACTGCTCCTGGATGTTAGAAGGAGCTTCTTCGTTGTTGCTAGGCCGCTCTAGATTGTTAGTGACAGCTGATTGGTAACTGCAGAGTGACGCTTGGTCTTTTAGAGCATCCACATTCCATCGAACGGTTTTTTGTGCTTGTCTGTTGAACGTTGATGACAGTTTGCACTTATATTTAAATATGACAAGCATATGATCGCTGTCCATATCTGCACCCCTGTAGGATCTAACGTCAGATATACTGGTCGAGTGTCTCTTAGACACCATGACGTGATCAATTTGGTTTTCCGTTCTTCCATCATTCGAGCTCCACGTTACTTTGTGGATTCTCTTATGTGGGAAAAACGTACTTGATACAACTAAGTTGTACATTAATGCCAGGTCGGTGACGCGTTGGCCGTTGTTGTTACTAGTTAGATGCAGACTGTTAGGACCGATGTGCGATGTATTTTCTGCACTCCTACCGATTTTTGCATTAAAGTCGCCCACGATGATTTTAATGTCGTGGTGCGGTATGTTATTGATGACTTCCTCCAGCTCGACAAAGAATAAATCTTTGATGTCATCCGATTTATCTTCGGTGGGTGCATGCACATTAACGATCGTGATGTTAAATTTCTTAGTGCGAAGTCTGACCGTGCACATCCGCATGTTGATCGGGCGGAAATCGATGATATGGTGCTTCACGCGCCGATGGATGAGGAAGCCAACTCCAAATTCTCCTCCGTTCTGATGGCCGCTGTAATGAAGAGTGTAACCATTGGTGGTGTCATGGATCCCACTCCCCGACCATCTAAGCTCTTGTAGTGCAAGTACGTCTAATGTGTAACTCTTTGCTTGGTTCGAAAGGTTCTGGAGATCTCCAGGTCTTAAGAGGCTAAACACGTTCCATGTTCCCATTTTTAAAGCGTTGTCCGTGTACAATTTCCGAGGTCGAGTTGGTAATGAATCCGATATGGTAATCCGAGGCCTTTGTTTAGGGTTCATAACTTAAATGGGAAGGTTGTACTGGTTGAAGGTTGTACTGGTGAGAATCTTAAGGCATCCAGTCCTACCATGAACACATTTATATAGCGAGCCGCTTGATACAAGACAGACGCCCGCTTCAGCCGCTCCTAACATGGAGAACAGACGCTGGTTTGGTATTGGTTTTAGGGCGCCAATAACCCGCCCTGACATGTAGTGTCCATGACTATAAACAGGATTTAGTCTGCTCGTCTCCACTACACCGCCTGATTCATTTAGCGTTACCCAGAGAGCACCGGCGAGGAGGTATGAATCTCGGACTTCGCCCCTAACGCTACCGGACGCACCCGCTGTCAAAAAACAAATAGGTGACAAAACGCAAATTCCCGACACCTGAGCGGGACAGTCGTTTGGTGTCAAAACCTCCTGCAACTTCGTTAAAGACAGCGATATTCGAAAGATTATGTGACTCAGCCATAAGCAAGTTAAATCGTTTACTTTCCGGACTACAACTAGGCGACAAGAAACCGTCGCTGTTACTACGCGAGATGCAGGTACTTTCAGAAAACCAAATTCACGAGTCAGCATTGCGAAATTTGTACCTACAGCGCTTACCACCAAACGTCGAAGAAGTACGTTCCTGTATGGAAGGGTTCGATTTGGGAAAAATAGCCACGTCAGCGAACAAAATCATGGAAATTCACATGTGATAACCGGTGACCGCTGGTATCATTTTAAGTTTGGCACTAAAGCTAAGAAGTGCACTAAACCGTTCAAGTTCGATCACGACCGAAACTCGGAAAACCAATGGGCTCGTCATTCTTCGCGACAAGTGACAGTAGCCACTCAAATTGTGGCTTAGTCGTACTCGACTTAACTACAAAACAACAGTTCCTGATCGATACAGGAACCGAATTATCCGTCATAACATCAAATGCTCGCGAAAAATACGTAAAATCTGACATAAAATTATTCGCGGCTAGTTCAACGACAGTCGAAACATTCGGCACAAAAACAACCTTAAATTTAGGACAACGATGTTCCTTCGCTTGGAAATTCACGATCGCCAGCGTAGACAGATGTATCGGAGCCGAGTTCCTGTTACAAAGAATTGGTTATCCACTGATGCCTTGTCAACAAATGGAACATCAGTTTTTTTTACTGTCAGCTGTATGACAACAATAAAGATGGAAGTTTCAGTTCCCTCGCATGACTTTTGGGCTACGCAATGCGACTGAAACATTCCAAAGATGCATCCATTCAATTCTTCGCAACATCAAATTTGCGTTTCCATACATCGACGATATCCTAGTAGCATCCATATAGAACAGCAATTCGAACATCTGAAACTAATATTCCAGGATGCAGGTCTGATACTCAATCAGAACAATATTGTGTATTCGGGGAGAAACAGATAAGTTTGAGGCAATAACAAAGTTCGCACGTCCGACCACAACTAAGGAATTCAAAAATTTTTCGATATGATAAATTACTATAGCATTTTTTTTACCAAACGCAGCTCAGGAACAAGCAAAATTGTATGAATTCCTGAAAAACCCAAAAAAGGCAACTGCAAAATCACTTCGTTTGAGCAGTGAAACCAAGCATTCGAACGTTGTAAAATTCGATTATCAGAAGCAACTCAGTTCCTCAACTCCGACGACTAATCAAAAAATTGCTATCATGGTAGACGCCTCAAATCAGTGTCTCAGGGTAGTGGTGCAGCAACTCGCAACAAAAGGATGGTAACCATTGAGCTTGTTTTCACGGAAGCTCACGGACACGGAGCAGATATACAGTACGTATGTCAGGGAGCTGCTGGCGGCATGCGCAGCAATTAAGCACTTCAAAAATTTCATCGACGGTGGCGAGTTTATACTTTACACTGACTACAAACGCCCCACCTTATCCGTTTATCTATCAAATCGACGAGGCGATGACAATTTGTTATAATGGGAAATGAGAAATCAAACTTTATTAAAGTTACGCCTGGTGTTCCCCAAGGATAACCGAGATAATCAAAAACTCAAACGAGCTCATATTTGCTGATGACCTAAACATTTTTCGTATTGTTAGTGGAATGTTAGATACTTATAGGAAGACATCGATAGATTAACCCTTTCGCGGACACGTCGGTAATAACCGACGTTGTTTTCATATGATTAACATTGAATGTGGTTTTCTGTGTCCCACGCAGGAAGCGTTTCTATTTTTTATTGTGTCCTGTAACAAACATCCTTAAATAATTGTGTGTCCGCGAAAGTGAGTATGGTGTGATCGAAACTAGCTTTACTTCAATATTAAGAAAATCCAAATCATGTCTTTTCATCGTAAAAGTAATCCGTATCCGTTAATTACTTCATTCAAAGTCAACAGCGAAGTATTGCAGAGCCAATGAGATTATAGGTTTAGGTCCCATTTTCAATAGGCATATTGAAAATTGTATTGGGGAGGAGAATGCCATGTTTGGATTTGTCAAAAGATGGACAGGTGAATTTATAGATATCCAAACCTTTTGTTTACTCTATTGCACAGTAAGAGAATTGAAAGCATGGAAAAGACATTTCTGATTTTCTTGTTTGAGAAAAGTGACTGGAATTACGACCACAATTTACCATTTCATGAAAATATGGCTTGGTTACCTCCGCACTCAATTCCTCTTAGGCGAGGTTTTGATTGGCGAGGCTTTTATATCGACGACCTATTTGACTTTAATTTATCAAAGGACAAATTCAAAAATATCCTAAAGAATTATTTTAAAAATTTTAAAATGTTAAATTAAAATTTGATTTACATTTATTTTTGTTTGAAATTTTTTAACATCGAAGATGTTTTTGGGTTCGCTTTATACAGAATAATGCAACGAAATTTTGTCCCACACTTTTTCATTTTTTATTTGTATGCCTATATAAATACAAGTACCCTAGCCCAAAAATAAGTTTGCTTACACTTTTTTATTTAGGCATTAAGCAAAATTTTAAGCCCCATCTTCAAGCCTCAGGCTCAAACTTGGGATGTTTTTAATATAATTTTTGTCTTAAACTAAATCATAAGTGTGTACAGAATAGATTTCTTTAAATAAATAAAACAACGGAATTTGAAACAGAGATAGCGAAAATATGGAAAAATTAATCGCTTACCAACGATGGACTGCAACGTTATACAGAAACGACAGTTAGAAACCATAGTTATTTGACAATACCCCTAAAGTAGTTCCTATGTACGCCAATAGATGGCTCTAGTTTTCCAATTGTAAACATTAAAACTTTTAAAAGTATAAAAATAATTCTCTCTCCTCGACTGCGTGTCAAATTGTTTGTGTCCACATTATTTTGGCACAAACAGTGAGCGAACAGAGAGCGCCGGTTCATCCAAAACAAAATGGCTATGAATGTCTACGAATACAATGAATATCAAAATCAATTTTTTGTATTGTTTGTGGACGGAAATTTCTAACGGAATGGCTTCTAAATCGTCACTTTAAACGCCAATGTAACAAAAGACTGCAGCATTACGCCATACGAAATCGGCAAAAGAGAAACCAAATCGCATTAAATACATTCCACTAAATACTACAACGGCATCAAGTGCCGTTATAAAGCCAATAATATCAAGATCGCCATCCATCAATATAGGGTCGACTTCACCAAACTCAAAGCAACAACAGGAACATCAAAGAACTCATGAATGCCAGTAAATCATATGAATGATACACATCCACCAAGATCCCAACTCTCATCTAGCTCGACAACTCCTACTCCGCTCGGGAATCCCCAACCTGAAAATCCAGTGGGGAATAATAATATCCATAATACGCCACCTATCCTACCACCACCGCATTTCACATCACAATAAATTATACCAAATCTTGGATTCCCATAGGCTCCAAATCTCCAATATTATTTTATATACAAAATAAAGAAGTGATTTTAATGCACCAAACAAATAAATTTTTAATTTAAACTATAATTTAAAACGTGCCCTAACATTTTAATAGTAATTGCAAGTGACCGAACATCCCTAATATTTCGCTGGCATATAAACTTCCAAGTGATGGGATCCCCTTCGTTCACCTCAATCACTTCCTTCATATAGAATAAGATTTGTCTCCACTCCAAATATGTCAACATATCCAACGATTGCAAAATCGTATATAAAATTTAGACAAGGTTAGGAAGGCAGGTCGGAAGTGCACAATCCTCAATTCGACCTTTCACCAATTTAATATTCTTAAATTTATTTCGTTGTGTAATACCCATGGCCTGATAAATATCAGAATTTTCAACGCCAGTCTTTGACGACCAGTCTTTGTCCCGGTACGTATTCGTCCATACCTCATCCGTCAACATACCGTGCTGAATTCCTGAATACCGTAATGAACATACGAAAAAAAATATCCCTGATCATCTTCTGACAATAAATTACCAACACATTGAATATCACGATCGATCTTAATTTTACGAATGACAGCAATATACAGTTGATGCAGCCAAAGTCGAAATGACATTCAAAATTGAGACAGCCAATTGAGAGGAAATTTTAGTTGTTTTTTGAAAACTATGCTAGCGCTATCTATTATCTACTTATCTAAACTATTTTTACCACTCCTATTTTGATGTAGAAGGCCAAATGTGTCGCTTCTGTATATATTCTGTGATTATACATACTATGAACTACCTCACCTTCTGGAGTTGTCTCTTCGAGGGCGGAACGATCTGACCGAGCTACTGTACTACAAAGACTAGCGCAAACTAGCTCCGTATAAGCCTTCATGTACTGAAATGCTGTCCGGGAGTGTGTTTAGTCGTATATAAACAGTTTAATAAAATGATTTTGGCTTTACTCGTATGTTTACTCTAGACAGGTACTCGTACTAAAAACGTTAATGAGCTTAAGCAAGCTTTACAAACCATGCAGCCCTGTAGAAGGATAAATATTCATTACGCGAGATTCTCATAGAATTATATTCCCCGTCTTGAGTGCGAGTATCAAAAGATTTTTAAAAAATTAAAGTTGAATCTAATGCTACATTGTTGGAAAATCTCCAGGCAGAGTGATGTTCATGCTGCAAAACAACTACGTCAATGTTATGTTTTTAAACTAATCTGGGGTAACAAGTTAATCAAAACTTAAAAAAAAACTTGTGTCACACCAAAAATATATTTATAGCTTTTTAATAGCGTTGACGTACGCTCTCGACATTGACAAATTTAAAATTGTATTCGCCTTCTACAGAACGCACCGGTATATCAAAATGAAAAATTATTCCTTTGGTGATCAATATAAACACCGCACAGAATTATGTGCGAGTATGACGTGTGCCTCCAAGAAAATGTTAACGATGAAACCAATTAGAAGGAAACTAAATATATTTCGTCTTAAAATAACGTCTGTAATTTTTTTTTTTTTAGTTTAGCCGTTAAATTACCCACCCGCATCTAATTATATTGTAGATAATTTATGATCAATATATCACTGATTTTGACGCAGCCACCATTAACTGATTTCAAGACAGTGCGACTTTTATGTGCGCCCTGTCACTGTTCCCGGTTAATAAATTAACTAAAAAAAAATGCGCAAGAAATATTTCGGTTTTTATAGTTGGATTGGTTTCAAAATCAAGTGCATTGCGTGAGAAACTGGGTCAAACAAATTTTGTATTTCCTACATGATCGCGCTAATTTATGGCACCGTCTTTATGTGTGTTGTGAATGGGTTTGCATGCTTTTATCATTTTCAAAATATTATATGTGATGATGTGACTGAAATGAAAATTTTCTAAAGATAAATAAATAATAAATTTTAATTCTTGCAATTATTGCCAATGTTATGCCATCGCTTCGTAATCGTAAACAATGTATGTATACAATGTATGGGATGCGGTTGGTGGGTGCGCGTTAAAATATAAACACGCACACAGATAACATTATTATAATGAATCGAGACTGATTTGGTTTTATCTTGAATTGAGGGGAGTTTATAAATACATTTTATTGATTTGGAATAAAAGCTGCGTTAATATGCTTTTGGACTGGGGTATTATGAAACCCTTGTACGGTGTGTTCGGTTTCACTTTTATTTTATAAAAAAAAAAACCCTTTGTGTTTGTTGAACCGATTTTGTGAAAATTTACCGAAATTATATTATTGCTGAATAAGCGAAAAATCCCCTTATACATATTTTGTCAACTCTATTCCAAAGTCTTGTCTTTGCTTTCTCCTTCTGTCCTTGGGCTTTCTTAATTTTCTTTCAATATAGATATAGTGCTTGTAATAAAGAAAATTGCCTTTGGATGAGTGACCATTCTCTCTCGAATTAGGAAGTGTCCAGGCGTTAGACCTTCTAAATCTTTTATGTCACATGAGTAAGAGGACACAAGGACTTTGACTTCAAACCGGCTTCAATCTCGACAACCAGCGTTGACAATTCTTCAAAGAATGAATGACCCATTCTGCGTCCCACAGCTCACCAAAGTGGGGTGAAGGTTACGGGATAAAATGCCTTTCTGCTCGAATGAAGAGGTTATCGCTGAAATTGAGGCTTATTTTGAGGCAAAAGATAAATCGTTCTACAAAAGTGGTATTGAAAGGTTAGAGCGGCGCTGGAATGATTGTGTTGTTCTTGATGGAGATTACGTTGATGAATAAAGCCAATTTTGAACAAAACAAAACGTGTTTTCTTTGTTAGGCCTGGGACTTTTCAGCCCATGTTAATTGATCAGGATTTGCCTGTACATTTTCTGGACGTCCGCCATAAGCGCATATTTATGCTTGCTCTATCTGAGCAAAATATGGGTCCCATTACCATTTTATCATTCAAGGATACTCCGGAACTTGGTTTAGCAGACCCAAGAAAAATTACCCGCAACTTGGTAGTTTCGCTGCTCTCATTCCACACTTTTCTATGCTTCTGGAAATAATTTTCATGTGACCGCAATCTTTCGTATACGACGAAAAAGTTTTTGTACATAACTGCAAATCTTTTATCCTTGTCAAACTTCTTATCCATTTGACGTGCACGATTGCAATTACCCGTGAATCAGTGTCAGAAATTTCATGTATTTTGCTATTATTGGAATCTGGTCTACGTATCGGCCATCCCACTTCTTCTCACGTTCTGTATGTATGCGGTTGGTTGAAATTTGTTCTATTTCCCATAACCTGTCTCTCTCTCTCTCTCTCTGGCTTTCACATCCCATGAAGGGATTTCGCCGCCCAGACGATGACCCTCCATCCATCCCGATCCATTGCTCTCGCCCTCCAGTTTCGACATCCTAATGCTCGCAGATCTTGTTCGATGTCGTCACGCCAGCGTAGTCGGGGTCTTCCTCTACGACGTACTCCGGCTGGTTGTTGGTGAAACAATTTATTTATCATCCGTTGTTGTGGGGACCTTGTAAAGTGGCCGAGCCATCTCACTCGATTGGATTTAAGGAATCCGATGATATCGCTGCCTCCGAGGAGTTGCTTTATTTCGTGATTCATACGAATCCGATATTCGTTGTTCGCAACTTTAATTGGTCCAAAAATTGAACGGATGACCTTCCTTTCGAATGTAGATAACAATCTACAATAGTTAGAGGTCAATGGTACAGCTCTCGCTTCCGAAAGTCAGCACAGGTCTTATTAATGCTTTATAAAGTGCGAGCTTGCACGACTGCGATAGATGTTTCGATCGCAATAATCTTGATGGGGCGTAGAAAACTGGCCTTGCGCTTGGCCTTTTAGATGCAGTTGTCTCACATGTCCGGGAATCAGTCCAAGCAAGCTCGGTGTGTTGAGCCCAAGGTTTGCCATCTTGGCATTTTGCTATACCATCCTTGATGATTTCTCCCATATTTCTCAGCCCCTAAGATGATGTCTATCGTTCCTGGAGTCCCGTTCGGGAATAATATTTGTTAATTTGCTTAGTACTAATGCATTGACATTCATCCTAAACAAGGATGGGTGCCTAGGCCGTACCTTGCCGTACCATAATCTTGTTGGTTGAAGTTCCTGCCCCACTTAAATTGTAATCCTGTTACTTTTGTATGCATTCTCTTTCTTTGCCGTTGTACAGCATCTTCGGTAATAAATTAAGCCTGCGAATCTGGATCGATGAGAACCCTAAACATTTCTTCTCTCATCATGCTGTTCGTATCGACTACCAACGCAGCAAGCACGTTCTTGCCTCTAGCTCCTCCCAAGTACGCTTAGTATCCATTTGTAACATTCGTTGATTCTGAATCGCATCTCTTATTCGATTCTTGCTAGCTTCAATTTTAGATCCTCTGGATGGAGTACTGCATGATATATCTTTTCTTGTTTTGACAGTACAGTAGCTGGATGACGTTTCTCAGCCTTTCATCCATGGTTAAATGCTTCTATATAACTGTCGGAAACGGACTTTCAAAAATGAATATAAAATTTAAAAGGTTGGAAGCTTATTTGGATTGGGTAGTGCCTGGTCAAATAACCTCTAGTTTCCTGTACCCAATTTTTTAAGAGTGATGAAAACTATGAGTTGCCTCTTGTATCTCATTGTTTGCTCACCGTGCTTAATTGTTGGAATGATATGTTGTAATTCATTGTTGTTTCTGCTACTACTGCAGCACTGCCCCCAATATGCAGATTATTGAGGGCGTACAACCCTCATCTGTTCCTGGATGAGTTTCAATTATTCTGCCTCACACCCATTTAGAAAGATGTAAATTGCCTTATATTAGAAGAACCAGATCCCCGACGATGATAGTCTTTGAACATATTTATTGTCCAGAATGATAACTTCTAGATCGGTTATGTCATTTTATATTAAACATAAGGGTCTAGAATTTTATGCTGCCTCCATTTGGTTTAGTACTGTTGTTAGTTCTTTAGGTGGGTTTTAACTGACACGCCAGCTTAATCCACCAAAATGAGATGATACTGGTATAGTTGAAAATACCATGGTATATCCCACCAGGTAGCTGTTCCGATACGATTTTGTTTAAATCCGCTACTGCATATCGTTTTGCATTCTTATTAGCTCCAATGAAGTTCGTTGCATTTTGTCACTGTACATGCCATTACACAATGCTCTTCTTGTGCTAAATCCTTTGAAGACGACAATGTTTGCTTCTGTAGTAAGATCTGTTACTATCTCTATGTGGATTGGTTTTGGTGGTAAGACAGATGTAGATCGCCGTGTAACGCCCTGTGTTGAATCCTTTAGTATGAGTGATCGGCAGCTATCAGCACAAATCTGTGACAAATGATACAGTTTGACAAATGACACAGCCTTAATGCCATTTTTAACACGTATTTCCTAAAAAAATATGTAAAAATGAGAGCTTAAGTTGGATTCCTCCATGCAGCCATTCCATGGTGATCCAGAAAGGGAATTAGTTCAAGTAACCTGCTCCTATCTTCCCTACTGACTTATTTTTCAGTAATTTTGTTATTATTTCCTTTAAGCGACTGGATTGAGTCTGTAATCTAATCATCCTTTCTGCCTAGTGCAGATATTTTTTGGACTTTTTGATGAAGTTTTTACGGCTTTTACGGTCCTCTTTAATTTTTTAAAATTTGATAGAGTTTCTATTCTACGTGTAAGAATCTGTCTTCTTCTTCGGTAGTGGTTGTTAAATGTGCACCAGCACTCAACCATCATTTGAGCGCGAGCTACCACCGCGAAATCCGGGTGATCTAGCCCTTCAGTTTGTTAACATAAACATTTCAAGACCTCAACTGTACGAAGGACCACGATGGCAGTCAAAATGTAGGTGTAGAACTTATGAAGGATCACAAACGAATCAGGTACGCACAATATTAGCATGCTTCAGTTCAAAGCAGCCCTCACTTCTATTCGTCAAAATATTTTCAACCCAATTATGAGAGCTGGCAAGTTGACGCGGCAATGGTTGATGGATACCTTAAGGTCGACGCCATCAGATTGAACTTCATTAGAGAAAATCAGAAGAGCCTGTTCTGAACCCAGAACGAGAATGTTTCAATGAATGTGTATTGATGTAATGTCAAACTTTGCTCAATGAGGTCTGTCTGATATGTTTATCACATTCACGGAAAATCCGAATTAAACAAAACTTGGTATTCAAAATCAAATTAAAGGCTTTGAACGACGAGTTGACCAAGAATGTGATCTTGGGCATTTCCACAGCTTTCTGCTACTCGATTGAGTTTCAAAAGCGTGGCCTCCGGTACGCTCACATCTTTGTGACGCTTCGAGCCGAAGAAAAATTCACAACACTTGAATGCGTATATCAATATGTATCCGATGAGATTCCAGACGCCCAATCAACTTGCCCATTTACAACTTTTATCCATTGTACTATCATCGCATTAGCGGTGCTCGAGCGTTTTGATGGACAATCGAAATGTTGTTCCTTACAATCCGTTTGTGCTTATCAACAACAACGCGCACATCAAAGTTGAAACTGTACGATCGCTCCAAGCGAGGCATGAAGAAGAGGCTTTACTGTAGACATCCACTGGTCTGCCCATACTTAAATTATGGTTCGAACTCAACGCTAACAGAGACCACGCACAGCACTATCTCCAAACTGAGATACCACACCACTTCGTATATATTAAAGGTATATGGAACGCACGTTAACGAGGTAGAACAAGAAAGAACTTTTATATGTACTTGGGAATTATGCTGCTTCTTGTTCGGGGTGCAAACAGCTTTGAAACCCTACGAAAACTCAACGATATGGTATACGATACATTTAAACAGACAACAACTCCGATAAACATTTGCTTACATCTGCTGTTGCTGCAATCCATCAAGTCCATCTAAATCTACGGAACAAGGTGTCGCTCGATATGGCTCTCGATTTCAACAGAAAACATTCAGACTACGATGCCAAAACTTTGGCATTCAAAGAGCATTCACTTTCGAGCTCTTTGTTTGGTCTTCTAAACTCAATCTGAGATCTGACACGAATTCAGTTTTACGATGCGAATTGCGAAGCTGAACGACACTCAAATCGATGCATTTGGAAAAATCATCATATGGCAGTAGATGACTCGACCTCTATTTCGACGGTCCTGGTGGTTCAGAAAAGATATTTTTCTATACTACATTGCCGGCATTTGTGCGAGGATGAGGTCAAACTGCATTGCTAAAATATGGCCGAACAGTTCATAATAGATTTAAACTATCTGTTCCAATTCTTGATACATCAATGTCAGCGTTTGAAATCTGTAGAAGCAGAAGACCTTCGAAAGGCTTCACTCATCATCATCGGTGAAATCACAATGCGTATACCAAAGACGGATTGCCAAGAGTGTAACTAGTGCTGACGTGCTCGAAAGCTGCATCAAGTTGAGCAGTCTTTGGAGCAACGTCATTGAGTCAACTCTGACGATAATCATGTGCAGCGAAGGCGTTTTAGAACATGATAGCGACGGAAAATTTCATCAAATCAGTTTTCGCGGCAGGAAGAATAATCTATTGACTCCTGACGAGCTATCCACCTGGATCCGAAGAAGGGATTGTACAAAGAAACTCGATTGATGGTGAAGAGACTTCAGCAAAATTTCATCACTGCTGAAATCGTTTGCGAATGTAATCGTGGCGATGCAATCAACATCAAAAAAAGCGCGGCTAGCCTTTAGTATCGCAGTCAAAATTGACTGTCGCGACATTTTTTTTAAAATGGTCGTAATTTTAACTAAAAATGTAAACATTACAGACGCCATCTTAGATATATTTCAATTTTTTATATATTATTTATAATTTTTTCCGCTTTTGGATAAATTTTTTTTAGGTGGTTATAATCTTAACTAAAAAATTGTTAATTTCATTGACTGCCATCTTAGAGATGTTTTTATAAATAAAATAAATTTGAATTTAAAATCGGAAAAATCGCGAAAATCGGATAAGATGAAAACTTTTTCTTGTAGGATTGTGTATAATTCCGGAAAAATTATCACATTCTCCGGGAAAATTATGACATTTTCATTTGCAGGGCTACGGGGAGGAGTGTAGGTGTCATTAATAGATTCTATATAATCCGCTCCTACGTGCGGCACGCAGTGCGACATGTTTGAAGATCCCGGCTCCTACGCCCCCCGAAATTAAAATCTAAAGAGCCCCGCAGGGCTACGGGGAGGAGCGTAGGTGTCATTAATAGATTCTATATAATCCGCTCCTACGTGCGGCACGCAGTGCGACATGTTTGAAGATCCCGGCTCCTACGCCCCCCGAAATTAAAATCTAAAGAGCCCCGCAGGGCTACGGGGAGGAGCGTAGGTGTCATTAATAGATTCTATATAATCTACTCCTACGTGCGGCACGCAGTGCGACTCCCACTCTCAATTTAATATATTCATAAACAAATATTAAATTTCATTTATTTTTAAATGAGATTCAATATTTTTTTATTAAATTTTTTGTAGCACGTCTTAATGTATTTTTTTTTAAATTTTAGTTCGTTTTTATTCCAATAGATGGCGCTTGGTCCAAAATGCTAAGCAAAGGCACTTTTTTAGTTATAAACAATTCTGCTCTTGGTAAAAGTTGCGCTACCGTAGCTCAGACTGTCAAAAAAATTTGACTGCGATACTAAAGCTGTTCCCAAAGCGCTAAACCAGGGACCCAATTTTGGTCGAAAAACTGGAATAAAATTTAAGAGTTTTACCTTTGTTTCACATACGTACTATAAACGTAAATATTGAATTTTTTCGCTGTTGTATCAAACAATTATATGATTTAATGTTTTAGGTCTAGTAGGTAAGTAAAACAACTGTAATTCTCACAATTTTTATTCCCATTTTTTGGCCAAAATTCGGCTCCAGACGTTTGACAGCGTTGGCATCGATCTCAAGACGGCATAGTTTATTTTTTGTAGGTAAACCTAGTAGGTAGCGCCTAGTTTTATTTATTTGTAACTAGCTGTACCCAGCCACGCGTTGCTATGGCTCAGTCTGGTTTAATGCAAAAGAAAGAAAAGAGAAAATACACGTTTCTAATAAGTTTAATTTCGCAATGCTTGTGTGTATACAATATTTTTTGTTGTTGTTCCATTATCTGTGCGGATATATTGTCTAGTTTGCCGACTCTAGAGCACTAAAGATTGACCCCGAGCTTCGTTGATGGTGATTGCAAACGCCAATCGAATTGGGGATTGCAATCTCTTAAATTGAAATTTCATATTCGTTGGAATCATAGGAATGCGACGTTGCTCATTAATTTTTTTACTGCAAGCCTCATGCCGTTGCAAAGTTTGGCTGATTGATATTTTGCAACATGATGATTGGCACGCCGATTTTCAATTGCAGCCCGTGCAGTGCCATCCCTGGCAGATCGAGTGAATTCAAAAATTCTATTGGATAATTGATGTAATTCGATATTAAATAAGTGTAATAAAAACACGTCAGACTTGTACAATGCAAGAGAGCATTTATTTATTAAATACATTTGGCATTCACATAAACAATACACTGAACCTAACTATACAATAACGGTCTATTCACACCCATATACCCAGTTTGACAGACAAAGGTCTATTCAGACCAACAATTTCCTTGAATAGACATTGCATGTCAACTGAATATATGTATTTCATTTATGATTATGGCTAAATGAGACCAAGTTGTTTCGAAAATGTAATCTGCTTGTTGCTTACGATTTTTCTCTCTCTCTGGCTTTCACATCCCATGAAGGGATTTCGCCGCCTGGATTTCGCCGCTTACGATTGCTTTCGTAAATATGTCTGAAAGCATTTCATCAGTTGGTTTGTATTGAATACTGATGAAACCATTATCGATTTTGTCACGAATAAACAGTGATTTGATTTCAATGTGTTTAGTACGCGCAGATGATGCACTGCCAATTGTATTGCGCTTTTGTTATCATAGTACAACACCATCTGTTTTGATGATGACAGCATAAGCTCGAGATGAAGTCGCTTGAGCCAAATTGACTCCTGTATTGCACATACCATCGACATGAATTCTGCTTCGGTTGTCGAAAGTGCAATAGAGGGTTGACGTTTTGATCCCCAAGAAACAGCTACACCCTGCATGATGAAAACATAGCCGGTGGTCGATTATCTTTTGTCGAGATCACTAGCCCAGTCTGCATCACAATATCCTCTGATTTCATTCGAAGATTTCTCATAGACCAAATTTTTGTCGATCGTTGCTTTCAAATATCGCATCACGCGCTTCACGAACGTTTCAGGCCAAATTTAACCAGCACCCCATTCAGTTTCTCGTTCCATACACCACTTGATTGCTTTAAGCCGTATAACGATTTGTGTAGCCTGCAAATTTTGCTCGAATCATTGATAAATTCTTAGGGTTGACACATGTATATTGCTTCCTTCAGTTCGCCGTTGAGAAAAGCTGTAACTGCATCCATTTGACGAATATTTAGAATGAATTTCGCTGCAACCGCAATTAGGAATCGAAACGATATGTACTTTACAACTGGAGAAAAAGTTTCATGCCATGCTGTTGCGAAAAACATTTCACTACCAATCTCGCCTTGTATCGCATAACTTTACCGTCTGCATTGCTCTTAGTTTTAAACACCCACTTGCTTTTAATCGGTGTTTTGTCACGAGGTAAATCGACCATAGTCCAAGTTTGATTGTCATGTATCGATTTCATTTCTTCTCACATTGCTTTTCTCCACAAATCAGCATTTGGACTCGACAATGCTTCTGCAACGGTTTAAGGATCACCTCCTATAATTTCCTTTGTCAAGAAATTATAAAGTATTGTATCCATATTTGGGATACGTTCGGAAGTACGGACTTCTATCGGTGTTTCTACAGCCTCATCATCAGGAACATATAATTCGTCACCATCACTGCCTGATGTAACGTTACTCCCGGATATGTCATTAACGCTATTTTCAACAATTAAATCCTTCACTTTAGTTTGATCACCAGACTTCTCAACGACAATAGAAGATTCAGCATCACGCACGCCACCTGAATTGATATTGCCGTCAACTTCATCTTCATCCCTGGTCAAGATCACTGCCGGTGAAAAAGAAGAATTATAGTGTCCTTACATCTATATGTTCAATTACCTTCGGATTTGGCTTTTCAGGAAGGCTTGACTCCATAAACAAGACATCTTTGCTTATCACAACTTTCCTAGCTGCCATATTGTACAACCGATATGCTTTCGATTCATTGTTATACCCAAGAATAATGCATTCAGTTGACTTCGAGTCGAGCTTACACCGTTTTTCCTTTGGCACATGTACGATCGCTTTGCTTCCAAACACTCGTAACATGGTCAAGTCTGGTTTCGTTTTGGACCACAATTCCTCTGGTGTAATCGATCGCTCATTTCTGCAACGTATTCGGTCTGTCAAATACACTGCCGTTGATAAAACTTTCGCCCATAATTTTTTACTCAAGCAGGAATCAATTTGTAGCGGCTAGTTTCTTCAACCATAAGAAACTCCGCACAATTAATTCTCAACGGACAATCCTCCGTTCACCTAATTCTTTATAAATCGACAATTATCCATCTAAAGAATTATTCTAAATTATATACAACAATCTTGTATATATAAATAATGTACATAACAACTTGTACATAGTAATCGTACAACAACACTTGTACATACGAATTTGTGTAAGCAAAATAGAATTGAAAAATTATATTTTGGTTACACAAAAATTTCGCATTGCAATAACCTCTACAATCACATCATTTAGAGATGCATAAAATTCGTATTGATTTTGCAAAACCAAAGTCATGTAAAACGCATCAACACATACATCAAGCCATTGCATAAGAGATGGCATTGCAAACATTTATGTTTAATAAAACATAATTTATATAGGGTGCACCCAAATATTTTGGTGCATGTAAACTGGGAGTGAAAACCAGTTTTATTATTTTCGTTATAATTTGGTAAGAAGAATAAAAAAATATAATTCTTCTGCCTATTCAATTTGGATTTTTGCTGGAGCAACATCGGAGCTCATCACTCACCAGCAACAATAAAAAAAAATTAGTTTTATAAAATAAATATTTTATTAAAAATTAAATTTAAAGTTTTTTATTTTATTATATTTTATTATTAAAATTTCCAAAGTGCTCCGCAAATTACCCAATAAATTAACATACACCGAACTCGTTCCATGAGTGTTCTATTGATACGCTCAGCAACACCATTTTGTTCGAGTGTACGAGTATATGGTACTGTTTTTTGATGTACAATTCCGCTTTTCGCTAAAAAATCGTCAAATTGTTGATTACAATACTTCGTTTTATTATCAGTACGCAGAACTTTGAATTTTCTTGAGCACTGATTTTCGACAAGAGCTTTGAGCTCCAAAATAACGTTGAAGACTTGACTTTTTTCTTTCAATGGAAAAACAAATAGTTTGCTGCTATAATCGTCGACAAATGTAACGAAATATTTCGCACCACCAATTGATTGTTCTTGCAATGGACCACAGACGTCGGAATGAACCAAATCGAGTAAATTTTCAGCATGATTACCAACATCTTTAAATGAAGCGCGAGTTTGCTTCCCTTTAATGCATATACTGTTCATTTGTTGTTGCTTCTTTGGCCTCAATTTACACCAATTACTGCGCCACACACATTTTTTAAATTTTCGTCACAAATGTGTCCCAAGTGCCGATGCCCCAATTCATTGTTTATTTTGGCACTCAATGCCGTTTCAATCATTGAAGTTTCGTTTTTAATTGCATAGTTCGGCGAAACACAATTCAGCCGATACATGTCATCAATTAATGTCGCTGTTGCTATTAAGTTTTTTTTTGCGTTGAAAATTTTGCAATTTTCTTTATCTAATGCGTTCCCAAATGGCATGATATTTGCACGCAAATCTTGCAATGATAGATCAAGAGCCTCGAGCGATTTTTTGTGTGCCGTTGTGAATTTATCCGAAATAATAAGATGGAATTTGAAAATGTTGCACGTGGGAGTTTCAAAGCGGAAGGAGCAGTTCTTCCACCTGGTAGCAATATCGCAGCTATTGCCGGACGAAGCAAGAGCTAAGGCTATGCCATTTCGAATTGCTGCCAGAATTAATCTAATTAGGAACGTTTTACCAGCTCCTTCCGGCGCATCTAAGAAGAAGATTTCTCCAATCCCATTATTGGCAGCTTGCATTATTTAATCGTAAATGCCTTTTTGCTCAAGCGTTAGCTTAGGAATATTAGATTGCACATACGACAAAAGATCACCCCTGTTGTAATTTTGTTCACGACGTAATTCTACATCGAACGAAGCAGCAGCAAATCGATTCGGTGATGGCATTCCCAATTGATTGTGAACTTTGTTCGCGATTTCTAACCATAAATCTTCAATTTTTATCAACGCTTTATTGGAGATTTCTGCCGGGAAAGCCATGTTCTTATTTGAATTTTCCTTGCGAATTCGATCATATGCGATTTAAATTTCTCCCATAACTCTGTTGGAGATGAAGGAGAGCAGGCATATTGACTATGATTGCAAACAATGCTCGAATTTGATTTGGATGTTACGTGTTACACGCGTCATTAATGCATACATCCCGCGGTGTCGGTCGTTCTTCAATATAAATTCAGAGTTTGACATGCACTGCGGAAAGTGGCATGTGTGTAACGCCGTTGACAATTCTCAATTGCTGAAAAGACGTTGGACCGGGCACATTTACCAACAGCATGATTTCTTCTCATCAATCATCTTGATTGGGATGCACGACATACAGTCTGCCTAACGTAGTTTCTTTTAATATGCCAGGTTGTCCGTCGACTCGCTCTCCTCGTTTGTGTCGTTTATTTATATAGAATTTCATTTATTTTGGTTGTGTCGATTAAAAATACAGTAAAAGATCAATAATCAAATCCACATCAATACAAAATTTTTGTTCTTAGTACGAATAAAAATCATCTGCTTGATACGTGTTACTGTACGACATTTAAATTGAAACACGTTGCTATGATAAACAAATTTGCAGGATCGAGTTAACTCTACAATTTTTTTAATTCCAAGGCAATGTCACAGATGTGAAATAGGTATATAAAAACATTCGCGTATTCGAATGCAACGTGGTTTCAACATTTCAAAGTGAAGAACTTTCGGAGATTATCACCATCATTATCACCTTTTATTTTATTGTCACATGTAAGACACCATGTTAAACTGCTGCTCAAGAATTCCAAAATAAACCATAGGGTTTTAAAGGTGATAGTTTGAAGTTGAACTCGTTCGTTCATGATGCAGTTGAATTGAGTGCTTTATATTTCGCTATAGTAAGTTGTTCTCGAGGTTGTCCTTTCAGTCACAGATTACGCATAAAAAATGTTGCTCATCTAGAAGAACACCCTACACTGAACTAAACTGAAATAGAAAAGGTATACAGTTGTGCAAAAACCGCAATTCAGTATTAAAGCAATAATTTCATCACGTTCTTTTAACTACACGCATGCCTCCCCATAGAAGTTACATAATTCGGACAGCATGTTTTAGTTATTGACGAAATTATTTATTTATATATAATTCACTGTACTATATTTAAACATACATAAGTAAAGTTCAAGGTGAGTCGCACATGTACCCCAAAATTTTACAAATCGATTGTCGCGAGTGGGAAGATACGCACGTATTTCAACATATGCAATGAATGTTTTTTCTGTTCCGATAAATGGCCAAATATCATGCCACTTATTCCCCAATTTATCTACCTATATACCGTATACCAATAGAACATCTCCATTTTACGTGCACATCTTACCTAAACCACAACAATTTTTTGGCAACATGACAACGCGTATGGTAACGCATATATGCGTTCGTCGAGCCAAATCATTTCCCATTTGAATAACCTCTAATTATTTTGGTAAAAGATTTATGGATGGAAAGTACTCGCATTTTGATGCGCCGCCAAAAAAATGTTCGCCTTCTTCTTTCCAAGAACCGCACGCACAATATATTTAAACGTTAATCACCGCGTTTTATGTCGACAACATTTCAATAAAGCACCTTTTGCTGGTGACCATACGACTTGTTGACAGACAGTTAGATATCAATTTATTTTTTGTTGGGTTGGCTTGTTTTTGTATATATTTTAAGAAAACACCGATAAGAATAAGAAGTGAAATTACATAAAATGCCTTGCTATGTACAGCATGAGACGGAAATATAATTAAATTTGCGTGATTATCGTCACGATAATTCTTTATGCTAAAATTTCGAGCGGTTGGGGGGATGTGAAATACACAGACGCATTTTTATTTTTGGAACAAACCATATGGCGGATTTGTCACATCCGCGAATATGTGCTAAAAATTTATAAGTTAAAAAAATTGTGTTGCTAGGTCATTCACCTGGGCATACTCACTTAGCACAAATAATAAGAACAAAAATGTTTTGTTTAGCAAATTAATTGAAAATGTTCATAATAAAATAATTTTAACGATAAGAAATTTATATTTTGAGTTGTTTTTAATGTAGTCTTACAATATTAAGTGTTTTTATATACAAAACATGTGGGATTGCTAGCGCATATATAAGAAAAATATGAATCTCCTTTTAAAATCAAATTAAAAAAAAGGTGGGGTGAATATATTATTGTGGCCAATAACCGACTTTCATTTAGAGAGCTCGAAAACACCACACTTCATTTGTAAAGTGGAAAATTAAACTTACCGGACTTTTGGTAAAACTGTCTTGTATAATCAAAAATACATTATCCCTGCTTAAATTTCAGAAAGCCAACAAAGTTAAGGTCCGTTGCACACTTCAGCTATGTTTTTGAAGCGAAATGAGCTATGTTTTGAGATCACAGCTACTGGGTTTACTTTTCAAAGCCAAAATAAGTGAAATCGAATTCGTGGAGCTTAGCTCAAGCCACTTGTCCGTGCTGACTTATTTAATTTCTTTATTTAAATCTGTGGAGTAGAAACATAGCTGAAAATTAAACATTGGGTTGATTAATGGTTGGGTTGATCCTGAGATTTATCTATACAATGTTTCTCTTATTTTTGGAACCAAAACGGAAAACTGAAAAATGAAAACATAGCACACATTGGTCAAAAAACATCGCTCAAGTGTGCAACGGGTCTTACCTTTGTTGAAAATTTAGTTTGAAACTTTCATAATTCAAAATAAAAATTTGCATACCGATTGTTGGACAAAATGCCGAAAGAACGGGAAAAGAAAATTTTATATGTCGCCTTAATGACGAATAAAATAAAACCCGATTAGGGAAACCCAAGAAATAATTTTAGCCTAATTTTAACAATTTCCTAAGATGGCTAAACTGACGAAATTTGTACTTATCATAAAAATATAATTTGAAAAATGAAATTTTCATTCATAAATCGAGAAAAACAAACTAACAAAATGTTCTAAAATCGAAGAAAAGCAATTCAAATAGCAGCACATTTCTGTCAGGCAAGCCTGATACGCTATTTGCTGCGTTATTTGCTAGTAGAATCTCCTGCTGCTCCTAAGAACTGTGGTTCTGACGGTTAAAAATCCGTTAAAAATCCGAAGGAAACGATTCAAAAAGTTCTGATTGCGGGATGTTGCACAAATAGTGGAATGTTATACGATATCGTGGGATGTTGCATCATGTTGCACCATATTCCACCATGTTGTTGCTTGATGTTATATCTTGTTGAGGTATGCTGTTGAGGCATGTTGTGGGATGTTGCTAGATGTCGTGTCATATTGTGTTTAACATGTTTCGTGAAGTTGTACCATGTTCCGCGATTTTGTACGTGTTGGGGCCAATGTTTTTGTACCAAGTTGTGTTGGTTGCTTTCTGGGAAATTGGATGTTTGCGCTTATCGCGTCCTTTTGAAAATATTGGCTGTATGAGTAGCAATATTGATTTGTAGCATTCGCTATCTTTTAATAATGTTTTGACCTTGGTGTTATTTTCTTCCGCTTAAAACGAGTTTCTTGTCGCCTGGGTCGCCGGTTATCGCGTCCTTTTAAAAATGTTGGTTGTTATAACTATTTCAATACTATGTTTTGTAGCATTCGCTATCTTTTAATAATGTTTTGATCTTCGTTCCATTTTTCACATCTTCCACCTCGAAAGATTTTATTTTCGCCTGGTTAGGGATTTTTAAAAAAATCTGCAGAGCGAATGTTTTAGAAAAGCAGAAAGCGTTTGTGATTGGTCCTGAATTAGGGAAAATTATTTTAGTAGGCCCGGTGGGGACTAGATTTCAATATTTAAATTTTCCACTCACCCGATTTAGAGACGAATGGTTATGGGTCTTGATTTCGGGATGGGTCGCCTCAATTCATTTAGGGATTCATTCGGTAGGGGCCGGGTTCCATTACTTGTTTTTATTGAGAAAGCATGATTTTGGTAAAAATTTGTGAGGGAGGATTTTAAATGTCAGGAATCGATTTCGATGGGTTCTAATTTCAGGAAAATTTGTTCTGAGGGTCTATTTTCGTTTTGCTTTTAAAAAAGTTGGTTTTCATACACATTTTTTGTTTTTAAATCTCTCTTCAATTTTAAGATCTGAAAAGTATATTTGATGTTTTCTTTAATAACAATCGACGATCCTCCTTTTACCCTTCCTAAGTTACCGATATTAGGTATAAATCTATTTCTCAGTATTTAAAAAATGTATAGCTCTGGAATATGTTGCATTAGCCCATTTGCATTCTAGGGTACTAATGTTTTTTATAGTTGTTTGTATCATCTAACGGATGAGATGCCATTTAATTCAGAGAGTTTTGCTTATCTATAACCGGTTGCTTAGAGCTTCAAGGCATTTTTCGTGTTTATCTAGCCGAATGTTAAGAATAACACACTTCCGGAACACAGTTGCTTCTTCGGCAGTGTCCTTCGAAATAAATGGTTATGGTATTGCCACTTGCGAATATATATTGCTTTGGTTCTCCGGTTTTACTTGCATGGTGTGTTGGTTCCTCTATTGGTGAAAGTTTGGTTCCCTAGCTACTTCAGTCACACAGCACAGTAGTTTGCGTGCACTGCAGTATTAGACCCCTGTTTTTTCACGTTGTCTATTTTAACTCCCATAAGTATTCTTCCACTTTTTCTTTATTATTAGAAGGGAGCATAAATAGTTGTTCAGTTTCCATTTTTTCTTTCTTCATGATGTGTACAGCATTTTCTATTTGATGATCATTTTGCTCGAGAACATCAATAATTGGGCGGGTTGGGTAAATAGCTCTAAATTAATAATAAGTTTTGTTCAAATTCATAACATCCAACATTTTCGAAAATAAGCGATTAACGCAACCATAAATAGTGTCGCCGCAACGCTACCGATATAACTTGACGCAACATAGTATAAGATTACAAAACATGATGCAAAAGAACTGGGCTACCAACCATAAAGCCCTGATGCAAACCATACCCACAGGACTATGATATAATGAAATAGCTGAATTCAAGCGTCATTACCCTGTTAAAGCTCCCAGATTACATTGGCATTAAGCTACAGACAGTTTCGAATTCCAACAAGAAACTTATAAAACGTAGCCATCTTAAGTTAATGATGCAAGAACTGTAGATAATAGGACACTTTTGTGATCAATCACTGCTTCCGGCTCCATCGGCAGTGTTCCAGTATTTCTCTAGATCTACTCAGATGGATTTACTTTAATACAACATCTTCAATCAGTGTTCATGAATTTTGTGACAAAGCATATGCAGCAGAAGGCTTCCCTTTTCAAATTTACCCATTCTCAGATAGTTGATTTAACCAGATGGTTTATGGAGAATTTCTAGTGGGGAATTAATGGAGCTTCTACCCGAAACTCCCATTCCAGAAAGGTTCACAGATTCTTCTTCTATATCCAATAGTTTTCGTTTATAAAAAACGACGAATTATATCACAACGAATTATATCAGAAAAATTCATAGATCAAAATGAAAAGAAAATAAGCAATCAGGCTATGGTGGCTAAATCTTGATAAAGTCACACACACAAAAATGACAAGAGAGCAAGGAACGCTGATGGTAGCTCCTACGCTCCTCATAGAGGACATGCATGTTCTACTCGAGTTCAGGTCCTGACAAAGTCTTGACACTTAGATCGGGAAGAATCGACTTCGAATAAATGAACACAACAATGGTCTCCTTCCGAAGTGTAGAACTCTCGGACCTAGACAGATATCGATTGATGAGATTCTGACTTGGTTGAGACATAACACAATACAATGTACATCAAATTTTTGGATTTCAAAAGATGTCGACACGTTCTCGCCTTAAAATGGATCTGAGTGATAATATTGCAATGCACGAGGTATATTCAACTCACTTTGAGTAAAACAGGAAAATAATAATAATAGTAGCCATATAAGATCTGAAAGTTTTAAGATGACGCAAATTGTGAGTCATTCCACCATCATGTCAGTTTTATACTAAAAAAAAATTGGAAACAATAACCAAAACTTTCATTTTCCTTACGCCTTGATGAAACGAAATGGAAAAGATAACGCGGTTCCGTAATAAATAGCAAAAATCAAGTTCAAGTCAGTTTGATGGATGGCATGCGATCAATACTATAATGGGAGTAGTATATATAGAGAATTGATTTATTCATACACAAACATTACCAAATAAACTTAATTATGTATATTGAACCAGTGCCAAAATAAATTCAGCATGTTCCGTATACACATGTGCGAGGAGTCTCTAACCTCATTAACATCTCGCAAATACACAAAAAAAAAATCTTAATTGATTTCTTGAGTTGCACTAGAAACGCTAATCACCGCATTTTCTTACGCGTCGTGATACATGCGTATTTTCCCGAATCTCTTATTCCAACTCATCAACATCTCGGATCTATCGATTATTTTCACTTCAGTATTCTGTTTATTTGTGTACATCATGTATGTCTATATTGTGGGCTAAGTTTATCATCGCTTCGTACACATAACGATTTTTTTTTTCTTACTTGCTCGCTACTCATGGTTCATAAAAGATTTTAGGCGCCAAAATTATTTGTCTTTGCCGAACGTATCTAGTTCTTGTATAAATAAACTAGTTAAAATCTGTTTGAAAATATTTATTGGGAAAATTGATTTGTTTTTCCTATTTTCCATAACGTTGTAAATATAAATATACGTTGTACTTGAGAATAATATTTAGTGTGGCGATAACATTTCTATGAAGTGGAACAAGTGTTGGAAGAGTATAGAATTATTGACTTCCTGAACAGAAAAATTTGGTGAGGTATCGTTATGCGAATACCAGTATATCTCATAATATATAAGAGGATTATTTAGGACCGATGTGGTTTTTAGATAACCTGGACGAGCCGTAAAATATGTTTGATCTTAATAAAACAGACTTTATACATGCACCTGAGAGCCTAATAAGGGGCTCATTTTTTGTACTGTTGTTTCAATGATCCCTATTGATGGATGTTTGATAGCTGTGGAGGCGCGTAATTAAAATTTACGGAAAAAAGATATCCCCTGGCATGCCGGTGTGCATCAATCAGTCGCCCTAATCAACCATTAGTTGGAAAATATGCGAGGCGGCCTAATCCGTCTATGAGATGTAGCACCAGTAAAATAAAATTAAAATAAATTCAGCCACCGCCAAACATAATACACTGAAAAACAACCGATCCTGCAAGTGCCATACTACCACGTGTTTGTGACTTAACCAACCACGTTCAAAGAGTTTGCACTGCACTTATTAACATCCGCAGAACAATTCACATCAACGCCATTATAGAGATGAGAAAAGTAAAGTACATATACTCAGTACATTAATAGTCATGCTCTGTATTATTTTAAGGTGGATCCTTTTTCAAGACACACACACCTCCAATAGAACCTTCCGAACCATATTCTGGATACCAACATATCTGAAAGTACCAACGACGAGAAAGTAAGGATGGGACAAGCAAACTGCAAAAGAGTGCCTCGGCGCCAGAACAGATGCAAGAAAAAAAAAAGAAATATCTATTAAAGGAGCTCATTTAACCACGAATGCCAGATTTGCTGATATTTTAGGCGTTGACAGGCAGAGGATCTCCTATAGTTTTTCAAGTGAATCCGTCGGTTTTGCGTCAGATATAGTGCCGACTACAAATTAACAACAAACAAAATGTTACAGCTGATTGTAAGCGATTTATCCGCTGTAGTACAAATAAATTACTATACACAGGAGTTTATTCAATGTAATTCGAATGGCCCAGAATTTCGTAGAGAACCTACTTCGAGAGTTCCCCAGAGTTAAACTATACTTCACCAACATCATATTGTCGACATCATGTCGTTCGACTTCGATTTATACCAAAAGCTGATCGACATATGACTGAAACAGAACGGCGATAGCCCCAAGGTGATCGCGAGACCGTTGCAATTATAGTGAGAGCCAAACATTTCTACGGTTTCTTCTACGTTAGAGAAATCACTATTGTGACAAACCCGATTACGCAAATGCTTTCGACGAGAATGATCCGGTGGAGTATTGGTCTTAATGCCTATGATGTTCAACTCGCCTACTGTGCTGGGACGAATGAAATGTAGATGGTTTTAGCGGACTTCAGGTCCAAGTATTCGCAAAATAATTGATTCTACAAGCAGCGACGAATACGACAACAATATGCGACATTCAACGGTGCTACATATAATTATTTCGATAATTAATTAATCGATTTAAAATAAATCAACTTCCATCACTGATCTATATACATGGATACGACATCAATGTCAGAAACCATATAAAACAACAGCTAAAAATGGGAGCACTTTTTTGTATAGTCATATCGCTCGTTTATACACACCTCTTGCTTTAAAAAATTATTTCCGAAAGATAGGACCGTACCGAAGATAGATTTAATTTCGAAATTTTCTGAAATTGGTTTTTTATTATTATAGTCATGAACAAAAAATAATAATATTCAAATGGTTTAAATTATAAATCACATTTTATCCATTTAATTCATGTGGTACCGCTTTTGTATGCAAATTTCTTCTTGCGATTTCCCTTAATATTTCAAATGCTCTCCTGCAAATATTTCGAATAAAAAAAAGAGTTCTTGTCGTCAAAACGTCAAACGTCAAAAACTCATAGTAACCAGTTTTCTGTTTACATTAATTTGATTTTCGAAAATTCGGAATTGAAGAAAAGACAGAAAATTTTTCGGCCTTTGTCACAAACGTAGAACTATTTTTGCTCTACCATATAGTTTTTGACATGTCGTATCCATGTAATATAGATCAGTGACTTCCATAATCTAATCAACCGCGAAAGAGCGCACTACACGCAACTGGCCTCATACACACGCCACGCATACGATGTTGACAACATAAAAAAAGAAAACGAAAATGAAATGAAATAGAAAAAATAAAAATAAAACTCTCTCTTACTAGCTGTCATAGTGATGGTGAACAACACACGCGCGCGCAACGAAATAAAAAAACCTTTTTTACAATTTAATAATTAAAATTAAATTAAAATACGTACGGGATGAAAATATATATAAATTATATGGGTGACGTCTCTTTATCGTAAACAATTTATCGTGTTTCAATTTAACATGAACATTTAACCGTAGAACAGTTTATTGCAGAACAGTTTATCGCAGACACAATTTACCGTGGACACAATTTATCGTGTGGACAATTTATCGTATGCCGGTTTATCGTATAGTTTGTAAATTTGACCATATAACAAGGTAATTTCTTAACCGATTATGATGGGATTTTTTATGTGGATGAAAATGGGAATTTTAACCCTAATGTGAGTGACGTGCGGGTACCCGGGTATCTTTTGTCCTTTTAGACATCTATTTTCGTATATTTTACTTCCAATAAAAACTTTAAATTTTATGAGAACTTCTAGTTCAATTGGTATAGATTACGATCATACTTAAATGTGAGAAATATTTCAACTTTGACGAACGTGAAAAAAATAAGTAAATCACTCAAATTAAGATATTTTTTCTTCACTCACATAAGGGTTAAATGATTTTTAGAAGAAGTTCTGGATTATTGCGACCTGCGACGGAACTCGGTAATTTATTAACCGATTATGGTGGGATTGGGTATGTTGGATGCAAATGGGATTCTTAAATGATTTTTTGAAGAAGTTCTGGAATTTAGCCACCTGCGACGGAACTTGGAAATTTCTTAACCTAAGATAAGATTGGGTATGTTGGATGAAAATGGGATTCTTAAATGATTTTTGGAAGAAGTTCTGGAATATGGCCACCTGGGACGGATCTCGGCCATTGCTTATCAGCATCTCGATTGGACGAAAGTCGATGATAAATTGCTGAATTTACTATTTGATAAAAAAGCTAAATTCTATTTTTTGTTTTTTGTAATAAATTTTCTAGTAGAATGTGTTGATGGATAATTTTCTGTCCTATATCGTCAATCTTTTTATATCATATGTGACGATAACATTTGGGAGCACTGATCTAGGTATTTAACTCTTTGCGGTGCTGGCTGGTTACTTCTAAACGAATACGGAAGTCGAGAGAAAGTGAACAGGATGAATTTCGCTTATGGCCTTTGACACCACAGGTCAGGGCGAGTTATGGGCGCCACCAATTAAATATAACATCAGCGTATATTCCCCTGGCTAGGGGGGCTGAAGTGGGCGTCTGTCTTATAGCAAGGAGCTTGCTATATGCATGCATATCACTATAGTTCGTATCCCACATATGTGTCATCCGAATACGTGGGTTGAGCGGCAAGCCAACTACCTGCTCTCAGAAAAATCTGGTTATAAAACCTAGTTATAAAAGGCCTAGAATAAGTTTAACGTTTTGATAATAAGAACAACCTTCGAAAATGTATACAGGAATATGGGGTGTGTAATGAAATCTCGGTTTTCAAAATCCCGGTTTGCTAAATCCTGGTTTTCAAAACCCCTGGTTTCAAACTCGCGGTTTTTTTATAAAAAAAACAATTTTAAGAAAATCCTGGTTTGAATTTTAAAAATTTGGCATGTGGGAAAAAGGACTCTTAAATGATTTTTTGAGAAAATTCAAAAATGAGTTTGCGATAAAGTTCTAGAAAATGGCTAACACTGATGGAATTTGGATGGAGGGCTAAGTGCCCGTGAGATTATTCAAACCCGTCAGCCTCTACAATTATATTGAAATGTTGCATTAACAAAATATTGCATTTTTTATTAATCTCGCAACTACAAAATGTTGCAATTACAAAATGTTGCAAGTACCAAATCTTGCAATTAAAAACATAAATTATTTTGAACAATTAGAACTCGAGGCAAAGAAAACTGGGATTTTGAAAGCCGGGATTTTGAAAAACGAGATTGTAAAACCGAGATTTTGAAGCCGGGATTTTGAAAACCGAGATTTTGAAAACCGTCATTTCGTAGTACACCCGAGAATATGGAACATACTAAGCCTTTTATGACCTGAGATCTTCAGAACCTTTAAAACCAAGCGGAAATTGGCACTCTGGACGTAGTTATACTACAAGAGATTAGATGATCTGGGAGTTGGATAAGAAACTCCACCGATGGTTACACATTTTACTAAAAAATTTATTAGAAAAAATTAAAAAAACATAGAATTTGGGTTTTTCATGCAACAGCGAGTATTAAATTTATCATTCGCATTTTACAAAGCACTAATAAGACCTGTGCTAACTTTCGGATGTGAGAGTTTTACCTTCACCCCAATGCTTGTAGATTTCTATATCTACTTTTGAAAGAAAGGTCTTTCGATCTATTTATGGTCCCGTTAAGGTTGTGAGCAACAAGTACCAGATTCGAATGAATCACGAAATAAAGCATTTCCTTGGAGACTGCGATATTATCGGATTCATTAAATTTAACCAAGGTAGACGGCTGGGCCACGTTAAAAGATCTACATCAGAACGTATGATACGAAAAGTGTTCCAGGTGTGGAAAACAAAGACTACACTGGAACTGGAACAAGATCTTGCGGCAAAATCCCATTATGGGATGTGAAAGCTAAGAAGGCATAGCTGATATCATTCAATGTATAGCAGAAACATGCTTTCGCGTTGAATCTGTTCAACCTCTGAGTGTATCGTCCACCACTCGAGATTATCTTACAGTATTCCTTTGTTATTTCAACAGATTTCGCCTTAAGTATGCGTGTTGAAATTTCGGTAGCCTATTTGCCTCGATCGAACTTGTAATAGTTTTTGAAGAAAAGATACAAAGTTTATAGGTTTAAGGTCTTCGGAATTGAAACATGAGGTTTTTGCCTCCTACTTCAGGCCATGTACTACGAACTCGAAAGTTCTACTGTTGAAGACAATTTGAAAGTATGAATTGACCAAAAACTTTTCCTATGCGACTATATGGCCGATAGAGCTGAAAGTCAGTAATTTACTTACCTTTGTTGCCTTAGATCGATTTACATAAATTATTTACTGCGACTATTTACTGCGACCTCAACAAGGTCCAATCTCGTCTCTCGGATTCGATATTTAACCCAAACAAATTCAAATCTTGTCTAAGTGATCTCCTTCGCACTCTTCAACCAATGTTGATGGGATTCATTATGCAAAAAAACTTTTACTGGACTCCATTGAATATCTTAAGAATTTTGTCTATGGTCGCCCAATAAATCCCCTCGATCTTCAGAAACGTTTCAGATGTAGGCTTCTTGGGTTTGCTAATGTAGAACCTTTCTATTGTATAACGAAGCATTTAAAGTTTCAATTTTTCTCAGGACGACCGTGCTGCGTGGAACTAGTTAAACGACTCCGCATTTCCCGAGATCTTTAATTTTGTAGAATTGTAGAGCATCCTCTGCTTTCGGAGCTCACTCCGGAGGCTATTTGGTGCTCCGGTTTTGAGTTAAAAACACGGCTTATAGTCTAGATGGTTTTACGAATCGTATATTAATCCTATTTTTTCGAGATGAGCTTTTATCTCGTGATTCACTCGCAAGCTGTATTCACCGCTTGCTCCAATTGAATCGAGCATCTTATCTATTATTTTAGGCTTAAATACAGGAAGTTTCTGGATGTCTGTGGTAAGTTAGCGTAAATGATTACCGCAACCAAAAGTAACCATTGTCTTAACGCTGTGTAAAGTAGCGCGGCATTTACTATTCCCGATGTTATATTAACAGAACGGAACTTGTCGAACTAATTAAAAAAAACTCAAGGATTTTTTTCAGAATAAATCAATTAACCATTTTGAAGAGCCCATGCAAAGGGTGTTTCTTTTTAGGGATTCACATCTTTAAGTTGGCAACACTGTTTTGTTTGACAACCTATTTGAGAGCTGGCATTTGCTTTGTCATTAGTTTGATTTGCCATTTCATAATGAATAGGCTCACGCAATAGAGCAACGCTAAATTGTTGAATTTTTCTATCAAAATAATGGTTCTGTTCGCCAAACTCATCGTGCATTACGTCCATTTTACGGTCGTCATCATCGTCAATCAGAGCGGGTAATTTGGTTAAATTAAGGATCGGTTAATCGGTTAATTATGGATCGTTTTCACACCACGTATACTCTAAAGTGTAAATGATAATACGCATCCAATACAATATCAAACAGTGCGTACCGAACAAGCGATAGACGCTGTACAGCGTAACATTGAAGAAGACCCAAATCAACCAATTCGACGTCGTTCTCAGCAACTGGAGAACATTTCCATCCACTTTATAGAAGATCCATCCACTTTATAGAAGATTTTAAGGATCTTGGTTAACGTGCCTACAACATTCAACTTGTGCAGGAATTAAAACCATCCGACCATTACACATGCCGCCAATTCGACCAATGGGCTGAAGCACAAATTGATATTAATGTTGATTTTCCAAATAAAATTTTGTTAAAGATCGTCCGCCCATTCTAAATATCGCGTGCTTTATGGAAGTCGGATTTGGTTATGCATTCAGAGGAGTATTACTCGTAGACTATTCAGAAAGTTTTATTATCTCTAGGCATTCGATCGAAGTTAATATATACTAGCACGATACTAATTGGGCGTAAAAGTAGTGAATACAACGAGACAGAGGAAAAGAGTTTAAGATCATTACTAAAAGAGAGTAACTCCGATTCCATGGCCATAATTCCATGGACATTTCGAGTTCTTCTACCTATAAAATGTTATACTGTTAAATTAATCCGAATGATGATTGTCCTAGCCAAGGAAGGAGTTGGAGTTGCAGACAGAGTCAGATTGAACCACGAGATTAAAGCAATCATAATCTTAGAACAGGCTCATCAAAGGAGAAGATCCTACATACATTCGATCATGATGCTTTTTGTTTTCTTATAGTCTGGATTTATTAAGTAGCAACATCTTTTCTCAAAGACTATACTTAACAATCAGTCTATTGACGACATAATAAAAGCGAATAACGATAATTCTTCTCTTGAGACCCAACCGACTACAATTAAAAAGTCATGACCTCTACAAGACGAAAAGCCAGCACTTAAACGCGATCACCATTTTTTTGCCTTGACACATATATTTTAATTTGCCAGCAGCAGCAACAAAACATTTAATAAAATATAAAACCACACATGTGTCGTGTCGTTCATTATATATGAATGAAAATAATTAGACGACGGCGAACGTCATACAGAATATAAAATTCGTAAACAAGCAGCCCGCAATCCACCTTTATATATCGCGTCAAGGCTAAATTATTAAATAATCGTACGCGAAAGCGAGAAACACACACTTGGCATACTATAGCGGATATGGCAATTTGTCGAGTGATTCAAGAACGGCCGCCAGCGATTAGATAAAAATATTTTTAATTTCTAAATATTTTTAATTCTTCGTGATATAGGATGGCTAAACTTTTTTTTGTTTGGTGGTCTGCGACAACGACATATTTCATACAAAGAGAATATGAACGTCTATTTATATAACTTATATGCGAAGCTGCGTGAAACGGATTAACAGATGGGATTTTCCGAAATTTCAATTAATTAATTTACTTTTCACCATGTTTTGCTTTTTGTGTATCTGTATCCGATAATCATGATATAGAACGTCGACTGTCGTACGCATCTGGCGTTAGCTACTCACTCCATCCAAATAATTAAGTTATACTAAACCATAAAATTTTATTATGTGATGAGTTGATAATTCCTTTGTGTCAAAATTATTGGCCGTATCCGGAGGTAATTTATTAAGATTTCATCATACCAGTAGCGTATGTGGGAAACAATTTTAAAAACGTTAAGGCACTTCAGTACAACATTGACATCAAGTTTCCGTGGTGTAGTGGTTATCACATCCGCCTAACACGCGGAAGGCCCCCGGTTCGATCCCGGGCGGAAACAAATTTTTCATAACATTTTCAATTTTATATTCCAAATTATGTTCACGGATCTCGGGCTCGTTTAGTACGCAACTGACGTTAACGAGCAATTGCAGTATCGGGCTACCGAGTGTAGCTTGTACCACGTCAATCGGTTTCAAACATTCTATGGCAAAAGTAGGTATAACAAGGCGTACATATCATTGTGTACTATCTGAGATTTCAGACAGATCAATATAACCGGAACCATGTAAAACCAGTTGGAACCGGAGTGTTATCAGCCAGATAGTACACAACTATCTAGAACGCATTTTGCTCAATGTACAATAAATTGTCAGGATTGTTCTACTGAATTCTTATGATTTCGGCGGCTTTATGTGTTTCGGATGACAAAGTATTAGATAACTTTGTTGTTTTGGTCAAATTCAACTTTATTGAAAATATGATTGTTTACAAAGATTAATTATCGAAATATTCTCCATTACTATCTATGGTCTTTTGTCATTTATCAGACAGATGATGAATGCCTTTGCAATAGAGACTTGGTGGTTTCGAAGTAAAATATGGATCAGAAGAATATGATAATATCGATCTGGGGCCCTATCATGATTTCCGCGGCGAGTCTTAAAGTTTCCGATATGTAGGTACTTTTCGATCCGCTTCAATTTTCCTATCATGAATTCCCCTATCGAAAAGATTATAAACTTACTCACTTAACGTCATAAACGCAATCATTTAATGCCAGCTGATGACATTTGTCAGTGTATATGACATTAGTTTGCACATCAATTTTGTTTTGGTTTGAGTGATAATTGTGAATTGTGTTGAATTTAAGTTTTTCTAAAAAAAGTTTGAAAAATAATTTATTATAAACATTTTTTCAATTATTTTATTTTTTATTTTATTTTTTATTTTATTTTTACTTACATTATTAATTGTATATTTTATTTTAAAACGCAAAACGTAAAAAACAACAGTCATCGTCAACATAAAAGCAAATGTCAATCGAAAAAATGTCCGCCTTCTTTTTGATGGCATTAGTTTTCTCGCTATCGAATAGATGGCGAAAAGGTATCGTGTTTGATGATTCCAAATTCACGATATAGATAATATAAATCATGATAGGGCCCCTGAATAAGTGGTAATCAGAGGGAGCCAAGTATGGAGAATACGCAGCTCAACCTAAGGAGAACATGAGTTCCTGGGATGATTTTGCTGTATGTGGACGAGCGTTGTCATGCAGCAATATCACTTCCGCCTTTATTGGCCCATAAATGGTAATTTTTCCTCCAGAGCATCACTTAAATTGATCAATTGGGCCTGGTAACGTTAAGCTGTGACAGTTTGACCAGGTTTCAGATGCTTGTAATAAATGACACGCAGTAACGTGATGACTCGCCTGGATCAACCCATACGGTTTTCTGCGCTTATGATTATCGTGCAAAATCGTCTTTCCATCATCCGTAATGATTTTGTGAAAAAAAAATTTTCTTTTGTATCGAGAAAGCAAATTCATGCAAATGTCAAATCTTCGGTTTTTGTTATCTTCGGTGAGCTTATGAGGAACCCATTTTCGTTCCTTCTGTATTTCTCCCATTGCATGCATGCAATCGTAGTGATATTGTTGGTGAGTAACTCGTAACTGTTATCCTGCAGGCTCTTTTTTAGTTTGACACGGATTTTTTTCCAGTAGAAAGCAAACGACTTGCTGGATGACGTAAACGTTGCTTATCGACATCCATCTCTTAAAATTGATTCACACGGAACGATTATGATTGTAAATTACTGAAACTTAGGTCATAAAAATAGCAATGACTAACACGACTTCTCCACCTGATATCTGAATACTATTCCAATCTATTTCCTCTTTCTATCAAAAATTGCCAAGATGGAGTCTGGTGTGGTAAACTTGCTATAATTTGAAGTTAAGAAATCATTCTTTTGTCATCTTTGTCATCATTTTTTGTATGAAAGCGATTAAAGAACTTAGTAGACGCCATACTGAAATAGAAGAAAGGTCAAAATATGCATGCTATCTAGTTTTGCCGACATAGCATGTATTCATAGCATGCAGACAGCATATAGATATTATTGCGAGTCTCCAATTGACGATTGGTAATGTAAAGAAAACACCACCTACTGGAATAAAATAAAGCTGTGATTCCATGTAAAATATAACCACCGCCGCTCACGAAACGACTAAAAATTGGTATAGCGGCAAATTTTAATAGTTCCATGTAAAAAAGATTACATGTAAAAAAATGTCTAAAATCACGGCTTCAATCGTCAATTGCCATTTGATCGAACTTTCCTAGCATAGGTCACTAGATAGCAATAGCAGATGGAGAGTTCATGTAAAGCTAAATATATCCAAAATGGCGAGCGATTTGGATGCGTTCAAGTATATTTTAATACAACCAACTTCAGAGCCGAGTTTCTACTTGCACATCTAATAGTTATTCCGGCAGATATAGTTGTGGTTCGGCTAGGAGGTTATATGTTGCATAACCATTCAAAATTCATTTTGCAAGCTTCAAATTGTTTTGGTTGACTAAATATGGATCCAACTGCCAGATGAAAATTAGTGCACACTGCATTGGATCGTTCCCACTGACTTCAGCCGTTTTTGATTACGTACGGCTGCTGTAGTGGATGCGCCTTTTAACAATGAAGGGAGGAGCAGCGAATTATATACCGGCGACAACCAAATTATGTTGTAAAACTAATACGGTGGTTCACGTCGTTGTTGTTTGAAATAAAGTACAAGGAGTCTAGCCCGACGGTTTCAAGATGGATCGTTAAAGTCACGCAAAGCTCAGAATGATTTCAAAATTGCCGTGAAGCATCTTATACCTGTAAACACGTATCAAATCAGTCACGAATTTGTGTTATCGACTTAATGGCTTTCTGACGCAGGCTTGCTGAAAAATGTCCAAACCGTTCACTGGAACGCGTTTTGCTTCTGCTATAATTTTGCCTCTGACATTTAGCGAAATTTTTTCACTTTCTTAATTGGAAGTTCGTTTTTCGAAAATGCATGAGTCGATCATTTTTTTTTTACCACAATTTATTTCTAAACATGTCGGATAATTGGGTAAATATCACTGTTCATGTTATAAGTAACCTACTAGATATTTTATTTTTGAAAACTGAGATTCCTTATTGATTTAATTACTTATATTTATTTCGATGCTTGTAAGCATCATCAAAATTTGCTTTGAAAAATTATATGAAGTTGGAGTGTCTTTTGTATCCAAAAATTTAATTGGCCGCCGCTTACTTAGGTTCGTGGTTACTTCCGGTTTGACCTAGATATAAACAAGGACAACCTGAACACACATGTTTCGATAAAATTGCTTGCAAAAATTTTAAAAAGTTGTCTAATTTGGTCTGGTTATCGAAACTTTGCAGTATTTGTAGAATATGACTAAAACTGTTTACTCGCTGCTTCGTTGAAAATAATAAACCATACTGTTATTCAAGGTGTTAATGAACATAACCAGCGTCTCATAACGTAAAAAATAATTATTAAAAATTCAGTGCAGAACAAAAACTAGTGACATCTACCCAAAATATATGAAAACCAATAAGCTTTACGCTTTTTTAATTTAACTGTGTATTGTCATTTTCCAAAGCAAGAAATTAAACTAAAAGCTATATACAATTTATGCCACATTTGTTTCGTCAGTGATCATTCGAGTTTTGAACAATCATCTACATATTGTACTTCAGTTGTGTTTAATTAAATTATTTATTATTTCTCTCTGTAGTATAATTATTAAAGTGTCTACAAAATTATTTTGTAAACATAATAATTCGATTTAAAACTGGATATTGTGAAAAAATTACTTTATCGCAAAATGTCACCACCGTAAGTATAGTAGTGTGATCCTTGAATTAATAATGTCAGCAATATGTCACAAATTATGTTTAATTTCTGAATTTCAGAAAAGCTGATATTGCACTAATCGGATTAGCCGTAATGGGGCAAAACTTAATCTTGAACATGGACTCCAAAGGTTTTGTTGTTTGCGCATATAATCGAACGGTAGATAAGGTAAATTGGTAAATTAAAAATTTTATGTAAATATCGGAGCTTTTAACACTACTGTTTTTTATAAAATTTTGCCTAATCATCGCTGCTAATCAAAAATCCGTAATATATTTTTTATGCACTAAAATCAATCGGTACTTTTATTTTGCATGCGCATCATTTCTAATTGGAAATGTGTTGCAGCGTGTATGGCGCAACTTTATTAATTAGAAAAATGTGAAAATTAATTTTCTATCTGCCTATCAGCCGTTATTAAATTGATAAGAAGTTGTAATTTATGACTTTGCCGAAGGTGGACGACGTAATTATGATATCGCCAAATTACAGCACAGTAGAATTTGTTCGAATTCATAATTTCTAATAAGATTTTATGTGATCGCGTTAAATCACGTGTTTGCTCTGCATAGAAAAAATTCATACAATCGAAGGTTAATGAATTGTGTTTGTTTCTTCTATTTATGATGCATTGGATTGGTAGCCAGAGAATTAAGATGAGATTTTTGTTTACTTTCATTTTTTGTTTATTTTTTGCCAATTCGATAAAAATATGCCAGTGGCGTACGATTTTAAATTATGTAGTCCCAAAATATCCACTAATATCGCTTCCGCACTTGACTTGGCATAAGACATGTGTCCTGTTTATATTCCCCGTATATTGTTATGTTAAAATCTATCACACCAACGTGATAAAATTGCATTGCAAAATTTTTAAACAATTTAATTAAATTCCAGGTAACACAATTTTTGAACAATGAGGCAAAAGGAACAAAAATTATTGGAGCTACCTCACTTCCCGATATGGTTGAAAAATTAAAGACACCACGTAAAGTGATGATGCTAGTTAAAGGTAAGTTTAAAAGGCATGGCTGGTGATCGATCAGTTAAGCAGAACAAGTTTTTAGTAAACCGATTTGTTAACGATAGATCGTATATCGGACACAAATCATTATTCATAAGTCATTGATCTTGACGGTGCCGGATAATTTGTATATCGACCATGGTGATTCATGTTATCGTTTTAGAGAGTTAGAAAAATGTGTAAGACAAATAGAAGTCAAATGCACAGCAAACAATATTCATTCATAATCGTGTGCGGTTCCAATGTCATTTGAAAAACAATTGATCGAAATTTAGTTGAATGAATGTACTAACAATTTTTGTGAAAAAACTGGAACAAGCGAAAGTAATGTATAGATTTGACCATCAATTCGATTGTGATGGTCGTCGTGTCACGTTACGTTGTAGTTCTAGATTTTTAGTTGTATGAATCATGTACAAAGATAAGGAAGGTACGTGGTGGTTTTGGAGAACGTGATAATTTCACCTCGCGTGATAAGCAGTTAGGTCCGGGTTTTATTTTACTTGTTGTATTATTTACTGATTCTGACCTTCCACTTCATTCCTCTTAAAGAAATGCGGCATTGAGGTCAACCCTGTTGAAAAATTTACTCAGTCTTCATGAGGTATCACGAATTTTAAATCGGCAATACTCAACTACCTACATGCTTTCCGAGATAGAGCACAATTTATTTTATTTGATTTTTCTCTAATTTCAGCCGGCAGTGCCGTAGACGATTTCATCAATCAACTTGTTCCACTCCTATCCCGCGGCGACGTCATCATCGATGGTGGTAATTCAGAATACCAAGACACAACACGCCGCTGTGATGAATTAAAACAAAAGGGAATTTTGTATGTTGGCTCCGGGGTAAGCGGTGGTGAAGAAGGCGCCCGCTATGGTCCATCCCTAATGCCGGGCGGCCATGCTGAAGCATGGCCCCTAATTAAAAATATTTTCCAATCAATTTGTGCTAAATCTGGTAATGAACCATGTTGCGAATGGGTTGGCGAAGGCGGCGCTGGGCATTTCGTTAAAATGGTACATAATGGAATTGAGTATGGTGATATGCAGCTGATTTGTGAAGCTTACGATTTAATGAAATCGCTCGGTTTAGGGCAAAAAGAAATGGCCGAAACATTTAGCGATTGGAATAAAGGAGAGCTCGACTCGTTCCTCATTGAAATTACACGCGACATTTTGAATTACAAAGACGAACAAGGTTATCTTTTAGAACGAATTCGGGATACCGCGGGTCAAAAAGGAACCGGTAAATGGACAGCAATTTCTGCATTACACTATGGTGTACCAGTCACACTAATCGGTGAAGCTGTATTCTCACGTTGCCTTTCCGCATTGAAGGATGAACGTGCAAAGGCTAGTAAACAACTAAAGGGTCCAGCACGTAAAGCGACTGTCGCGAATAAGGCTGAATTCTTGAATCACATTAAATACGCGCTCTACTGTTCAAAAATCGTATCATATGCCCAAGGGTTCATGTTGTTGCGGGAGGCAGCCAAAGAAAACAAATGGAATTTAAATTATGGTGGAATTGCACTCATGTGGCGCGGAGGTTGTATTATTCGCAGCGTATTCTTAGGCAATATTAAAGATGCATTTACACGGAATCCACAACTGTCTAATCTGCTACTCGATGATTTCTTTAAGGCTGCTATTGAAAAGGGTCAAGAATCGTGGCGCCAAGTGGTTAGCAATGCTGTACTGTGGGGTGTTCCAGTTCCCGCTTTATCATCAGCCCTATCATTCTACGACGGATATCGTTCAGAGCGTCTCCCAGCCAATTTGTTACAAGCGCAACGTGATTATTTCGGTGCACACACATATGAACTTTTGGGACAAGAAGGAAAATTTGTTCACACCAATTGGACGGGTACCGGAGGAAATGTATCTGCCAGTACATATCAAGCATAGAATCAGTATGCTGCCACCATTAAGTACATTCCACAAAAACACATATTTTTATGTTATTTATAAATAAAAACGATTGGTATTTTGGTATAAAAATAAATTATTCATTTTAAAATTCGGTCCCGTACCCGATTTCAATCGCTTTCGTCTTATTTGCCTCTGCCTGCTTAAAGTGAGTCTTGAGGTGACTCACCACATGGTGTTTCCGTTTAAATTTTTTATCGCACTGACTACAATAGAAACGAAAGGTATTCGAGTGAACCGTATCCTTGTGCTGCTTAAGAGTTCTCGGTGAATTATATTTTTGGTGGCAAATATCGCATTCAAACAATTTCTCCTCAGCGTGTGTGTACTGATGTGACGTAAGATGGCTACTCACACGGAAACGTTTACCACAAACTTTGCATTCATACTTGCGAATATCGTTGTGAGCCCGCAAATGAATAATCAAATCCCATTTAGAGCGGAATCCTTTGTCGCACATATCACATTGAAATGGACGTTCGTTCGTATGTAGCAACATATGCGTCTGGTAGTTCGATCGAAAATTAAACGTTTTGTCACACATTTCACATTTAAACGCTGGCAGTCCGTTATGCACATTCATGTGACTTTGATACATAATTTGGGTTTTAAATTTCTTGCCGCACATTTCACAGTCCAGTCTGCAGGGATGATTGGCGTAGTGTTCTCGAAGTAGATCGGCTGACGTAAATGTAAAATTACACTGTTTGCATTCATAATCTTTGGGTATGCCGGTCGTTTCAATGCCACGTTTTCTTTTACCAACTTGGTTAACTATTTGGTCATCAACTTCGATGTTACCGTCAAGCGGTTCAAGTTTATAGAATGTGGGTATAGTATTTGGTGCTTTTAAAAGAGGTTCTAAAATATGATCAGTATCATTGCTATCAAATGAGATTGCGTCATCTTCTTTTTCACTCTCCGAATCCTTATAAGGTTCACTTTTCACTTCGAAAATCTCACCTTTAATATTTGGTACAATTAATTCATCATCGTCAAGATACTCGACCACACAATCATCCATTATACTATCTTCATGTTGGCCTTCATTAAACTCATTGAAAATCGAGCTCCCAATACCAGGCACGGCATCAAAACTCGGGGCTTCGTCCAACTCCGAATCTAAATACTCAATTTCACTATTTCGACTACTATTCAATACCGACGTGTGAGCGTCACCATCTGGGTCGCATGGCTCATCAAGTTCTTCTAGATCGGGAAATGTTGGAACGTCCTTCTCGGATTTAACTTTAAGTTTTCCAAAATTCGTGAATTTGTCGTATGATCGTTTCGCCATCATCATAAAATTATGAAAAACATTCAACTGTAGTTTACAATAATTGCATATATGATTGGGAAAGTCTTGATTATGAATTAACTAAAAAAAAATATTTTGATGTTATTTAGGAAAATGCGAAAATTATCGGAGGCATTTACCTCGATTCGTAAACAATCAAGATACATTTGGCCAGTTTCACTCAGTGATTTGATGTCGTTTTGTCCTTCTTCTGAAGTAAACAGTAGCGTCACAATATCGCACTGATCAGATAAACATATTCGACAGTTTTTTGTATACATTTTGTTATATTTTTTATCGTAAATTGATCTTTTATTATAAGTAAAAATATCGTTTGTGTTTTGATGTTTTAAACGTCAAAAATGCAATGTTATGTTTTTTTTAGAAGAGGAATCGTGTGACGTTATCCGCGATTCGAATCACTCCTTCGAAATCATCTACCGGAAAATATGAAAACACATGTATTTGGTTTGCGACATCTCCCGGAATAATTATTAAACAAACAATTTATAGTGTTTCAATTTATAACGTAAATATGTATTTACTTAACGCTACGTGTAAAGTGCCAATACTTAAGGTAAAACTCAATAACCCTCTAAGCAAAGCGTAACATAAGCGAAACAAAAAATGAGTTAACTTCATATATAAGACTTCGCAAACGTAACGTTTTGGCGTTACGAAAGCGAACCGTTTCCGTAAATTTTGAACTATGAATTTTAAAATAAAAATCATACCACTATTTTCGGTACGTCAAAGCGGTAAAAACGAAATGATTTTCGAATCGAAAAAATTAAGGATTTTTATAACCCGGCACATAGAAATATCTTATGCCCTTTCTACAATGAACATATTCGTAACGTATAGAGAGTATCCAAAAGATTACTTAGAACGATGGCTGGAAATACGACAAAGACTTACTCTATCGCTTTAACCTGCAAGAACTACCTACGTTACTTGAGGCTATTGGAATAAAATCATCAAGCAAAACTTAAGAAAATCTGAGTTTCTTCAAGTAAATAAACACAGGACAAATTACAGTTACCACGAATTGGTGAACATGGTGTGCCCGGATTTTAACAAAATTGACCATCTTATGATTTTTGACTAAGTAAAGACGGGTTTAAAAATAAATTGAAACAATTTTATAAGTCGCAAAATATTTAAGTCGCAAAAGCTAAATCAATCGCAGCGTAATTATATGGTACCGAGCTGGAGTGCTTGGCAATTTTGGCAGTAAAGAAATGCAGATGTTATGTTGAGAGTCATCATTTATGCTGATTCTCCAAGGATATGATTGCACCATTCAACATGTGAAAGATAATCAGAACCTTGTTCCGGATATACTGTCGAGAATCCATTGCAATATCTTGGAGGAGTACGATGAAAGTAAAGTCAAACTCGGAATGCTTTTGACACTAGACTCTCCGTCTTTTCAAGGCAATGTGTATCAATTATTGCTTAGTAAAATTTCAGCAAGATCCAAACGTTTTAATACTTTTAAAGTAGATGCCGGACGAATTTTTATACGTAAGGAACCGCCTACGAAAGAGAACCTCACGGACTTGCCGATTTGCAACCTATGGCTACCACTAAGTTTAAGAGCTAATTTAATTAAACAAGAACATAATCTTTGGCATACCACTGAGGCATCGCTAAATCTTTAGAAAGACTCCTTAGATTTTATTTCAGATTAGAAAGACTTCTTAGATTTTATTTTAGCTTCATTCTTAATTCTTATTACAGTGCGGTGTAAGAGGCGGTCTTTTAAAGTTCTGAGCTTTAGGCCCCTTACACGTTCAATATTATTGCGAAATATTATTGTGCTAAATAATGAGCAAAAATTTTTTTAGCCTAAAAACTGTTCAATATTATTGCATAATTTTTCCTTATTACGCATTTAAATATGTAATAATGTCTCTTACCTCGATGTATTTTATTATAAATTCCTTTCCTTCCGTTTTATTAGAATTATAATTTTTCCTTTCAGACATTTTAATGTATAGAAATTAAAAAACAAAACGAATTTTTGACAACCGATATAATATATTGCACAATATTGGATTCACACTACACAATATTATTGCACAAACTTCAATAAATATTTTTAAAAAAATTAATTTTACACAATATATTGTGCAAACCTACAATATTATCCTTACATGATCAATTTTATTGTGCAATGCTCAATATTGCGCAATAATATTGAACGTGTAAGGGGCCTATTAGAGCTAAAAAAATGTTATTATCATATTAAAGTTGAATATTAAATCAATAATAGATTGTTATCTTCGTCCTTATAGAACTTTTATAAAGAAGCCCAAGCTCAGAAATACTTTATGCGATAATCAGTAGAAACGAAAGATTGTTGATTATATTCGAGTTAGTGCACAACGTTTGATGAGTATACATATATTAAATTGCTTACGCTCACTCCACGATGCTTCGTGGTTAGTAGAATATTTTGATCGAGGTAAAACAGCGTTATAGGCTAGATAAACTGACCGCTTTATATAAATTTTGACGTTTTGCTAGTGTGTTGCATAGCAACAATGTCGGTTAAGCTACATCGTTTCATATATATAAATGGTTGCACATCTTGCTTAGGAACAAAGCCGTTCGGTCACGATTTAGTCTAGAGTTTAAATATCCCCCTTTAAATAAATTTTCAAGGCGTTCTTCAATTGATGCCCGAGTTACTCTTGTCTTGAACTACCCTAGATGTTTTCTGATACGCGCCTTATTTCCGATTTTAAATGATGTTGCATGCTCTTGCGAGAATCCTTCTGCGTTAGTGCCCTCAAGCATTTCAACACCACACCCCAAATCGAAACATAATTTGATGAGAATGAAGAGCCCATACATTTTACAAGTAATACACTACGGTGTGATTATTGAAATATGACATTTTTACAATTGCTGTGATTTTGCTAAGATTTGTTTGTGATTTATGCGGGAGCTATAACAAACAAACTAACAAACTTTTTGAAACAGTAATGTATTTACTTAATTATTCATTATACTTCGTTCAACAACCGCACGATTATTTTTTGATGTGGTGGCTATGATGGCTGCTAGTTTGCTATTAGAAGTTGTATATTCTAATGGCAAGCTGCAATAGTCATTAGCCACCATAGCATATAATATTTAATAAATATTCGACTGACAATGAATATTGCAATTTATGTAAACATAATTGTTCACTAACGAAATACATAAGCTACTGGCATACACGAGTTCAATAGTTAGTCGTTGACCTAATAAATTTAAAACGCTGACTATACAAAATAATGAAATTTAATCATATAAAATAATAATTTAGTGTTGAGAGGATATACTCGTACATAAAAATTTAAGTGTGAGGTAGAAAAAGTAAATTTACATATATGTATAAAGACTTAATTTTATTATTACTCAAAACTAGCTAAGTGCTCGCTTTAATAATTTATATTTAATGTATAGATGACGTATAAGGCAGCGGGAATCTCATGAAACTTGTCGGTGTGGTAATCGGCGGAGTGTAGTTAAAAATATGTAAAACACAGACATTCATTCAGATTTTCATTTGGCGGTTAAAGGTGTGTTGTTTGGGTGTAACGAAAAAGCGCACAGCGTCGAACATTTTAGTAGAAGCTACGATAAAATTTTCACAATGTTTATAAAAAACTGTCGAATATGTCTATCAGATCAAGGCAATAATATATCACTGTTTTCAATGGATTCAAGTGATAATAAATGTCCAAGTAAAACTGGTCAAATGTACATGGATTGTTTACGACTAGAGGTAAGAAGTTCTCGGTATTTATTTACTTAACATAATAATGTGCAATTTGTTCTAGCTAAACGATAACCCGGATCATCCCGATTGTATATGCAACTGCTGCAAAGTACAATTAACCGCGTTTTATACATTTATGGTAATGGCAAAACGATCGTTTGAGAAATTTACAACCGATGGACAACAAGTATTAGGATTCCAGGTTAAAGATTACGAAGCACACGAAACCGTACAGGAGAGAGGTCAAAATATTCGGACAGTTGAAAATACAGAAGACGAAATGAATAACAAGAGAACCGAATGGGTGATACAGTATACTACACAGAATAATGTAATCTCAGCGGATAAACAAAGCGGAATAATTGAAGCGGATGACAATGCGAGTGATGTGCACCACAACATCGTGTTTCAACAAGATGTCTTAGAAGCTACACCTTCTGTGTATACGTGCAAGAATTGTAATTCTATGTACTCGACGTCGGATAAATTTAAGGACCACCTCAAATATCATCCCGATTGCAGAATGATATGTGAACTGTACGATAAAAAACTTCATAAACTACAACTATACCAAGCTGATATGAATGGCGGACCGCAAGTCGAACTATGTGGAATATTTAAATGCGAAATATGTGACGATGTTTTTAGTTTTGAATCAAATTACCATGAGCATATTATGCTGATCCACTTGAACAGATTTAGCCATAAATGCAATGTGTGTGACAAACATTTTCGTTCGGAATCGCTTTTGGCTGGTCATAGAAAATCCCATTGCTATCGAGCGAATGAGTGTAAAATATGTGGTATTCATATTGAATACGGTTTAGAATGTGATATCTGCAATCGACGATTGTCACAATTGTTTTGCCATCTAAAGTCATAGTTTGCGAAGAATACAAAATATCTAATCGTTTTTTTTAAATAAGAATTGTTAGCTGGGGCACCATATTCGGACTGCTGGCAACACACAATGTATGAAAGCTATTTTTTGTTTTAGAAGTATTAGAAGGACATCTAAAGACCAATTAGCGACAATTAATTACATTTTCATCAGAGTGACTTCAAATGACGTGGTGGCCGATCAATTTGAGATATGCAAAATAATTCATCTCCTGCATTTCAAGATTATCCAAAAGTGATAAACAGTGTTCAATGTGAGATTAGGAAGGAAGCTATGCATTAAGAATGTGTTATAAATAATGATTCAGAATAATTTAAGCAAAAAGTGAAATAAATTAGGAATTTGTGTGACCTTTATGTTTTAATCCACATCCAATGTTCTGAACCATACCGAATTTAAAAATTGTACCCCATCTTATTCTCTCTCAACACACTGTATCCATTTATGTTCGCTTCTGGCTTATTATATTTTATTCCACTAGTTCATCGACCATCTAGGAAACACTAAGAATATCGACTTCCCACAGAAAACTCTTAGACACTGTAATGGAGTGGAGTGGAGTACACCAACCACTAATTTATTGGATTAATGTGCATCTGGGCCCTATATTTAACCGCTAATATTTTGAAAGTGAATTTTTGGTATTTTGTTTAGTTTAAAATATGCGGATTGTTAATACTTCATATATATGAGCTTCGGTGCTGCCATCTTTAGTTATCACATTTCCAGTTTAAATTTTCAGAATTAATGCAGTCATGCAGATAACATCAGCGTAGTCGTGTTAATTAGAAAGGTATCGGATGCTATTGAGTGAGTCCATACGCCAACTATAAAACTATGATTTTTCCGCTATTCTATAGTTTTACGCTGCGCCTTGATGGTATCGCGTAATAGGTATCGCGTTATGGTTTTTTTCTCAGCTTATGCTCAACAATGACACAGTTCCATTTAAAATCTTTTACTAATAATGGCCCGTTTACAAAATGAAAGGGATATACTCGTAACATGGGAGACAACAAAAGAAGTATAAACATGCAAAAGTTTGCAGAGTTTCTATTTTATATTTTGAGCAAAATCCGCCATAATGAAAATGTTACCATAAAATATATTCGAGCCAAGTATTTTTATGGTAACAAAATTAAAATTAGCAAAAAAAATATTTTATGTTATAAATGTTGTTATAAATGTAAATGTCACTTTTGAATTAATTGAAAAAATTAATTAATTAATTAATTATTATGGCATTACTATGTATGTTTATTTCTTTCTCACATATTGAATATTTTTATACAGCGGATGCTTCCTATTTACCTACAAAAATAGCAATAGACCATTTTCCTCAAACGTCAAAATAACATTATGACAGTTGAACGTGTATGGCAAACCATTAAAATAAAATCCTATTTTTTATTTTATTCATAAATTCTCACAATGCTATTAAAGTTTAACAGTACAATTGTTTGTGGTTATGTTTTAAACATTAAACTTTAATAGTTGTGTCATAAACTTTAAAAATTACAATTAAATTTTAGTTTGTTCTGGTTTGCCATACAGCTTCAGCTGACAATTTTTTTTGAGGAAAATGGTCTATACAACAAAATCGAAATATCGGAAGTGCCATTCTCACAAATACTTTGTTTTTATTCCCGTCTCTTTCTAATTTTGATGATAAATTTGTCTTTAATTATGGAATACCCATATAACTAGAATAACTATAAGGGAGATTGCTCATAATTCCCATAGTAAAATGGCACAATAATAACTCGCAATTTATTGTTGTTATTTCAATTTTAAAATAATTTCAATGGAAATCGGAAGATGTCGCTCCAGTCGCTTATCGGGTTTAACGGATAATTGTTTCAAACAATTTTGTATTTTTTGGTTTTCTTAGGATAGGCATGTCTTATTGTAGTGCTTTAGGCCCGTTGCACATTTCAGCTAAGCTAAGCGATCGTCGCAGCTAATTTCATCGCTCTTGGTTGTAGATTTAATCGAACGATGCACACTCGAGCTAAACTATGCGAGCTCTGTTTTCTATTTTGAGCGATACAAACTAACTTAACTCGGGTTGTCTTTGAATTGCAAGTCAGCTATATCGAGACATTTGCGATTGTTGTTCCCTTCCGCCTACGTGATTCTAATAATATTTTGGAAACCATAGTATTTTACTTGTATTGAAATATATGTGTGAGCGATGTAATTAGCACAAATGTGCAGCGGAATGAGCTGTGCGACCTGAACTATGCTAATAGAAACTACGTTTCTCGCTCAAATGTGCAACGGGCGTAAACACCCCAATTCTGATGCTCACTGACTGAAAAATGGCCTTAGGCCCTTTTCCAAACACCGACTTATTTCAAACTTATTGACTTATTTGACTTAAAAACATAAAAATGTGTCTTGAGTTATTAAAACACGATGAAAATTTATTACTGTAGCTGAAGATGCGCGAAATGCGCAAGCTACAATTTTTTTATGCAAGCTACACCTCTATTAATCATATCTCTAAAATATTTTTATATCTCTAAAATCGATTAATTATATTAATTTATTAAGACAATATTGTATTAATAGTTATTAATTAAGTGGAATACCATTAATGTTTGAAAATTATTGATAATTTATTGAATTTTTCATGTTTATATGATCAAATGTATATTGCTTGTTTACATGATCAAATAAGTTTTTTGCTTTCAAAATAAGTCACCTCGATAGCAGACTTATTTGAATAAGTCGGTATAAGCAAATAAGTCGGTGTTTGGGACACGGCCTAAGTCGGTATAAGCAAATAAGTCGGTTTTTGGCACACAGCCTTAGCGACTTTTTATCTTTGTTTTGAGTTTATGTATTCTTAATTATCGTATTCTGCGCGTAGTCTGTGATCAATAAGACCACCAATTTTGTATGTCTTACGCAAGACTTTTTTCTAAGACCAGTGCCAACTAAAGGACTAGACACACCAAGCGTCGACGGCGAGCGGCGAATTTAAATAGGCATAATTTATTTATGTATTATATATAAACGATAATATAAACAATTATATACCAATTATTTATAAAAAAACATTTAAATTTTTGGACTTTTAATAGAAGAATTGTAATTTTAAGAAATTCACAATTTCTTAATATGTATCACAATTTTTCTATAAAAAACAAAGTCAAAAGTCTTACGTAAGACATACAAATTTAGTGGTCTTATTGGCAGACACTGACTGAAAGTGTCTGTGCTTCAGGATTGGGGTGTTAGTATAATTACAATATTCATGTAAAAAGTAAAGTTTTTATTAATTATACGTATCGAATAAAAAAACCAATGACAAAAATTTCTTAGATTTGCATCAGGTTGGTGCAATTGTTTGATACCAATTTTCTTTATAGATTTTTATGGGGATAATGTTTTATTCCGCCGTTCCATACTTTGATTCTTTCGTCGTGATTCTTGCTTCGTTTCTTCCCCTTCACCCACAAACTAATTTTTTGGCGGGGAAATTTTTGATTCTTTTTTCAGCAATATTTTTTTTTGGTTCAACTGATTCTCGCTCTACCACAAAGATAAATATTTCAAGGACACCTTGTTTATTTGTCGTTTTTGGGTTAATTTTAGGTTAATTTCTGTTTCGAGAGGAAAAATGTTATTTTTCAAACAAAGAATCAGTTTTTTCAGCAAATAATAAACTTTTATTACAATACGAACAAATCAAAAACATATAATTTTACACACATACATAAACAAAGAAATGCGCAAAGAAACGCGCAGAATCAACTGATCTTTTGAAACGATAGAATCACGACGAAAGAATCAAAGTATGGAACGGCGAATTTGAAATGAAGTTATTTATGGTTGAAATGTTTCTTTTATTCTGGAAAAATGTTGTTTTGGAAAAGTTTCGATTGAACTCTATAAGGGTTAATTTGAACCTGAAAACCTATGTGTATACGAGTAGATCCCTTTTCCTACCTGCCATCACAATTGTGTAGGTAACGAAAAATAATCATGTCAAAAATTTATTTTTGTACGAATTTTACACTTAAATCGTTTTCGTAATTACACTTAAATCGTTTTCGTCTGAAAAATAACACTATACCTACTAGGGGCGCAACTAAATTTCCGGGGTTTGTTGAAAAATTAAAAATGGAAAATTTCAATAGAAATATCGTAAAATGGTTTATTCCAAGTATTGTCCTTCTCTATCTACATATTTGTGCAATCTCTCCGGCAATACATGAATACCACGACGATAAAACGACGTCTTTTTGGACCGGAAGCATTCATCCAAAATATCGCAAGTGGCTCTTCGATTTTCCATCTCTCTCTCTCAGTCAACTCATGCGGCACCCATTTTCCCATAGCATGTAAACACTTAGTAGCACGTAAAATACCTTTGCGAGTCGTGTTTAATGCCTCCGCAAGTTGATCTGGAGTTTGGATATCATCTTAATCTAATAACGCTTGGTGTCTTAAAATGTTTTTGGATAGTGCCGAAATTGCCACTTCTGAAGCGTTTAAACCAATCTTCACAGGTAGTTTTCGATGGTGCATGTTCGCCGTAGGCCTCCTTAAACAACGTGCTTAAGCTGCATTTTTTTCAAGTTGTGGCAGGAAAGCAAAGCTTCTCGCAAATGCTGTTTGTTTGGCACAAAACTCGACGTTTTCGTTCTTTGTGCGTTGCGATCTGTGGTGGTATTACAACTAGTTATCGTGTGAGTAGGTGAATGGGTTAATGATGTAGCATGAATGCGTGGTATCACAATGGGCCAAAAATGGCCTAAGTGTAAACCACTGAAACCTATCGTTAACAACTGTCCACGCTATGAATAAAACACGACTTCTATCACAAATTACTAGATGTGTCGCTAGCACCATCTGATATATGTAACAATATTAAAATAAATAATATGTTATCAAAAACAAATAATTAATATGTTATATAATTTACATGTTATCAAATTATAATGTTTTTTTCAAAAATAATTCCGATTTAAGTAAGATCCGTTAAAATCCAGAAAACATTACGACCAATCATTTTTTACACACATTTGTGTGGGTTGGACTTAAATAAAACAAAAAATTTTGTCTGGTATGACAAGGGTTATTTTGCAGAAACTACATAGTCGAATTAAGACAACATTAAAAAATTAACAAAAAATTATTAACATAACAATCGGTAAGTAACTTAAGCAAAAAGAAAAATGTCAAATGAAATAATCATTCGGGGGAGATGTTCAAACCAAACAAATAAAATAAAACCAAAATAAAAAACTAAAACTCCATAAACCGGGTAAATAATTAAAAATGTTTGTGAATAAATGTAGAATATGTTTATTTGATCAAACTGATAATGTACCTCTGTTTGAATCGAAACGTAATGATAAATCAACTCTAAATAACTTGGGGCAAATGTATCGTGATTGTCTTCAGCTAGAGGTAACCTCTTTTTACTGATTTATAAACTTGTGAAACAAATTTACGGCTTATTACAGTTGACAATAAATGTGGGCCACCCGGAACATATATGCAAATACTGTTCACTGCAATTGACAGAGTTTCACAATTTTTTGTTAAATGCGAGACACTCGTTCGAGCAATTTGCAGCAAGTGAAGCATCTCCATTGATGAAGTGTAGCATTTCAACAGTAGAAGAGGTGAAACATCCTTTCGGTTTTCATACAGAGGCCGCTGGTTTTAAAGCCATGCACGAGGGTGGTTTACATAAGACTAAAATTCCTCGAAGGCATATTAAGCAAGATGACGAAGAAAATGATGTTATCATAGTGGAAGACGAAGCGGAAAATATGAAACAAGAAGAATTCGATGAACATTTTACATTTCCCGAGATACATGTCTTAGACGAATCAGATAATGAAGAGGGATTTGATTCAAGCGAAATGGTTACAAAATTAAATAAATTTTCCAGTAACCGTTTGCTGTGTAAATTGTGCGGCCAGAAATTTTTAACACAACACATGTACCAAGCTCATATGAATGAACATAAAGGGTTGCCAAAATTTACATGCGAATTGTGTAATAGCTCCTTGAACTCTCGATCAGGATACCGAAAACACATGCTGAAACATTGGAATGGGTACGTTCCATGCCAAGGATGTTATAAGGCTTTACGTTCATCAGCAGTTTTACCCAAAGATATTCGAATCAAGACCCCTCCACCCACATATCAATGTAAAGTTTGTAAATCCCAAGGGAAATATCCTCTTGTGAACCACGACCAGTGGCCCTTTTCCAATTTTCCCAAGGGAAAACGGAGTATCTAATGATATCAAAATATGACTAAAATATGTATATGGTTTTAGACGGCGAAGTAAAGAATTTGTCATTTTGTTGTCGATAATTTTATGAGTAAAATTTGTAGTCAAACCACTTGTCTTAATTTTGCCAGGTACCTTGGTCGAAGGGTGCTTATAAACCAGTATGTACCTATGGAAATGTTTGCTGCACTGTTTACATACAGGCAGCACCATCGGTCAAGCAACACGATTTTTTTTATCTTTTTTATTTCTGAATATTTGTTTAATGTTTTGTACATAAATTATACCACGTTTACACCAGTAGAATAAAAGTAGGTAGCAAAAAATTATATTGGTGTAAACCCGAAGTATATAGGTACTTTATTAGCTCCTTATTTGATGTACCTGTACATTTTTATTTGTAATATTTTAAAATGAAATGCATTTTTGATATTTAAAACTTCAATAACAGTAAAGTATTAAGTATATACTACTTGTGATGGAAACTAAAGAGATATTATACTTTATTAGTAATACTACTAAAGTAGCTGTGGTGTAAACAGGGTAGTTTGAATTTCGAATCGGCCGTTTTGCATAGAATTATTATTTTTATAATATTATGTAGTAAATATTGTTGTTTTGTGCTTCACGTTGGTGTATTATTTTGTTAAATAAATTATTTATTAAAGGAATGTAAATATTTAGGGCGACCGTACGTGAAGAGCGTTCTTTACTAAATTAAATTTGTTGAACCTATCCCAAAAATTAATTTTCAATATGTATATTTATACATTTTTTCTTTAACATTCAAACCTACTTAGGTAATAGGTAGAAAAATGTGCATACCAAACAATCCCTGGTCCTCTATCGGCAACTTTCTGGGGTAGTTTTCATGCATTTTTTTGGAAATTATGGGTAGTCTGTTTTTATTTAAATTTTTTCTATAATATAAAATTAAAATATGTATTTAAAAATAAATAAAACTAGGTACGAGATTATAGATTCACTCTTATTATTGCGATAAAAATTTCAGTCTATTGTTGTATATTCCGATCGACCTTGCACAATTTCTCCAAGTTTGAGAGCTAATAACAAATTATTACAAGAAAATTTCTCGAAAAGGAGAAAATTATCCGCAGATGCTTATCGAGCCTGCACAACATTCTTACTTTAGTAAAGAGCACTCTTAAATCGACTTAACGGTCACGGTAGTTTTACCGCTGTTTTTACTAATGAATAAGGTAATAACCCAGAATAAAACCAGAACAGACATAACGTAGACCAATAATTTTTTTTTCTACCTTAAATTGTTTATAAGAAACATAAATTTAAATGTAATATAAATATTATAATATTTACAGTGGTTATTTCATCTTAACTAGGGGCGGTATGTCGTACCATCACTTCGAATCGAAATTCGAAAAAAGTTGAATGGCGGTATGTTGTATCATTTTCGAAAAGCAAAAAAGATACAACTTTCACTTTTTCGATTCGTTTTTTTTTAATTCGATTCGAAGTGATGGTACAACATACCGCCCCTAGCTTTTTTATAGCAATATACTGTCAAAACTTCAAAAACTTCAAGTGGGAATACCACTGTAATTGTTTATTTGAAATGAAAAATTTAAAAGATAACGAATTTTTTTCTACCTTAAGTGAGCTAAGGTAAAAAAAAATGAGTCGATATTTTTCCATTACAAAAAGAGTAGTCATAACATAACATTTCTGTAGTTATTCTGAGGTAATACCATATATTAAATAACTTATATATAGCACGTTCGTGTTATTTTTCTCTCTTAGCTTATCGCATTTATCGTAATTAGATTTTTTGTCACGGTGTCGCTTTTTCGAACTTTTTTCGAAAAATTGCCGCTGTTTGTTTACTTTTTTGTTTAGACGACTAATCTAAACAGTTGAAACAGTTAAATTTAGTTTTACCTTTTCACCAGCTGTGTTGATCTTCGAACTTGTACTAAAACAGCTAACTTCACTCTTCTCTTATAGAAAAAAAATTTTGGAACACGATTTTACAAGGCAATGTCCTATATTGATACTATTTAATATTTGGTAATATCCTCCCAACAAAAAATTTGTACATGAACTACGGAACAAAAATGTTCTACATACATTTAATATAAAACGGCCTCTGATGCGTTTATAATTTACTCATTTTACTACTAGAAAATTCACCAATTTTGGTTTATTTATATAATATTTTAAATGGATGCGAGTTACTGTATGTGATTATTTTAATTTTCATTGAACTATTGATCGAATTAAATTATGTTTTTATATTATCAAAAATGAATTTCTAAGTGCTTTTATTTTGTGGTAGTTTAATTAAAATAAATATGTGATTAAAATAAATAATTAAATTAAATAAAAACAACAAATTCTGTCTTTTAATTAAACGAAAATATGGAATAATGGGGTAGATACTCGATTGGTTAGCAAGCAAGTACTTTGGTAGCCAAAATCCTGACTACTCAATCAATTTTACCAAGGCAATTTAAATTTCAAATTATATTTTCAATAAGCTTTTTATTTTGTTTTGCGATTGTACAGTAGAACAACACAAAAATTTGCTGTTTAATTTTTGAAGCCGAAAATTTTACTGTAATACCTTCGACTTCGACAGATACAAAAATTATGGCAATAATCACTGATCACGATTTCTATTGTAATTTTTGCGATCGCGATCTTCAACTATTAATGACATGCCGCAAACGCGATTTATAAATTTCACCAAACTTCATTCGACATAACATTTGCATTCTGTTTATGACATTTGAAATAAAATTCCTGGCACACTAACAACACATTCGTTGTCTTTTTTTTTTGCATTTCCATAGTTATTGCATTTTTACAAATAGATTGCGATAGAGAACGATAAACGTAGTAATCCTGTTCTCCTAAAATCGTGTGCTGGCAGACTGAAAAAATAACCACGTAATCTCGAATTCTTAATCAGCTAGTTTGTGTCTGTAGAGGGTATAACCACAGAATATAGAATACAACTTTATAATGCTTGCTAGCCGATCGAGAATCTACCCTAATATATGTAGGTGGCGTGCATGGTCACGGAATACAAACAGAAGAGACATAACTCGATTTTTGTATGTTAAAATTTCGACCGTTTTTTTAATCATTGATTTTCATGGAAGAGAACTGCCTATGTATGTGTATACGGCTAAAAAGTCTAATTATCTTGGGATAAGAACACTGCAAAATAGACTCGTTTGCGAACTATAAATTTTATGTTGTCTTCGTTTATGGTTCGCAAACGGTTCACTTTATTTAGCGCGTTGCTCTTAGGGAAATCCAGAATATACCCAGCAAGCAAATAATATTTAACATAACAATCGGTTAAGTAACTTAAGAAAGAGAAATAAATGTCAAATGAAATAATCTTTTGGGATGTGAGGGAAGATGCCCAAACCAAACAAATAAAATTAAACAAAAATCGGACCATAAACAGAGTAAATAATTAAAAATGTTTGTGAATAAATGTAGAATATGTTTATTTGATCAAACTGATAGTGTACCTCTGTTGGAACGGAAGTGTAATAAGAAAACTCCAAATGATATGGGGCGAATGTATCGTGATTGTTTACAGCTAGAGGTAACTACTTTTCACTGATTTCCAAACTTTTGTGAATTAAATTTACGGCTTGTTACAGTTGATAATAAATCTGGGCTATCCGGAACATATATGCAAACTCTGCTCACTGCAATTGATTGAGTTTCATAATTTTTTGTTGATTGCGAGACGCTCGTTCGAGCAATTTACAGCAAGTGAAGCATCTCCATCGCTGAAGTCAAAAACATTGTGTAGCATTCCAAGAGTAGAAGAGGTAGAACATTTCGTTTTTGTTGCAGAGGCCGCTGGTCATAAAGCAGAGCAAGAGGATGATTTAATTAAAACTAAAATTCCCCAAAGCCATTGGAAACTGGAGGATGAAGAAAATGATGTGATCATTGTGGAAGACGAAGTGGAAAATACGAACGACGAAGAATTCGAGGAAAACTTCCCTTTGGTAGATGTCATAGACGATGAATCAGATAACGAAGAGGGGTTTAATTCAGGCGAAATAGTTACAAAAATAACAAACAACTTTTCCAGTAACCGTTTTCTGTGTAAATTATGCGGCAAGAAATTTTTCGTACATCACATCTACCAAGCTCATATGAATGAACATAAGGGATTGCCAAAGTTTACTTGTGAAATGTGTAGCAGCTCTTTGAAGTCTCGATCAGGATACCGAAGACACATGCTGAAACACTTGAATGGGTACGTTCCATGCCGAGGATGCTATAATGCTTTACGTTCATCACCAGTTTTGACAAAAGATATTCGAATCAAGACCCCTCCTCTAACATATCAATGTAAAGTTTGCAGACTCCAAGGTGAACATACGAAGTAACTTTTATTTTTGAATATAAACCAAATAATTTGTTTATTATTATGTATAAAGGCACATAAGTTTGTATTTTGGTCCGGTAGCCATATAACCAATTATTACAAAGAGATATAAAAAACCGCTCCAACATGGGACAAACCTTAAGAGTGGGGCACTAAGTAGTAAGTTAAATGAAATTTCGTTCTTTTTGTTCATTCGACGCGAATAATCAATAACTTTATTTTCTTACATGAATATCGTAATTTTGTCTGCTAAAGCATTAAATAAAAGCGATGTACAGCTTTTGCCTTTAAGGCATAATACATATATGTATTGAAAATTGTACAATTTTAAATTCTTCCCTTTCATTTTGGTCGGGCAGTTCATTTAATTTGGTTGGATCCGACGCAAAATTGGATGGTGTGTAGACAGGTTGGCCAACAAAATTAAGTTGGACGTATTGGATGGAAAATTTCATCTAACTAACCGTCAAACCAAATGGATGGTGTGTAGTCACAGAATACAAATATAACCAGAACAGACATTGCGTAGACCAAGACATTTTTCTATCTTAAATTTTTTATAGGATAAACCAGAGCCTATATATACGGGCTCTGGATAAACATAATTTTTAAATACATATGTATATTTATAATTACAGTGATGATTTTATGTTAACTAACTTTTTTATTGAAATATACTGTCAAAGCTTCATTATGAGTCCTTGTTTATTTGAAATAAAAATATTCAAAAATATAAATTTTTGCCTACCTTAAAGTGAGTCAAGGTCAAAAAAATGAGTCGAGGTTTCCTATAATACAAAACCAGGAGCGGTATGTTGTACCATCACTTCGAATCGAAAAAAGTCGGATCGAAAAAGTGAAAGTAGTATCATTTTTGCTTTTCGAAAATGATACAACATACCGCCATCCGACTTTTTTCGAATTTCGATTCGAAGTGATGGTACAACATACCGCCCCAGTGTTATGTCGTTTCTGAAGTTATTTAGTGGTGGTGTAATCGCACTCATCTAAAAAATTTCATAGAAAATTAAACATTCGTGAAAAGAAAAAGGAAAACTAAAACAAAAATCATGGAGACAACATCGAATATCGACAGTTGGTCCGACAAGTTGGTACATCTGTAGTGTGCTCTTCTTAAGGCGGTTCAGTATGGCCGACTTTTAACCAATGAGCGCAGAATTTTTATGTCTTAAATGCGAAATCTGTACATGCATCATCGCCTTAAGACACAAAATACGTAATAGAAAAGCATAAAATACGAAATAAGTATTTTAAAAACATCATTTTCCGTTAAAACTCGATAAGCGATTGGAGTGACATCTTCAGATTTTCCATAAAAATGTTTTACAAAATCAATTTGTTATTTTGAGCCATTTTACTATGGAAAGTGTGAGCAATCCCTCAAATAGTTATTGTATGTAGTTATATGCCACCAGCCAACTCTTTTTGCATAGAACAATTTTTTATAAAAGTAACGTAATTTTTTAAATAAATTGTTATACATATTAAACGAAAATCGAAATGTAAATAAATAAAAAAAAATCACTTAAACCCCTTCAATTACTACGTATATATTAGGGATTCAATCCGGATCGAATCAACTTAAGCCTCAGTTACAATGCATCCGCTCCGCTCCGTTCCGCTTTTCCGTAAAAATTAAAATTTGACATCTTGCATATAATTCACCATGAAAACGGAAAGGTTGATTACAATGGAGCGGAGAAGACGGACCGTTTTTTTAAAAAAATTAAAATTTTACGGAAGAGCGGAAAGCATAACATCAAAAACTATTTCGTTCATTCGTAAAAATGTTGTGTTGTAATATCCAGCGCTCTTTCTGTCTAAATTTAAAAGACGTACCCACCATCGCCTTGTTTTAAATGTTTTTCAATATTTTATGTATAAAAAATACAAATCGCACAGCAACTTTAAAATTTCATAATCCTCCATGACGTTTTAATTACTTTCATTTAAATGTGATTTTGACAAGCGGAACGGATACATTGTAACTAGCGAACGGAAAAGACGGGACGGAAACTTAGGGAAACGGAACGGAACGGAGCGGATGCATTGTAGCTGAGGCTTTGGAGTTAACTTTGGATTGAAACTGAATTATCTTTTCTAGCGTATATATTGGCGGATTATATTGAAATAAAATGGCGTTGTTTTATTATTAATGTTTTTATAATAATTTGTTGTTGTTGTTTGTCGACTCGATTCCGTATATATTGGCGTTTATAAGGATTGAGTTAACTCGATTCTACAAATTTGGTGGATCGAATCGAGTTAACGCGAAGATGACTCGTTCCCGTATATATTGAAATTTCGATCCGGGTTCAATCCGGATTGAATTCTTATATACGTAGTAAATATGTGTGAAATATTTAAGGGTGCGTATAGTTTTACAATATGTTTTTATTACCTAATTCAGTGCCTGTATATATATATATACGGCCATATCACGATATATTGAGTTTGTGACTGAGATTGCTTGTGAAGATAGATTATGTACAGAATGAATAATGAGTACCCAGGGGTATGCCGGAGGACACGATAAAAAGAACGATGTGGATGATCTGAGGGGCGGTATGTTGTACCATCACTTCGAATCGAAATTCGAAAAAAGTCGAATGGCGGTATGTTGTATCATTTTTGAAAAGCAAAAATGATAAAACTTTCAATTTTTCGATTCGACTTTTTTCGAATTTCGACTTTTTTCGATTCGAAGTGATGGTACAACATACCGCCCCTGAATGATACTTGATATCGACGATTTTTTATGTAAGACACCACCCAGAGTTAGAGCTGAAGGGGTCGAGTCGCGTTCCGTGAAATAAGGAATATGAAAAGTGGCAATCTAGTAGTATCTAACAAAAACAATCTTGTTAAGACATTTAAAATTTAATTTTGTTAAATTACTTTATTTAATGTATTTTGTTATAATTAAATTTATGTAGGTAGGTAATTAAAAGAATAATATATATGCTACGGTAAAAGACCGAAATTGGTAAATATAAGAAAAAAATTGGAAAAAACTGTTTTATTGCTTCGAAATCTAAAATTCACGAAATAGTTCATCCTTCATTCCACGGATTTTTTTTATGATATACTAGGGAGCTTTACTAAATCTCGCGGGGTCTAATTGTGCCCCACATGATACTTAGCCCTCTGATGTGGAATAAATGAAACTACGGGGTCCACAAACATTTCGTAACCATCGGACCTCTGAACAACCGATTTTTAATTATGTATACGAATTTAAAATTTTAAAATTTCGGACTTATGCCGATTCCGGACTTTAACCGTAACACATATAAACCTAATCAAATAAATAATAAAATTAACTGACATTTTTTACACACATTTTACTCTCACCAAACTTTTTAACATCTTTGAAATGAAATTTATCATGCATTTACATCATGCAACGAGAAATTAATTCAAAAAATGCTATAATTTTCTCATTTATTCAACATTTATTTAATATTTTGACGTGCCTACACTCGCATTCATTAACTATAAATTAATCGATATAATTTTTATCTAAAAATGGAACAAATTGAAGGATCGAATGTTGACGATTGTGAAACAAGGAACTGCGGTAATGGCGAAAAGAATTTAGATCGAAGTCAATTCTGATGCTCATGCTTTAATGTGATCTTACCCAGTAAATTAAGAAAGCCGGGAATACACGACTCGCCATTCTAGGATAAATTACGAAAAACGAACATATTCAAGCCAAATATCAATCTTTAGTTTGTGTGTTGAGTGCAGCCCCCCTATTCCTGAATACGATACGAAAACGAAAATACAAAATTCACATTTGAATTGAATCAGATTCATACGATTCTTATTTAAAATTGAATAGGAATCTTATACTTTCGTTTTCGTATCGTATTCAGGAATAGGGCTGCAGGTCCTCTGGCAGCTACAATCAATTTTAAAGTCTATCATGCATTCAATTAAAATTTAGATGAGCTCGATGTGTTAAATTTATTTTAATAAATTTTCGATAACCGACAATTATTGATTAATGCTTGTCCCGAAATCAAAAATTGTACGAAAGTCTCAATAGGACATTGAAACGACTTCATTTAGCGTTATAACATAATTTATCGATATTTATTTTTAAAAGATCGATCCATTTGTAGGAACGTAAACTTTCATCTTATATGTAGCAAGTCGTGTAAACGCGGTTTGAACCACCAGCAAGGCTAAATAACCCTGGCCGGCCGTAGACGTATCAATTACGATCCAATTTATCTTTATAGTGCAAGTCTAACGGTTCTTATTTAGTAGAAACGTATACGTAGGTCACTTTAAAGCGATTTTAATCTGAATTAACGATAGTCGTGACCGGAATTCTCACTTGTTGTGATCAGTGCCCACTATGACACAAGATGTTTAGACCACTTGTGCGCCTGAACCAGCTTTTTATGGGCATGATTTTAAACCCAGTTCAAGTAGTTCTTTTAAATAGAAACTCAATTATCTAAATATTAACTCAATTATAAATAAGTTGTAACTCAATTCTAATTTCGGTGAATTGAAAAGTCTTAAAATGACAAATTCATTATCTTTTCTGTCGGCAATCCTGATAAATTTGTCAAATTTTAGTGAGATGAGATTACTCGACTTTTTCCGTTTTTTTGGGAAAACCAGAATATGGCCACTGATGTTTCCTTTGGAAAAGAAAACTACAAATTTTACAACTTTTTGGCGCGAGAAGAGTTTCGAACCGGCTATCGCATGTATGACTGTAGCCGTTCCAGTGTTTCAGCATATGATCACGATATCCCGATCGAGAATTATAGGCATTGTGACACAGTTCGCATATAAACTTTGGCAGTCCTTTATGTACGTTCATGTGAGCCTGGTATGTGTGTGGTTTAAATTTTTTGCCACACGGTTTACACAAAAATTTAATCTGTTTGGACTTGCGGCGTCCATAAATTCGATATTCCGGGTCAGTTTTTATGTATTCATCATGGTCATCTGATTCTTCATCAGCTTCTATGGCATGATTCTCGGGCCTGGTAATTTTATCCTCGAGTATCCCCTCATCAAATTCTGGTTCCTTTTTTACTTCAATAATATTATGTTCAGTCCTTGGGGTCAAGTCCGCATCGTCTACATAATTTATCACCCAAGCATCCGTTTCAGCATTTTGTTGTTCCTCCGTAATCTCTGTTTTAATATTACTGCTTTCCATCATTGTTTCGAATGTGTCGGGGGTAGGGGGCGGGTCGGGGGTCGTGACCACTTCTAACTTTGGAACGATATCACACACATTTTCCGATTTTACTATTGTTCGTACGGCCGTGGTAAACTTGTCGTATGACTGTTTCGCAATTACCCAAAACGTATGAAAAGCAGCCAACTGTAGGGAACAATAATTACATATGTGTTTAGGATAATCCTGATTTGGTGTTAGCTGCAAGGGACAAACAATTTAAGAATTTTTCTATCAAAATACAAAGAAGTTCTAACCTCCAGCCGAAAACAATCACGGTACATTTGGCCCACAGAATTCGGGGCTGATTGCTCATTTTGTTCCAATGTAAAAAGTGGTATATCATCGTTTTGATTTGATAGACATATTCGACAATTTTTCACAAACATTTTAATTAATAAACCTTTTTGCGTTGTCTCGGTATCGAGTTGTTTATGTTTATAATTATGACATTTGTTAAAATTACATTTTTAATTTAATTTATCTTTAAACTGCTTTTAGTGCTACCTATGTATTAATAGCTTAACTAATTCATCACATTATCGATTAATCTCGAAATATGTCAAAAGTAAAATGTTTTTGTTGTACATACTTTCAATTTCATAACAATTTTGTCGCGGCGCGGGTGAGCCACAAAGAAGTGTTATTTTGTATGTACAATTTATTCAGAAAAATTATAATTCGTAAATAAAATGTCATCACGCAGTAAAGTATTGAATCTTTATAAATCGATGTTGCGATCAGCGCAAGGGTTTGACTCATACAATTACAGGTGAGCATACAATTTTATATACAATTATTCCGAGAAGTGCAGTTTTCCAATTTTCTTGTACTTATTTGTAGAGAGTACGCTTTGCGACGAATTCGGGATGCGTTCAGAGAAAATAAGAAGATGACCGAGAAATCCGAGATAACAGATTCCTTAGTTTATGGATACAAGAATTTAGAAATAATCAAGCGGCAGGTAAAAACATTTTTTAAATGTTAGGTTATGTACAAGTGATTTTCCACTATGTAGTTGATTTTCCGGCATTTCCCATAGTAAACGTTATCGTTATTTTTCGCATGATACAATTTATAATGTATTTTGAGTAATTCACCGAATTCTCTTTGAACATTTCGTGGATGCTGACGTCCATGTATGACCAATTTAAAATTGTAAATTAATAACGATTTTAATTATCGTAATTAAATTATCTCATGTTGTGTAGTATTCCACTCGTCGCTGTTTTTTTGTTATAGCTGTAAACAAACGAGATAGGTTGAATCTTATCTCGTGATTTGTATTGTGCGATACTGCTTAAACTATTAAAGACTACGCATTAACAATAATCAGAGCTAGGTAGTTTAGAAGGAATAGGTGCGTACACAGCGGCCTAGTCATTAAAAACTTCCCCCCACCACAAAATATTTTTAGTACCATTAGTTCTTTAGCACAATGGTAAGATTTGAAAGGTCGCAACGCTCGAAAGTGGGCTAGAGTGCAATACCAAAATGAGATTGTCGTGTAGATATCGAATGTCGAACTTTATTAATTTATTGTAATTTCACTGTCGATGGTGTTTAGTTCGCGACTATTGAGTGATAGATTTGATTTAAAAAAAAAAAAGTTATTAAAACATAATTTTGTGACAATTTTAGTTGTGCTACACTAAAATTCGATATTCGATTGATATCGGTACAACAAATAAACTAATATTTCATTTGGCGTGACACTATAAGATACGCCAAATAACCTTTTCAATTTGTAGACACCTATTGCAACATTTCTCCATTTCGCAATAATTTTTGAGTGTACCAAGTTCATTTCTGATTTATTAGCAACCTGCTTCTGCAACAAAAATGGCATAACATGAGTCTGAGGTATCATACTGTGAATATTGAGCCGGTATTTCAAGCCTTCTAAGTCCCCCCCCCCCCAGCTCTGTGACAATGTTCTTTCTTGACCTGACTGAATGACATTAAAAAACGAATTTATTATTTTAAATTGGTTCATGAAGATAAATACAACGAAATAACTTTCGCGATTTTTAGTGGCTTATTCTTGACAATGTGAGTAAGAGAGAAGAGGTAGGCCTGCAGGAGGACGATCGATAATTCGATCTTTTTCGAACATTCTAATTTGTTGGCAAAATACAATTCATTGTCAAAGGGAATTTTGGCACGTGACTTCCATTTTTGAGACGCTTACGAAATTGGTTGCGAACATTTTTTCACACTCTAGTTCTTGTTTGGTGAATATTCGTTTGTGCACCTATTAGAAGCTTTACAATTGATTGTCCATTGTTATGACAATCGGCTGTGGCACGGCCTAGGAATATCCAGTCTAATTTGGTTTGACGAACCGATTACGTCGAATGACTCCTATATTACTCATTAGGATTTCCCCATAATAGTCCGCATCTAATGCCCGGTTTACATAAGAAAATTGTTTTCTTCTGCAAATTTTTGCAGGTAGGTTCAGGTTAGGTTTCAGTGGTTTACACTTAGGCCATTTTTTGGCCCATTGTGATACCACGCATTCATGCTACATCATTAACCCATTCACCTATTCACCTACTCACACAACTACAGTATACCACCTGCACATTGCAAGCTCCATGTCAACCTGTACATTGACATGGACGGTGGGTCGGCGCTGAATTCTGCACTCCATCAGAGGGTCTCAGTTGTGTTTATTAACATCACCGATTGTAATCGATGATGAAAATTCGATTTGCATCTAGCCTCTGATGGGATTCGAACCCAGTACCTCCCGGTCCAAGTGCCGAAGCTTTAACCACTGCACCACTTGTCCGGTTTTTTGCAGGTAAATAAGAAAGAATCCGCTATATAAAAATATTCAATATGCCAGAAAGAAATAAACATATATAGTAATGGCGTAATTTTTTTTTTAGGATCATTATTAATTTATTTTTAATGAATTAAAAAACGAAATTTACATTTTTATCTATGGCGTCTGTTTTTATAATGAATCCTCAACATTTATAAATACGAAATAATTTTTTTTCTTGTTAATTTTAAAAATGTTGCCATAAAAATACTCGGATCGAATATATTTTATGTCAACATTTTCATTTTTATGGTCATTTTTGCTCAAAAATTCTTCTGCAAAATTTTGTTGGGATATATTGCTTTTCTTGTCTCTCATGTGCAAAAAGTCAATGTTATATCTTATTCATTTTGCAGAAGAAAAATGTTGGTCTTATGTAAACCGGGCATAATACGCTATGACAGCTTGTTCTGTAATGAAGGTTGCTTGGGATCTAGGATTTATTAGCATACCAGACATTGCATTCACTAAGCCGGTCACTAGCAAGGTGTACTTGTGATCCCATAGTGCAGTAGTTTGCGTACTGTTGTAACTATGAAGCTTTAATGTGAACCTTTGCATAAGTCAAAACTTACACGGGAGTTTGTGTTCTGAAATTCGGCACAGTGGTTTATAATCTGCTTTACTTCGTTCAATTTGTGGTAAATTTTGAACTTCTTACAATACGGTAGATTGTGTTCTCCGTGACAAAAACTACATTTATCGGATTTTTTGGTTACAACGACATCCGCAATTACAGCTTTACTGGTTGAAGTTGTTTGTTGGTTTACCTCCTTTTGTTATACCTTTTATCTCGAAATAGTAGTCCCAGCATACTTGCAGAAAGGTTAGGAAATCTTTCACAGTTTGAATTTTCTTTAGCGGTGAATTTCCCTGTCTAACTTCCTTGTTAAAATATTCATTAAGGTAACACCCCCAGCATCTGTTCTGACACCTTGGGTTTTAATTACATGCTAGCATTCTGGTGATAAATTTGAGTGAGTACTTCTAAAATGATTATGTACGTATTTGTGAGAAACCGTTTATCGTCATATCTGGACCATAAAATTTTCCAAGCAGTTCCTTAGTTCTGTTGCGAGATATTGAGGTTGCTTACGAGCTGGCTTGGATCTCCTTCAATTATCGATAATAGGTAATATATCTTCTCTTCAAACAATGGATTGTCTTATTAAATAGATTTTGGAAGGTTGTGTTTGGAATCTCTAGGAAGTTTGATATTTTTTTTTTTTTTTATAAAAAAGAAGCTATTAGAAGGTATTAATCACGCGCACACACCCACCTACCTATTCACACAATTACAGTATACCACCTGCACGTTGCAAGCTCCATGTCAAACCTGCACACTGACATGAACGGTGGGTCGGCGCTGAATTCTGCACTCCAACAGAGGGTCTAAGTTGTGTTTATTATCATCACCGATCGTAATCGATGAAGAAAATTCGATTTACATCCTGCCTCTGGTGGGATTCGAACCCAGTACCTCCCGGTCCAAATGCCGAAGCTTTAACCACTGCGCCACTTGTACGGTGACCTTTGTATTCCTTGTTTTAGAGAATATTTGTTAACAACCTTTGCCAGATGACCTTGAAGATAAATGATTAGAGGTAGACTCACAATTTTGCTGGGGGGCTGTATATGTTCCTTGGCTAACGCATTCGATATCAAAATCACGTTTGTTTGCTTTCCAATTATCTCTTCGTGATTTTTTTATAAGGGAGATCCTTGGGTCGGTTAGTAGTTTGATCTTCAATTCATTTATGCACTTGAGTGCTTTCCGCACCTTTGATTTTATGTATGGCGTTAATATTTTAACAAAATATTTTAGCCTTGACGTGTTGGAAGAAACAGTCATCCAAAATGTACATTAAATGCAGATGTTAGGATTAAATATGATCAAAAGAATTCTAGGCTATTAGCTTGGGTTTATTAAAAAAAATATGGATAAAATGTTTGAATATGACCGATTGAACAAATCTCAGAGATGTTAACAAGTGTGTGAACGATTTGGCTATTCAAAACAGATTCCAGGGATCTCAGAGATGTTACCAAGTGTGGTCATATATCCTCTAATATTTTACGAATTGAGCTGTTGAAAACAGTTAACCACGCTAAAATAAAAAGATTTGGGGTTGCAGCACAATCATTTTTAATCCAAAACTACACAAACCTAACATTCCTTTGAGACCCATAGTATCCACAATAAATTCTCCGGCTTATAACATAGGTCAATACTTAAACACAGCCCTTAAACAATTAACAGTTAATATTATTTACAATATCAAAAATTCCATAGATTTCAAAAATTCCATAACGACAGTTAGTTACAGTGCAAGACGATGATACTCTGTGCTCATTTGATGTTACATCTTTGTTGTTTACTAATATACCCATCACAGTAGCAATTGACGAAGTTGAAAACAGATTCGATGAAATTAAACACAATACTGAATTATCGAAGGATCAGTTTATTCAATTATTAAAATTTTGTGTAGTTGACAATACATACTTTACTTTCAAAAATAGGTTTTTTGTACAAAATAAAGGCTTAGCAATGGGTAACCCACTTTCTCCTATTCTAGCTGATATTGTGATGGAGAAACTTTTCACAGAAAGTTTGAACCAATTAACAAGAAAACCTACATTTATAAAAAATACGTTGATGACGTTATTTTGGCTTTACCTAAAGCCCTAATTCAATTGACCAAAGACATATTTGATTCCTTCAATGAAAATATCCAATTCACTGTTGAAGAAGAAAGAAACAGTTCCATCACATTCCTCGACATTAGACTACACAGAACCAACAATCGTGTCATCACAAATTGGTACCAAAAAGAAACGGCATCAGACAGAATTCTTAATTTTCTTTCATGTCATCCACAGTCTATGAAACTTAACGTAGCTAAGTCGTTCATCAAAAGGGTGATACACATTAGTGATAATAAATTACTAAAAGAAAACATAAATCGTATTAAAAATATACAAAACTATTTTCACAGAAAATAATATACCCAGAAACACCAATACATCAACTAACACAAATGATCCAGCCAGCTCCCAACCGAACACAATTTTTGGCTCTTTAACATATGTGCCACATCTCACAGATAAATGTTTACAAATAATCAACAATAACAAACAAACAAGAATTGCCAAAAAACCAATAATACGTTCTATCAAACTTTAAGACCCAATATCCAAATCCAAAATATCCAACGTAGTGTATAAAATTACATGCTTGGATTGTCCAAATAAATCATATATAGGACAAACTTCCAAAATGCTATCTAAACGCATATCCCAACACCAAAAAAATGTCACAAACAAAACAGAAGACACAGCTCTAGCAATACACTCCAAACTAAATAATCACAATTTTGACTTTCCTAACACTAAAATTTTAGAAGCGGAAACGAAAAAGCGAAAACGAGAAACACTTGAAATGATTCACATACATTTAAATCAAAACACAACAGTCAACAGAAAATCTGACACACAGTTCTTAAATTCTAACCAAAAAACACTTTTAAATAATAAAACCCTAAAAAGAAAATAAAACATTTATTTATTCCACTAATGTTTATAAACAATGATGTTTATCAACATTTGACAGACCTGTTAGTACAGCTATACATTTTCGTTGCATTTTTGTTGTACATTTATATTTTGTGTTTTGTTTTGTTTCTTTAGTTCTTTCAGTTCATGTTGACGTCATTTTCGGTTATTTTGTCGTTGCATCATAGTAAAATAATGTAATAGTAAACAGCTTGGACCACATCCTCTAGTACAATTCTATCCTGTATCATTTCGTTAAGTAAAAATTGTACTTTATCAAAATATACAACAATAAATTTTGTCAAAAATTTCATAATTCAACAGTCGTTCACGATTACATACTAGAAAATTATTGACTTACATATATGTGAAAATTTACATACAAAATTTTTTTTTTTTTTTAAATTTTAATCTGTAATAATGAATTTTAAACCATTGACGTGTCGTGAGATTGTTTCTTTTAAATTAATAATAATTTTTTATTGTGAACTATAGTTTGCTCAGTTTATATGTAAACATCAATTTTGCCAATGTAATTAGTAACTCAAAAGAAAAAAGCCACCAATTTACAACTTCAATTGTCAAATTTCTGCTGCGCATTCTTTACTCCTTTGTTACATCGGTAAACATGCGAAAATTACTTCCAGTTGAATCCGTTACTTTTACTGGTATGGTTCAGAATTATTATTATCCCAACTTAAAGGACCAATTTAGATTTAGTTGATTGGCACTTTTGTCGAACCAATGTTTTAGCATTCCGTAATGTACGGAAAATCGCTTCGATTTTTAATTGATTTGTTGGTAGTTTACCACATATAACTGACCTTCATATTATGTTGCAATAATATAAAGGTTTCAGTTTTGTTTTGAAATAGTTCAGCTGTACTCAAAAATTTGGAGTACATTATGAGAAATAAAAGAATAAAATGGCTGATGTGATAGTTTAATTTATTTATTTTATTTTAATATAAATGTTTGAAGTTCTTATGAACTTATTACATTAGTGGCAAACTACTTTATTTTAATTTATTTCTAATTTTATTTACTAAATTAACCTATAGGTATGCAGCAACATATTAGCGATTCATCAACTTGTCGTGTCGTCATTAATATTTAGTAAAGCACTATTAGTGTTGAAATGACGTCTGTAAGTAGACTGGTACATTGATAGTAAATTCAACGTAAGTTAATATTTGTGATTGTAGTATTTTTTCAAAAACTTTAGACAAAGCAGGAAGCAGACTAATAGGACGAAAATCAGATAAGCATTTGGGATTTTTATTCTTGGGAATGGGAACAATAATTGATTGCTTCCATCTCTCTGGAAAGATAGAAAATGTTATTAAGCTATTGAAAATATGTAGTAAGTAGCAATCAACCTTTGGTAAAATAAGTTTAACGAACTTAATTGGTATTTCGTCGACTCCAACAGCGTTTGACTTAACGAAAACTAAAGCATCCATAAGTCAGTGATATCGATGTTATTAAAACTAAAGTTACCTTCCATCGAACTAGAGTTCGTTAATACATGAAAAGTTAGTAACCCCGCTGAACGTGCACTGTTAGGAGAAAAAAAATATTGAACTCATTTGGTGAAAATTGTGTAGATGGTTTTTCGTTGGATTATAGAAAGAGACTAACAGATTTTAAATTTTTCCAAAAAACTTTTGAAGGAAGCGATGGGTGCAATATAAATGAAAAAGTCCTTTGCACAAATTCCGCAAACAAGTCTACAACTAGTTCTGTAAAGTATTCTACTTTATCAACAGGGTTGTTAAAATTGTAAACCATGCTCCAATTAAAATTATTACATTTATCAAGCAAATCTGATAACTTAATGCTATTATAGTCGCGAAATGAGATTTTAGGAACAGAACTCTAGTGTTTAATATCATAGGAAAATTAAAGAAGACAGTGATCACTAAATCCAACCGAGATTTGGTTATGAAAATAATACAATTTTATTCGTATTAGAAATAATACAGTCCAATAATGAACTAGAGTGTGACGCGAAAGATGTTGGCTCGGTGTTCACAGGAGTGAGAGAAAATTCAGTTAGCAACCTTTTAAATTTTTTCGTTGTCGATTTAGTTTCTTTGAGGTCACAATTGAAGTCACTGCACAGTACAATATCATTATACACTATAATTTTGCAAGAAGGTTCCAAAATCTTCAAGGAAACGTTTATTCGGCGGTTTATATGCAACAACCAACAACACCTTAGCTGCTCCTAGTAATAGTTCTATGAGAATTACCTCCAAATTAGGTGCACTATGATCATGTACCAGTTTATATCGAATGCCTGATTTCAGGAAAACGCAAATTCATTCTCCCGTTTTTTTGCATCCAAATTTCGGTCTAATCGTAGTATATTATATCCAGAAAGACAAATTGAAGGGTCGGGAAATGCGATCATGGAGCCATGTCTCAACAAAGCAGAGATATCAAGTTTTACGCCGCAAACTAACTCTCTTATTTCATCAATCTTGTGAAGAATACTACGAGTGTTTAGAAAAGAAAAATTCATACCTTTGTACCTATTAGTTGAAGATTTGAGAACCACATTGTTTACTATTGAGGAGGAAGCACATGAATTAACACGTAGATAATTCATGTAACATCCCAGTATATTTCGGAAAAAATAAGATATATAAGAAATAAATAAATCAAAATGAACAAATCAAAACGAATAAATCAAAATGAAATTAATATCAAAATAAATAATTAATAACTCTAACACTACGAACTATCTTACTAAAACTATATATATTCATTAAATTTGCAATAATTACACTGTGCTAGTTGAAAAATGTGACAAGCTGGGCACCCGGGGGTAAACCTAATTTGAGTACGCTGATTTCAATGGTGCTAGTCCCATTTCAAAGTTAGTTTCCATTTTTGAGATATCGCTTTCGACATGTTTTGGCTCTAAGTCAAAACATACCCTCATTTTCACGTTGATAGCTCCGGAACCATTAAGATTTTCGTTATTTCTTCAGCAAAGTTGTTGCGCAAGTCAAGACCAACAACTTTGCTGAACATATCAAGACCGAAAAACCACATCCACTATATATGTGTGTTTTACTTAGGCCAAGGTTAGGTTGGAGTGGCTGCATCCGCACACGACCAGGAGTGCCCCGTTGTGATACCACAGGGATCTATTTCCCCTTTATCCCTGTTCAAAACCATTCGGAGCTACGTACGTACCGCGAAATATCTCGCACTCCACAGTCAGCGAGATCTGATAGGCTGGCCATATTGTACACTCCCAAATACCTATGCCTTCTGTATGATAGTGCCGGACACGAGCATAGGAAGTTATCTAAAGTCTCTTCTTCCTCTTCGTTCATGCAACTTCTATAAGGTCATTCGTCTGTATACCCAGCCTTCTCGCATGTTTCTCAAAAAGGCAGAGTCTTATCAGTTTTGGCAAAAGCATCTAATAGAAGACTCCGGCTCCTACTTTGCCGTCTAGAGAAACATGGGTACACAGGTAAGGCTAAACACAACTGGAAGTCGGCATACTTAGGCCAAACAGGACGCTCATTTCAGATAAGATACAAAGAATACATCAATGACATAACCAAATTTAAAAAAGTACTTAAAGTCAAGTTTCGCACAACACACATAAAAACTGAAATTCATAGGTACACTAAATTCAATAAAAATGTAATCATTTTTCACAGAATCAAAAAAGGATTGAAATTAGACAGGTTAGAAGACCAATGCCAAGGCTATAAATTTTGGGTACAATTTGACTCATAAGTCATGCGACATTTGTATAGTGTACGTATACAAATTTCTCATGAGTCATGAGTCAAATTACGGTCATAATTCACACCCTGAAATATTCAAAAACAAAAACACCAACAATTTAATTGGCGACAAAATCAACACAAATACCCAATAAAATTTACGAACTATTATCCATTACTTAAAAACAAAGGAGGTACCAAACAGCAGCGACTAGCTACAGTATATAAAGAGCTTCAACATAAATTATGTAACAGTAGTAAAAATAAACCGAAGAAGAGATTATTCGATTATCGATATTTCTAAAAAAGTTAAAAAATTGGCACAATAAGTAAGAACTAAAAACTGTAATATAAAATTAAAAATAAACAGTTTTTCATCTAAATATATAAAGTGACAAAAGAACATAAAAAATAAAGTGAAAATCGTCTTGTGAAATCTGGTGAAATAAATAATATGGATAGGTGTTTTAAACTCAAGTCAAATATTAAATAGTATCAATATAGGACACTGCATTGTAAAATCGTGTTCCAAATTTTTTTTCTATAAGACAAGCATGAAGTTAGCTGCTTTAGTACAAGTTCGAAAAAAACTCGAAAATCAACACAGCTGGTGAAAAAGTAAAACTAAATTTAACTGTTTCAACTGTGTAGCTTAGTTGTCAAAACAAAAAAGTAAACAAACAACGACAACTTTTCGAAAAAAATTCTAAAGAAACGGCCAAAGTGACACCTGTGCCAGAAAATCTAATTACGGAAAAGGAATAGGATAAGAGAAAAAAGAACGCGTATGTCCTATATATAAGCTATTTAATATATGCTCAAGTGCTTTTGATATGTGTGTGGAAATTTTACAATTATGAGCAATCGCCGCAAAATAAGTAATGAAACCGCTGATTTATATCGACAATACTTTTCACAAATAGTTATTAGTGGTGTAAATTGGACGCCGTCTTTTATTTGTACAACACGCATTTTCCATCTGCATAGATGGCAAAACACTGGAGCCGCAATGCCATTTGGTGTTCCGATGATATGGATCGATCCACAAGGACATGATGTAGTTCAATGTTATGGGTGCATGAATTATATTCTCGGTACAAACAGAAACAAAATTAGTTCTTTGACATACACTGCAACGACAAATGCTCAACTACCGCTGCCGCATTCACATGAAATTCCTGTTCCGGAAAAATCAAACCCAACTGAGGAATATTTACCAACAACATTTGAATCAGGTGAAACCGGAGAAACATCTGCATCAATATATCAACCATCAAATGTCACTGCGCCATGCAATCACATTGAAATTTCGCAAAATCGTTTGGATTTTATGGTACGACTATCGCAGTGGCAAGTTATTCTTTTGTCAAAGGATTTAAAACAAGTGAACATTTTGGGTTTTTATATGGAACAATAAATCGTCATCGTCATTTTACGAATTTTTTCAAATCAATTGAGAATAATTCACTGGCTTTTTGAACTGATATCCGAGGATTGGTATCCACAATGCATATAATCCCGAAGATTGGCGATTGTTTATCGATTCCTCTAAAAGCAGCTTGAAGGCAGTTCTCCTTCACGTTACCAACTCAAAGAATTTCATTCCAATTGCACTCAGCACAAACACAAAGGGAACCTATGCATCAATGAAAAAAATCATTGATTTGATTAAATACAATGACCATCAATGGAAAGTTTGTGCAGATTTAAAAGTGATAGCTCTTTTAAGTGGCATGTAATTAGGTCACACTAAAAACATGTGTTTTATATGCTTATGGAATACACGTTTTAAAGGCGACCAATACAATGAACGGAATTGGGCTTTACGTGAGAACATTAGATTTCGATACGACAGCATCGTTGAGGCTCCACTTGTGCCAATTAAAAAAATATTGCTACCACCACTTCATATCAAGCTTGGAGTAGTTAAACATTTTATAAAAGCGCTGAATCCAGATGGAAATGCGTTCGACGAATTGCGTCGTATTTCTCCACGTGGAATGAAAATAAAAGAAGGTTGGTGTTTCAATCTACTCGAATCTAAGTTTTGATCAAATGAAATTTCATCTCGCTTCTTGTTTTTTATTACAGGAATACTTAATGGACCTGATATTCGTCGTTTGATGAACGATGATGCATTTGAAAATGCTCTCAGTGAACGAGAGCTGTGACTTGGAAATGTGTAAAAGAAGTTATTAAGAATGTTCTCGGAATTAATATAGCCGATGATTGGCGCAAATATATTGAAAATATGCTGACTGCTTTTCATAATATAAACGTTAGAATGTCACTGAAAATACATTTTTTGCATTGTCATGTGGAAAAATTCGCCGAACAATCACCAGCCGAATCCGATGAGCACGGCGAGCGTTTTCACCAAGTGACGGCAAGGCTCGAACATTGGTACAGCGGCAAAAAGCTAGATGCACTCTTGGGTGACATTTGTTGGAATTTGCAAGAGGAAAAAGATCCCAAAGATGACACGAACGAATCAGAAAATTAAAATTAAAAAAGTTAAGAAAAATGTTTATTTTTTAGGAAAAAATTAAGAAAAATCATCATAAAATCAATTTAATCGGTTTAATTTTCGTTTAAATAGTTTCTATTGTTTCTATTGTTTTTAATTCAATAAATGATAAAAAACGTGTTTTTAGTCGAAATGAAAAGCAAAAGAAAAAAATAACACAAAAATGTGAATGTAGATGTCTTTTTTCGGTCTTGATATATTCGGCAAAGTTGTTTATCTTGGCTTGCGCAACAACTTTGCTGAAGAAAGCATAACGGAAATCTTAATGTTTCAGGAGCTATCAATGTGAATATGAGTGTATATTTTGACAAATTTTTGACTCAGAGGCAAAACATGTCGAAAGCGATATCTCAAAAATGGGGACTAACTTTGAAATGGGACTAGCACCATTGAATTCAGCATACTCGAATTAGGTTTACCCCCTGGGTGCCCAGCGTGTCACAAAAAAAAAGTTTGCAATTCAAGCACAGTGTTGTTATTCTAGTCTCATAAAACAAATGTCAGAAAAAGTTGCAATTAATTCAAATAAATGCAATTAAATTTATTTAAATTGAAACGTTGTACAAAATACATGATTAAGAAAATAATTCATGCGCCAATTCCCGCCACCTAAACAAAAGATAACATTTTAATGGAATGATAATATTTAATACCAGTAAGTTCCTATAATATGAGTATCAATTCATGTTAAATGACCGTACTGAATGAAAATAAAAATAAAAAAATTAAATAGAAAATAAAAAGAGATCGACGTCACGATTTATTGATTGAAAAAGAAAATAAATAAATAAAAAGAATATAAAAGAGATTGACGTCACTGAACATCCATTCACGTTTAATACATTATTACAATAACACTTCAATCCACAGTTAGATGGAACATCTAACATAAATAATGTTTCGACATTGTTACGTAAAGGTAGTAGATGATGTTTTCGATCTGATTGAGTAACCACGTTGGTTAGTATTTGTGATAACATCATCACCTTCAAGTAGCATAGCTGGAACAGGAATAGTAGTCGAAGATTGATGAGTAGATGGGTGCGTGTAATATTCATTGTCAAAAATAATTCTCAATTGTTGTATACTACTCACTGAAGTTGGCACTGATGTCTTAGTTTTTAGAATGTATACAGTTCCTGATTTAATGAAAGTTTTATAAATACCCCCAGATTTGTAGATTTTTTTGGCCTCGCCGAATAAAAAATTAGTTTTTGTTGTTAAGCCTCAATTTGTCGTGTGATGAATTCATACCAATATCCTTTAATGATAATGATTGTTTAACCTTGTACTGGTTAAAAAATTCGATAGCCGATGCTTTTAGTGCTAATTCTATTATTATCGGAGGGCATTACTGCTCGATGACGTTTTACTATTAGTCCGGAAGGCAGAAAAACTAACTGTGATCGTTACAGTTGAAATTGATTGAAGTACTAATTTTAGCAACAACGTCAGCAACAACTTCATTGATTAAAACAGGAACTTGCGTAATTACTGTATCGCAGGATGCTTGTTCGGTCTCTAGATAATCAATCCTTTCACTTAGACGTACAATTTCGTCAACCTGGTATATATTTCGTGCATATCTTATAAAAGCATTTAAAACATTTATTTGAACTTATAAATTATATTAAAAAAATAAATTTTAAGAGACCAAATGAAAGCGTCTACACAGTTGACTCCATCTTGAATTCTAGCAAAGAGTTAATTCTAGCAAAGAATCCTTATTGTGATAGATTCGTGGAATGAGAGTTAACGCAGAAATATTTATCAGAAATATTTATCTAATTGGACACTATTTTGTCACTCGAAGAAAATTGTAAATTAATCAACGTACGTATCAATTTTTATTGAGACTGATATCTCATAGTTAAATCATCGTGAGCTCTCAATAATCTAAATTTGTATTTTTTTTTTCATTTCAGGTAATAATAGGTAAACTGTACAGCACAGAAAAATTGGTAATCGAAGAACATTCACCAAAAAAGCAACAACAACATCAGTAGATTAATATAATGTATCATGTATAAAATACGTCAGAATTTATATAAATGTTCATAAATAATTAATTAAATTAATTTAAATGATATATTTAATTATAAGCAAAATCACATAGAAGACACTAAAAATATACTAAGATAGACAAGAATAAATTATGCAATTCTCATTTCCTCGGTTTAGTTATCTGTTGGCTGTTGCCAAGTATCTCGCACACCATTATACTGTGTAGTTTAATTTAAGTTGTGGCGTAATATTACGTGTGTCTATAAGAAATCAATAAAAATATAATTATAATTCGTAAGACTGCAATAATAAGCTTATATTAAATATATTTTATGAATATTAGTGTCAGTTGCATTTTATTTGATCAGACCCCAAGAATTTTGAAGAATTAATGGATGTAGAATTTGTGTAGGTTTAGAGGCGAAATCGTTACTAGTTTTGTGTTGAGATTTTTATTTTATATACACGATTTTATTGTTAAACTAAAATTTTTAAAAAATAATATTGAATGATTAAAAATTTTTGTTTTTCATTTCTGCTTTTGAATAGTTCCGACAATTCCGACAGCAATAAAGTTTACTTTTGCCATAAAGTAAGTTAATCTCATGCTCCTATTTGATTACAGGGAAAATGGAGAAAATAGATCAATAGTTCAAATCGAAAAAATGAGTGCTATATGAATAGAATCAATTAAGAAATCATCAAATATTGCAACACAACAATGTAATGTTTGAAGCTTAATTCGACAGGCACAGGAAGATGATATAATACGAAGCACAACCGTTACATGTGACAACAAGCCTTGAGATATGCAACACATGGACAGACTAATTAAACAAATCAGCTTTAATGGGCACTTCAATGGCACTTGGTCAATGCATTAATTATTCTCTCATGAGGTGTTCCATAAATTAGTGCAGGAGAAATATTTTATTTTACTGGCGCTACATCCCAGGCGAATTAATCGAATGAACGATTAGTTCTTTGAAGTCTAGCCAGGGGGCCTATTATTTATCAAACTTATTCGATTTCGGAGAATTCGATTCGCGGCGTATTTTAAAGCAACAAATTCAATAAAAATAATTTTGCACTATACATGGCATGCTTGTATGTATTATACATATATGTGTATAATAGTAGGGAAAACAAAAAACTAATTTAAAACTGTGGTGAAGATATAAAAGGTAATAACTCATTTCTTCAGTTTTTCAGTAGAGCATATTTAAAATTTTTTGGTGTTTCTGAAAAAAATTATCAATCGTAGGAAACTTAATTTTTGCATGGTTTTGGGTATAATATCCAAATAATATCCACTTATCCAAATTTAAAATTATTTTATTATTACCGTTAGTTTTTTATGGACATTCTGAATTAATGAAGAGATCTGAAAAGTAACAAAATGACTTATTACCTTTTATATCTTCACCACAGAAAAAATGAAGTAGAAACCATCGACATTTGCATCGATCAGAAAAATCGAAGAAAAAAAAAATTACGATACGAAATACGAATTACGATTACGAAATTACATACATACTCTTACGATTAAAAATACAGTCAACAATGTGTGTATGTTGCTTTATTACGAGTAACGAGTCTCTAGGAGCTGTTCATCACGTCGACTATGAATGATCATGTCTTCTACTAAATGAGGTTATAATGACGTCTCGTTTTCAACATTGAACTGCCAGAATCTCAGGTCACAGTCACGCAGGTATGCTCAATTCGTTTGCTTTCCGAGACCTTGCTGCGCAATGACGAGCATGTTAATATTCCTACGTTTGAATGCTTCGTTCGGGCTGCCGGCGGAGTAATTCCGTCAAAAGTATTCCGTACGAACTTCCACTTGTCATAGGTCGGCCTTACTTTCTCAAAACCAATATTGACGTAACAGATGGACTGGCGAATGGAACTATGCGCTGTCTGAGGTATTCCGAATGCAGCCATCCTGACCGGGACAACGAGAACGATGTAAAAACAGTAAAAAATGTCAAACGACTCTGGATGGATTTCGGTACAAATTCACAAGTTGGCAAGAAGGTCAGGCAGCTTAAAGCTGGATGGGCGCAAGAAACGAATATCGACCGATGTTTGGTGCCTATTTCTAGAAAAAGCTGAACTGTTAATCGAAACAACAATCGAACAATTAACCTTTGTGTCAATTCGAGCAGCGAATAACTTCTCCTCAACACGACATACCCGGGGCGAAATAAAATTCAGGTATTTATGTTAGATCGATAATAAGTAAAATGTAAAATAATTTATAGGCATTGTGCCCCTTCCTCGGAATTTGCCATAATTGAAATGAAAATGGGAGCGGTGAATATATTGGTAATTGTAGGTTATTTTCCGAATGGATTGATTTATGTTGATATCGAATCTATTCTCGATGAATTCACTATCCAATACAATGATGTGATCATTTGTGGTGACTTTAATTGTGACCTCAGTGCTAATAGTTCAAACTCAATTAGATTTAATCGATTGTTGGACAGTTTTGGTTGTAAATGTCAAAATACTGAACCTACGCATTTTACCAGTACTTCATCCACACTGCTTGATTTGATAATTACGAATACTGATAAGATACAATTTCATGTGTGACTCTTTATTTAGCTTTCGGGATCATAGAAATATCAATGTACCAACCCTTCTTGAAGAATGCAGAGGCCTATAATGGGATACACTATACACCATTGTTGATCCCAATGATAAAGTAAAATTTTTTCCCAATTTAATACGATATTTATTTGATGAATTTGTTCCGTCTAAAACTGTAATTAAGAAAGCATCACATCCGCCCTGGATTCATGCAAGCATTCTAAATTTGATAAATCTTCGGAACTTTATCTATAATCGGTGGAAAAGAACAAAGAGTGAGGAACTTTATACGGAATATAAAGCAATTCGGAATAAGGTCACCAATGCTATTAAAAGTGCTTAAGCAAAATACTTTTCTAAATGTATAAACACCAAACTACCATCCAATATTTTCTGGAAAAATCTTAAATTGATCAGTAGATTTTCAAATAATACAAAGAAAGCTATTCATTAATTATTTCTGCAATCGTCTTACCGATGATCGCAGGAATGTGGAGGATTTTGTTTTCTGGTTTTAATGACTTCAGAAATATTGACATCGTTGACTTAAGTGTGGCCTTTAAATCAATTAAATCAAAAGCGGGTGGGTTTGATGAGATTCCTTTAAAGTTCATTAAGCTTCTTTTACCTTATATCGATTGCTTTATACTTCACATTGTTAATAGCATAATAACTTGCTCCTGTTTTCCATCAGAATGGAAACATTCGAGGATTATCCCTATTCCAAAAAAGTCCAATACATCTGAGCTGGCTGATTTCCGCCCAATTAGTTTGCTTCCTTGTCTTTCAAAAGTCTGGAAAGAATTTTGCAAAATCAGATCTTGCATCACATTGAGTCTAATAAACTACTTCCTAAATACCAATCTGCTTATAGATCTAAGCATAGCACCACTGCGGCTTTGTTAGAAATCAGTGACGACATCAGAAGAGCGATTGATAACCGAAAAGCCTGTATCTTGGTGCTTCTTGACTTCAGTAAAGCTTTCGATTTGATTGATCATCACTTGTTACTCATGAAATTGCGTGATAAATTTTTATTTTCGTTATCGGCATCTCGCTTGATTTTATCGTATCTTCATAATCACTGTCAAACTGTCCCATTTCAGTCATTTATTTCGGGAACTTGCTTAGTGAATTGCGGAGTTCCTCAAGGCTCTATATTGGGGCCATTCTTTTTCATGATGTTTATTAATGGCTTGACTGCGGTAATTCAGTATAATAAATATCATCTTTTTGCAGATGACTTGCAAATATACAATTCCAGCGAAATTGGTAATATTGCTAGTTGTATTGAGAAAATGAACAATGACATTCAATTAATATCTGAATGGTCCTCTACTAATAAACTTCATTTGAATAGCAGTAAAACACAATGTATCTTAATGTCTTCATCCAAATATTGTACTGACAACCTGCCCAAAATTATTGTTTATGGAACAAGCATATGTTATTCTAATACAGTACGCAATCTGGGCGTTGTTTTTGACAGTACCTTATATGTTGGAGTAGTCATATTCAGGGAATTTGCAAAAGAGTTGTCTTTCTATTAAGAAATTTGTGGACCACCACTAAACACCTTAGTTATACCCTGCGTCTTCATTTGGTAAAAATGTATATTGCACCTCATCTTTTATATGGAGATGTAGTTATTTTTGATCTACAAAAGCAATACCTTCATCAGTTACAAATGGGTTTTAATTCATGCATTAGATACATTTTTCAGTTAAAAAAATATAATCATATCTCACAGTACTCTAATATACTATTTGGCTGTTCGCTCTATGAGATGTATAAGTTTAGGGTATGTCTGTCGATCTACAAATTTCTAAAGTATCGTCTGCCCGATTATATTTTTGTTAAACTTGAAAAGTCTCAATCAAATCGGTTACAGTTTTTAAAAATAATAAAAAACCGTTCAGAATTATTGAATTCATCGTTCTTTGTAAGTGGAATCAGTCTGTGGAACTCATTATCTATTGATATAAGGAACTCCGGATCAGTGACATCCTTTCGCAAAAAATATTTCGACAAGCTGCACGAAAGGAACACACAAACAGGGGAAATCTAAATTTAATTTAATTTATTAATCACAAAAATAAAAATAAAAATGTTATACATACGGTTATTATATTATTATTAATATTGCTACTCAGTTATTATTACATATTTTTATTGTAACATTATTGTATGTATGTTGCTTTTATTATTATTATATCATTTATGTACCAGTAATGTTATCATACTAATGAAATAAGTTGTACAACTTCCAAACATTGAAATAAATAAATAATTATTTTCCAGTCGTATCTGCATGTCCCGCACCACAATATGCATGAATTGACTCAACAGGGTGGTATCTATAACGAGATAGTCAGTATATACTCTTATGATAAAAGACACAGTCAACAATTTGTGTGAATTGCTTTATCACGAGTAACGAGTCTCGAAGGACTGTTCATCACGTCGGCTATCGATGATCATGTCTTCTACCATGGACGTAAAAATGGTTTTTAACATTGAACTGCCAGAGTCTCAGGTCACATCACCTCGACCTAACTGATACGGTCACGCAGGTTTGCTCAATTTTCTTGCTTTCCGAGATATGGCTACGCAATGGCGAGCATGTTAATATTATTAATTTTGAATGCTGCGTTCAGTTCAAGAGAGATGGTCAGTGGGGCTGCCGGAGTAGCAATATATAAAAATAGTAGAACTTAGTATAAGGAAATTATCGTTTGACAAACAACTGGTATGAGCGTAACAACACAACCCATTGATGATACATACACGGCTGAACTTCAGCTTCTCAATGGGAATAAGGTGCTTTCTGTAGTTGTATTCACCTTGCCGAATAAATCTGTCGAAGACATAATGAAGTTTATAGATTTCGTCCTTGCTCCATCTTCTAAAAGAATGTCAAAAATTCTCCAAGGAAACTATCATCTTTTGCCGACGATTATTAGCGGGGATTCGAATATTAATTTTGCTATTCCTCAAGCTGAACTACTTATAAACTTCCTGAGAGACGAATACGATTTGCACATGAACTCAGATCAAAATATATTTACTACGAGATATGGGACAACCGTTGTGCAGTTTTTCAATGAAAATTAGGAAAGTTAGAGTCGACAGTATATGTATCTTATTTTAGCTACCATAATCCAATTGGGTCGATTATACCGAAAGAGTATTTAACGATAACAAATTAAAAACTCTGGCTAGTAAAATTGCATTCCTTCTTCCTTCAAAGTAAACTGTACACACGCACTATACACACGCCTTGTTTACACATCTCCATGAGAGTACTAATGGACTCACTCTTTTTTTATGGATCGGGAGTATAAAAGAGTCCCTCCAAATCGATGGAAAAATATCTATTTCTTTCTAAATGGCATACTAATCTGCGTCGGACTCATCAGTGTTGTTTAAAAAAGGTTTACTAAAAAAATTTGCAAATTTTATTTAGCAAGCTATAATTTTGGGGTTATTAGAATAATAGTTGGCCGAAAACCGTCAGTTTTTTTTTTAAATTTTATGAATTGCCAGAAACGCTTAGGATGGGTGATAATGCCAGATTGCATAATTATAATATAATTATTATAAAGTTTTTGGGAAAGTTCTAGACCATGTTAAAGATGGTGAAATGACTTTAGATACGCTGATTCTGATTAAGTGTTAAAAAATTTCTGCAGGCGTTTGTTTCTTAAATTACGGAGTATTCGTAGTTCCTTATTGTGCCATGGAGGAGATGACGAAATATGTTTATGTCTAGTGTAAGAAACGAATTGTTCGATACATTCATAAACTGCAGAATAAAAATTAACTGCAAGAATCTCAATATCGTTACTAGCACTCAAAATGGAGTTGCAGTCAAATTAGCCAATAACTGGTTAAGTTTACAAAATTTCCCCTAAAAGTAAACTAAAACATTTTTTTTAAATTTATTTTAGTTATTTAATATTTGGAACAACTCTAAGCCCAACTACATTCCCGTCCATAAGGGTTGTAGTGTAAGCAGAGGGATAAACATGGAATGCACTACTTGTGCCGGATCTGCTGCAACTACAATAAATTTTCAGAATGTTTCCTTATACCGGCCACCGGTAACTGCCACTTAGAATAGGTAAGCGTTGGGCTAACAACCCAATCATGTGAAAAACCAATTGTTACGAAACCTCAACATAAGCCTCGGATAAATTTGGAATTTCAACAACGACCTTCGGACACGAATTAAGGACTACTCAACCTGAATCGCACGGAGAACCTCCATCAGCTCTTCGAGCAGGCATTTTAATATGGGCTCGACCTCTTAGCGCTACAAGAAACACACGTCAAAGCAACAATACTAGCAGACACGAATTTTGAGCTGGTTTTCTCTATAAACAACTAATTTTAACATTTCGTGCAAAAACGTTCACGCTCTTACTGAGTATGCTCTAGAAAAAACAAAAAATGATTTCTACGACCATCTTGAAAGTATTCTAAGCAAAACACCTCAGTATGGTTGTCGCGAGCATGTACTTCCCCGAGAAATGCATTCATAAATCAAACGACGGGAACACGATTAATCAAATCGGTCACATCCTTATATCCAAAAGGTATTTCTCCAGAATCAAAATTGTATTCGTTGTTGCAATATACACTTTTCGTTTATCAACAACATACAACCATGGCTTACAATGACGCTTTTAAAATCCACAAGATGTTCGAGAAAAACATCGAGCGCGCCAGCAAAATCTATCCCAAAATACAAGACAATAATATAACGAGATAGTAACATAAAATAGATAGCACCAGATTAAAAACCACGTCCTTCCAGTGTAGTGGAATTATTTTGCCTCTTTTAAATTGACCAGTACCACTATCTGTTGGCCAACATTTATCTCTTGCACCAGTCCGACATCAACACTGAAATGACCACCATCATATGATGAAGCATGTAACGTAATGTCAAAAATTAAAAGTAACAAGCCTCCTCTATCAAATGTTCTATCGGAAGTACAAAATAGTATCAACTGTATGGTCTATTCAGGTAATTCTGGAAGAGTGGAATATAGCTTTGATTTACCCACTACATACAAAGGGAAATCGGTGAAATTGCAATAACTACCGCGGGATAGCTTTGCTAAACACTGGTTTTAAAATTTTGGCCAACCTAGTGGCAGCAAAAATTCAGTATGGATCTAGCACAAAACTGAGCAGCAACCGACCAGACCTTCATTCGAAAAGGACATCCCTGTTCACAGTCTCTTTGTGCACGGATTAACGACAACCTATAGAGGAGCACGTTGTGCGATTCATATTTTAAGAAGGAAAATCGACGGCAACCTCTAAAACCTTTGAAATAACATCAGAAGTACGGCAAGGTGATCTTATCTCCCAAATATTTTTTAAGTTATCTCTAGAATATGATTACTTCGTCCGTCAGCTCAACTTAAAACGGCGCGGATTTTAAATAAAGTCAGCTATTACCATACGCTGATGACATATGATGTATTTTGAGCCGAAACGTCGTTTCGTTAAAAGACCCTCCTATTATTACAGAGCTATTACATCATTACATCAAACTCAGAGGCTAAAACTCTGCACGGATTTAGCACCAGCAGCACGCAAGTAAGTAAGTAACAAATTTCGAAAATATTTTCAATCATAGATAACTAGATATTAGTATAGGAAACTCCAAGAACCTGAAAAATGGTTGGCTCGCAACACGAAGCACTCAAGCAGAGTATCTCCGCGCCAGGAAAGCCATGATTAAATACCTTCGACAAAAGAAACTCGATCATATGAGATCATGGATTGAAAACATCAAGAATTCCACGCGAAAAGTACAGCCATCAAAAGCGGGAATGGAAAGTTGAGAACAAACGTGGCTGATGTTCTCTCAGTATTGCAAACCTACTTTCAAAATTTGCTAAATCGGAATGACGACGTGACGACGTGATTAGAGAATAGCTTCTCCAGGTGAAGAGGTCTTTGTCGAGTACCCCACAGTGGAGGAAGTAGGCGCAGCTATTAGTCGATCGACAAATGGAAAGGCACCTGTTCTCGATGGAATACCCGCAGAATTAATTAAGCTCGGAGGCGCTACTCTTGCAACAAGTCTATATACGATCTCATCGGGTCTATTTGGGACCAAGAAGAGCTGCCATAGAATTAGAAGACCGCGTTCATATGTCCGTTGCATAAAAAAGGCGACCGTTTTAAATGTGGAAACTATCGTGGTATTGGTCTATTGAACACTGCTTACAAAGTGTTGGCTAATGTTGTACTTGCCAGACTCATTCCTCTAGCCGAAAACATCGTTGGCGACTATCAATGTGGTTTTCGTCCCAACCGATCGACCACTGACCAGTGTTTCACCATGAGAAAGATCTTGGAAAAATGTTGGGAGTACAACATAACCATACATGAACTATAAAGATAGACTTCCGACAGGCATATCACAGTATAAACCGCGACAACCTACTCGTTTCTCTGTATAAATTAACAACGTCTGGGTCTGTATGTAGAATCGTAATTGAAGGAACTGTATCAGACTCCTTTGAAATAACATCTGGTGTTCGACAGGGAGATGCAGTGGCACCTGTGCTGTTCAATTTGGCGCTTGAGTACGTAGTGAGAAAAAACAATATTAAACTTCGCGCTGTATATTCAATAACTCAGGCTAAATTCTTGGATATGCGGATCATTTCATGCTTCTTGGCCGAATGGCCGAAGACCTAGCGATATCAAGGACAGTTTCATACCCTTCAATCGGTGCGCAAGAAGGTACATCTCGGAATTGGCGACCATAACTTTGATAGCGTCGAAAACTATGGCTGGACCATGACCTCTAACGATTGTAGATTGTTATATACCTTCGAATCGTGCAATCTTTGGTCCTATTAAAGTCACGAACAACGAATATCGGATTCGTTTAACCACGAGATAAAGAAACTTCTTGGAGGTTGCGATATTATCGGATTCATCAAATCCATTCGAGTTAGATGGCTCGACCACGTTACAAGTTCCCCACAACAACGGATGACCAATAAAGCGTTCCATTAACAACCAGCCAGTGTGCGTCGTAGAGGAAGACCCGACTGCCCTGTGGCGACCTCGAACTCCTCGTATTAGGAGACGAATGGAGGGCCATAGTGCGGGCAGCAAAATCCTTTCATGGGATGTGAAGCTAGAGAGAGAGAGAAAGAGCACGCAAGTAAGTAATAAATTTCGAAAATATTTTCAATTATAGATATCAGATAAAGCATGAAACCCTCAAAGAACACGATTAATTTGTTCCGTGTTGTTTAAAACCGTGTTGTTCGAGACTGAAAAAAATAAAAAAAATAAAAAACGTTATGTTTTATTTTTTATTTTTTGTTATGATATACAAAAGGCAAAATAAAAGAGAATAACGAAAATCGTGTTGTTTGAAACCGTATAATTTGAGGAAATGGGTATCCGTGTTCTTCGAAACCGCGTTCTTCAAATACCTTGTGTTCTTGGAGGGTTACCTGTAATTTCATTTTATTAGATCGTAATCGACCGAATTAAGTTGCAACACGCCTAATGATACTATTAAATAAAGTGTCGGCATAGTCCATTTAAGGGTCTCATATATATCTTAAATATCCAAATTGGTTATTGTGCAAAATTATCGAACGTTCTCTTGATAGCTTCTCGGATGTTTTCAGCTACACAGTGAATATTCTTCAAAAACCTATGTTTGTGGTTTTAACACTTTTGGCGATATACACTGTCTGTATTCAGTCTACTCAAATTGAGGCACTACTGGTCGTATTGTTTGAGTAGTAGGTGTCTTTGGTTAAGGGTATTTTTAACGGGTAATTTGTTTTACTGAATAAGGACAATTATGATGAATTATTTCGGATATTTATTCAAACTATGTTTTGTAAATTTTGAAAAGTAAAAGTAAATTAATTAGAAAATTGTAAGCCGTCAAATGGGGTCCGTCAACAAGTTTTTGCCTACCCTATATTTGATTCATAACAGTAAATCACTAAAACTAGAAAATGATTACGGATGGTAATATGGCACAGCTTCGTAGGATGGATATTCTATACTTTAACCCTGTACTCTTTTTATTTGCATATATGCACAACCCCATCTTATCCTATTATAGAACTAAACGTTATACCATGACATATTCAAATTTATCCTATATTTCATTCCCCTTTCTATTTGCATGCAATTTAAATTCAACAAAGCGCACAAGAGTATGTATGATACGAACACATGTTTCTCTACATGTACATACAAACGACAAAATATCCCTCAGCAATCTAATTTCGAATTCTCACCCCTTGCAATGAATACCTCACCCCAGATTTCTATTATTAGTAGGTACAAAAGTCGTTTTCCATTTCTTTTGCGATGGCTTTTGTCTTACAGCTGTAATGGGTGCGAAATGGTGTACGATTGTACCAAGAAAATGTAAATTTATTTGAATGGGCGTCACACACGCATGTCATAAGTCTTGACTCTCGGAATTGTTTATTATTTTACGGTTTATGATTATTGCTCTTTGTCGTTTCTATTTATATACGACTTAGTAGTGACTCTTTTGGTTCTTCGGTTATAAATTTTACTGTCGCCATCGTTGTTGTTGTACTTCTTCTTGCTTTCGTATGTTCTATATAAAGCACTTACGTAAGCAAACGTTTTTTTTTGTGCTATTATATGTGGATGAATCATGTATTGAAGAAGGTTGGCGTTTATTTTGGTTATCTTTTACTATCTGACTGATTATGATAAGATAATAATAATTTTTATGGGGAAAGACTTCAGTTGAGTTTTATTGGTGAATATAATTTGGGAAAATTTATCGATGCACGAGACTTTGTTGTTATCTCAATTTTGATACTTTCATTTTGGAATCTATTTTTGCATACCGTTTTACGCCAGCTACTACAAAATGATTAATAGGTAGTCGAGCACTTCGTGCTCTATTGGCTTTGTTAACATGACATGTTTAGGGCCAACAGTATGTATCTTACCGGGAGGTTTGTGATCTGTAATGATCGAAAATACTATCGCTAGACATTCGTTTTCGATCGCTGAGTAATTACATTCCGTTTTTGAAAGAGTGCGGGATGCGTACGCAATTGAAAATCGGTGCCATTGCAGTTTTGGCGTAGTACTGCCTTTAATACAAGTTAAGCATTCGGTTAGAATTCGAAATTGGTTCTCGCTTCTAGCGTTTCACTCAGAAAAAAGATTACTACCAAATACTTAGTTAAATTAATTTGGTTGTTTTAACATAAAATTCTGAGCTAGATAAACCAAATTTCTTGTTTAATTTAGAAACTTGGCATTTTCTTACTTGGTTACTACAAAAAGTGAGTAAAATTTGAGTTACCAGGATGTTGGTACGTAGTTTTGTTTAATTTAACCAAAAAATTTTCTTGTTATAAACTAACCAAGTATTTTGGTTTATCTTAATTAGTTATTTTGACCTATAAAGCCTAGTACTCAGTTCGATTTCACGTGAAATTTCCATACGATTTTACCAAAGTGAAATTAGAAATGAAAAATTTCATTTCTGTTTTCGTTTTGTAGTACTCAGTTCTCCAACGAAAAAACCAAGTGTGTTCAATACATCACAGATAACGCGCATAAACTCTCCAAATTATTTTCATGTGAAAATAATGTTCCGAGACATTATTTTCACGCGAAATTTTGACATTTGTTTATTTTTGGCAAAAAACAAATTTTTTAATACCACAAATTCATAAATTTTAATTAAAGTCAATTTAATCTAAATTATTTACGTAAAATAAAGAAATTAATTTATGCATGTCTACAAATTTATACGTTAAAATTAAAAATTCTCCAAATAAAATTTCATTTCTATTTCACGCGAAAATAAATAGATTTTTGGAGACCGCGTTAAAATTTCATTTCACTTTGAACTGAGTACTAAGCTTAAGTTTTGTCATATAAACCAAGACATAAATTCTAGCGAATCAATAAAATTCGCTAAACCATTGTGATTATACTTTGAATGTAAGTTGAAAGTATTTTCATTATTTTTGTAGATTGATCACTGTTCAGTGTTCACTGCAGTTTGGTGAGACAACCGAATTTTTTAATATAAAGTATTCAGTGTTTCATTAGTTCGAAATCAAACTTTCAATATGTTGGTTTGGCAACCCCACCTTGATGTAATGTGTTCAACCTAAAACGTTTGCAACATTAACCGCCATTTTTGTTACATTTACTAATATTACTTATATTAACTAAGTTCAAAATTAAATAACCAGGATTTGATTATTTTAAATTAAAATTTTATTCAACTAAGATCTTGTTCGTTTTTTAACTTACAACAAATTCTTTCGAAACAAAATTTTGATCTTAGATCAAAAAAATGATTTGCAATACAATAAATTTGATCGAAATGTCATTGAAATACATCGCATTGCCAGTCATTTTTTTGATCTAAGATCAAAATTTTGTTTCGAAAGAATTTGCTATAAGAGATTTGGTTGATCGAAAATCACCAAGTTTTTGGCAAAATAGACTCCGATTTTTGTTTCTTTTGACCCAAGTTTTTCTCTGAGCGAACTTTGATCAGTTGATAGATGCAATGGTTCATTGGTATTTTCTTTAGTCCACTTAGATCAGACAGAGTTGTCTCCCCGAATGTGTGATATTTTTTGACAATTCCAAATATCTCATCCTGGTTGAGAAGAAGTTCATTGAATTCCATGTACATGCGCTTGTTGTGACTGAAGGTTGGTCGTATAATTATGTGATTGTTCTCGTTCTAACTCTACTAGTTCTTGGCATTGAGAGTACGTAAAGGAGGGTAGATTATTTCACAATCATGGGGTCAGCATATTCTATTGCCTCTATTTCGTTGGCATACGGCATAATTTCAACTTCCGTGATTAATCGACTAATTTCACTTTTATTTAACAAATTAGTGTTGACGCTGTTTCCCTTGGTTAATTGAGCAGCATCTCGTATATTTCGTCTTTCAAGATTTGAGTCGATTAAACGATGCTTGTTGGAGTTTTTCTTCCGATTCGTCGTGTAAGTGGTCTGTACTGTTGATTGCTGTTACGAATTTTCTCGTTTTGCGCTCTTTGCGAGTGACCTTTCCGTGAGTTAACGTCGAATTCTTCAGGTTGATGCAGTGAATTAACGTGAAACTCCCTTGAATTATTCGTCTATTTCCTTGTTTTATTGTGAGAGAGAGAACGCTTGTTATAAGTATTGTGGTGATAATGCAAAATTAGCATGGTTAGGTTTTTGATTTGGGTTTTATGGATGCGTCTTCCGGAGTATTTATTACAGTGACATTGTTGACAATTTCGGCTTATATTTTCGTTGGTTTTGTTTGATTGCCATATAAATGGTGTCGCTAGATCCATAGATCTTCTTGCCGACTTTCCAACTATTTTCTCTTGTAATGGCGGAGTCTTGATTTTTGCAAAGTCTCTCGACCAGATGTTTTTTTTATAATTGGTTCCCTATATGTTCTTCCAAAAAAGATGTCATTAGGTCAACCGTTCTGTGTACTCGTTCTGGATACATCGAACTATTTCCTATATGGTAGAACACCTCTTTCTATAGCTCCATTTACCTCACTTCGATAGAAAGGTGTGATCAATTTGGAGGGTTTTTAAGTAGTTTTTTACGATAGGACTCGCAGAGTTTCTTTCATTATCTATCACGTGTATGCGAGGTACAGTGAAATAATGAAGCGCCTTTATAATTTTATCCCTCACATACAAAATTGATTTATTCTTAATGCGAAAGAACTTTACGAATTTTGAAAATCTATCCATATTTTTTGATCGAAATGGCCACTCTTGGAAAATAGGGGTCCAAGATTTGCTGTTTCAGTTTTCCATGCGTGTTCACTTAGGTTCTTTCTTTATAATGGAGAATTTATTTTCTTCATTCTGAATGTGTTCAACAACTCGTTCCGTTAGGCGTATTTTTAATCTAGAACAACTCTTCTTAAAAACTTCTATTGATGGTTGGATGCAACCTTTAGAACCTTGCATACAATTTCTTATTTAGCTCCGGTGGGGCTCTTCATGGGCATAAATGTCCTAACATTTCTGAAAGATCAGTTCCTGAAGACATTGATGTAGTACACCACAGTATCGAATTAAGTTTGTAGAAACCTCTTTCGCATTGTGAAAATTTCCAGTGGTGGACAATGTGTTCTTTTGGAGTTCCAGTCTTGACAGAGCGTCAGCTACGTTATTGATACATATCGAACTTTCCAGCACTTCAACTTGGCATTGCTGTTCTTATATATAACTTAGTTTAAAGGTTAGCGGTTTGTGATCTGTCAGAATTTTTATTTTGCGGGCCCCATATAAGTAGTTGCGAAGGTTATTCAGTGCCCATACTATGGCCAGCGTTTCCTTTTCATTTGTTGCTTAATTTTCTTCGGTTTTATTCAGTGACTTGCAGATGTAGGTATTTGGCCGGCCTTTCCCGATATCTCCTTAAGATAATACAGGCCCATTGGCGGACGGGAAGGCGTCAGTAGTTAGCAGAAAAGGTTTACTAAAATGTGGAAAAACAAATATTTCCGTTGAAGACAGGAGCTCTTTGATATTGCGAAGAGATTCTAACCCTTTCTGGTTCAGGTCAAACTTTTCTTTCTTGGATTGCGATGCTTTGATTTGCGCATGAATGATTTGAAGCCTTTCAACTTCTCAGGTTTCTTTGAATAGCCAATACGTTTTTTGTCCGGCTTGATGCCCATGTAAATTGTGAGATAATCCAGAAATCCCGTTTTTATTTTTAAGAACTCTATTTTATCCATATGTAGTCTCAAAAACATTCTCGGCGTTTGTTAGATGTTCTGCAGTTTTCCCTCCGAAGACAATAATCTCGTCTATATATATAAACATAACAGTGTTCGCCAATGAGTTCGTTTAAAACTTTATCTATTAGCCGTTGAAAGGTTGCGGATTAAGAAATTCAGATTTTCCATTCATGCTGGGGAATGAGGTCTTCGGAATATCAGCCTCTTTCATTTTAATCTGCGGTGAAACCCTGAAGTCAGATCGATGGCCGTCCTGCCGAGCCGACTATTCAACGTTTGGCCGCCAAATTCGAGTCAACCGGTTCGATAAATTATTAGCCAACAATCGTACGTCACCGAAACGCAAGGTTTGCTGTGCATGAAAGTGTACGGGGAAACCCGAAGCAGTCAATTTCTCGTAGTCTTTCTGTGATTTCAACTTGGCGAATTTTGCATCGGGACCCGTATATAATCCAATTGATCTGTAAGAATCTACCTTAAACGGAGCAGTTGGAAGTTGATCCCAATTTCGCCAAAATAATCATTTTTAGCGACGAGGCCAATGAATGGATATGTGAACAAGCAAAATTGTTACAGTTGGGGCGATACCAATCCACACGAGATACACCAGCACCAAATGCATGCTCGCGAGAAAGTCATTGGTGCGGTTTTTGGTCTGGCGGGATCATCGGCCCGTACTTCTTCCAAAATGAAATTGACTTTGTCATATCCGTCAACGGCGAGCGCAAATAAATATAAAGTAAAATTATCCATATATAAATAATATATTGACGGCATTTGGTTCCAACTGGACGGTGCTATGTGCCTCACAGTACATCCCATATGATGGACATTCTACACGAGCGATTTGAAGGCATCACTATCTCGCGCGGCGGTGACGTAAACTGGCCACCGAGATCGTTGCCATTTAACGCCTTTAGACTTCTTTGTTTGGGGATACATATGTTAAATCGCAGGACGATGCGAAAAAACCGCAAACAATTGATGCCGTCAAAGTCAACATATCGAACGCCATCCAGCAAATTCGATGGGTTTATGCGACAAAGTCATCGAAAATTGACCCTTCCGAACAACTGATACCAAGCAAAGGTGCCGCAGACATTTGAACGATAACGGCGTTCCATATACTTAATGCCATAAAATATTATTTCAAATAAAAAAAAAATTAAGTTGATGTGTTGCTGCGTGCGTCCTCATTGTGCATATCCATACTAGAGTACATAACTTAATCCGGTAACTTCTTCGTTTTTCCCCCTTTACCTATAAAACCGGCTTTGTCGTGGATTCTTTTTTAAACTAAAATTTTTGTAGATTCAAAAATTTCAACACACTAACACAAACAAAAATGAAATAAAAAAAATTTTCAAGGACATTTTTTTGCTTTTTTTTTAGTTTGATTTTGTTTTTGAGCCGTGCGCATCACAAAACAAAAATTTTATTTGTATTAAAAATTCGAATTCATAAATGATTTTTAATTAAATTATTAATAAAATGATTAAAAAATGGGTGATAAATAAAATTAAATGATTAATAAAATGATTTTTTTTGTAAGCATTTTACACAAACCCATATTTAAAACTTACCGGATTCAAATAAAATGTGTGTCGACGTAAATTGTGTAAGCCATAAAAGTTACCAGATTCAAATTACCGTAGTATGGATATGCACATTGAAAGATCCTTTAGTTTAGCACTTGCTTGCCTTGCAAATCTCCTGCTACGTTATCTATTATTCTTTGGAACATAAAGGATGCGTTTTCAAATTCCGAAGGGCATGCGAACGAATTAGTAATGTCCGGATTCTAAGGAAAACCCCGTTTTTGGTATATTCTGTGCAGAGAACCATAATACGCCTATTATGGTTCTCACCTCACTGACAACTCGACCAAGCATTTAAAAGTCGTGGGACTATTAATTTGGCAGCTCGAGTCTGATTTTCCTATAGGAAAGGAATTGGGAAAAATATTTACATAGCGTTTTTGCCAAAAATATCATTTTCTGGCCTACTGAGAAATCATGTTTGATCTAAAATTTTATAATTTAGGAAATATTTTTTTCCGTATCGAATTTGGATAGGAAAAATATTCCCAATTCAATTTTATTTTTGAAAAAAATTACACTAAAGACGGTGATACATGTACAGATTTTGCCTTTAAGGCATAACAATTATGCGCGCTGATTGGTTTAAATTCGGCCATCTTGAATCGCCTTGTAGGCAAAAATTTTAAATTGAACATTTCTCTATTTTATATAAGGCAAATTTTTGTGCCTTAAAGGCAAAATCTGTACATGTATCACCGCCTTAACTGTTTACCATAGTATGCCATAAAAAAATTTTTGTCACACAAATACTATGAACATATTTTTCCTGATTCCTTTTCCTATAGGAAAATCAGAATCGAGCTGCTTTTGGAGAATTGTTTTTGATGGCTGCGGGCCAATTCTAAGGTAAATCCAGGGTAAAAGCCATTTTTAACAGTGTATGCGGTAAATCGAAATGCCGTACTAAAAAGTAGGGTAAAGCGAAGACACAAAAGGTAAATAGTAGTGGTTTTTGTTTTTGCTAAACAAATCATGAAAATATGTCGGCCATGTTTCTAGACATAATTTTTTTATATTCACTAGCATTTCCCATGAAATAAAAATGCGCTTCGATATTTATGAACATAGTTTTATTTGTTAAAATTTTTATTTATTTTTTCAATAAGTTGTGTAAATCACGCAAACAAATTTGAGCAAATACACAATTTAAATTTATTTGTATAAACAATACGAATAAATGGAACAACAACAATAAAATTTATGACATTAGTTCGTGTACCTACATACCAATTTTTGTATATTCCTAGAAACCATGTGTCCCTTTAAGCCGGATTTTCCTAATTTTATTTACTAGAGAATTGGTACGATTTGAAAAGTAATTTGTACTAAAATTTCAATTTACTGTACTAATCGATTTACCGGAGAATTGGCCCACAGCCTAAATAAAACATTTTCGTGCGTATATTCTTTATTTTGGTTTGTATTTGGCAACAAATAAAAAAAACTTACTATGAAGTCACTTGAAAATTTTATGTGAGTAATTTTTGCATTACCCTCACTCACCGCGCTCAAGTGAGAATCATAATACTAAAATGCCGATTCGGCCACTTGAAGTCACTGAGTGATTCAAATGTGAGAACCGTAATAGAGGTATTCAATTTTATGACATCCACTTGTTAGATCAATAGTTGTAATATGTTGCCTTTCCTAAATTATCTAGAATGCTTGTTATGTTTGGTGGGTATTTGTCATCGACTGTTTGACTTTCAAATTCTGAAAATATGAGATTTATTTCCTCATATTCAATCTTGAATAATTTTACGTCTATAGTGGTCGTATTAAATACAATTCTAGTAGACTGTTTGAATAGTTGACGATCCCATTAGAGCTATAGGGTGGGTCAACTGTTAGTTCTATTTTCATTTGTAAATAGAATACACATTTTGAGATGAAAAGTCAAAATTTTTTGTTGATAAGGAAAGATGGTTCTATGCCGTTTATGTATGAAAAACAATATCGTTCATATTCACCCGAACATCAAATGTTTCGGTGACTTTCCAATCATTCTCCGGATCAGTGACCTCAATTTCAGTTCGAATGTTGTTTTTAAGTTGTTGAATTGTTTGTGGGTAATTAGCATACACCTTACCTTTCAAATAACCCCACAAAAAAAAATCAAGTGGCGGCCAAAGAACTTCACACTTTCTTGAAATTATGCAATCAACAAACTTTGTTGACAATAAATGGATTGTTACATGGTTTGTGTGACTTGTTGCTCCGTCTTGTTGAAACCAAAGGTCATTGACACGCAATTCATTCAATTTGGGCCACAAAAAACCAGTTTTCAAAGAAAAACGGCCCAATCATGTCACCAGCTCATAATCCACATCAAACAGTGACTCTTGAAGGATGAATTTCTGCTTTGTGAATAAGATGAGGATTCTCCGCTCGCCAAATTCGACAATTTTGGTTATTGACGTACCCATTAAGATGAAAATGAGCTCGATCGCTAAAGACGATTTTTGATGAAAAACCTTCATTTCGCTTTAGCACTTAATTAACAAAACGACGACATGCAAAATGTGTCGTAATGTGGTTCGTGAAATGTTTAGCTCTTGTGAACGATGCCTGGTTGATGTACTTGGTTCATTACGAACACTTTCACTAACAGCTGCCACTGCATCAGGAGTACGAACTGAATGAACAAGTTGATACGGTATACGACCTTCCACTGAACCAGTTTCTTCAAATTGATTCAAATCGAAAACATATATATGGGGTGATTCGCCAAGAATACGCAGTTCACATTCACAGGGTAATCGCTGACAAGAAAAATAGTAATAATAGTATTTTGAATAACTTAATTTTTCTAATTTTTGGGATCTCACCTAACCTGCATGGTCAGTCAAAACCCAATGAGTGTGGCGAACATCATCTAATTATGATAATTTTTAACTTGTCTAGAGGCATTTTTACTTTTACGATTATGTCTCCTATCCCAAAAATGTTTACGTATTCGAATATGTCAGAAAATTTTCTATCTAATGTCTAATTGACATTCCAAAATAAGCTACAATACGAATCCGATTTATTGTAAAAACAAACAAATAACAGAAATCCTAGATCTGTTCACGGGCTCACGTTTATATACTTTTGGAAAGTTCAGAGGTATGTTTATATCGCTGACTAATGCTTAGTCTATTATGAGAATTTTTACTACGTTTACAAGAATTAAGAAATTTTCAAGATTTTTCTGTTGTTGATTTTATTTTTAGTTAATGAGTTCCACAATAAGTGGACTAGCTCAATCTTCTAACAGATTTCAGATCTTAATGTGACAAAATACGAAAATAGTTGTATGCCTATAATAATTTGGGAATGTCAATTGGGCAAACCTCTAAGTCATGTATGGCACAGTAAATGTCATCATAACCGAACCCTGTCCGGAACTATCGAAAGTCGAAACTGTGAACTATCTAAAAAAATAAACGTCACTCTATGAACATCTCTATAGGATTGTTGCTATTCGATTGTTTTTACAATAAATCGAGTTCGTAACTTATTTTGGTATGTCAAATGGAATTTTAATTGGCAAAAATACCTAAATTTCCAATTCAGAATAAAATTGAAAAGTAAGAAGTTTTAAATTTTGGAAACCATATGATGAAAACCATCATTTTATTCGAAGATCCCGTGAACATTTCTAGGATAGGAGACATAATCGTAAACGTGAAAAGGTCTGTGGGCAAGTTAAAATAAATCATAATTAGATCTCGTTCATAACATACCCATATAGACCTTATTAAAGTTAGCCGAAAGTTTCCAGCCGAAAGATAAAAAATCGATAATGCAGATAGTGTCTTCGCTTTCTCAGCCGAAAGTGTATAAATACTACGTCATCGTTGATCAACACTCTTCAGCCGAAAGTTATCAGCCGAAAAATTTATTTCAATAATACATCAACAAAAAACTATTTGAACGTGTTATTAAGCGAAGTTTGTTGTAAAACCTAATTCTACAATATTTAAACTTGTGAAATACAAATGTTTGAATCAATCATTCATAATTTAAAAAGAAATATTGTTAAAATTGCGTCAAATAAACATAAATTATGGTGGTAATGTCACTACTTCCGTTTGATATATCATAATGTTGGTCAACTACGGCTTAATTGTGCAGACATTCTGAAGGGGATACAGAGGTGGAATTATTTTAGCAAAATTTCGCTATTTCAATATCTCGAAAATGCATTGAATGGCATTACGTTATTAAATAACATGCCGTGTCATTGATGCCACTATGGTCATTTGATAGGCCACTATGTTGGTCAACTTCGGCCTAATTGTGGAGAAATTCTGAAGGGGATACAGGGGTGGAATTATTTTAGCAAAATGTATTTAATTCAATATATCGAAAATGCATTGAATGGCATGTCGTTCTAGGTTAACATGCCGTGTCATTGATGCCACTATGGTCATTTGATAGGCCACTATGTTGGTCAACTTCGGCCTAATTGTGGAGAAATTCTGAAGGGGATACAGGGGTGGAATTATTTTAGCAAAATTTCGCTAATTCAATATATCTAAAATGCATTGAATGGCATGTCGTTCTAGGTTAACATGCCGTGTCATTGATGCCACTATGGTCATTTGATAGGCCTCTATGTTAGTCAACTTCGGCTTAATTGTGGAGAAATTCTGAAGGGAATACAGGGGTGGAATTATTTTAGCAAAATTTCGATAATTCAATATATCGAAAATGCATTGAATGGCATGTCGTTACTAGTTAACATGCCGTGTCATTGATGCCACTATGGTCATTTGATAGGCCACTATGTTAGTCAACTTCGGCTTAATTGTGGAGAATTTCTGAAGGGGATACAGGGGTGTATTTTAGCAAAATATCGCTAATTCAATATATCGAAAATGCATTGAATGGCATGTCGTTCTAGGTTAACATGCCGTGTCATTAATACCACTATGATCATTTGATAGGCCACTATGTTGGTCAACTTCGGCCTAATTGTGGAGAAATTCTGAAGGGGATACAGGGGTGTATTTTAGCAAAATTTTGATAATTCAATATATCGAAAATGCATTGAATGGCATGTCGTTCTAGGTTAACATGCCGTGTCATTGATGCCACTATGATCATTTGATAGGCCACTATGTTGGTCAACTTCGGCCTAATTGTGGAGAATTTCTGAAGGGGATACAGGGGTGGAATTATTTTAGCAAAATTTCGCTTATTCAATATATCGAAAATGCATTGAATGGCATGTCGTTCTAGGTTAACATGCCGTGTCATTGATGCCACTATGGTCATTTGATAGGCCTCTATGTTAGTCAACTTCGGCTTAATTGTGGAGAATTTCTGAAGGGGATACAGGGGTGTATTTTAGCAAAATATCACTAATTCAATATATCGAAAATGCATTGAATGGCATGTCGTTCTAGGTTAACATGCCGTGTCATTGATGCCACTATGGTCATTTGATAGGCCTCTATGTTGGTCAACTTCGGCCTAATTGTGGAGAAATTCTGAAGGGGATACAGGGGTGGAATTATTTTAGCAAAAATTCGCTAATTCAATATATCGAAAATGCATTGAATGGCATGTCGTTCTAGGTTAACATACCGTGTCATTGATGCCACTATGGTCATTTGATAGGCCTCTATGTTAGTCAACTTCGGCTTAATTGTGGAGAATTTCTGAAGGGGATACAGGGGTGTATTTTAGCAAAAAATCGCTAATTCAATATATCGAAAATGCATTGAATGTCATGTCGTTATTAATTAACATGCCGTGTCATTGATACCACTATGGTCATTTGATAGGCCACTATGTTGGTCAACTTCGGCCTAATTGTGGAGAATTTCTGAAGGGGATACAGGGGTGGAATTATTTTAGCAAAATTTCGCTAATTCAATATATCGAAAATGCATTGAATGGCATGTCGTTATTAATTCACATGCCGTGTCATTGATACCACTATGGTCATTTGATAGGCCACTATGTTAGTCAACTTCGGCTTAATTGTGGAGAAATTCTGAAGGGGATACAGGGGTGGAATTATTTTAGCAAAATTTCGCTAATTCAATATATCGAAAATGCATTGAATGGCATGTCGTTCTAGGTTAACATGCCGTGTCATTAATACCACTATAGTCATTTGATAGGCCACTATGTTAGTCAACTTCGGCCTAATTGTGGAGAAATTCTGAAGGGGATACAGGGGTGGGATTATTTTAGCAAAATTTCCCAATTTCAATATATCGAAAATGCATTGAATGGCATGCCGTTATAAGTTAACATGCCGTGTCATTGATGCTACTATGGTCATTTGATAGGCCACTATGTTAGTCAACTTCGGCCTAATTGCGGAGAATTTCTGAAGGGGACACAGGGGGTGTATTTTAGCAAAAAATCGCTAATTCAATATATCGAAAATGCATTGAATGGCATGTCGTTCTAGGTTAACATGCCGTGTCATTGATGTCACTATGGTCATTTGATAGGCCACTATGTAAGTCAACTTCGGCTAAATTGTGGAGAATTTCTGAAGGGGATACAGGGGTGTATTTTAGCAAAAAATCGCTAATTCAATATATCGAAAATGCATTAAATGGCATGTCGTTATTAATTCACATGCCGTGTCATTGATACCACTATGGTCATTTGATAGGCCACTATGTTGGTCAACTTCGGCTTAATTGTGGAGAAATTCTGAAGGGGATACAGGGGTGGAATTATTTTAGCAAAATTTCGATAATTCAATATATCGAAAATGCATTGAATGGCATGTCGTTACTAGTTAACATGCCGTGTCATTGATGCCACTATGGTCATTTGATAGGCCTCTATGTTAGTCAACTTCGGCTTAATTGTGGAGAATTTCTGAAGGGGATACAGGGGTGTATTTTAGCAAAATATCGCTAATTCACTATATCGAAAATGCATTGAATGGCATGTCGTTCTAGGTTAACATGCCGTGTCATTGATATCACTATGGCCATTTGATAGGTCACTATGTTGGTCAACTTCAGCCTAATTGTGGAGAAATTCTGAAGGGGATACAGAGGTGGAATTATTTTAGCAAAATTTCGCTAATTCAATATATCGAAAATGCATTGAATGGCATGTCGTTCTAGGTTAACATGCCGTGTCATTGATGCCACTATGGTCATTTGATAGGCCTCTATGTTAGTCAACTTCGGCTTAATTGTGGAGAATTTCTGAAGGGGATACAGGGGTGTATTTTAGCAAAATGTCGCTAATTCAATATATCGAAAATGCATTGAATGGCATGTCGTTCTTGGTTAACATGCCGTGTCATTGATGCCACTATGGTCATTTGATAGGCCACTATGTTGGTCAACTTCGGCCTAATTGTGGAGAAATTCTGAAGGGGATACAGAGGTGGAATTATTTTAGCAAAATTTCGATAATTCAATATATCGAAAATGCATTGAATGGCATGTCGTTCTAGGATAACATGCCGTGTCATTGATGTCTTTATAGTCATTTGATAGGCCACTATGTTAGTCAACTTCGGCCTAATTGCGAAGATATTCTGAAGGGGATACAGGGGTGGAATTATTTTAGCAAAATTTCGCTAATTCAATATATCGAAAATGCATTGAATGGCATGTCGTTCTAGGTTAACATGCCGTGTCATTGATACCACTATGGTCATTTGATAGGCCACTATGTTAGTCAACTTCGGCTTAATTGTGGAGAAATTCTGAAGGGGATACAGGGGTGGAATTATTTTAGCAAAATTTCGCTAATTCAATATATCGAAAATGCATTGAATGGCATGTCGTTCTAGGTTAACATGCCGTGTCATTAATACCACTATAGTCATTTGATAGGCCACTATGTTGGTCAACTTCGGCCTAATTGTGGAGAAATTCTGAAGGGGATACAGGGGTGGGATTATTTTAGCAAAATTTCCCAATTTCAATATATCGAAAATGCATTGAATGGCATGCCGTTATAGGTTAACATGCCGTGTCATTGATGCCACTATGGTCATTTGATAGGCCACTATGTTAGTCAACTTCGGCCTAATTGCGGAGAATTTCTGAAGGGGACACAGGGGGTGTATTTTAGCAAAAAATCGCTAATTCAATATATCGAAAATGCATTGAATGGCATGTCGTTCTAGGTTAACATGCCGTGTCATTGATGTCACTATGGTCATTTGATAGGCCACTATGTAAGTCAACTTCGGCTAAATTGTGGAGAATTTCTGAAGGGGATACAGGGGTGTATTTTAGCAAAAAATCGCTAATTCAATATATCGAAAATGCATTAAATGGCATGTCGTTATTAATTCACATGCCGTGTCATTGATACCACTATGGTCATTTGATAGGCCACTATGTTGGTCAACTTCGGCTTAATTGTGGAGAAATTCTGAAGGGGATACAGGGGTGGAATTATTTTAGCAAAATTTCGATAATTCAATATATCGAAAATGCATTGAATGGCATGTCGTTACTAGTTAACATGCCGTGTCATTGATGCCACTATGGTCATTTGATAGGCCTCTATGTTAGTCAACTTCGGCTTAATTGTGGAGAATTTCTGAAGGGGATACAGGGGTGTATTTTAGCAAAATATCGCTAATTCACTATATCGAAAATGCATTGAATGGCATGTCGTTCTAGGTTAACATGCCGTGTCATTGATATCATTATGGCCATTTGATAGGCCACTATGTTAGTCAACTTCAGCCTAATTGTGGAGAAATTCTGAAGGGGATACAGAGGTGGAATTATTTTAGCAAAATTTCGCTAATTCAATATATCGAAAATGCATTGAATGGCATGTCGTTCTAGGTTAACATGCCGTGTCATTGATGCCACTATGGTCATTTGATAGGCCTCTATGTTAGTCAACTTCGGCTTAATTGTGGAGAATTTCTGAAGGGGATACAGGGGTGTATTTTAGCAAAATGTCGCTAATTCAATATATCGAAAATGCATTGAATGGCATGTCGTTCTTGGTTAACATGCCGTGTCATTGATGCCACTATGGTCATTTGATAGGCCACTATGTTGGTCAACTTCGGCCTAATTGTGGAGAAATTCTGAAGGGGATACAGGGGTGGAATTATTTTAGCAAAATTTCGATAATTCAATATATCGAAAATGCATTGAATGGCATGTCGTTCTAGGTTAACATGCCGTGTCATTGATGCCACTATGGTCATTTGATAGGCCACTATGTTGGTCAACTTCGGCCTAATTGTGGAGAAATTCTGAAGGGGATACAGGGGTGGAATTATTTTAGCAAAATTTCGCTAATTCAATATATCGAAAATGCATTGAATGGCATGTCGTTCTAGGTTAACATGCCGTGTCATTGATGCCACTATGGTCATTTGATAGGCCTCTATGTTAGTCAACTTCGGCTTAATTGTGGAGAAATTCTGAAGGGAATACAGGGGTGGAATTATTTTAGCAAAATTTCGATAATTCAATATATCGAAAATGCATTGAATGGCATGTCGTTACTAGTTAACATGCCGTGTCATTGATGCCACTATGGTCATTTGATAGGCCACTATGTTAGTCAACTTCAGCTTAATTGTGGAGAATTTCTGAAGGGGATACAGGGGTGTATTTTAGCAAAATATCGCTAATTCAATATATCGAAAATGCATTGAATGGCATGTCGTTATTAATTCACATGCCGTGTCATTAATACCACTATGATCATTTGATAGGCCACTATGTTGGTCAACTTCGGCCTAATTGTGGAGAAATTCTGAAGGGGATACAGGGGTGTATTTTAGCAAAATTTTGATAATTCAATATATCGAAAATGCATTGAATGGCATGTCGTTCTAGGTTAACATGCCGTGTCATTGATGCCACTATGGTCATTTGATAGGCCTCTATGTTGGTCAACTTCGGCTTAATTGTGGAGAATTTCTGAAGGGGATACAGGGGTGTATTTTAGCAAAATATCACTAATTCAATATATCGAAAATGCATTGAATGGCATGTCGTTCTAGGTTAACATGCCGTGTCATTGATGCCACTATGATCATTTGATAGGCCACTATGTTGGTCAACTTCGGCCTAATTGTGGAGAAATTCTGAAGGGGATACAGGGGTGGAATTATTTTAGCAAAATTTCGCTAATTCAATATATCGAAAATGCATTGAATGGCATGTCGTTCTAGGTTAACATGCCGTGTCATTGATGCCACTATGGTCATTTGATAGGCCTCTATGTTAGTCAACTTCGGCTTAATTGTGGAGAATTTCTGAAGGGGATACAGGGGTGTATTTTAGCAAAATATCACTAATTCAATATATCGAAAATGCATTGAATGGCATGTCGTTCTAGGTTAACATGCCGTGTCATTGATGCCACTATGGTCATTTGATAGGCCACTATGTTGGTCAACTTCGGCCTAATTGTGGAGAAATTCTGAAGGGGATACAGGGGTGGAATTATTTTAGCAAAAATTCGCTAATTCAATATATCGAAAATGCATTGAATGGCATGTCGTTCTAGGTTAACATACCGTGTCATTCATGCCACTATGGTCATTTGATAGGCCTCTATGTTAGTCAACTTCGGCTTAATTGTGGAGAATTTCTGAAGGGGATACAGGGGTGTATTTTAGCAAAAAATCGCTAATTCAATATATCGAAAATGCATTGAATGTCATGTCGTTATTAATTAACATGCCGTGTCATTGATACCACTATGGTCATTTGATAGGCCACTATGTTGGTCAACTTCGGCCTAATTGTGGAGAATTTCTGAAGGGGATACAGGGGTGGAATTATTTTAGCAAAATTTCGCTAATTCAATATATCGAAAATGCATTGAATGGCATGTCGTTCTAGGTTAACATGCCGTGTCATTGATACCACTATGGTCATTTGATAGGCCACTATGTTAGTCAACTTCGGCTTAATTGTGGAGAAATTCTGAAGGGGATACAGGGGTGGAATTATTTTAGCAAAATTTCGCTAATTCAATATATCGAAAATGCATTGAATGGCATGTCGTTCTAGGTTAACATGCCGTGTCATTAATACCACTATAGTCATTTGATAGGCCACTATGTTAGTCAACTTCGGCCTAATTGTGGAGAAATGCTGAAGGGGATACAGGGGTGGGATTATTTTAGCAAAATTTCCCAATTTCAATATATCGAAAATGCATTGAATGGCATGCCGTTATAGGTTAACATGCCGTGTCATTGATGCCACTATGGTCATTTGATAGGCCACTATGTTAGTCAACTTCGGCCTAATTGCGGAGAATTTCTGAAGGGGACACAGGGGGTGTATTTTAGCAAAAAATCGCTAATTCAATATATCGAAAATGCATTGAATGGCATGTCGTTCTAGGTTAACATGCCGTGTCATTGATGTCACTATGGTCATTTGATAGGCCACTATGTAAGTCAACTTCGGCTAAATTGTGGAGAATTTCTGAAGGGGATACAGGGGTGTATTTTAGCAAAAAATCGCTAATTCAATGTATCGAAAATGCATTAAATGGCATGTCGTTATTAATTCACATGCCGTGTCATTGATACCACTATGGTCATTTGATAGGCCACTATGTTGGTCAACTTCGGCTTAATTGTGGAGAAATTCTGAAGGGGATACAGGGGTGGAATTATTTTAGCAAAATTTCGATAATTCAATATATCGAAAATGCATTGAATGGCATGTCGTTACTAGTTAACATGCCGTGTCATTGATGCCACTATGGTCATTTGATAGGCCTCTATGTTAGTCAACTTCGGCTTAATTGTGGAGAATTTCTGAAGGGGATACAGGGGTGTATTTTAGCAAAATATCGCTAATTCACTATATCGAAAATGCATTGAATGGCATGTCGTTCTAGGTTAACATGCCGTGTCATTGATATCACTATGGCCATTTGATAGGCCACTATGTTAGTCAACTTCAGCCTAATTGTGGAGAAATTCTGAAGGGGATACAGAGGTGGAATTATTTTAGCAAAATTTCGCTAATTCAATATATCGAAAATGCATTGAATGGCATGTCGTTCTAGGTTAACATGCCGTGTCATTGATGCCACTATGGTCATTTGATAGGCCTCTATGTTAGTCAACTTCGGCTTAATTGTGGAGAATTTCTGAAGGGGATACAGGGGTGTATTTTAGCAAAATGTCGCTAATTCAATATATCGAAAATGCATTGAATGGCATGTCGTTCTTGGTTAACATGCCGTGTCATTGATGCCACTATGGTCATTTGATAGGCCACTAAGTTGGTCAACTTCGGCCTAATTGTGGAGAAATTCTGAAGGGGATACAGAGGTGGAATTATTTTAGCAAAATTTCGATAATTCAATATATCGAAAATGCATTGAATGGCATGTCGTTCTAGGATAACTTGCCGTGTCATTGATGTCTTTATAGTCATTTGATAGGCCACTATGTTAGTCAACTTTGGCCTAATTGCGAAGATATTCTGAAGGGGATACAGGGGTGGAATTATTTTAGCAAAATTTCGCTAATTCAATATATCGAAAATGCATTGAATGGCATGTCGTTCTAGGTTAACATGCCGTGTCATTGATGCCACTATGGTCATTTGATAGGCCTCTATGTTGGTCAACTTCGGCTTAATTGTGGAGAATTTCTGAAGGGGATACAGGGGTGTATTTTAGCAAAATGTCGCTAATTCAATAATATCGAAAATGCATTGAATGGCATGTCGTTCTTGGTTAACATGCCGTGTCATTGATGCCACTATGGTCATTTGATAGGCCACTAAGTTGGTCAACTTCGGCCTAATTGTGGAGAAATTCTGAAGGGGATACAGAGGTGGAATTATTTTAGCAAAATTTCGATAATTCAATATATCGAAAATGCATTGAATGGCATGTCGTTCTAGGATAACATGCCGTGTCATTGATGTCTTTATAGTCATTTGATAGGCCACTATGTTAGTCAACTTTGGCCTAATTGCGAAGATATTCTGAAGGGGATACAGGGGTGGAATTATTTTAGCAAAATTTCGCTAATTCAATATATCGAAAATGCATTGAATGGCATGTCGTTCTAGGTTAACATGCCGTGTCATTGATACCACTATGGTCATTTGATAGGCCACTATGTTAGTCAACTTCGGCTTAATTGTGGAGAAATTCTGAAGGGGATACAGGGGTGGAATTATTTTAGCAAAATTTCGCTAATTCAATATATCGAAAATGCATTGAATGGCATGTCGTTCTAGGTTAACATGCCGTGTCATTAATACCACTATAGTCATTTGATAGGCCACTATGTTAGTCAACTTCGGCCTAATTGTGGAGAAATTCTGAAGGGGATACAGGGGTGGGATTATTTTAGCAAAATTTCCCAATTTCAATATATCGAAAATGCATTGAATGGCATGCCGTTATAGGTTAACATGCCGTGTCATTGATGCCACTATGGTCATTTGATAGGCCACTATGTTAGTCAACTTCGGCCTAATTGCGGAGAATTTCTGAAGGGGACACAGGGGGTGTATTTTAGCAAAAAATCGCTAATTCAATATATCGAAAATGCATTGAATGGCATGTCGTTCTAGGTTAACATGCCGTGTCATTGATACCACTATGGTCATTTGATAGGCCACTATGTTAGTCAACTTCGGCTTAATTGTGGAGAAATTCTGAAGGGGATACAGGGGTGGAATTATTTTAGCAAAATTTCGCTAATTCAATATATCGAAAATGCATTGAATGGCATGTCGTTCTAGGTTAACATGCCGTGTCATTAATACCACTATAGTCATTTGATAGGCCACTATGTTAGTCAACTTCGGCCTAATTGTGGAGAAATGCTGAAGGGGATACAGGGGTGGGATTATTTTAGCAAAATTTCCCAATTTCAATATATCGAAAATGCATTGAATGGCATGCCGTTATAGGTTAACATGCCGTGTCATTGATGCCACTATGGTCATTTGATAGGCCACTATGTTAGTCAACTTCGGCCTAATTGCGGAGAATTTCTGAAGGGGACACAGGGGGTGTATTTTAGCAAAAAATCGCTAATTCAATATATCGAAAATGCATTGAATGGCATGTCGTTCTAGGTTAACATGCCGTGTCATTGATACCACTATGGTCATTTGATAGGCCACTATGTTAGTCAACTTCGGCTTAATTGTGGAGAAATTCTGAAGGGGATACAGGGGTGGAATTATTTTAGCAAAATTTCGCTAATTCAATATATCGAAAATGCATTGAATGGCATGTCGTTCTAGGTTAACATGCCGTGTCATTGATACCACTATGGTCATTTGATAGGCCACTATGTTAGTCAACTTCGGCCTAATTGCGGAGAATTTCTGAAGGGGACACAGGGGGTGTATTTTAGCAAAAAATCGCTAATTCAATATATCGAAAATGCATTGAATGGCATGTCGTTCTAGGTTAACATGCCGTGTCATTGATGTCACTATGGTCATTTGATAGGCCACTATGTAAGTCAACTTCGGCTAAATTGTGGAGAATTTCTGAAGGGGATACAGGGGTGTATTTTAGCAAAATATCGCTAATTCAATATATCGAAAATGCATTAAATGGCATGTCGTTATTAATTCACATGCCGTGTCATTGATACCACTATGGTCATTTGATAGGCCACTATGTTGGTCAACTTCGGCTTAATTGTGGAGAAATTCTGAAGGGGATACAGGGGTGGAATTATTTTAGCAAAATTTCGATAATTCAATATATCGAAAATGCATTGAATGGCATGTCGTTACTAGTTAACATGCCGTGTCATTGATGCCACTATGGTCATTTGATAGGCCTCTATGTTAGTCAACTTCGGCTTAATTGTAGAGAATTTCTGAAGGGGATACAGGGGTGTATTTTAGCAAAATATCGCTAATTCACTATATCGAAAATGCATTGAATGGCATGTCGTTCTAGGTTAACATGCCGTGTCATTGATGTCTTTATAGTCATTTGATAGGCCACTATGTTAGTCAACTTTGGCCTAATTGCGAAGATATTCTGAAGGGGATACAGGGGTGGAATTATTTTAGCAAAATTTCGCTAATTCAATATATCGAAAATGCATTGAATGGCATGTCGTTCTAGGTTAACATGCCGTGTCATTGATGCCACTATGGTCATTTGATAGGCCACTATGTTAGTCAACTTCGGCTTAATTGTGGAGAAATTCTGAAGGGGATACAGGGGTGGAATTATTTTAGCAAAATTTCGCTAATTCAATATATCGAAAATGCATTGAATGGCATGTCGTTCTAGGTTAACATGCCGTGTCATTAATACCACTATAGTCATTTGATAGGCCACTATGTTAGTCAACTTCGGCCTAATTGTGGAGAAATTCTGAAGGGGATACAGGGGTGGGATTATTTTAGCAAAATTTCCCAATTTCAATATATCGAAAATGCATTGAATGGCATGCCGTTATAGGTTAACATGCCGTGTCATTGATGCCACTATGGTCATTTGATAGGCCACTATGTTAGTCAACTTCGGCCTAATTGCGGAGAATTTCTGAAGGGGACACAGGGGGTGTATTTTAGCAAAAAATCGCTAATTCAATATATCGAAAATGCATTGAATGGCATGTCGTTCTAGGTTAACATGCCGTGTCATTGATACCACTATGGTCATTTGATAGGCCACTATGTTAGTCAACTTCGGCTTAATTGTGGAGAAATTCTGAAGGGGATACAGGGGTGGAATTATTTTAGCAAAATTTCGCTAATTCAATATATCGAAAATGCATTGAATGGCATGTCGTTCTAGGTTAACATGCCGTGTCATTGATGCCACTATGGTCATTTGATAGGCCACTATGTTAGTCAACTTCGGCCTAATTGCGGAGAATTTCTGAAGGGGACACAGGGGGTGTATTTTAGCAAAAAATCGCTAATTCAATATATCGAAAATGCATTGAATGGCATGTCGTTCTAGGTTAACATGCCGTGTCATTGATGTCACTATGGTCATTTGATAGGCCACTATGTAAGTCAACTTCGGCTAAATTGTGGAGAATTTCTGAAGGGGATACAGGGGTGTATTTTAGCAAAAAATCGCTAATTCAATATATCGAAAATGCATTAAATGGCATGTCGTTATTAATTCACATGCCGTGTCATTGATACCACTATGGTCATTTGATAGGCCACTATGTTGGTCAACTTCGGCTTAATTGTGGAGAAATTCTGAAGGGGATACAGGGGTGGAATTATTTTAGCAAAATTTCGATAATTCAATATATCGAAAATGCATTGAATGGCATGTCGTTACTAGTTAACATGCCGTGTCATTGATGCCACTATGGTCATTTGATAGGCCTCTATGTTAGTCAACTTCGGCTTAATTGTAGAGAATTTCTGAAGGGGATACAGGGGTGTATTTTAGCAAAATATCGCTAATTCACTATATCGAAAATGCATTGAATGGCATGTCGTTCTAGGTTAACATGCCGTGTCATTGATATCACTATGGCCATTTGATAGGCCACTATGTTAGTCAACTTCAGCCTAATTGTGGAGAAATTCTGAAGGGGATACAGGGGTGGAATTATTTTAGCAAAATTTCGCTAATTCAATATATCGAAAATGCATTGAATGGCATGTCGTTCTAGGTTAACATGCCGTGTCATTGATACCACTATGGTCATTTGATAGGCCACTATGTTAGTCAACTTCGGCTTAATTGTGGAGAAATTCTGAAGGGGATACAGGGGTGGAATTATTTTAGCAAAATTTCGCTAATTCAATATATCGAAAATGCATTGAATGGCATGTCGTTCTAGGTTAACATGCCGTGTCATTAATACCACTATAGTCATTTGATAGGCCACTATGTTAGTCAACTTCGGCCTAATTGTGGAGAAATTCTGAAGGGGATACAGGGGTGGGATTATTTTAGCAAAATTTCCCAATTTCAATATATCGAAAATGCATTGAATGGCATGCCGTTATAGGTTAACATGCCGTGTCATTGATGCCACTATGGTCATTTGATAGGCCACTATGTTAGTCAACTTCGGCCTAATTGCGGAGAATTTCTGAAGGGGACACAGGGGGTGTATTTTAGCAAAAAATCGCTAATTCAATATATCGAAAATGCATTGAATGGCATGTCGTTCTAGGTTAACATGCCGTGTCATTGATACCACTATGGTCATTTGATAGGCCACTATGTTAGTCAACTTCGGCTTAATTGTGGAGAAATTCTGAAGGGGATACAGGGGTGGAATTATTTTAGCAAAATTTCGCTAATTCAATATATCGAAAATGCATTGAATGGCATGTCGTTCTAGGTTAACATGCCGTGTCATTGATGCCACTATGGTCATTTGATAGGCCACTATGTTAGTCAACTTCGGCCTAATTGCGGAGAATTTCTGAAGGGGACACAGGGGGTGTATTTTAGCAAAAAATCGCTAATTCAATATATCGAAAATGCATTGAATGGCATGTCGTTCTAGGTTAACATGCCGTGTCATTGATGTCACTATGGTCATTTGATAGGCCACTATGTAAGTCAACTTCGGCTAAATTGTGGAGAATTTCTGAAGGGGATACAGGGGTGTATTTTAGCAAAAAATCGCTAATTCAATATATCGAAAATGCATTAAATGGCATGTCGTTATTAATTCACATGCCGTGTCATTGATACCACTATGGTCATTTGATAGGCCACTATGTTGGTCAACTTCGGCTTAATTGTGGAGAAATTCTGAAGGGGATACAGGGGTGGAATTATTTTAGCAAAATTTCGATAATTCAATATATCGAAAATGCATTGAATGGCATGTCGTTACTAGTTAACATGCCGTGTCATTGATGCCACTATGGTCATTTGATAGGCCTCTATGTTAGTCAACTTCGGCTTAATTGTAGAGAATTTCTGAAGGGGATACAGGGGTGTATTTTAGCAAAATATCGCTAATTCACTATATCGAAAATGCATTGAATGGCATGTCGTTCTAGGTTAACATGCCGTGTCATTGATATCACTATGGCCATTTGATAGGCCACTATGTTAGTCAACTTCAGCCTAATTGTGGAGAAATTCTGAAGGGGATACAGAGGTGGAATTATTTTAGCAAAATTTCGCTAATTCAATATATCGAAAATGCATTGAATGGCATGTCGTTCTAGGTTAACATGCCGTGTCATTGATGCCACTATGGTCATTTGATAGGCCTCTATGTTAGTCAACTTCGGCTTAATTGTGGAGAATTTCTGAAGGGGATACAGGGGTGTATTTTAGCAAAATGTCGCTAATTCAATATATCGAAAATGCATTGAATGGCATGTCGTTCTTGGTTAACATGCCGTGTCATTGATGCCACTATGGTCATTTGATAGGCCACTATGTTGGTCAACTTCGGCCTAATTGTGGAGAAATTCTGAAGGGGATACAGAGGTGGAATTATTTTAGCAAAATTTCGATAATTCAATATATCGAAAATGCATTGAATGGCATGTCGTTCTAGGATAACATGCCGTGTCATTGATGTCTTTATAGTCATTTGATAGGCCACTATGTTAGTCAACTTTGGCCTAATTGCGAAGATATTCTGAAGGGGATACAGGGGTGGAATTATTTTAGCAAAATTTCGCTAATTCAATATATCGAAAATGCATTGAATGGCATGTCGTTCTAGGTTAACATGCCGTGTCATTGATACCACTATGGTCATTTGATAGGCCACTATGTTAGTCAACTTCGGCTTAATTGTGGAGAAATTCTGAAGGGGATACAGGGGTGGAATTATTTTAGCAAAATTTCGCTAATTCAATATATCGAAAATGCATTGAATGGCATGTCGTTCTAGGTTAACATGCCGTGTCATTAATACCACTATAGTCATTTGATAGGCCACTATGTTAGTCAACTTCGGCCTAATTGTGGAGAAATTCTGAAGGGGATACAGGGGTGGGATTATTTTAGCAAAATTTCCCAATTTCAATATATCGAAAATGCATTGAATGGCATGCCGTTATAGGTTAACATGCCGTGTCATTGATGCCACTATGGTCATTTGATAGGCCACTATGTTAGTCAACTTCGGCCTAATTGCGGAGAATTTCTGAAGGGGACACAGGGGGTGTATTTTAGCAAAAAATCGCTAATTCAATATATCGAAAATGCATTGAATGGCATGTCGTTCTAGGTTAACATGCCGTGTCATTGATGTCACTATGGTCATTTGATAGGCCACTATGTAAGTCAACTTTGGCTAAATTGTGGAGAATTTCTGAAGGGGATACAGGGGTGTATTTTAGCAAAAAATCGCTAATTCAATATATCGAAAATGCATTAAATGGCATGTCGTTATTAATTCACATGCCGTGTCATTGATACCACTATGGTCATTTGATAGGCCACTATGTTGGTCAACTTCGGCTTAATTGTGGAGAAATTCTGAAGGGGATACAGGGGTGGAATTATTTTAGCAAAATTTCGATAATTCAATATATCGAAAATGCATTGAATGGCATGTCGTTACTAGTTAACATGCCGTGTCATTGATGCCACTATGGTCATTTGATAGGCCTCTATGTTAGTCAACTTCGGCTTAATTGTGGAGAATTTCTGAAGGGGATACAGGGGTGTATTTTAGCAAAATATCGCTAATTCACTATATCGAAAATGCATTGAATGGCATGTCGTTCTAGGTTAACATGCCGTGTCATTGATATCACTATGGCCATTTGATAGGCCACTATGTTAGTCAACTTCAGCCTAATTGTGGAGAAATTCTGAAGGGGATACAGAGGTGGAATTATTTTAGCAAAATTTCGCTAATTCAATATATCGAAAATGCATTGAATGGCATGTCGTTCTAGGTTAACATGCCGTGTCATTGATGCCACTATGGTCATTTGATAGGCCTCTATGTTAGTCAACTTTGGCTTAATTGTGGAGAATTTCTGAAGGGGATACAGGGGTGTATTTTAGCAAAATGTCGCTAATTCAATATATCGAAAATGCATTGAATGGCATGTCGTTCTTGGTTAACATGCCGTGTCATTGATGCCACTATGGTCATTTGATAGGCCACTATGTTGGTCAACTTCGGCCTAATTGTGGAGAAATTCTGAAGGGGATACAGAGGTGGAATTATTTTAGCAAAATTTCGATAATTCAATATATCGAAAATGCATTGAATGGCATGTCGTTCTAGGATAACATGCCGTGTCATTGATGTCTTTATAGTCATTTGATAGGCCACTATGTTAGTCAACTTCGGCCTAATTGCGAAGATATTCTGAAGGGGATACAGGGGTGGAATTATTTTAGCAAAATATCGCTAATTCAATATATCGAAAATGCATTGAATGGCATGTCGTTCTAGGTTAACATGCCGTGTCATTGATGCCACTATGGTCATTTGATAGGCCACTATGTTGGTCAACTTCGGCCTAATTGTGGAGAAATTCTGAAGGGGATACAGGGGTGTATTTTAGCAAAATTTCGCTAATTCAATATATCGAAAATGCATTGAATGGCATGTCGTTCTAGGTTAACATGCCGTGTCATTGATACCACTATGGTCATTTGATAGGCCACTATGTTAGTCAACTTCCGCTTAATTGTGGAGAAATTCTGAAGGGGATACAGGGGTGGAATTATTTTAGCAAAATTTCGCTAATTCAATATATCGAAAATGCATTGAATGGCATGTCGTTCTTGGTTAACATGCCGTGTCATTGATGCCACTATGATCATTTGATAGGCCACTATGTTGGTCAACTTCGGCCTAATTGTGGAGAATTTCTGAAGGGGATACAGGAGTGGAATTATTTTAGCAAAATTTCACTAATTCAATATATCGAAAATGCATTGAATGGCATGTCGTTCTAGGTTAACATGCCGTGTCATTGATGCCACTATGGTCATTTGATAGGCCTCTATGTTTGTCAACTTCGGCCTAATTGTGGAGAATTTCTGAAGGGGATACAGGGGTTTATTTTAGCAAAAAATCGCTAATTCAATATATCGAAAATGCATTAAATGGCATGTCGTTATTAATTCACATGCCGTGTTATTTATATCACTATGGTCATTTGATAGGCCACTATGTTGGTCAACTTCGGCCTAATTGTGGAGAAATTCTGAAGGGGATACAGGGGTGTATTTTAGCAAAATTTTGATAATTCAATATATCGAAAATGCATTGAATGGCATGTCGTTCTAGGTTAACATGCCGTGTCATTGATGCCACTATGGTCATTTGATAGGCCTCTATGTAAGTCAACTTCGGCTTAATTGTGGAGAATTTCTGAAGGGGATACAGGGGTGTATTTTAGCAAAATATCGCTAATTCACTATATCGAAAATGCATTGAATGGCATGTCGTTCTAGGTTAACATGCCGTGTCATTGATACCACTATGGCCATTTGATAGGCCACTATGTTAGTCAACTTCAGCCTAATTGTGGAGAAATTTTGAAGTTGATACAGAGGTGGAATTATTTTAGCAAAATTTCGCTAATTCAATATATCGAAAATGCATTGAATGGCATGTCGTTCTAGGTTAACATGCCGTGTCATTGATGCCACTATGGTCATTTGATAGGCCTCTATGTTAGTCAACTTCGGCTTAATTGTGGAGAAATTTTGAAGGGGATGCAGGGGTGTAATTAGTAAAATTTCACTAATTCAATATATTGAAAATGCATTGAATGGCATGTCGTTCTTGGTTAACATGCCGTGTCATTGATGTCGCTATGGTCATTTGATAGGCCACTATGTTTGTCAACTTCGGCCTAATTGTGGAGAAATTCTGAAGGGGATACAGGGGTGGAATTATTTTAGCAAAATTTCGATAATTCAATATATTGAAAATGCATTGAATGGCATGTCGTTCTTGGTTAACATGCCGTGTCATTGATGCCACTATAGTCATTTGATAGGCCACTATGTTGGTCAACTTCAGCTAAATTGTGGAGACATTCTGAAGGGGATACAGGGGTGTAATTAGCAAAATTTTACTAACTCAATATATCAAAAATTCATTGAATGGTCTGTCGTTCTAGGTTAACATACCGTGTCATTGATGCCACTAATGTCATTTGATAGGCCACTATGTTGGTCAACTTCGGCTTAATTGTGAAGAAATTTTGAAGGGGATACAGGGGTGTAATTAGCAAAATTTCACTAATTCAATACATCGAAAATGCATTGAATGGCCTGTCGTTCTTGGTTAACATGCCGTGTCATTGATGCCTTTACGGTCATTTGATAGGCGACTATGTTGGTCAACTTCAACTTAATTGAGGAGATATTCTGAAGGGGATACAGGGTGTAATTAGCAAAATTTCGCTAATTCAATATATCGAAAATGCATTGAATGGCCTGTCGTTCTAGGATAACATGCCGTATCATTGATTGTCGCCTTATAATATTTATAGAGCATGCAAAAAGAGTAGGTGGCACATACACAAAAACCATGCTTTATGGGGTGAGGGGGAGGATGAAAATTTATTTGTCTGCTACATTTACGAGATATAAATAAATAAAATCAAAATCATCTTAACAAAAATAATGTTCATAGTATTTGTTTGAAAATTTTGTTTTTGTGTTTACGGTTTTTCGGCCTGCATACATACAACTTCCATACATTGCGATAAGGCCGTATATACATAAACAAACACTGTTATTAAATTGGCGCCGATTTTTTGTTTGTTTTCAAAACAAAAACAGAAAAAACTGAGAGAAAAAATTTATTTCGTATGATAGAGCCAAGCTACACACAGTTTCAGCTTCTGACTTCAAAGTAAGTCGTAATAGATTTTTATTGTTAATTTAAACCCTTATTTTATATTAAAACACCAAATTTTTTTGTATTGTTTTATTCTGTTCTCTCGAAAATAAAACTAAAACAAAAATCTACATCTCAAAAATGGATTTAAATTTTTTTTATTTTCATTTCCATTTTTTCATTTCGGATTCCAGCACAAACATTTTATGTCGCATTTTTGAGATGTAGATTTTTGTTTAAATTTTATTTTCGAGAGAAAAGAATAAAACAAGACAAAAAAAATTGGTGTTTTAATATAAAAATGGGGTTTAAATTAAAAATAAAAATCTATTGCGACTTAGTTTGAATCCAGAAACCAAATTATCGTGTAGCATGCCTGATTTGGTTATTCTCTCGTATTGTTTTCTCTTAGCTGTCATTGTGTATTTGTATCAGTTGACTTATTACTTTATTCTGTAGCACTACAGAAGACATAAATAGAATGGTAAGGGAAAGCTATATAAAATGAGAGAGGAACGACTTGTTAATATATGAAAGGAAAATAAACAATTAATTTTTTTATCATAGTTTTTTCATCGCCGCAAATTACGCGTGAAGTGAGACAACATGCTTTAAACATACGTACGAGAAAAAATATACAAAAAATTAACGGAAAGAGATTATTAATTTTTTATTTTATCCTATACGCTTATTACGTGGAAATAAAGAATTATTATTTATTCTTAGTAGAGTGTTCTAAGAGTGCTGTTGTCCTAGAGATATCTAACATTTGTCATTTGACTCCAATCTTGATTGATTTAAATTTATTTTTTCAGAAAATAGTTTTTGGTTGGTTAACGCCATTCTATTTTATTATAGGGATTTTTTATACGAAATATTCATCACAAACCGACATAGTTTGGTGATTAAAACTAGTAATTGTGTTCATTTACTTGGACTCAATTTTATTTTGGTTTAATTATTTTATTTAGGAATAGCTTAAAAAATAAAATTATTATTATTATTTGCTTGGTTGTAACGGGTTTAATCGTGACCGTTGTGTTGGATTATTACAGTCTCTTAGCAGCCAATTTACTGCTAAATCGAAAAGATTTTGAGGAGTTTTATTGATTTTTTGTGGTATTTTTTTTTTGATATAATAATGGCACCAATTCTAGCAAGTAAATTAAAACCCGTGAGATCTAGACGAAAATTTCAACTAGAAAAGAATGCGAAAAGACTGAATGAAGCTACGCTGTTGGAATCCTTGTTGAAAGTTTTTGGGCCCAATTTAACGACGGTTAATTTAAAGCGGCATAATTCAGTAGAGTACCAAAGGTTATGCAATATTTTGACAATTAAAAATACCGAAAAGACTAGACATAAAATTTATAACTGCTATCGAAAAATTATTCTGCAACACATTACTTCGGAAACAACAAAAAACAGTTTAGAAATAGTAGATTCTCTCAAAATACCGGAAAATAATTTGCAATTGGCGGAAAATACATCCAAACTGTCCACCGCATCTCTAGAAGGTAGTAATCTGAATATACACAATATTGTAGCGCAAAACGACGAAGATATTAATTGTCATCAACATCCGACGACGCTAATAGAAATCACAAATATTGAAATATTAAGCGATAAAAACAAGTATCAATTTATTTTGCCTCTTGACTATCAAAATGTATCGGAAACAATTGTACTTAGTAATTTTAACAACGATTCAGTTCAGAACTCAGAAAATGTAATAAACATACAACTTGATAATATCGACGAAGTTAGTCATCTAACTTGCGAAGATTCCGATGTTTTTGAAACAAAACCAACTGCTAATCGAAGGAAATCTTTAACGAAGGTCGTTGTGCCAAAGGATTCGACTAAACGTAGAAAGAAGTTTGAGAAAACAAAAAACCTTTTAGAATTTTCCTTAGAAGAATTTAAAACTAATATTTTTGATGAAATCACAAATAAGTTAAAAAGTGAGTCCTATATGGATTGTTTTCGTTCCAAATTTGCAACATTATATTCTTGCATAATCAATGTTAGAGATGCAAAAATAACAAAAGAGTCTATCATAATTTACACTCGTAAGTGTCAACAAACTATGTGTCCAAGATATTATAAATTTGTTAACAATCGTAAATGTTTCCCAAATAATATCTCGTTTAGGGTGGAACTTTACGGTGGAAAAGAATGGCATACCGAGCAACTGTCGACTCAGCTAAGAGGGCAAAATAGAGATTCGCTGAAAAAAAAATTAGCGGCTACGTATGCGACGGATGTGCAAGCTGAATTAAGAGCCGTATGCGATTTAGAATTAAAATCACATGGTAACTTGGGTGTATATAAAGGGCTAGGAGTTTTAAACGTTGCTCGTTCTGAGGCTCTCTCACTTGTTGACGATGACAAAGATGAAATTATTGATTTACGGAAGAAAATGGATAAATGCGATACATTACACTATTTGATGTTAAATCCATTCACGATCTATTCTTTGTCGAAAGAACAAATTAAAGTCCTTTCTAAATTAAAAGAAAATCTAAATAATACGAGTTTAGTGGCCCATATTGATGCCACAGGATCAGTGGTACGTAATCCTGATGGACTATCAAAACAAATACTATATTACGTTGGAGTGATTAACATTAAAAATATTGACGGTATTTCAGGTACAAATTATCCATTTGGAGAAATGTTAACCAGTCTACAGACATCGTTCAATATAAGAGTATTTTTAGAATTTTTTAAAAATGAATTTTATAAAAATTCAACCTCGAATTGGCCGATATTTGAACATGTCGTTACAGATTTTAGTCGAGCGATCATCAACGCAGTTTCATTGGGATGGAATCACACAGAATTAATAGATTACGTTAATTTATGCTACGAATGGGTTTCTGGTTCGAGTTTGGCAAAATACCCATTATTTGTAAAAATACATTTGTGTTACGCACACTTGAAAAAAAATTTTAAACGAGTAATTGACAAACATTTCAGCCGGCCTAACGATACAATTGGCGTTAAATATAAAATGCTTGGTTGTTTGGATGCAATAATGCATGAAACGAGTTACACAAAAATTCAAAAAATTTGGTGTAGTCTCTGTAAAATTTGTTTAGAAACAGATGAAATCGTTGCTGAGATACACGTTATTGATCTGTCCATATTACTTTTTGAAAATAATTTCCATGAGCCAGATTATGGCACAGTTTCCGATTCTGAGGCAAATGTTGAATTAGACGAACCGGATGACGAGAATCTTAAAACAAACGTGTTATATAAAAGCAGTAAATTTTATTTAGATTTGAATAAAATTTCTGCGCGTTTAACAGTTATGGCCGAAACAAACGGCTCCCCAAGCAATATATTTTATCGGCCTAAATTTATAAAACAAATTTTAAGGGATTTCATGCCTTTTCTTCCTCTTTGGGCTCCCATATTAAAACAGGAAAATGTTGACCCATCGATGGCTCTACACTATACGAACGCTTCAGTTGAAAGCTATTTTGGGGAAATTAAACATAATTTAGACAAAAATGCGGTCAAGATTGGTAAAAGACCACTGAAAATAGGACGATTTCTAGAATTTACCAGAAAATCAATTGTTGGAAAAACGAACGAATTTATAAACGAATTTCCTAGAACGACCTGTACCAATAAGACACCGAATCGTAAAAGAAATAGCATTGATCCCACGGAAAATTGGGGACGACGCAAAAAGAATTCTTCAATGAAACATTATTCAAAAATAAAACAATTACGAGTAGAAACAAATAACCTGAATTGCAGCTTCGAATCCATTGACACAATCATGGGTGATGATAACGATTCAGCAAATAATAAATATTCAAACAATTTATTTAAAAACGTGCAGGTTTATTATAAAGCCTATGTTGTTGGTAACGATTATGTTGATTATGTTATAGCTAAAATAAGTGACAAAAAAATACACTTTGATAGCTTTAATTCACTTACAGGAGTTAACTGGGTGGAAAATGAAATTTGCGATGTATGGCTGCAATTGATTGGTAAAAACTTTACTGATTGCCAAATTCAATCATACAGTTTTGCATCCATAATTTTTTTTTCCAATAATACTGACGAAAATTTGGCAAATCTTGCAAATTCATTTTTGCTAAAAAATAATTATTTGATTATGCCTGTTTTTGACCAAAATAAAAGACACTTTTATTTAGTTGTAATCGATTGCATAAAAAAAGAGTACCTGGTTTACGACTCGGCGGCCAATACAAATATTCAGGAAAATAATGCTCATTTATATTTTCAAAAATGTTTTCAACAATTTTTGAGATTTACTAAAATATACAATTTAAATAATAAACAGGCCAACAATTTTCCAACAGATTTGAAGCCAGTATTTTTTCCGTCCGATTGTTGCAAACAAACGGGTAACAATGACTGCGGTATATTTATGTTATTTCACGCGAAGGAATATATGCAGAATAAAAAAATTCAGAGCAAGAGCTTAAATGTGATGAAAATACGAAAGGAAATTCAAGGAGATATATTAAAAAACAGTGATCATATGCAAGAACTGTGCTTGATTTGCGGAGAAAATGTGAATTTTGGGGGAAATTCAGTAAGATGCACGAATTGTCACAGATATATGCACGATAATGAAGTAGATGTTGACATAAATGAAATTGATGTAAATGTATCATTTTACTGTCCACTCTGTCGAACATTTGACTAAAAGTAAGATAAATTAAAAATTAAGTAGCGCGAATTTGAGGGTGCGCGGGTGTGTGCTTGTGTGTAGTTAGGTGTTTAGGTAAGTAGTTTGTATGCATGGTTGTATGTTAGTGTGTATATGTGTGAACGAATATGTGTTTGTGTGGGGGGCAAAGACCAAGATTCAAACCTCCTCGCGGTGCCCCCTGGGTAATGCTAATTGAATCAGGCCTTCAACCAGAAGTTAGTTTTGATAAAGACTAACAGTGTTAATTTTGATATTCTCAAAATTAAACAAAAGATGCATAAACTATAAACAATTCCACTGAAGATTTCTTTAACTAAAGCTTAACAAATAAGACTATTTTCAATGTAAAGATAAAGCGAAATTTTTATAATTCCAACCCCTGTATCTCCTTCAGAATTTCTCCACAATTAGGCCGAAGTTGACCAACATAGTGGCCTATCAAATGACCATAGTGGCATCAATGACACGACATGTTAACCAAGAACGATATGCCATTCAATCCGTTTTCGATATATTGAAATAGCGAAATTCTAAAATAATTTCACCCCTGTATCCTCTTCAGAATATCTTTGCAATTAGGCCGAAGTTGACTAACATAGTGGCCTATCAAATGACCATAGTGATATCAATGACACGGCATGTTAACCAATAACGACATGCCATTCAATGCATTTTCGATATAGTGAATTAGCGATATTTTGCTAAAATACACCCCTGTATCCCCTTCAGAAATTCTCCACAATTAAGCCGAAGTTGACTAACATAGAGGCCTATCAAATGACCATAGTGGCATCAATGACACGGCATGTTAACCTAGAACGACATGCCATTCAATGCATTTTCGATATATTGAATTAGCGAAATTTTGCTAAAATAATTCCACCTCTGTATCCCCTTCAAAATTTCTCCACAATTAGGCTGAAGTTGACCAACATAGTGGCCTATCAAATGGCCATAGTGATATCAATGACACGGCATGTTAACCTAGAACGACATGCCATTCAATGCATTTTCGATATAGTGAATAAGCGATATTTTGCTAAAATACACCCATGTATCCCCTTCAGAAATTCTCCACAATTAAGCCGAAGTTGACTAACATAGAGGCCTATCAAATGACCATAGTGGCATCAATGACACGGCATGTGAATTAATAACGACATGCCATTTAATGCATTTTCGATATATTGAATTAGCGATATTTTGCTAAAATACACCCCTGTATCCCCTTCAGAAATTCTCCACAATTAGGCCGAAGTTGACAAACATAGTGGCCTATCAAATGACCATAGTGGCATCAATGACACGGCATGTTAACCTAGAACGACATGCCATTCAATGCATTTTCGATATATTGAATTAGTGAAATTTTGCTAAAATAATTCCACCCCTGTATCCCCTTCAGAATGTCTCCACAACTAACCCGAAGTTGACCAACATAGTGGCCTATCAAATGACCATAGTGGCATCAATGACACTGCATGTTAACCTAGAACGACATGCCATTCAATGCATTTTCGATATATTGAATTAGAGATATTTTGCTAAAATACACCCCTGTATCCCCTTCAGAAATTCTCCACAATTAGGCCGAAGTTGACAAACATAGTGGCCTATCAAATGACCATAGTGGCATCAATGACACGGCATGTTAACCTAGAACGACATGCCATTCAATGCATTTTCGATATATTGAATTAGTGAAATTTTGCTAAAATAATTCCACCCCTGTATCCCCTTCAGAATTTCTCCACAATTAGGCCGAAGTTGACTAACATAGTGGCCTATCAAATTTTCATAGTGTTATCAATGACACGGCATGTTAACCAATAACGACATGCCATTCAATGCATTTTCGATATATTGAATTAGTGAAATTTTGCTTATTACACCCCTGTATCCCCTTCAGAATGTCTCCACAACTAAGCCGAAGTTGACCAACATAGTGGCCTATCAAATGACCATAGTGGCATCAATAACACTGCATGTTAACCTAGAACGACAGGCCATTCAATGCATTTTCGATATATTGAATTAGCGAAATTTTGTTAAAATAATTCCACTCCTGTATCCCCTTCAGAATGTCTCCACAATTAGGCCGAAGTTGACAAACATAGTGGCCTATTAAATGACCATAGTGGCATCAATGACACGGCATGTTAACCTAGAACGACATGCCATTCAATGCATTTTCGATATATTGAATTAGCGAAATATTGTTAAAATAATTCCACCCCTGTATCCCCTTCAGAGTGTCTCCACAATTAGGCCGAAGTTGACCAACATAGTGGCCTATCAAATGACCATAGTGTTATCAATGACACGGCATGTTAACCAATAACGACATGCCATTCAATGCATTTTCGATATATTGAATTAGAGATATTTTGCTAAAATACACCCCTGTATCCCCTTCAGAAATTCTCCACAATTAGGCCGAAGTTGACAAACATAGTGGCCTATCAAATGACCATAGTGGCATCAATGACACGGCATATTAACCTAGAACGACATGCCATTCAATGCATTTTCGATATATTGAATTAGTGAAATTTTGTTAAAATAATTCCACCCCTGTATCCCCTTCAGAATGTCTCCACAACTAAGTCGAAGTTGACCAACATAGTGGCCTATCAAATGACCATAGTGGCATCAATGACACTGCATGTTAACCTAGGACGACAGGCCATTCAATGCATTTTCGATATATTGAATTAGAGATATTTTGCTAAAATACACCCCTGTATCCCCTTCAGAAATTCTCCACAATTAGGCCGAAGTTGACAAACATAGTGGCCTATCAAATGACCATAGTGGCATCAATGACACGGCATGTTAACCTAGAACGACATGCCATTCAATGCATTTTCGATATATTGAATTAGTGAAATTTTGCTAAAATAATTCCACCCCTGTATCCCCTTCAGAATTTCTCCACAATTAGGCGGAAGTTGACCAACATAGTGGCCTATCAAATTTCCATAGTGTTATCAATGACACGGCATGTTAACCAATAACGACATGCCATTCAATGCATTTTCGATATATTGAATTAGTGAAATTTTGCTAATTACACCCCTGTATCCCCTTCAGAATGTCTCCACAACTAAGCCGAAGTTGACCAACATAGTGGCCTATCAAATGACCATAGTGGCATCAATGACACTGCATGTTAACCTAGAACGACAGGCCATTCAATGCATTTTCGATATATTGAATTAGAAATATTTTGCTAAAATACACCCCTGTATCCCCTTCAGAAATTCTCCACAATTAGGCCGAAGTTGACAAACATAGTGGCCTATCAAATGACCATAGTGGCATCAATGACACGGCATGTTAACCTAGAACGACATGCCATTCAATGCATTTTCGATATATTGAATTAGCGAAATATTGTTAAAATAATTCCACCCCTGTATCCCCTTCAGAGTGTCTCCACAATTAGGCCGAAGTTGACCAACATAGTGGCCTATCAAATGACCATAGTGTTATCAATGACACGGCATGTTAACCAATAACGACATGCCATTCAATGCATTTTCGATATATTGAATTAGAGATATTTTGCTAAAATACACCCCTGTATCCCCTTCAGAAATTCTCCACAATTAGGCCGAAGTTGACAAACATAGTGGCCTATCAAATGACCATAGTGGCATCAATGACACGGCATATTAACCTAGAACGACATGCCATTCAATGCATTTTCGATATATTGAATTAGTGAAATTTTGTTAAAATAATTCCACCCCTGTATCCCCTTCAGAATGTCTCCACAACTAAGTCGAAGTTGACCAACATAGTGGCCTATCAAATGACCATAGTGGCATCAATGACACTGCATGTTAACCTAGGACGACAGGCCATTCAATGCATTTTCGATATATTGAATTAGAGATATTTTGCTAAAATACACCCCTGTATCCCCTTCAGAAATTCTCCACAATAAGGCCGAAGTTGACAAACATAGTGGCCTATCAAATGACCATAGTGGCATCAATGACACGGCATGTTAACCTAGAACGACATGCCATTCAATGCATTTTCGATATATTGAATTAGTGAAATTTTGCTAAAATAATTCCACCCCTGTATCCCCTTCAGAATTTCTCCACAATTAGGCCGAAGTTGACCAACATAGTGGCCTATCAAATTTCCATAGTGTTATCAATGACACGGCATGTTAACCAATAACGACATGCCATTCAATGCATTTTCGATATATTGAATTAGTGAAATTTTGCTAATTACACCCCTGTATCCCCTTCAGAATGTCTCCACAACTAAGCCGAAGTTGACCAACATAGTGGCCTATCAAATGACCATAGTGGCATCAATGACACTGCATGTTAACCTAGAACGACAGGTCATTCAATGCATTTTCGATATATTGAATTAGAAATATTTTGCTAAAATACACCCCTGTATCCCCTTCAGAAATTCTCCACAATTAGGCCGAAGTTGACAAACATAGTGGCCTATCAAATGACCATAGTGGCATCAATGACACGGCATGTTAACCTAGAACGACATGCCATTCAATGCATTTTCGATATATTGAATTAGCGAAATATTGTTAAAATAATTCCACCCCTGTATACCCTTCAGAGTGTCTCCACAATTAGGCCGAAGTTGACCAACATAGTGGCCTATCAAATGACCATAGTGTTATCAATGACACGGCATGTTAACCAATAACGACATGCCATTCAATGCATTTTCGATATATTGAATTAGAGATATTTTGCTAAAATACACCCCTGTATCCCCTTCAGAAATTCTCCACAATTAGGCCGAAGTTGACAAACATAGTGGCCTATCAAATGACCATAGTGGCATCAATGACACGGCATATTAACCTAGAACGACATGCCATTCAATGCATTTTCGATATATTGAATTAGTGAAATTTTGTTAAAATAATTCCACCCCTGTATCCCCTTCAGAATTTCTCCACAACTAAGTCGAAGTTGACCAACATAGTGGCCTATCAAATGACCATAGAGGCATCAATGACACTGCATGTTAACCTAGAACGACAGGCCATTCAATGCATTTTCGATATATTGAATTAGAGATATTTTGCTAAAATACACCCCTGTATCCCCTTCAGAAATTCTCCACAATTAGGCCGAAGTTGACTAACATAGTGGCCTATCAAATGACCATAGTGGCATCAATGACACGGCATGTTAACCTAGAACGACATGCCCTTCAATGCATTTTCGATATATTGAATTAGTGAAATTTTGCTAAAATAATTCCACCCCTGTATCCCCTTCAGAATTTCTCCACAATTAGGCCGAAGTTGACTAACATAGTGGCCTATCAAATTTCCATAGTGTTATCAATGACACGGCATGTTAACCAATAACGACATGCCATTCAATGCATTTTCGATATATTGAATTAGTGAAATTTTGCTAATTACACCCCTGTATCCCCTTCAGAATGTCTCCACAACTAAGCCGAAGTTGACCAACATAGTGGCCTATCAAATGACCATAGTGGCATCAATGACACGGCATGTTAACCTAGAACGACAGGCCATTCAATGCATTTTCGATATATTGAATTAGAAATATTTTGCTAAAATACACCCCTGTATCCCCTTCAGAAATTCTCCACAATTAGGCCGAAGTTGACAAACATAGTGGCCTATCAAATGACCATAGTGGCATCAATGACACTGCATGTTAACCTAGAACGACATGCCATTCAATGCATTTTCGATATATTGAATTAGTGAAATTTTGCTAAAATAATTCCACCCCTGTATCCCCTTCAGAATTTCTCCACAATTAGGCCGAAGTTGACCAACATAGTGGCCTATCAAATGACCATAGTGGGATCAATGACACGGCATGTTAAACAATAACAACATGCAATTTAATGTATTTTCTATATATTGATATAGCGAAATTTTGCTAAAATAATTCCACCCCTGTATCCCCTTCAGAATGTCTCCACAATTAGGCTGAAAATGACAAACATAGTGGCCTATCAAATGACCATAGTGGCATCAATGACACGGCATGTTAACCTAGAACGACAGGCCATTCAATGCATTTTCGATATATTGAATAATTGAAATTTTGCTAATTACACCCCTGTATCCCCTTCAGAATGTCTCCACAATTAAGCCGAAGTTGACAAACATAGTGGCCTATCAAATGACCATAGTGGCATCAATGACACGGCATGTTAACCTAGAACGACATGCCATTCAATGCATTTTCGATATATTGAATTAGCGAAATATTGTTAAAATAATTCCACTCCTGTATCCCCTTCAGAATGTCTCCACAATTAAGCCGAAGTTGACCAACATAGTGGCCTATCAAATGACAATAGTGGCATCAATGACACGGCATGTTAGCCAAGAACGACAGACCATTCAATGCATTTTCGATATATTGAGTTAGCGATATTTTGCTAATTACACCCCTGTATCCCCTTCAGAATGTCTCCACAATTAGGCCGAAGTTGACCAACATAGTGGCCTATCAAATGACCATAGTGATATCAATGACACGGCATGTTAACCAATAACGACATGCCATTCAATGCATTTTCGATATATTGAATTAGAGATATTTTGCTAAAATACACCCCTGTATCCCCTTCAGAAATTCTCCACAATTAGGCCGAAGTTGACAAACATAGTGGCCTATCAAATGACCATAGTGGCATCAATGACACGGCATATTAACCTAGAACGACATGCCATTCAATGCATTTTCGATATATTGAATTAGTGAAATTTTGTTAAAATAATTCCACCCCTGTATCCCCTTCAGAATGTCTCCACAACTAAGTCGAAGTTGACCAACATAGTGGCCTATCAAATGACCATAGTGGCATCAATGACACTGCATGTTAACCTAGGACGACAGGCCATTCAATGCATTTTCGATATATTGAATTAGAGATATTTTGCTAAAATACACCCCTGTATCCCCTTCAGAAATTCTCCACAATTAGGCCGAAGTTGACAAACATAGTGGCCTATCAAATGACCATAGTGGCATCAATGACACGGCATGTTAACCTAGAACGACATGCCATTCAATGCATTTTCGATATATTGAATTAGTGAAATTTTGCTAAAATAATTCCACCCCTGTATCCCCTTCAGAATTTCTCCACAATTAGGCCGAAGTTGACTAACATAGTGGCCTATCAAATTTTCATAGTGTTATCAATGACACGGCATGTTAACCAATAACGACATGCCATTCAATGCATTTTCGATATATTGAATTAGTGAAATTTTGCTTATTACACCCCTGTATCCCCTTCAGAATGTCTCCACAACTAAGCCAAAGTTGACCAACATAGTGGCCTATCAAATGACCATAGTGGCATTAATGACACTGCATGTTAACCTAGAACGACAGGCCATTCAATGCATTTTCGATATATTGAATTAGCGAAATATTGTTAAAATAATTCCACTCCTGTATCCCCTTCAGAATGTCTCCACAATTAGGCCGAAGTTGACAAACATAGTGGCCTATCAAATGACCATAGTGGCATCAATGACACTGCATGTTAACCTAGAACGACAGGCCATTCAATGCATTTTCGATATATTGAATTAGAAATATTTTGCTTATTACACCCCTGTATCCCCTTCAGAATGTCTCCACAACTAAGTCGAAGTTGACCAACATAGTGGCCTATCAAATGACCATAGTGGCATCAATGACACTGCATGTTAACCTAGAACGATAGGCCATTCAATGCATTTTCGATATATTGAATTAGCGAAATTTTGTTAAAATAATTCCACTCCTGTATCCCCTTCAGAATGTCTCCACAATTAGGCCGAAGTTGACCAACATAGTGGCCTATCAAATGACCATAGTGGGATCAATGACACGGCATGTTAACCAATAACAACATGCAATTTAATGTATTTTCTATATATTGAGATAGCGAAATTTTGCTAATTACACCCCTGTATCCCCTTCAGAATGTCTCCACAATTAGGCTGAAGTTGACAAACATAGTGGCCTATCAAATGACCATAGTGGCATCAATGACACGGCATGTTAACCAAGAACGACAGGTCATTCAATGCATTTTCGATATATTGAATAATTGAAATTTTGCTAATTACACCCCTGTATCCCCTTCAGAATGTCTCCACAATTAAGCCGAAGTTGACCAACATAGTGGCCTATCAAATGACAATAGTGGCATCAATGACACGGCATGTTAGCCAAGAACGACAGACCATTCAATGCATTTTCGATATATTGAGTTAGCGATATTTTGCTAATTACACCCCTGCATCCCCTTCAGAATTTCTCCACAATTAGGCCGAAGTTGACCAACATAGTGGCCTATCAAATGACTATAGTGGCATCAATGACACGGCATGTTAACCAAGAACGACATGCCATTCAATGCATTTTCGATATATTGAATTAGCGAAATTTTGCTAAAATAATTCCACCCCTGTATCCCCTTCAGAATTTCTCCACAATTAGGCCGAAGTTGACCAACATAGTGGCCTATCAAATGACCATAGTGGCATCAATGACACGGCATGTTAACCTAGAACAACATATGCCATTTAATGTATTTTCGATATATTGAGATAGCGAAATTTTGCTAATTACACCCCTGTATCCCCAGAATGTCTCCACAATTAGGTTGAAGTTGACCAACATAGTGGCCTATCAAATGACCATAGTGGCATCAATGACACGGCATGTTAACCAAGAACGACATGCCATTCAATGCATTTTCGATATATTGAATTAGTGAAGTTTTGCTAATTACACCCCTGTATCCCCTTCAGAATTTCTCCACAATTAGGCCGAAGCTGTCCAACATAGTGGCCTAATAAGTGGCCATAGTGGCATCAATGACACGGCATGTTAACTTAGAACGACATGCCATTCAATGCATTTTCTATATATTGAATTAGCGATATTTTGTTAAAATAATTCCACCCCTGTATCCCCTTCAGAATGTCTCCACAATTAGGCCGAAGTTGACAAACATAGTGGCCTATCAAATGACCATAGTGGCATCAATGACACGGCATGTTAACCTAGAACGACATGCCATTCAATGCATTTTCGATATATTGAATTAGCTAAATATTGTTAAAATAATTCCACCCCTGTATCCCCTTCAGAATGTCTCCACAATTAGGCCCAAGTTGACCAACATAGTGGCCTATCAAATGACAATAGTGGCATCAATGACACGGCATGTTAGCCATGAACGACAGACCATTCAATGCATTTTCGATATATTGAGTTAGCGATATTTTGCTAATTACACCCCTGTATCCCCTTCAGAATGTCTCCACAATTAGGCCGAAGTTGACCAACATAGTGGCCTATCAAATGACCATAGTGATATCAATGACACGGCATGTTAACCAATAACGACATGCCATTCAATGCATTTTCGATATATTGAATTAGAGATATTTTGCTAAAATACACCCCTGTATCCCCTTCAGAAATTCTCCACAATTAGGCCGAAGTTGACAAACATAGTGGCCTATCAAATGACCATAGTGGCATCAATGACACGGCATGTTAACCTAGAACGACATGCCATTCAATGCATTTTCGATATATTGAATTAGTGAAATTTTGCTAAAATAATTCCACCCCTGTATCCCCTTCAGAATTTCTCCACAATTAGACCGAAGTTGACAAACATAGTGGCCTATCAAATTTCCTTAGTGTTATCAATGACACGGCATGTTAACCAATAACGACATGCCATTCAATGCATTTTCGATATACAGAATTTCTCCACAATTAAGCCGAAGCTGACTAACATAGTGGCGTAATAAATGACCATAGTGGCATCAATGACACGGCATGTTAGCTTAGAACGACAGGCCATTCAATGCATTTTCTATATATTGAGTTAGCGAAATTTTGCTAATTACACCCCTGCATCCCCTTCGGAATTTCTCCACAATTAGGCCGATGTTTACCAACATTATGATACAATAAATGGAAATAGTGGAATCCTCACCATAATTTATATTCATTTGAAGCAATTTTAACAATATTGCTTTTTAAATTATGAATGATAGAATTAAACATTTGTATTTTACAAGTTTGAATAGAATTAGGTTTTACAACAAACTTCGCATAACAATATGTACATTCAAATTGGTTTCAGTTGATGTGTTGTTGAAATAAATTTTTCGGCTGATGACTTTCGGCTGAAGAATGTTGATCAACGGTGACGTATTTATAACTTTCGGCTGAGAAAGCGAAGACACTATCTGCATTATCGATTTTTCTTATCTTTCGGCTGGAATCTTTCGGCTAACTTTAATAGTATCCCATATAGGCTTTTAACTGATCTCGATTTATTCAAATTCATGGAACTCCTGCAGATTTACCTGCAATTTAGGGGCAAAACCCCGAAAAATGCCAAAAAATTTCCAAATTACGTTGATTGGAGTTAAAGTAATGGAATAAATTAAACACCTATTTTTTATTTTTTTTTGTTTTTTATTGATTTTTAGAAGTTCTATCTTTAATATTAATTAAATGGACCGCCTTTTGCTTTTATTACACCTGTACAACCCCGCAACTGATGTATTATGTAAAATTGGTCAAGCAATTATTTTATTTATACCTACCATTCTTGGCCGTCATTATGGTGCAGATGTTTTATTGTCTTTAATTTTTTTTTGAGTATAAATAGTGCATATCTTGAATGATTAAGTTATTCTGTAAGTGATCCTAGTTAAAAAATGGGAAAAGTTAATGAGCAATGTAAAAGCAATATGTTGATTTTGGCCCGTGAAAATTTAACCACACGTGAAATAGCAGAAAAATTAAACATTCTTAAAAGTACTGCCGCGTCGAATATTAAAAAAAGGCGAAAGATGGGCAGTGCACAAAGAAAGAAAGGCTCTGGAAGGCCAAGAAAGACAATGCCAGTGGAAGATCATTCATAATATTACAATGTCGTCGGAACCGGGACGGGATGTTGAGCGAGGAATGGGAAAACAAATTTCAGCCAGCTTAGTGAGAAAAAGACTTGTTAAAGCTGGCTTGAGAGCACTTAAACCAGTCCAGAAGCCTGGGTTCACATTACTAGTCAAAAAAAATTGTTTGCTATGGACCCAGGAGCATGTTCCTTGGACTCCAGAGATGTGGAATGATGTGATTTTGAAGAAGAAAACTGGGCGAAAGGCTTAGCAACGAATGTCTTTTAAGACTTCCATCTAAAAATGAAGGAGTTACGGTCTGTTGATGCTTTTCTGGAAATGAAACCGGTCGGTTGTGCTTCCTTAGTTCAAACGTTACAGCAGCTGTTTATCTGCAGGTCTTACACAATGAATTTGATCTGTATTTTTCAATAGAAGGCGAGACTTTATTTTTCAACAGGACAACGCTCCGTGCCATACCGTCAAAGTTGTGAGTTATCTTTTCATTTAAAAGTAAAAATGTACTTCGAAGAAACAAGTATCGATGTGTTGAGCTGGCCCCCGTATAGTCCAAACTTAAATCCCATTGAAAATATTTGGTCTATAATGAAGCTAGAAGTAGCAAGAAAGCGCCCAGAATCGATTCAAGCTTTAAAAAGTTTATTGATGATGATTTAGGAATCCATACCTCCTACGACTTTGAAAAATTTATCAAATTCAATGAATCGGTGGTGTATCGCTGTAATAAAAACAAATAGCGGTCCAACAAAATATTAATATTAAAGATAGAACTTCTATAAATCAATAAAAAACAGAAAAAAAAAAAAATAAAAAATAGGTAATTTATTCCATTACTTTAATTCCAATCAACGTATTTTTTGGCAATTTTTCGGGGTTTTGCCTCTAAATTGCAGATAAATATTTTTTTCGAAAAAATTACGTCATACATGTATTTAAAATGAAACAATAAGCCAATTGCTTTCAAAAGTTTTGTAATTTTAGCAAAAAAAGACTCCAATTTGCAATAAAATATGTTTGCTCAATTATTTTTCCCAGCACTCATTTCACAATCATATTATGTAATATAGGGTGTATATTAATGATTAACACAACCCATTTGTTTGCGTAAGTGTTGTGTAAGATGGTAACCTCGTACTGAAAAATCAATGAGAACAGCTATAAAAAAAAATATTCTAAATTTACCTCAAATTACCTATACATCCACTACCAATTACCGATATTGCCTACGCAAAAATTAATTATCTACGTCGACGCAACAACCACGGCAGTGAAGACGTACGCCGCGGTTATTTTTATTTGCATGAGCGGGGCTGTACATGTTGAGGTCACCAAAGATTTATCAACCTGAGCATTTTTAGATGAGTTTGTTAGATTTGTTGGCCGACGTTGCCATATTGGAATGTTTGAGATCGGTAATGCCATCTTTTGCCAGGTTTGGAAAGCAATACGACGACAACACCAATTTTTAGTTGCATCGGTCAAGTTTTTTTTATACGTCGAAAAAAAAAACATTGTGAAAAGAAAGGTTGCACAGTCTTGTTTTGCGGTTGTAGTCAAAAGCTGTAATACTATTAGATATTATACAGTTTGCTTTTAAAATGTTCAACAAAATTAGTTTAGATGAATATTAATTTTTTTTTGGCGAAAATGGCAAGTTTTGATTAAAGAGGGGTTTCACCGATCGGGATGGACCTTCATTGCTGAAACTTTTCATATTAATGTAAATTTTATTTTTGATTATTATAATTTATTTTACATATAGAATAATAGAACAATTATTACTTAAAAAATATAGAATCTCACTTTTGTTTAGCATATTTACAAAAAAACTGAATCCTTTCTAAACAAGTACTTTATATGGATTTAAAATACCATTTGGATCCATCATCTCTTTCAACTGCTTCATCATATTTATTGCCTCGGGACTTTTCGAGTACTTTAAGTATTTTGGTTTGAAAAATCCCACTCCATGTTCTGCACTAACACTGCCCTTTAGCTTCGAGGTATATTCATAAATGAATGGTTCCAGTTTTCCATGAATCTCTTTAGTATATTCCGGGCAACAGATATTCAAATGCAAATTTGAATCGCCGATATGGCCATATCCGCACACCGTACCCAAATCACCAACTTGTTTTGCTGTTGCGGGAACGATATCGTAGAAATGTGATAACGGTAGTGATAGATCATATTTAAAACAGTACGTATTTGTAACGAGTGCCATTGATATTTGTTCGCGAATATTCCAAATTTGTTTAATTTTACTCGGCTCATTTGTTACGGTGCCATCTACTACTTCGCCACGTTCCATTGATGTTTCAAGAAATACGTTTAATTTTTCTTCATCGTGATCACTTCGGCTACCCGACGTTTCGATAAGCATATAAAATGGATATTTTGATGAAAGTGGCGGTGGTAATTTGTTAATCGTTATACTTTTCTCGAATGATAGAGAATCGATCATTTCGCAAGAACTTAAGATTTCGCCTAAATTTTGTTTGGCCGCTAAAAACGTTTTCATTACCGAGTCGTAGCTCTCTAGTCCTGTATATACGCGAAATGAGGTTATATACTCTCAATATAAATGGAACATTTACGTTTATAAAACTTACCTAAAAATGCAACCGAAATTGCTTTTGGTGCGGCTGGTAAGAACATGGCCAATCGTGTAATAACACCTAGGGTTCCCTCCGAACCGATAAATAAATGTTTTAAATGATAACCGGTATTATCCTTTTTAAAATTAGACATCAAATCTAGTACTTTTCCGGTTGCAGTTACCGCTTCTACACCCAAAACAGAGCCGTGTAAATTTCCATAACGGACTAAACGGAGGCCCCCTGCATTCGTCGAAACATTTCCACCAATCAAACAAGAACCTTTTGCACCCAAATCCAATGGTACAATTAAACCTTTTTCGTTTGCAGCGGATTCCAAATTTTCGAGGATGCAGCCTGCTTGGCATACCAAAATTCCCATTAACTCATCGATTTTCTCTATTTTATTCATAAGTTTTAGTGACAGTACAATTTCGTCGAATACCGGTACGGAACCACCAACCAATCCAGTATTACCACTTTGCGGGCACACCGCCAATTTACGTTCATTGCAGTATTTAAGTATTTCAGATACTTCTTGGGTGGTTTTTGGTTTTAATACGACGCGGCTTGTACCGCGAACTGTGCGAATACAATCCACATTGTAAGGTAGGCAATCATCTTCATCGGTCACGACTCGTGATGGTTCGATAATTGATTGAAATCTAGCAATGTCCTTTTCAGTGATTTCGTTAAAGTTGCCACGTTTCACGGGATACCGATCTTTTGTAAAGTTCGGTAATTTTGAAGATGTTTCATATGTGCGGCATTGAATCCATTGGTTGAATTGAGCTGCATGAAAAGAATTAAGTCGACGATAAGTCGAACGTAAGGATTTTGCAAACATAACTTATTTTGTTATACTTTTCGTGATGAGCCAAAATTGATGATTCTGGAAAGAAAGAAAAATATATAACGGTTAATTCGTTGGAAAATCTTTCTAACTAAATTACACACTAACAAATATAAATTAGATTAAAGACATTGAAAAAATGTTTCATCGTAGGGTTTAAAACTAAACTAGCTGGCGTGAAATTTATGATATGATGCTAGAAAATTTATATTTAATTATCACAATTGTAAACGCAGACGAAAAAACGGATGACACGTTTAAAACTTGAGGCCGAGTAAATAAAAGTTGCATACGAGACGTCCGTCACTTAAAACGATATTCCACAGAGGTCTAACAAAGTTCAAGCAATTCGCTAGAAGCCAGGAGCGTCAAGTGGCTGACAGAGCTGTTGATGCCCAAGAGCAGGCCCGAGAAAGGCATTAACATGCAGAATATTTGACATCTCAACGATCTACTGAGATACTAGAGGGGTTTTAAGTTCGGCAGCCAGCGAACTATGTAGTGCATTTCAATGATCTGCTGAGACGCCACATAAACTTGCTGTAAGAGCAGTGTATCGACGCGATATATTCACAGAAAACAAGTGGGGTGTCTGAGAAACTGCATTTGAGGCAAAGTAGCCATTCCTTCATTAGAGGACCCATGTAAATGGAGTTATAAAGTACAATACCTGTTTTTACATGACGTCTTTATGGGGCGGACAAATTGTTTCAATACCAGGATTTTGCCCTACTCTTACTATTCAGGGGCAGGTTTATCACAAAATTGGTTTATTGTTTTCCGCGGCCATCATGCAACCACATAATTTTTGCAGGTGTATTTCATAAGAAATGAGAAAGTCGAAGTCAATAGGTGCGTTCGTACGTCTCGAATATATCACACTTAATTTCTAATGCGAAAAATCGCACCTACCGGATTTGTGTTAAAGATTGTCTTGTATAACCAAAAATCATTATTTCTTCTTAAATTTTAGTAAACCAACACGGTCAACCCTTATTAAAAATTTAACCTTAATTGCTGCCACTTCTGGTACACAGATGTCCAAAACACTTCGCATGGATCGCCCAATTTACGAGTATGGAAAAAGTTTTAGTTATGAAATTACAAAATATATGACTTGTTTGAGAGCTTTCTTGTTTAGACCTTTCTATTGACACCACCACCGAGTGAGTCTCTAAAAACTCTAAAAATCAATTTATTAGTTTAGATTTACAGTTCGATAAAACTGTTACGATACAAATAATTACCGTAAAATAAGACTACTGCCCCCACCAATGATTGCTAGGCGATTCTACATCGATAAAAAATTGAAAATCAAAAATTGTGTACGAGGGCTACATGCTTTTGATAATTTAATTTTTTTGGGGGAGAGTGTAGGTACTGAATAAATTTTAACCTTTTTGACCGCTTTTATCTCCAGCATTTTCCATCAACCATCTTTGGTTGACCTCTTGATAAAACCAACCAAAGGTCGCGCCCAAATCTTTGTGACATTATTTACTCTTTCGATTTTTATGCCATTGATGTTAAGTCACTAATTGATGGTAATTTTTTTGTGGTTGAAAGACATAGTTTCACATTTTTCGTTATTGAGGTGTAATTGATTGACTTCACACCGCCCTCGCTGATTCCATCTATGTCGTCTTGCGTAGTAATTTGGTTTCTTATGAGCTTACAATATACTTCTGAAGATTTTTAAATCATCCGCAAATAGAAGTACAGATGACTAAAAAATGGTATTAGATATTCCATCGATAAATATGAGAAATATCCGGGTCGATAGATGGACTGGACATGTGAAAATTGTAGAACACACCAAACCAAAGGAAGACCTTTTATTATATTGGATCTTTGTTCTTCAAATTCAATGGTATGAATTTCAATGGCTTCAATTTCGTTGATGTGAAGAATAATAATCGCTAAATAAAATTATGGCCTCCAACTGGGTTCGAACTCACCACGACTTTATAGGGTTGATAACAGTGACGATGCATAACTTTACCACTCGACCACCAAATGATATGCTTCTGTAAAATAGAATTCATTACACTACCCCCACCTTAAATCTGCTCATCCCGAACAGGCATACCCAGTGCCATACCACATCGTCATTATCCTTAGTCGGCGCTTCTTGGCTTTCTGGACGCTTTCTGGTATTGACTTATCTTGTCTGATCATTTTTCAACCTCGTCGTATTCCAGTACACATCCTTCTCAACTCCAATGCAACCTTCTGAATGGCTCTCTCTTTAACAATCAACTCCACTGCCGGACTCACCCTCAACGCTCGTGCTGGAATATTCTGTAAGGCCTCCTAAGAATTTTTGCTTCATTTGTTAAGCCAATTCGTCCCTTGTTTTCTCTAACCGTACACGCTCAGCAGTCTTCCAATTTTATGTTTTAGAGCAAACATTTGCCTCTGGTCTTGATAGTTTCTTGAACCTTCTTTGGTTTTTAGTATTCCCGGTCTCTATTCCTCTCGCCCTTTTTCTTGTTGCGTCCCTCGGGAATCAGGCTACGAGGAACAAATATCATTCCAGTATTGCATCTTAAACTATTTAAATCGCTTGGACGTGATTTTATTACTGGAGAATTGCTAAAGAATTGCTTCAAGCAGGGCGGCAGACATCAAAATGTGAATTTTACTCTGGTGGCTCCCCAACATGTACACTGGCTCAGTGACGGAACGAAAATACCTAACCTAATAGACTTTTATGTAGCAAGAGGAGGTATATCCTAGAACTACATTCACATTGAAGACAGTAATTCTCTAGTATCGGATCATTCCTCGGTTATCATGACAGTCAGTGAAATGGTAATTCAAAGGGAGAGTGCAAAATTCAAAAACAAATTGGGATCTTTTTCGTGAAGTAATGGAGGAAAAAATCAATCTTCAGGTACGGATAAGCAATTCTCACCAGTTGGAAGATGAATTAGACCAACAAAAAATGGTATATTTAATTTGTTTTGGAAACGTGTGTGTAATTTATATTTTATTGCCAAGAATTATCTAATTTTTAACTTTTATAATTTTTTTTTTCACCTAAATTCATTAATTTGACCCTACTTTCATATTTTGCCCGGCGAAAAAACATTCTCGCAACATAAAATTTTTTTGTGCATCCTAGTGGGGATGTACCAAAACCAGCAATCAACAGATGCAATCGTCTCAGTGCGTTGATGAAGCAGCTTTTACTTCTTTGATCAAATCAAAACTATGGCCGCCTGGCATGATTGTGAAATACATACCAAAAATAATACCAAAAAATTTACACTGTTAAATTTAAAAATAATCCAATTGGATTTGTTTTGTGGCGAAATTGAAACATTTTTATATAATCTTTAACATTTATATTAGATAAATCCCTAATTCCTAATAGTGTCGCTGTAAAGATCAAATAATTTTCTAACGATTTGAAATAAACACAAGAAAATCGTAAAACGATTTACTAAACTTTTTTTAATTCTAAAGAAGGCTATTTTAGACTATGTTTCTACTTTTATATATCCGATCCTAGAGATGTTCACGGGGTCCCACCTAAATGACCGAATAGCTAAATCAAAACCCCACGTGTGTAGTGAACAGGATTTAATTATGATGGTTTTTACAAAGTCCAGCGCATTTTTAATAAACTATATGGTTTTGGATTTCAATCTATTTTCTAACTTTTCTGTCACCGCTCCTACAGACATTCACCGTTTTTAAAATATAATTTAGAATAGCGTAGACAAAGTTGTAACACTGAAATGAACATAGATAGTTTAAAATGATATGTACAGTGCCATACAGGCTACATAGAAATTCCATAAATTTTAATAGATTTTAAAATTTTATTTCATCGATCCTAGAGATGTTCACGGGGTCTCGCACCTACATGGCCAGATAGATCAGCCAAAACCCTATGAGTGTAGCGAATGGGATCTAATTCTGGTGATTTTTAACTTGCCCAGAAACATTTTTACGTTTACGGTTATATCCCATATACCAGAAATGTTCACGGGATCTCTTTCATATATTCGAATAGGTCAGAAAATTATCTATCAATATTGTGAAAAAGGGACATGAATAATGATTTTCACCGTGTATTTCGAAATTTAAAACTTCTTCATTTTCAATTTCTTTCTCAATTGGAAATTTTGGTATTTTCTCAAATAGGATTTTTACCCAATTGACATTCCCAAATAAGCTACGAACCCGATTTATTGTAATAATAATCAAATAACAGGAATCCTAGAGATGTTCACGGGCTCATGTTTACACTTTTGAATAGTTCAAAGATGCGACTTTCGATAGTTCCGGACAGGGTTCGGTTATGACGATATTTACAGTGCCATACACGACTTAGAAGTTGTACATTTTTTTGGTTGTTTGTTTTGATTTCCCTTTAAACAAATGTAAACAAACCATTTTTTCTGTTTTAGTGTTCTTTAGACCACAAAATAATTGATTTCATTTCTTCTGAAGAATTTGCCATTACTCTCCATATCGTAAACAGAAAATCGTGCGAAGAAAAATTTGAAACATAAACATATGTATTTTTTCTGTAGTCGTTCTCGCTCTTAATATTTTTTGTTGTTGTCGTGCCAATCAGCCAAGCTACACACGATTTCCGCTTCTGTTTTCAAACTAAGTCGTAATTGATATTTATTGTTAATTTAAACCCTCATTTTATATTAAAACGCAAAATTTTTTTTCGAGATATACTGAAAACAACAACGTAAAATCGTTCTCTCGAAAATAAAATTTAAACAAAAATCTACATCTCAAAAATGGCCTTAAATTTTTTTATTTTCATTTCTATTTGCGTTAGTTCGGCTTCACCGAAAAATTGTATGTCGCCAGTTAACATCGATTTTATAAGTAAGAGGAGGAAAGTGAAGCCGGTCTTTTGATGCCGTGTATAGATCGGCCCGATCGATCCGATGATGTTTGTTATTGTTATTTGTTTAGTATGTATATGGAAATGGGGATGAAAATCGAAGGAAAACGAACAAATATGAATATCCCTTTTCCCGCCTGCGATCACAATTGTGTGCGTTACAAAAGAGAATCATGAGAAAAACAAAAACCACTATAAACTATGGTTACTTACATACACATTTGAGTACGGTGGACTTAAATTGACAAAAAAAATTATTTTGTCTGGCCTGAAAAGGGATATACAAAATAATTTCTAGTTATTTTATGTTATTAACATATTTTATATTATTTATATAATATTGCGAATAGAATTGCTCATCACACGTCAAACAAAATAAGATGAATAGGTACACTCGGACCTATATAAGTTGGCTTGTGTTACTCCAATAAGAATGGTTGAACCCGTCTGAGGATTTTCTAGATATGGTATAGTATTCTTATAATATTACAAATGGGATTGCTCATAAATCATAGCAATTTACATAAATCTCTTCATCCATTATGATATTATAATTAAGCATTATAAAAGCTACATCGTACGACCTAGCGGCCTATGGGAAGAACACGATGATCTGCGCACAACAGTCCGAAAGATTCCAAACAGTACAAGAGTGGACCCAACACTATCTTTATCTTCAAAATAAGTTTCAATTTCTGCAATCACTTCTTCATTGGATGCAAACCTCTTTCCCAGTGCACGGAATCATTGACGCGTTGTCGTTTTTAATCCATTGTGAGAAAATGCGGTACTCAATTCGAACACAGCTTTCGCATGGACAATGCTACCCACTACTGATATCTTTACAATGTCAACTTCATTTTACGGCATTTTAAAACAATTTCGTGGATTTTTTATGTTTTCTGCAGTCACAGTGGTGCATCATCGGAGGTTGTACAACCACGTTTAAATTCAGCATACCAGTCAATGATGGTAGATTTACCTGGTGCAGAGTTCGGATAACACTTATCGAGGAGCCACTGCTTTGCTTAAACGGCATTTTTTCCATCAAAAACAGTGTTTAGTCAACACACCAAAAATAAGGTGAAAATCATTATTCGTGTCCCTTTTTCATAATATTGATAGATAATTTTCTGACCTATTCGAATATATGAAAGAGATCCCGTGAACATTTCTGGTATATGGGATATAACCTAACTATATAATATAGTTTATTAAAAATGCTCTGGACTTCGTAAAAACCATCATAATTAAATCTTGTTCACTACACACGTGGGGTTTTGATTTAGCTATTCGGTCATATAGGTAGGACCCCGTGAACATCTCTAGGATCGGATATATAAAAGTAGAAACATAGTCTAAAATAGCCTTCTTTAGAATTAAAAAAAGTTTAGTAAATCGTTTTACGATTTTCTCGTGTTTATTTCAAATCGTTAGAAAATTATTTGATCTTTACAGCGACACTATTAGGAACTTAGGGACTTATCTAATATAAATGTTAAAGATTATATAACTAGTAGAAGCGGACAATTGAAATTGTCCGACAAGCGCTCGCCAAAATAGGAAAAATGCAATAGACGGACGGACGGAGGTGTAAAACCTCTGAAACAACTAAGGTGCTAATACAACAAATTAGCCCAATAGACAAAAAATGAATAGAATCTTAAGCAAATCAAAAAATTACAGAAACTAGTTTTGAAATAACACTCATTTTATTATAGATAAAAGTAATATATATATTAAAGTTAGTCAGCTGGCCTAGAATAATAGTTGAAATTTTTGAAAAAAACTAGACAGCCGCATCTGTGTGTCCTCTATTTTTAGAAAAAGTTGAATATCTCGAAAACTACTTGACCTAGAGTTCCCAAATTTTAAATGTGACCTTTTTAGAGTATAGTATGTGTGCTCTCTCGTATGTATAGTTTTTGCTGTGATAGTGCCAACAGACAGACGGCCTAAGTCTTTGTATAAGCTTGCGAGCGCTAAAAATGTTTCAATTTCGCCACAAAACAAATCCAATTGGAATATTTTCAAATTTAACAGTGTAAATTTTTTGGTATTATTTTTGGTATGTATTTCACAATCATCCGCCTGGCTTATTTATCTAAGAGTTTGAATTTGCTTTGAAAAAAATTCGGAACAAAGGGCCTCAAAACACTTAAGTGAAAATACTAAACCATTATTAAGATCTTGTAATTCGTTCAAATGAATATGTTCCATCTGCTATCAAATTGTCAACAAAATGGCATCCAAAGCATCATAATTTTTACCTTTCGTGATGCAGTCACACTACTTGATTTATGTAATTAATGAAACCAATCTCTATCCGGGAATTCATAGTTCAGAATATTTTGGACATGCCTACGTTGTTTATAGATTTGATCGCTCACCTGATACGAGCTATAAAAAATCAGGCGGCGGCGTTTTAATAACCGTTCGTTAGAGAGTCATGCAGTTAAAATACTCCCATCAAGAATTGAACAGATTTCCGTGAAGATTAAAATCAATCAACGTTATTTATTCGCATCTACACTGCATACCACCCAATTCATACGATTACGTGTGAACGACAACAACCACATATTTCTGGACATTGTGTTCAACATCACCCACTATGCAGCGAAAAGATCAGAACTCCAGAATGATATCAAATACAACAGTAAGAAGGCAAACTACTGTGGTCTCATGTTCACATATTTTACGACATCATACATCGAGGATTTGATCTACATGTGCCTATTTTCAACAAATCTCCAAATTCTCATCTTCCGTGGTTCGACGACCAGCTTATAAACAGGAAATCAGATCTAGAAACAGACAAGATGTCATTCTTAAAGCAGAGCGAGGGTTTCGATACGTATTTCAAGCTAAAGTACAAGTCTAATTTGGCTGGCATTCAAGACAAAATTAAATCAAATCCCAAACAATTCTGGAAATACTTCAGCACTAAACGTGAAACCGAAGGGATCCACTGATTAAACAGCCATACAAACATCTCTATCACTCCTCCAATTATATCTGTTGACAACATTCATCAGCCTTGAAAGACTTTGGTGATGGATGTCGGCCAGTCGACATTCCTTCAGCTATGTTAAAAAGGTTTGGGGAATATTTTGGTAAATCCGTTATGTAAGCTTTTCAATCATTCGTTAACATCGGCTGTTTTTCCCGAGAAATGGAAAATCTCTAAGATTTTCAAATCAGGTAAACGAGATGACGTCACATGCTAAAGAGGAATATCAACAACATCATCAATTCCTAAACTATTTGAACTGGTCGTATGCAATAGTTTTAAATCAACATTGATACGTCATATATCTGTTAACCAGCATGGATTTATGCCATGTCGCTCTACTTCTTCCAACTTGGTTGAATTTACTAACATAGATAGTTATAAATAAGATTGAGAAAAATAACCAAGTTGATGTGGCATATACAGATTTCAGTAAGGCATTTGACTCTATACTCGTATCTGTCATCATAAAGCATTCCAAAGTTTGTACACATCGTATTTAACAAGTCGTCAGCAATATGTAATAGTATAGGAAAAAAAGAAATCTAAAGTTATCAACGTGACTTCTGGTGTTCCCCAAGGATCTCACGTTGGACCATGGCTTTATATTGTTTTCATTACCAGCATAACGAACATAATAAAAAACTCAAATGTTCTCATATTTGCCGATGACGTAAATTTTTTCTTACGATCAAACAAATTCGTGATTCTATCGAACTACAAGAAGGCCTCAATATAGACTTAGTATGTGGTGTGACCCCAAAACTCAATAGATTTGAATATCAAAAAATGCAAAATTATGTCTTTTTATCGCAAACAGAATCCAATAATTACCGCATACAACATCCATGGCGTAGAAATTCAGAGGGTTTATACGAGATTAGAGATTTGGGAGTCACCTTCATTGAAAATATTAGTTTTAACAGGCACATCGATAACTGTATTGCTAAAGCAAACTCCGTAATCGTTTGGAATCCTTACCACAATGTTCACATCAAGAGAATCGAAAGCATACAAGTAACGTACTACTTGGTCACATTGATTCTGCCTATACGTACTAGGAAACATCTCTATTAATGTTCCAAGTAGATCATTTCGTAATTAACGATTATTGGCACCAGAACAGCATTCCACCGAGTACGAAAATAAAAACGCTGAGCATCACTTCGACTTCAATTTATCTAAAAATACTTTCAAAACTAACTTGAAAAAATATTTTTTGAATTTATAATTACTTTTGATTCAAATTTGAAGTAGCAGAATTTAACATTTTTTAATTTTTAAAATTCAACTTTAATTTGACTTTTTAATATTTTATCTATATGTACGAGTATATTCTAGTAGAGTAACAAAATTTTTTTCTGTAATTTTAAGTTTGAAATCATAAATATTACTAAATCGATTTCTAGAAATAAATAAATAAAATAAATAGATGGTTCAACGATTTCAAAATAAAGTACTGGGACAGATTGTGAACGCTCTTCCAACTATTAAGTGAAATAAAGAAGTATACTTAAAAACACAAGAAGAGGCTCCATCAACACCCTATAACATCGAAGCTGCAACCGATGTGAAGATTTTGGACACTTTTAAATTTTTGGACACTTTTATAATTTGAACAGAAATTTACGCGAGTGTCCAAAACTATTTTTTTTAGACATAATTTCAATTTCAGAAATCTGCACACGTGAAAATTTCTAAAAATTGTAAATCCAAAAAAATTTTGTTTATAAAAAAGATCAAATTTTTGTATTTCATATATACTTTCAAAACCACTTAATGCCATTTTTTACCTACATAGCCACTATGAGAGCCAATCTCTGAGATTTGTGAAGCTTACCTTTGTGTATCTTTCATAAAAAAATTGCATATACCATATTCCTGTGGCACTATTCTGGTTATCCCTGGGAATAGGGAATTGGAAAAAATATTTTCATAGCATTTTTGTCCAAATTTTATTTTTCTGGCCTACTGTTGGAATTAGTTGGGCGTAAATATTTTCAAAACAAAGTTGATTGGGAAACTTTTGTTAAGAAATATACCTTTAAATAAGAAAAATAAAATTTAGACAAAAATGCTATGAAAGTATTTTTTGCAATTCCCTATTCCTAGGGAAAACTAGAATAGTGCCACTGATGATTAACGTAATTTCTGAAAAGTTTAATAAGTATATGAAATAGGTACAAAAATTTGATCATTTTTATAAACAAAATTTTTTTGTATTTACATTTTTAGGAATGTACACGTCTGCTAATTTCTGTCTAAAATCGAAATTATGTTTAAAAAAATAGTTTTGGACACTCGTCCAAATTATATAGTAACTACAAATTAATTCGGTCCGTTTTCAAAAAGTGGCTCTGACTATAATAAATTTTTTATAGTGACAGTTGATTTCCGTTTTTTCAGACAGATTAGACATCTGCCATTAACATTCATTCGATTTTGTGATAATTAAACAGCATTTGCGGGAAGTGTTAATGTTTTGTTTAAATTGGAACATCGAATGCTTGTGGAAGTTTATGGTGACAATACTCCAACTGATAAATCATTTCTCTACATGATTTCAACGCTTAAAAATAATGAACGCTTAAAAATAATGATTTCAGTGTTGAAGATAAGCCTCGCTTAGGACAGCCAAAAATAAAATCGTAGACGATGAATTAGAGACATTACTCGATGAAGATCCAACTCAAACGCAAAAGGAGCTTGTCGGTACGGGGCGACCCAACAAACAGTTTCCGTATGATAGAAACTATGGGCATGATTCAAAAGCCGTGCATTATGAGAAAAACGACCAAAATATGAGGAAAGGTACGATAAGGTTATTCTTCTGAATGACAACGCTCGACCTCACGTTGCAAAAGCCGTAAAAAATATTTGGAAACGCTCAAGTGGAAAATTTTACCGTGCCCACTGTATTCTCCGGACATTGCTCACTCTGATTACTGATTGTTCCGAAGGATGCAACACGATTTGGCAGGTCATCGGTTCACTTGGCCTCAAAAGATGAAACGCTTTTCCGGATTCGAAAATTGCCTGAGAGGTGGGAAAAGGTCGGAAGCAGCGATGGACAATATTATAATTATTCTGTTCATTCATTTTATTTTAAAACTAAAAAAACGGATTGAATTAATTTGTACTACCAATAAAAGTGTCCAAAAATTTATAAGTGTCCAAAAACTTCACACCGGCGAAGGTGCAAGACTACTGCATCAAAAGGGTATCGTAAAACACCCAAAAGGTTAAAACCTTTTGAGTTGGCTGAATAGTCGGCACAATGTAAAATATACCAAAATAGCACTTAATGTAAAGAATATACATGGCAGTGATATATTAGTAAATTGTCAGAGTCGAACGCTGTTATAGTAATAAAGGGCTAGTTACCCTGTAAAACAATTTTTGTTGTAGCCATAAATAAATAAAAAAGACGGGAAAGGTTCGGACCAAACTCTATAAGCATGTTGTTGTTGCCTCATTTGCGTATTTCAAATACCACACCCACCCACATTCACCCACACCCACCTAACCCCATCATCATCCAGCCCAACCGACCACAATCTACCATAACTCAATCGACTCCAATCAACAGCAAACGACCACACCTAAACATTATTACCTCCCCTACCCACTATCCAATTCAAACCCCAAAACCCATCTCACCCGCACCACTCTATACCGCACCACCCATATCATCATCCTTGAACACCTCCATACCCACTCCCACACACACCACCCACACAAACCCTCATCCACCAAATCCCAAATTCCCACACCCAACCCAAAACACTTCATCCCACCCTCCTCCACCTACCATACCACCACTACTACCACCCCCATAACCACACCACCCACACAAACTCACATCCACACGAAATATATTTTAAATCCACATTCACATGCTCTATGAAGCCAAAATAGAATAGTTTTTTTTTTTTTTATTAATTTCAAGGAGGGGGGTTTGCAAAACCCTATACATATCTCCGAACACCCTAAACACAGAAATGTCCAAATCAATATTGATCATTCCCATGAATTGCTTAAATTTTTAGTGATCGTGAAATTAAGTGAAATTAAGTTGATATCTTTATCCGTTCTCAAGTTATCGTGCACACAGACGGACAGACGGTAAACCGAAACCATGCTATATGGTAACAAAAATTCTTAAAAACTAAAAAAAAATCTACATTGTATTATCGTAAATCAAACTATTAGAAAGTGGGATCTTTCTATTATGAAAATCGGAAGTTTGAAAAGTTGGATTCTAAAAAGGCAAGATTTTGAAAAACGAAATTTTCATTTCGGAATTTTTAGGAGTAACCGCAAAAGATCCCAATAAAATCACCGAAATTCGGCAACTCTACAGTGCAGACGGATTGACTGATCGTGATGAACCTTCATTGCGGAATCTTTTCAAATTAAAGCAAATTTTATTTTTGATTATTATAATTTATTTTACGTATAGAATAATAGAATCATTAATACTTAAAAAATATAGAATCTGATTTGTATTTAGCATATTTATCCACAAAAAAGAAGTGAACCCTTTCTAAACAAGTACTTTATATGGATTTAAAATACCATTTGGATCCATCATCTCTTTCAACTGCTTCATCATATTTATCGCCTCGGGACTTTTCGAGTACTTTAAGTATTTTGGTTTGAAAAATCCCACTCCATGTTCTGCACTAACACTGCCCTTTAGCTTCGAGGTATATTCATAAATGAATGGTTCCAGTTTTCCATGAATCTCTTTAGTATATTCCGGGCAACAGATATTCAAATGCAAATTTGAATCGCCGATATGGCCACATCCGCACACCATACCCAAATCACCAACTTGTTTGGCTGTTGCGGGAACGATATCGTAGAAATGTGATAACGGTAGTGATAGATCATATTTAAAACAGTACGTATTTGTAACGAGTGCCGTTGCTATTTGTTCGCGAATATTCCAAATTTGTTTAATTTTACTCGGCTCATTTGTTACGGTGCCATCTACTACTTCGCCACGTTCCATTGATGTTTCAAGAAATGCGTTTAATTTTTCTTCATCGTGATCACTTCGGCTACCCGACGTTTCGATAAGCATATAAAATGGATATTTTGATGAAAGTGGCGGTGACAATTTGTTAACCGTTATACTTTTCTCAAACGATAGAGAATCCATCATTTCGCAAGAACTTAAAATTTCGCCTAAATTTTGTTTGGCCGCTAAAAACGTTTTCATTACCGAGTCGTAACTCTCCAGTCCTGCATATACGCGAAATGAGGTTATTTACTCTCAATATAAATGGAACATTTACGTTTATAAAACTTACCTAAAAATGCAACCGAAATTGCTTTTGGTGCGGCTGGTAAGAACATGGCCAATCGTGTAATAACACCTAGGGTTCCCTCCGAACCGATAAATAAATGTTTTAAATGATAACCGGTATTATCCTTCTTAAAATTAGACATCAAATCTAGTACTTTTCCGGTTGCAGTTACCGCTTCCACACCCAAAACAGAGCCGTGTAAATTTCCATAACGCACTAAACGGAGGCCACCTGCATTCGTCGAAAGATTTCCACCAATCAAACAAGAACCTTTTGCACCCAAATCCAATGGTACAATTAAACCTTTCTCGTTTGCAGCGGATTCCAAATTTTCGAGGATGCAGCCTGCTTGGCATACCAAAATTCCCATTAACTCATCGATTTTCTCTATTTTATTCATCAGTTTTAGTGACAGTACAATTTCGTCGAATACCGGTACGGAACCACCAACCAATCCAGTATTACCACTTTGCGGGCACACCGCCAATTTACGTTCATTGCAGTATTTAAGTATTTCAGATACCTCTTGGGTGGTTTTTGGTTTTAATACGACGCGGCTGTTCCCGCGAACTGTGCGATTACAATCCACATTGTAAGGTAAGCAATCATCTTCATCGGTTACGACTCGTGATGGTTCGATAATTGATTGAAATATAGCGATGTCCTTTTCAGTGATTTCGTTAAAATTGCCACGTTTCACGGGATATCGATCTTTTGTAAAGTTCGGTAATTTTGAAGAAGTTTCATATGCGCGGAATTGACTACATTGGTTGAATTGGGCTATTCGAAAAATATTAAGTCGACGATAAGTCGAACGTAAGGATTTTGCAAACATAGTTTGTGATAATTTTTGTTTATGAGCCAATGTGGAAGATTCTGGAAAAGAATGGAAAATATACTCGTAATAGTTTAATCGTTGGAAAATCTTGAACTAAATCACATTAACAAACATAAATTAGACTAAAGACACTGGACAATTTTTTCTTCACTGGGTTTAAACCGGGAACCCCTGGCGTGAAATTTTATATAATACAGCGCACCATACTGCATCTCTTCTGCTTCAATACTCGACGTTGATATAGAAAATTTATAATTAATTACCACAAGTGCAAACGCAGCAAGATTTTCCATTTGTTTCATTTTTTACGAAGAAACCTGGGGCCGTATTCTTGAAATCGGCTGTAATTTACCCAATCAGAATACAAACTATGGGGCCTAACTATTGAATAAAAATATTCAATTACAAAAACCACAAATAAAAAGTTATAACTCACGTAATTTTCAAACTTCTATTAACTATGCAAAACAATATTCCGATGCCAATAATGTTAAACCGGAAACCAAGCATTCTTTCCAAGAATAAATATTAAACAAGAACCAAATCTAATAATGTAAAATACGTAGATGACGAGGATTTTCCACAAGATGCCTAGGGCGGAAGAGACATTAACTTCCTAACTAAATAAAATCAGCAAACCAAACTTCCTTTTCGTTCTGGATGCTCACGACAAAAAATTAAACTCTATTAATTCTGCTAGATATTTCCGTTAAGGAAAATACAAATCGTACTTTAAATTGCACGTTCTGGTGATTGCCAAATAATTTTGAAATCGTAAGCTTTTAAAGGTTTGTCTGCCTTTAAAGGCCTACGATTTCAAAATTATTTGGCAATCACCAGAACGTGCAATTTAAAGTACGATTCGTATTTTCCTCAACGGAAATAAATAAATTCAGTTCAACCATCTTACCTAACATGTAGATTCCAAACAATTGGTCACTATATTCCGGTAACAAACAACAAAGAAAACTTTTACAAAGCAGCAGCCTTTTGCGAAATCTTAACATTTAAAACTCATGTTCTCATGAAGCTATAGTAAAACTTATTAATCTAGGGTAACAAGATCAAAAATTCACGACACCAATAAACGTCACCAAATCCGAAAATGTCCACGAAATTAAATTTCACATTCCAAACAAAAAAGATATGCAAGTTGATTTTGAGACAAAGATGAACATGTGGAAAATTTAAACAAAAACACTTAATGGGGTAGATACTCGATCCACTAGCAACCAAGCAATTTACTAGCCAAAATCCTGACTACTCAATCAATTTTACCAAGCGAATTTAAATTTCAAAATACATTTTTCATAAAATTTTTGTTTATTTACAGTAAAATTTACGGCTTCAAAAATTTTGTGGTGTTCTGCAATCGCACAAAAAAAAAAACAAAAAGCGTATTGAAAATATAATTTGAAATTTAAATTTTCTTTGTAAAATTGATTAAGTAGTCAGGATTTTGACTAGCAAACTGCTTGCTTGCTACTAGTGGATCGAGTATCTACCCCAATATAACACATCGCCAGAAAAGTTCCCAATCTAACAAAAAAACACGATTTTTTCGGAATTTCCTTCTAGGCGATACAATCAGTCCAACACCTCGCTAACATTTCAATGTCTTTTTTGTAGAACGATTTATGTTTGTCTTCAAAATAAGCTTCAGTTTCGGCAATCACTTCTTCATTGGAGCAAAACCTCTTTCCCTGGAGCTTTTTTTTGAAGGCTGCAAACAAGTAATAATCGCTGGGGACAAAATCTGGCGAATATGGTGGATGCGGAAGCAATTCAGTGTGCAGCTCGTTGTCGTTTTTGATTCATTGTGAGCAAACGCGGTACTCACTTCGAACACAGCTTTTCCATGGACTTAATGTTCATGCAAAATAACCTTGTTAAAGTTAGCCGAAAGTTGCCAGCCGAAAGATAATGCAGATAGTGTCTTGACTATTTTAAAACTCTCTTTATACTCTCGCTCCTATCGATTTTCAAATTCCTATAAACTGAAATAATTTCTCCTTCACCCGAATGATATAATCCGATCCTAAATTCTCCTAAATTCGAGTTCATGACTAATTTTTGCTGTATTCAAGACACTATCTGCATTATCTTTCGGCTGGAAACTTTCGGCTAACTTTAACAGTATTGCAAAATATGACCAACACGTTCTATTGATATCTTTACAATGTCAGTTATCTTTACAATGTTAACGCCACTAAAACAACTGTAACATGCAAACTTAATGATCGAAATGTGGCGCCATCTATGTGTCAGACCGAGAACTTTTCAGGCGATGTAATAAACATATATTTTTTGATACTGTTAAAGTTAGCCGAAACTTTCCAGCCGAAAGATAATGCAGATAGTGTCTTCAATACAGCAAAAATCAGTCATGAACTGGAATTTAGGAGAATTTAAGATCGGGTTACATCATTTGGGTGAAGGAGAAATTATTTCAGTTTGTAGGAATTTAAAGATCGGTAGGAGCGAGAGTATAAAGAGAGTTTTAAAATAGTCAAGACACTATCTGCATTATCTTTCGGCTGGCAACTTTCGGCTAACTTTAACAAGGTTAGTTTTTGATTTATTTGAATAATTATAATTCTCCGCGCATGGAGATTTATTTGAATAAGTACGTTTACACAGAAATGTCTCCAAAATTGTGTTTTTAGGGTGTTTTTTAAACACCTACCTTTATTACAGACTTATTGACTTATTTGATGCTATCTTGAATAAGTCGGTTAAGTCATTCCAATTCATTGTACCGACTTGTGGCGTAATAACAAAAACAAAACGCAATTTCTAATATATGGAAGAAAAAAAAATCTTGACATGTTAGTCGTTGCCACTAGATTTGAAAATAATAAAAACTGCATGTATTACATTTAGTCAAGACACAATTTTGGAAACATTTCTGTGTAGACGTACTTATTCAAATAAGTCCCCTTGCGAGGTGTCTTATTTGAAAATATCGATGTTCACAAATAAGTCGGTGTTTGGAAAACAGCCTTTATTTAGTTGTTATTTTCAAATTTAGTGACAACGACCAACATGTCAAGACATTTGTTTTTTTTTCATAATAAAGGCAGTGATTCATGTATAAATTTTGTCTGACACACATAATATAATAATCACTCTGATTGGTTGAATGTCGGCCATATTTTTTTATCATACGACAAAAATTAAAAATTGAACATTGTTCAATTTTGCATAAGATTTGGCGGCAGTGAGGACAGAAGAATACATATTCTAAAATATAAAAAAAACATATCAAAAAGAACGAAAATAAAAACACTTTAGGTGGCTTGCTTTATAAAATGTCAAAAAATATCGATACGACAAAATTTTATACATGTATCGCTTCGCTTATGTGTGAATTTCGTTTTTATCGTATAAGATAAAAAAATATTAACCAATCAGAGCGATTATTATTTATGTCTGTCAGACAAAATTTCTGCATGAATCACCGCCTTAATAGAAACTGCGTTTTGTTTTTGTTAATATACGTCACAAATAAGTTGGTACAATGATTTGGAATTAAAAAGTCTTAAGTCAATAAGTGTGTAATAAGTCGGTGTTTGGAAAAGACCCTGGCACTTTCCCAAACACCGACTTATTACAGACTTATTTGACGCCATTTTGAATAAGTCGGTTATGTCGTTCCAATTTATTGTATAACGACTTATTTGTGACGTAATAACAAAAAATAAAATGCAATTTCTATTATATGGAAGAAAAAATTTTCCTGACATGATTTTCGTTACCACTAGATTTAAAAAAAACTGCATGTACAGTAAATTCTTGATATAAGCTACCTTGATATTAGCCACTTTTTCTAAAAGCTACTCTCGATTAAAGCAACATCGTTAAAAGTCACTATCCCGACATGCGCAAGTGATCCATTTGCAAGAACACTGTTTTACTCGGAGATGCCGAGATACTTCACATGGAACGCATCATACACAGTTCATCCGAGCAATGACGAATGTTTTTACCTGCGTTTGGTATTGGTTAATGTTCGTGGACCGACTCGATTTGAATTTCTACGAACTGTTAATGGTGAGCAGTGTGCAACATATCGAGAAACCTGCCAGTGTTTACATTTGGTAAGGAAGACATTCATTGGAAACGTACATTCGCTGATGTTGTTACATATTTCGTCTACTGCATATCAAATTCGATCTCTTTTTGCCATCATAATTTCAGCATATTTTCTATCGAACCCACTTCATTCGTGGAACAATTCCTCGATTCACCTTGCGGAACTGGCAAAATGTTTCTAATTTCAGTGATTTTAGCTTCGATTCGTGCACAAAGTCAAATAGCACTGGCAGTAGCGTCACTGCGATTCCTGCTACATTGTTAGAAGGAGGACGAACAGCTCATTCTGCATCGGTAGGTTCGGTGATAATCATGTTACGCTACCTGAACCAACCAAAACTATATGCAATGGAACAAAAGTCACTGTTAAAAGGCTGATGAACAACGTGATTAAAGCAAGGATAATCATACGAAAGTTCAAAAGCCAGGATGTTCTTGCAAGGCCAATTGTTGGAATGCTGTGGAATAACCCTTGAATGGCAGTGTTTTCCCATGGGCAGTTGTGCTTGGCGTCCTCGAGAGTCGGTAAACCATCAGCGCTGTTCGTTTTCTCTCCAGACAGCAAGGTAAACAATATCGTTCATGATCAAGCATTGCGAGGAACACATTATTAATTGGCTGCAGAGGTTGTGAGATTTGACAACTCTCGATTCCTTTCAGAAAGGTTATTTAAAGTTATTGGATTATGTGCTGATAAACCAGCAACAATAAAAGGATTAATTACAGTTATTGATTTTACAAAATTATAAAGTAAAACAATAATCTGGCAAATGCAATGCGCTTTGACACTTCTAACTCCACCCAGGGCTGGCCCCGCGGCTCTAGGTGCTCCATACAAATTTTTCCTAAAATTTCATTTTTTTGTTATTTTTTTCCCGGGAATGAGTTTAGGAAAGATTATATGAAATTAGTGGCTTATTCGAATCTGAGGCATGCGTCCCCCGAACACAACCGGTGTGAAGTTTTTAGACACTTAAATTTTTGGACACTTTTATAATTTGGACGGAAATTTACGCGAGTGTCCAAAACTAATTTTTTTTAGACATAATTTCCATTTGAGACAGATGTTTGCACACGTGTACATTTCTAAAAAATGTAAATACAAAAAAAAAATTGTTTATAAAAAAGATCAAATTTTCGAATTTTATTAACTTTTGAGAAATTACTTGAATCATCAGGAATGTGGTATATGCAGTTTTTGTATGAAAGAATGTCGTTATAGATTATGGTAAATTACATCTCATGAGATTGGCTCCCCTAGTATAGCTATATAGGTTTGGAAGGGCTTACATCATGGAATCAAAATCACCCAATACCATTTCGAAATGAGCCGTAGGGCTCTCGTATACAATTTTTGAACATTCACGCTATATTTCATCTTTTTTATAAACAATGTCTGAAATCGAAATTATGTCTAAAAAAATTAGTTTTGGACACTGGCGTAAATTTCTCTTCAAATTATAAAAGTATCCAAAAATGTAAGTGTCCAGAAACTTCACACCGGTGGTAATTCAGCTAGTTTTAAATAAAATCTTTTTGAAGTAGTCATTTTGTTTTTAATTTGGAGCATCAACATTCAATGAAATTCTGGAAAATAATTCCAATTTTCGTTTAAAGCTACTTTTTTCGGTACAGGTTACTTTAATTATAATATTGATTCAGCTCTGGTCGCAAGACACATTTTTGGAGACATTTCTGCGTCAGTTTTTCAAATAAGTCTCCACGCGAGGTGACTTATTTGAATAATACAGTGTCCACAAATAAGTCGGTGTTTGGGAAACAGCCTAGTGTTAAATTATTTTTAACTTGATATATAACGTTTTGCGTTTGAAGAAATATTACAATTAAATTTACGCATGCATATATAGACACAAAGTTTTAAAGGCTCAGGCGATACAGAATTCTTTGGAAATGATCAAATAAAACTGATGTTGTTTTAACGGTATGATATGAAAGGGCCGAATGTCGAAGAGAAGTAGGCCGAATGTGTCGAAGGGCCGAATGTCGAAGGGCCGAATGTGTCGAAAGGCCGAATGTGTCGAAGGGCCAAATGTCGAAGGGCCGAGTGTCGAAGGGCCGAATGGGTCGAAGTTCCGAATGGGTCGAAAGGCCGAATTTTTTTTTTTTTTTTAGTAATATATTGATTTTAATTTTTTATTTAATTTAATTATTTTTTCATTTTTTGTACATATACCTATTATCAGAAGGCTGACATAGGTCCTGTATTTGCGCATGACAAAATTTTCCTTCACAAAAATGTATTGCTGACTACGGCTATGAAGTTTCCGACAAAATTAAAAAATAACAAAACATGGCGGAACATAAAATTTGTCGAAATAACAAAAATTCACATGTATTAGTAAAACAGTTGACAAAAGCAATGTTAGGCTTTTTAAATTTTTTTTGTTATGAATAGTTATTAAACGCAATTACTAAATTAGCGACTTCGAAAACAAATGACAAATAAAAATAAATAGATTAATACGAAATTTGAAATGTTATACTTACATGTCATTATAAACTGTAAAAAAATTACTCAAGAGTACATCTAATTTCTTATACTATCGAAATATATTTATACGCCGTAAAAATCAAAAACAAATCAAAATAAATGTTCAAAGTGCGTTCAATGCCCATATGTTTTAAAAGATTATACGATTAAAAAACCAAAAATCTAATTAATCTCAGAGATGTCTAAGAGAAACGGTAGATGGGTGGTGTCGTTTGATAGCTCTTATCTTGAGCCGACTAGCCACATATACCGTTTCTCTTAGACATCTCTGAGATTAATTAGATTTTTGATTTTTTTAATCGCTCGGATAATCTTTTAAAACATGTGGGCATTGAACGCACTTTGAACATTTATTTTGATTTGTTTTTGATTTTTACGGCGTATAATTATCTTATTCGAAACCTATTACCAAATATATTTCGATAGTATAAGAAATTAGATGTACTCTTGAGTAATTTTTGTTTTTAAAAACCCCATGCTTATGGGCTTCGTAATAAAATATTTCTACAATTTATATAATGAAATGTAACCTACACTTAAAAATTTTGCTGCGATTTATGATACAACCCTTGCATCGGGGCATATACGATGCAATCGTACATCAAATTCTGATGCAAAGCATGCATTGAAAATATTTACGATGCAATTGCGTCTAAAACTAATGCAGTAGTGTGTCGAAAGAAAATTTCTATATAATCTGGGGTGATTCATTTTTCAGCGAATTTATAATAATTCGCTAAGGCAGTATGTATACTTTTAATATAAGCTTGAAATGTTTTTCATATATTTGCAGTTTGGTGAGCCAGTCTGGTCTGTCGTGACAATGACAACTAAAATTTTATACAGAGATTTTGAAATCTCATGAAGTATATAAAATAAAACTAACCGGTTTTTGCATCGGTTTTATTTTATATGATACAAATTGCTTTGGAATAATTTCGTTGGTAGGAAACATTTATAATGTAAATTTGACGCTATTAACATCGAAATTGGTTCTGATACAATTTTCATTGAATCGCTTCTTTCAGTGTTAGTAACATCGAAATGTTATTAGATTTAATTTTGCATCTTACATTATGTTGCAACGCAAGAAGCTTCAAAAAAAATCGATGCATTTTATTTTTCATTTCGAAGCAAATTATATTCAAATTATTTTCGATGTATAGGTTACATCGAAATTCGATACAAGCAAATGTCGGACGCATATGCGATGCTAAGCATCGCATATCAGAAAAATTTTCAACTGTGTAGCATCCCCAATAGAATTCCTTATGACTTTTTCCTTACAAAAACTTGAGAATTTTTTTTTCTCAAGGTCGGAAACTTCACAGTCGTTATGTTTAATGAAAAAAAATTTGCAAAATATTTCTTAAAACAATAAATTTAAAAAATTATATTTCTAAAAACAAAATTCGGCCCTTCGACCCATTCGGCCCTTTGATAAATTCGGCCCTTCGACACATTCGACCCTTCGGCATTCGGCCCTTCGATACATTCGGCTCTTTGTACCCATACCGTTTTAACAATAGACCAATTAATGATCGAAAAAAATAAATAATTTATCTGTGCTTGGCCATAATGTGGCCGAAGTTTTGCTGTTGGAGACGTATTAAACATTCTTAAGTAAAAGTTGCAGAACATAAATCATGACGTGCGAGGAGAGTTAGAGTCGAATGAGGCCTAAGTTCAAAAAGTGCGAAAACTAACAAAATTTATAAATGTGATTCGAACGTACAAATGGGTTTGATGAAGGGTCGCCGTTTAAATGTGAATGATCGGAAGCGGTTTACTACCTAGGAGTAAATCCTTCGAACATTATATTGTCATGTTTCATGATGCCGGCACATTAACTATCCTGAATTCTAGAAATCTTCGTGAGAACACAAATTATCTGCAAGCGGTTGTTCAAGTTGTTCAAAACCATTCAATCCTACCAGTGGCCCTATTCTGGTAATTCCCCGGGAATAGGGAATAATTTCTTGTTGTAGCAGCTATTCCCCAGGTATTTTCCCCATTTTTCAAAAGTTAATTCTGGCGTTTGAGGAATAAATTTATGGGAAAAATAAATTTTGTTTATTAAAGTAAAAAATTGCATATTTCCAATTCATATATTACCAGCTTTCAGTATAAATTTACAGCCATAATATTGCTATATGTAAATATGTACAATAAATTTCCGTTAAATTATATTCCCATTTAACTCTTTCGTAAAATAGGTATGGAATAATAAATGCCAAAATTGATATAATGGAGAATAATTTTTTCCCAAAAAATGTTTTTCCTATAAGCCAGAATACACTTTTGGGTGAAAGGGAATAAAACTGCTACAAAATTTAAAATTTCCATTCTCCGGGAACTACCAGAATATGCCATTGTCTAAAGTATCACGACAGCGAGGCATTAGTTGCCTGCAATCTAGCAACCATCCTGAGAGCAACAATTATTTTTTTGAGGTTGTATGCTGGTGCGATAATTCATCGCTTATTATAATTATATTTTCGGCCGTATAGATGGGGATACAAAGTTGAGTGATCGAAAGATAGCTTAATGGGCAAAAGTTAAGAAATCGAGGAGAACTGCAAATCTAATAAAATCATCAGTTAGATCTGACAATCTCTATGAACAGAGATTTATGCTTTGAAGTTGTGCGATTTTTTGAAAAAAAAAAAATAATAATACGAGTTACTAGTATATGAATGTGGCTCCAGATCAATGCCTAATCCCCGTTATATATTAATGGTAGTACGGATGAAGCTCAGAAATAGTCCTACGAATCTAAAAAAATCATCCGTTAGATCTGACAATTTCTACGAACAGAGATTCATGCTTTGAAGTTGTGCGATTTTTCGAAAAAAAAATTGCATTACTCGTTCATGAATGTGGCTCCAGATCAATGCCTAATCCTGTGAACAGAGATTCATGCTTTGATAATGATCTTTCGTTTTATTTAAAATTTACTAATTTAGAAGACAAGTTATGTTCTTTATTTTCTATTTAATAATTTTTATATAACTTTCTTGCTACATAAAAATATTAAATAAAACATCACACAAGTTTTAGTTTATTGACTTTTAAATTAAATAATAGTGCTATTAGTGCACAATTGGAAATTATTCAAAATAATTCACTTAATCTTTGAATCGATTACATTGTCTATTTTATTTTATTATCAAACAACGATTCTGATTCTCGTGGCGTAAATATTTTATAACCCCGCTTCTTATATTGAAAAGAATAATATGTAAATAATATAACATTACTTAAAATTTTAGATTCCGGAATCGGCCCTTAGCTTTTATTTAATGGATTACTATTTTTTATGGTCTACCCTCTTGTCTACGAGATACATACAAATAATATTATTAAATTAACTATGAAACCATTCGTTTAATTCCTGAACAATTTTAAACGAGTACGAAGAAAGCAATTTTTTAATAGAAAAATTGCTTGAACCAGTTCCCAGAAATTTATTTTATTTTTCGGGATAGAATATGATTTGAACGTTAATTATTTTTATTTTTCGGGCTAAAAGTCTTTTAAATGAATTTTAGTAAGGACACCCACCTTTTTATAAAAAGTCTTTTTTCGGGCTGGTTTTCGGGCTATCTTCAAATACGTGGGATTAACTATGAAAAATCTAACCTGTGATCCCTCTTCTAATATTGATTTTGTTTTTAACTATTGAGTTTTATATTTATTGGGCAGTTTCATCCTCCTGGAAAAATGCGAATTGAAACTTATTAAAAATAACTTTCAAATTGTTCGTACTTTAATTATTTACCTCTGTGAATTTTGCCCGACAAAAAATCCCGAAAAATGATTATAGTTTCATATGGCAACAATGATATGTAAAAATGAAACTATATCTCCTATATTTTCTATATATCCTATATTTTCACGATAGCAAATTAGAAAAAAATTATTTGCACAAAAGTAAAAATTCACTTAAACAATAAAACGAAAACCTAATCTATAATTACAAACTTTTTCAACATAAATATGAATTAACAAACGGAAATGTATTCGTTTAACGAAGATAATAAATCTAACTACTATTTAAAATTTCGGCAAAGTAGCACTAAATTCTATTAAACGTATAATCAGATAAAGTGTCCTGAAGTCGACCTAAATATCAATTAACGAGCACGGCTTTATGCGGCTTTCGTAGATAGACCACCTTTGAAATAGCAAAGTTAGACACAAATACTATCAGCCCTTTGCCAGATATATTTTTCTTCAAAGGTGGTTTCAATATCTACGAAAGCTGCATAAAGCCGTGCTCGTTAATTAATATCTAGATCGACTTAAGAGTCTTATATAACAAACGACTGAAGGGCGGTTCAAAAATGGTTTCATTATCTAAGAAAGCCGCATAGTACCGTGCTTGTTAATTGATATCTAGATCTACTTCAGAGACCTATATCTGACAAACCGCCGATAGAATTTTTTTCTTACTTTGCTATTTCAAAGTTGGTTTCATTATCTACGAAACCCGCATAGAGCCATGCTCGTTAATTCATAGCTAGGCCAAATTCAGGGCCCTATATCCGACAAACGGCTGATAGAATTTTTTTCTTACTTTGCTATTTCAAAGGTGGTTTCATGATTTACGAAAGTCGCTAAAGCTGTGCTCGCGTTAATTTGTATCTAGGTTGACTTCAGGGCCCTATATCTGAGAAACGGCTGAAAGGTGGTTCAAAAGTGGTTTCATTATCTACGAAAGCCGCATAATGCCGTGTTCGTTAATTGATATCTAGATCGACTTCAGAGTCTGACAAACGGCCGATAGAATTTTTTTCTTATTTGGATGCATTGCCTACGAAAACTGCATTAATATGATTTTGCTGATTGTTTATAACCGCAGTTAATAGAGCTTTTTTGTGGATATTTATTTCCTTCGTGTAATCGTGGACTTACACAAACTGCATAAAATGTTTCTTGCTAATTAGAAATTTCTAATGCTTTTTGTATAGTTGAATTCTTTAAGTTGGCACTTATTATTTTTTTTTTTATGATGTGAACTGTAGTGACATATTTCTTTCGGGGTCACTCGGTAAAAAATCTATTGCGATACATTATTTTCGTGCTGATTTCGTGTCACGATAGTGAAATTATTTCCGGGATGATATATAAAAGAGTTGTGATAGCGTCGGATTTTTCGGGATGACATTGAAAACTGCCATGATATTATTGTAGAATTTTTGTATTGACGGGATATTTTTTGGGCAAAAATCACAGACATTACTGAAATTTTTTTTATCACAGACATTACTGAAACAAAAAATGTCATGATAGTAAAAATATCATGATAGTAAACAAAAATTTCGGGAACGCACTCTCAAAACTAGAAAAACAAAAAAATGGCTCAATTTAAGTCCAAACCACACAAATGTGTGAGTAAAAATTCATAGTATATAATGGCGTTTTTGATAAAAAATTTCGCTTGATTTGAAGTACAATCAACACAATTGTGTGTATAGTTATATATTGTTTTTTTTCGGACCATAATAAATTTTCGACATGGTACTTTTGCCGTACCCACACAATTGTGTTACCAGGCAAGAACAGGGATATAGTAAATCTTTCGGGATGACACTAAAAATGTCGCGATATTCGTGTTTTAGTGTTGCGTTGCGTGAAGAAGTGCGATCTTCGGGATATTTGTCGGGTTAACTTCACAGACATAAATTATTTTATCGGTGTTTTTTGCATTTTGCTAAATTTGAATATTACGGAAGCTGAATATAGATAGAATTGCTTATTAGAATTTTATTTTACATTTTAAATATTTGCCTCATATTTAACGGAATATTGACTAAATAATATTTTAATTTGTGCGCCTGAATGTTTACATAGAAATATGTTTACTAATACATTTATAATACAAATGAATCTAGTACAAATTAGGACAAGCTTAAATATATGTATATGAAGTTGACCCAAATTCTAACCCAAAAAAAATCGATGGCAATACTAAAATATAAAGACTTTGACTATAGGCAAGTGTCAGCACAAAAATGTTCAAAAAGATTCTATGTTCCATATACCAACCCAAAGATTATTCTGTCAACGAAGGAAATACCACCATGTTTTAATGTCAGCCCAAAATATATCTGTCGTGAAACTATCATTAAAGAAACATATTACTGTCACCCAAAAATGAAAAATAAAACGAAATATACAATTTAATTTTAATTCAGTATCTGATTAATTTGTGTATGACCCCTGAATAAGAATGGCTTTTAAATTTAAGGATTATACATCAGAGCATTAAACGACATAAACATTTGTTGCAGAATCGGAGGCTTAAAGACTCACCGTAGTCTTTATCCAAATAATAGCATCATTCAACGAAATATGTAATTGGTTTTAATTCTGTATTGGAATAATTTGAGTATGGCCCCTGAATATGAATAGCTTTTAAATCAAAGGGTACATCAGAGCATTGAACGACATAAACATGTGTTGGGAAATCGGAGGTTAAAGAGCTCCCCAGCTATTCTTATTCAGGGGCCAAACACAAATTAATCAGAATTAAAAGCAACTACATATTTCGTTGAATGGCACTATCATCGGAATGATGACAAGGGGGCCCATTAAACCTCCGATCGCCCAACAAATGATTATGTAGTTTAATGCTCTGATGTATAATTTAACATAAATTCTAATTATAGTTAAAAATTAAGTCTCAAAATAAACTGCCACGGAACTAAAACGTATTATTTATTTCGTTAATTTTTAATTTTTGATTTGATAGAATTGATTTATCTGTCACACGGGTTTGATACTTTTGCGACGTATTTATTTTCGGGCAGAATAAGCTGTTCTAAATATTTGGCAGATACTTGATGCAGTAAATGTTCGCATATTTTACAGTACCTTAATAGTTTTGGGGTTAACATTTTTGGCCTCACTTCAAATACATATAAGGAACCACAACAACTTTTTAAAAGATTTATCATTTTTGTATCTTAATATTTTCTATCACGATAGTTTCATTTTTTCACGACACTTGCATTAGTGCTGCCAGCTTTTAAATTTTTTGGGTTAGAATTTTGGGCAAACTTCTTACAGGTCTTAAATATAAGTATTTCAGCATTTTAGGCAAGCTTTTATAGTCGCAAAAAAATAATAACACAAAAAAATATAAATAAAAATAACATAAACAGAATTAATTATAAAATCGGGCCAATTTTATTATAGGATGGCTGACTATAGGGTCCATGTATGTTTAAGTGTAATTTTATGCTCTTTGGACGATTTAATAGCTGTATTTTGTTGAGACAATTACAACAATACCACCATAGCTAAAATAAAAACTAAACCAATTTAAAATTCATCAAAAATTGCTGAATTAGGCTGACATCTATCATTAAAATCAAACACTTACTTAATTGTGTTACAAGAGTAACGAAATATGTTAAATGGAGCCGGCAGGCAATATAATTCAACACAGTTTAAATAGAATCGAGATACGAAAAACCGGTTATATATTTTAGTTATAACTAAATACACTAATAAAAAATATTTAATCGATTCGACGTTTATGAGCATCGTATAAAAGCAAATATACATTTTTTTTTTTTGATTTATCAAACCAACCAGATACAAAACATTGTAAAAAAACAAAGAACAAAGCGATTAAAGTGAGAAACCAATCGTAAAAAAATGAAACAAATTTATTTTTTTAATTCGCCGACGATAACAAACCAACAAAACGAAACCATAGAAAAAAAAACGGTCGAATAATTTTTTTTTGATCGTTTTATTTTTATATTTTGTTCAGATTTCGGCACGCAATCTCAATCCATTGTCAACGTCGAACATACACGCACATATTAAGCATTTAATTATAAAGCATATCGCCATCCTTATTTACACGTATGCTTATTTACATTTTTTTATCTCGTTTTGCTTGCGTTATATATTGACATTTAAATTAGTTGGTGAATTTTTATTATTGGCCTGAACAAATTATATGCGAAATAAAAAAAAAAATGAGATTGCGCAAAAACATGTTTTGTTCTGTGTTGGTACACCTCTCCCCTTGTATCATGTAAATTATATTTAAAGAGGTTTGTGTCATGTGAACTAACATAAGTATATGTATGTACATACATAAAAAATTGGTTTTTAATAGTGCGCATGCGATGATTTTTTTTTTTTTTTGGATAAAAATCAAACGAACAAAAAAATTGTATTACAATTTTTTTTAGATAGTTAATCCCCTCCATTTTTAGTATTGTTATTGGATGAATATTGAATTCATAAAAAATGTCGCGTACGTTAAAGGGAGGTGGTGATATAGGTTTTTTTATGTTGATTAGAAGGGGAAATAGATTAGATTTTATGGGTTTTATGGTGGTGGTGTCGATTTCGAGCGTTACAAATGGAGATGGAAGATGAGATAAATGGTGGCGGAAGATGTTTTGAAATAAACGTCGTTAAAAAGAGATGGATATTAGGTTTGAGATGGTTTGGAATTGCTGCTTGGATAAAAAAGATTTGATGTAAGAATCTAGCAATAGGCGAGATTGCGGTAGCGAACATTGTATCTAATAAAATTTGTGGAACTATAGATTTTAAAGCTTAAGGTTTTCACAACATAACTTTTCTGCTTTATAGTTTATTTCAGTATAGGTTCTCTCTTTTATCTAGGACCTTAAATCACCGGGTTTACTCGATTTATGCAGGATCTAGTAGAGTGTTTGGATGGTTTAAATGCTTATACCAAATAGTTATTCTTTGCTTTTTCCTAAGAAATTTTGTAAGTTCGTGCGTCATGAATTAATCTCGTAATTTTAAAAAGGCTGTTCGCTATGAGGATGTTGTTTAGCCTGTCCATTAACCTATGATATAGGTGTGTAAATTTTGGCAAGTTTTAATAGAACTGCGGAGAAAGGAATTTACCTTTATTACAGTTTTTTTTTAATTTTACCTTATAAATATAAATCCAAAAAGAGCAAGAACCATATCAAGTTATGGTTTTCCTTTTGTAACTGGGTTTTGAAAATTAAAGTTTTCAACTGTTACACAAAACTGCGCCAGAAAGCAATCTATTTGAAGGGTTTTCCAATAAGAGGTTTCATTTTGATATTAAAAAGTATTTTTTTAAGAGAAATCAGTGAATGTTTATTTCATTGCCAAGAGGAAGGTATGCCATTAACATTTGAAAACGATATCAGCCAAATGGCTGCAACGGCTACGCTTGTTGCACCATATCCTTTTCATGAAATTTTCATGGCCAATTCGCACATATGTGGCTGTATGTCCTCGATGACTTCACGAATTCCATCTTTAAGGTTTTGAATTGATTGTGGAGCATTGGCATAGACCTTATATTTCACGTGGCCCAAAGAAAAAAGTCTAAAGGAACGGTCGGTTGGAAACTTTTCTTGCAAACGTGCGATTGTTTCGTTGCTTGTGTGGCACGTAGCACCGTCTTGCTGAAAGTAAGCGTCGTCCGCATCAATATCTTCCAATTCCGGCCATAAAAAATCATTAATAATAGCTCGGTAGCGCAATCCATTCGTTGTAACAATTGCACCAGCCTCATTTTCCAATAAGTATAAGGTCCAATCACACCGCCAGCTGAAAAACCACACCATCAGCGAAGATACGACGTTTATGGTGATTGGCCGGCTTCGAAATTGGAAAATAAAAAACGAAATCTGAAATTGGCGTTCTTGTGTTAACTGAACTTTAAAAGCCTTTAGACCTAAGTCTTTATGCAGAATTTCGGGTTTTCGTCAACACTATGGGCTACAGCAGCAATATTCTCAGTTGTTCTTGAGCGACGCACACACGGTTTCGATTCTTCACATCACTAACTTGTCACAACAGCTCAAATTTTTCACACCAGTTTCACTATTGCCAGCCGAGAAGGTGCTTCACGACGACCCAAAAGTGCTTTAGTTTTGCGAACTATGACTGCAAAAACTTCACGATTTTTGTAGTGAATTTTAAAAATTTCAATGCGTTGTTGAAGCGTGTATCGTACCATTTCTAGTAATGGCGTGGTTTTTACTTGTCAAATGTCAAAAGATGACAGCTTCAAAATTGACAGCTGCCCAAATAGCACGCTATCCAAAATGAAACATCTTATTGGAAAACCTTAAGGCATACTTATCTGCAACTTCGTATAATACCAGTTTAATTCAAAAAATTCTTACATGTGTTTGCGGTTATAAATTTTGTAGGTATACGTATTTGGAAAATTTTTATAGGTTAGATTATTTTAAGTGAAATTTAAGTCAGGATAAAAGTAAAAACGCTTGTATGAACTCAACTTCATTTCGTTTTAAGTCGTCTTTGTTCCATCTTTACTTCCCGTTTATAGTCAGCTATGATGCGTGATCGCTATCTCTTTTCCGGCTGCCTTGTCCTTTCTTATCTCTCTTAAATTTTTTATCATTTAGAAAATTAGAAACGTTTTGAGACAGATGCTAATTGAATTTCAATAATATGTTGGTGATCAATTAAAGGAAAGGTTTCCGCATGAAGACAACTGATAATATACCGGCTGATTGTTTGTTGGCGAAACTATATAACGGCCTAATCCAGTAGGTGTATAAACAGTAAGGTAAGCGTATAAGTTTTAAAAACTTTCTAGGTAATTAAGTTTGAAATTCGATTTATATTTACTTATGTGAAAGAAAACTAAAATCCAAACGGCCCAATTTTCATTCCACATAAACCAGTATTTCCACTCGCCCACACTGAGAATTTGATTTGATTGGAACGAATCAAAAAATAATTGAATTATGTACGTTTAAATTTAATAAATAAGAGTGAGATACCAAATATAACCAATATAAACCGCAAACAAAGAAACGAAATAAAAATTGCCGGAAATTATTATCACCGCATACAGTTATGTAAATAAATAAATGAACAAATCATTATCTCACCTTTTTGGTTTTCGACTTTGTATATCCAGTTATAGTATATCAAATTAAAATATGAAATAACTATATCGACTGATAATAGTACTGCCTTTATCTATTTAAAAGTGTAGGAGAATTTTCCTACTCTTATCACACATTTCTATATTGTGTTCTACTTTTCCCCAGAAAAAAAAAATATTTTCGTTTCTTTCCCCTCACCTAAAAACACAAAGCTGTAAAAATAGAAAAACAAAAAAAGAATGAAATGAGGGAAACAAGAGTGTAAAGAAATATTCTCGGATTGGTCGACGCATTTAGTCCAATCGGTTGTTTACATCAGGGGGAATAAAATAAAAAAATACGATAAAAAAGTGGGATAACACAAGACGTTTTTATTTACTTTAGCTGTTTTCTTCTTCTTTCATTCAGTATTGTTCTTCTTTTTCTTCATATATATGTATATACATATGTACAAATGAAATTGCTGTGTTTTATATCGAAGCAGCAACAAAAAATAGATTCGTCGTAAGCCAGTCATATTACATTCTTTTGTATAGTTACCCGTCGGTCCCCGCGGTGTTTTTTTACGTTTGAGCTGTTTGTTTTGTTGGTTTTTTGCTTTGTGTATCATATACCGAGGGTTTAAGTTTTCAAAATTAATAAGAGTGCAGTGCATTTTGTTTTTGTAAATTGTTTTTGTAAACACAAGCAGCTCTCGTACGATATCGATCCGATTTAGTATCGTGATTTTTTTAGTTTTACAGTACAGTTAGTTATATTGGATACTGGATGTTGTAATATCACGTAAGTAAAAGAAAACCAATTCATTTTCTATTATTTTTGTACAGGGAACACATACATACATACAAACTTAAATAAAAATTAGAGGAAGTTACAGCTAAAACTGTAAATTGATTCGATGTAGCATTGAACATGCGTCCTAACCACAAAACAATTAAATTTCACCTAGCATATGGAAATGCTTATAATTTGATCTCCTAATCTAATAGGCATAATATACGCAAGTCCGATGATTTTGCATTTTACCACCACACAAGGAATCGGTGCGCATGTGTAACGTTGATACAGTTTTCATAACCAAATCAACTATGAATCGAACAGAAAAAAAGAAAATCAAAATGTGTATTCATATACAAAAGAAACCCGGTGGCCCTAAAAATGGAATATTCCATTATTATTTTCTAAACTGTATACAAAAAAAAAGGGGACGCCGCTTGTTTCGTTTGTGTTTGAATTGTATTTTTTTATCTCGCTCATTTGTTTATGTACTTTAGAGGGTATCAAAGAGAGATAAAACAAAACTTTCCAGCGATGCGCACTGAATTCACAACAGTACGTGCGTTGACGTTCAATTTTAAAAAACGAATATAGGTGTAGTATTTTAACCCTCGATACGAGTGGTTCATTTTTTTTAGGAAATGTGAATGTGTTGATGGCTGATGGCACACGTAAAAAAAAAGTACCGGACTTTTCCTCGTTTATTTTCCCCTTTATCTATGATACAAGTTATAATTGCAAACAAATTTTCTGTTGTTTTAAACAAATTTTCTGTGCAATCACACAACTTTGAGTTGTACATAAATTAAATAAAAAATATTTCAAGGACATTTTTGACTCATTTTAGTTTAAATTTTATTTAAGAGAGAGTAGAACAAAACAAAATGAAACTAGTTTGCCCTGAAAAAAATAACAAAATACAAAAAACCCTGTGTGGAATGTTAGGATGAGAAATAATTACGTATACATATTCATAGTATACAGAAAAGTTTGTTGATGCTGTTTACTAGTTTTTACACTATAAATTATTGATTTAAATAAAATAATAGCGGAACCAGTCAGAAATAAAAACTTAACGAAATAAAAAAATAAGAATGCGATAAATGGCATTTCAATGTTATTATACCCAGTCAAACTTAATTTTCATGTAAAAAACCGAAAGAAACCGAATTTCCCCTTCGTTAAATTATAGCTGTCACTTAATAAAAAAATTGTGCGCACTATTTCTCGCTCGAAAATAAGAAATATGTACGATTTGTTGTGTTTTATACACAGCAAAAGAAGATAAATTTTTGATACGGATGGAAGCCATATTTATTTTGTGTACATTTTTTTGTTTACAATTGATTTATTAAATAAAACTGTTTTAATATTTTTTCATATTATGTGATTAGTTTTAATAATGTGTGATAAAGTAAAAATGGGTTTTAGTGAATTTTGTTAAAAATTAATTTGTTAATGGTATGATATTGTAGTCGTAGTGCAAACGCTATTTTACTACTATAATATTTTAATTTTGTTTAGTTTATTTCCTTTTTTCTTTGTAATGTAAAATCATCTCGTTTACTTCCCCCTATAAACCTGTGCAGATCTTTAAATACGTCCTTTTCTGTTAGGGGTATTTCTCTTTGGAATTCTATTCCATTAGATACTAAGAGGTCAGCTTCGCCTAAATCTTTTAAAGCGTGCTATTTAGCGTGGCGCGCTTGAATGACAATGCATATAGTTCTATTTTTGTAATAATACTTTTGTATTTATTTGTATTAGTTTTGTATGTAGTATAGAAGTATTCACTTCTTGCAGTGTTCTCTGTAACAAGTGAGCTTGAGCTCAATACGGAGGGTACTAGTATGGAGTGGATTTGTTTTTTGATAAAATCTGAGGTTTTTATGCCTAATAGAAGTATTTTTTTTTTGTTCATTTATATTGCTTCCATATGTGCTTTTCCTTTACCAAAATTTTTAATGGCAAAGAATAAATAAATAAATGTGTACATTTTCGAATACGAAATTTATATATAAAAATTTATAACAACATGAACAAATATGAAATTTCTCTAAAAGACATTTTACAATAAAAAACAGCTGTTTGTAAACAAACAGCTGTTACTTAAAATTATTATTTTTGGCTGGTTGGAATACCAAAAAAAAAGAAAAACAATTGGGTTCGGTAAAATGCGTATTTTTTTGTTATGTTCTTATTTCTGACTGGTTCCGCTATAACGTTAGTTCATAACAGTTGCTAAACGTTTGATATTTATGTCTAGTACGCAGGCGAAGTGAAATGAAATTTTATATATAAAAATGACATAAACGACAATAACACCGCTGAATTTTTGTGGTCTTTGAGAAATTGACAACAACCCTATACATATATGTAATTCCAAATTGAAAAAATAGTTTTAAACCAAATTTTCTGCTGGTATAGAATAACTCTCTTCTACCTGTAGTTTTAACGTCACCGGGGCAGTTTTAGTAAATACATACATTTATTTGTAATTGTTGGCATCGCATTTTCTAAACAAGGCGAGAAATTAGCTAAGATTCATAATAATATTCAATAATTTTGAATATATTTAGTTGCATTTTTACGTTGTTTTCAAATTCAAAATCTAATTGTTATCAACTAATAAAAATAAATTAAAAAATATCTTTGCGGTTGTTTCTTTGAGCACAATATTTATTCCTATTCAGAATGGGAATTGATTGTACCATTTATTTTGCAATACGCAGTTACGCTAGTGAAATTGGTGCTTTCCGTGTTAGAATGTAGATGTCACTGCTTAACTTTACATATTTACTGCTTTTTTATCGTATCTGCACGAAGTAACTGATATATATGTATAACTCGTGGATAAGGCATACATTTTTTTTTTGGTTTTTCAATTGTTATGGTATTGTGACTGTTCCGTATATTGGTCTATTTCAGCACTCTCGAATTAAATATAAAATCGTAGGAAATTCTTCCATTTGGCGTCAATCTGTGTGACAACAATTATGATAATCGACACTTACACAATCAACTTCCCAACCACCCCATACTTTTCTTTCCTTTAACGCTGGATCGCGGATAAATTGAATTTTGACTTCTAAGATGGCTAAATGTGTAAGAAACACAACGATCAGTTTCGAACCGATGAAACTATTGATTACCCCAAACCCCCGCTTTTCCAGAAGTTATACAATTCTTCAAGTGTCGAATTTTATTTACAATTTTAAACTAAAGGGGTTTGGTAATTATAAATAATAACCGGTTAAAATGAAAAATATAATCACCGGATTATACACTTTGAATTTATCATATATAGGGTATCCAAACAAGAGAGCCGGATTTAAATTTGCCGCCATTTTGGTGATTTTATTTTGACATTTGTAACGTACAGAACACGCGATTTAAGAATATGGAGAAGTATTCAAACCAACAACAAGTAATTGGGCCGTATTTCTTTAAAAATGCCTCTGGAAATGTGCTAACTGTTAATAACATGCGGTATCGCGAAATGTTAACGAAGTTTTTGTGGCCCAAATTGGATGTAATTGATATGGTTGTTTTTCCAACAAGACGGTGCGACCCGCTGAAACAATAGTGTAACTGCAAACTAAGTTTCCAGGCCGTGTCATTTCTCGATTTGGCGATCAACATTGGCCACCAAAATCGTGCGATCTAACACCGACGGACTTTTTTCTTTGGAGCTATGTGAAGGAAAAGGTGTATGTGAATAAGCCTGATGAAACAGTTGAACATCTTGAAGAGGAAATACAGAGCGTTATTGGTGAAATACAGCAACATTTATATGAAAACGTTATTGAAAGTTTCAACAAAAGATTAACCCTGTGCCAGAGGTTTCGTGGTGGCCATTTGCCTGATGCTGTATTTCACGTTTAATCAGAACTATTTTTCTTCATGTTGAAATAAAAATGTTTGCTTAATTCAAAAATAAATGTGTTTTTCTTTAAAATTAAATCCGGCGCTCTTGTTGGGACACCCTTTATAATACAAGCGAGTGGAATATAACAAAAAGTTGTACCATATTTTGTTGTTGTTTTCTATATAGTAATTTAGTTTTGTGCCGTATCATGAGTTATATAAATCGGTGAAGTGAGTTAAATTTGTGACATTTCATCAATTGTTTTTATTTGTTGTTAAACAAACGCAAAACAAATATTTTGGCATAAAGTTATAATAAAATAATAATTTAACATGAAGCTATCTGCTTTAACACTTTACGAAAATCCACAAACCGCTCATTTGATGCAAGAGTGACACAATCCAAAATTTTTAATTTTTCTGTAAAGCGATTTGAAAATATCACTCAAAATTGTTTGTAAAACGGCGTTTTTCAAAAATAAATAAATACAAATACGAGTTAAAATAACGGTTATTTAGCTCTTTTTATATTTTTATTGTTAAAACTTAAGCTTTCGGAACCTTTTCGGTTCCATTCTCAAACGTATATCAATTTAACAAAAAAATATTTTCTATACAAAATAAAATAAAATCGAAATCAAGGCTAACTAAAACGTAGCTATTTTCCTGTAGATATCGCTAGCTACTAGAAAAAATATTTTCTTTATTTTAGCTAAGCCACAAAAATTGATATCTAGCTAAAATAAAGATTATATTTTTGCTAGTAGCTAGCGATATCTACAGGAAAATAGCTATACGTTTTAGTTAGCCTTGATTTTATTTTATTTTGTATAGAAAATATTTTTTTGTAAAATTGATTTATATACTTTTGAGAATGGAACCAAAAAGGTTCCGAAAGCTTAAGTTTTAACAATAAAAATATAAAAAGAGCTAAATAACCGTTATTTTAACTTACCAATAAGCTCATTAAACAATTTTAATAAATACAAATACATTCTGATTAGTAAAATAATTTTTTTTTCTATTCCTACACACGGTTAAAAATAAAAGTATGAAATCCATTCTTTTCCTATACTTCTGCGGAATAACTATACGTCCATCCTTTTCAAAGGATTACAATTATACTTCCCAAATAAATAAAATTTATACTTTCAAAATTAAAATAATTTTGGCCTAATTTTAACAAATTTTATTCTTGTCCAAAAGATTAAAATTCATCTATCGGACAATGATAAGTTTTATTCTTTGGCCGAGTATCAAAAGCACTCAAATATAAAATAAAATTTGCTCTTTGAAAATGACTAAATTTGCTCTTTTTGGCGTATAAAAAAATAAGTCACCAAGAATAATACGTATCTAATTAAAAGATTAAAATAAACACTAATCATTACCATATTTTATACAAATGAGGGAAACATTTTATTCTTTTTACAAAGTGGAATTTGAGTAAAAATAAGTAGAAATTATGAAAATAAAACATAGTTTTTTATTTAAAATATTGGCAATATATAAAATATACAATGGTCTATGAAAACTAATAGAATATATTCTATCTATATAATAATCTTCGGATTCATGAAGATCCTAGCGTGTTCCTAAATGTTGGGTGAAATATCAAGCCGATCACATTCCATGTTACTAACTCGTGGTTTACTTCCATCTAACTTGTTTTTGTCTAAATAAATTAAATGTTTGTAAGAAAAATTGTCAAATACAAATTTGTGTTATTTATTTACCCGTAAATTCTCAAACAAAATGGCAATTTCATCCCGTGTTTCCTGTAGTATGATTGAGTGCGCCCGGCTGTAGATGTATCTAAATGTGTTTTTGTTTAGAGTAAACAAATGTTTAAAAATACGTGGCGCTAATTCACAAACTACATAAATTGTGTAGAAACAAAACTTACCTCTTAATTGACAGCAGAACCTTTTCAAATTGTCAGCAACTGATAACTAAATTTTTAAGTCGAAATTATTGAAACTAAATCAAAATACTTTTACTAAAAAGATTGCTATCCCTTATTTCCCCACAAAAGTAATAGAAAAGATAAAGACATACAATTTTAAATTTTAAAAGTTTTCAGTACTGCAAAACATATTAATTTATGTTTTTAAATGCTAAATAATTTCTTCAGATTTTTATGCAAAACAGAATCAAAATAACAAAAATATTTTTATACAAAAAAGGACAAAATATGATTTTTCTTCAATTTTTAGTTAAATAAGTATGAGTATCAGTTGTTATCAGCCGTTTTGTCATAAGTTTGTACAAGAACAACTGTATAAGAACATGATTGAGAAGAACGCAACTCCAATTAACGTCTATTCATTGCTCATGTGACTATCCTTCATTTGGTCAAGTGCGCGACAATTACTGCAACTCAGTGCTAAAACTAACCTCCACACACAATGAATATATTACAATGAATATATTACACATATATTGTAACAAAGAATATATTACACACTAGAACCGTTCTAAAATTATATATTTCTTCTAAATAGTCGTAACATATCTTTAATTTTTGAGCCTTTTTGATAAGTTTAAATTTCTTAATGTTGTATACGATATGTGGAGACATTTTTATATCTATACAAAAAGGCTCTGCAAAATCATATAACAATGATATCAATTTGAGCGGATACAATAAGTTGTTGAAAGTAGGCTGAACCTGTTGTATGTTGTAGTCTACGATATTATGTTGTCACCTCATAATTATATTCTCCTAGCCATTTTGTTACTTTGATTAACTAGAAAACTGAACTTGAAATGGGCTAGTTTTAAACTGGATGGCAAGAGTTACAGCATACGTGTTATACTCGTACAATATCAACAAATTGTATCTGTATATTTACATTAACATTTGTTCTACTCAAGGCGTCCAATTTCGAAAACCATCCGCTAAATTTATTGAAATTACTTTAGCGATCTGTAGAAATTTTATGGATGAAAAAAATTAATATTAAATATTTTTGTTGAGGACAAAAAAGAATTGTAGTTGAGAGAAATGACCTGGACAGAATCAAACACAATATTATCGCGATTCAGTTCCGATAAATTGATATAATTTTATTGTTGCGAACGATATTGACATGCAACTTAATTGGAATGCCCTTTCAATTTAAGAGTTAGATTAAAATTAGCATATCATTCTTTATTTACTAAAAATTGAAGATAAATTGATTATTTATACTTCTAAGCTTAAATTACAAAATTTTGCTAATATCTATAAATTTTGCCAATATTTAAAATATTTTAGGTTTAAATATAGATAAACATTATGATTAAAAGGATAAATATTTGTTTATATAAAGAATAACACGAAAGTATAAAATTATAAAATTTGTTTTAAATAAAAGGATAAACAATAACCAAAATAAGAATAAAAACGATTTAAAAAGCGAGTATAATATTTAGGTTTACGAAAAGAATGTATTTTATGTTCCAAATTGAATAAAATTTATTCAAAATAATTTTATACTTAGGCTAAAACTAATTTTTATTCTTTCATTTTTAACCGTGCATCCTCAATCGGATTTTAATTTTTATAAATCTTTAATATTTTGAAAATTTTGTTAGAATAGTTTCTTAAAATGTAAGTTTCTCTCGCGAATTGAGTAATTTTTTATGAAGTTTTACCTATTTTGCTAGAAATAACTACATACGATATTATTTTTTGATACAAAATAATGAAAATATGAACTAAATACGAGTGAATTTTGAGTTGTGCCACTGTTGCAGCAAATGAGCGAAACTAATTTTTCATAGAATTTATCTGGTTTTGGAGACAATTTATAATTCCATTTCACGTCAGCTTCGTACTAGCTTTTAAAGTACAATATCTCGGCTCAGTAATTTCAATCATAACCATGTAATATCAAACTGAAAAGGTTTTGAAGAATTCTTTATCTTTCTTCCTGGTATTTAAGTCCAAATATGTAACATTTTTTTTTTCATTGGTTAACGATGTCTGGGAATTACGTTGTTTTTTAAATTTTGGCTAGAAATAGCAGCTTTTGTTGTAATTGAAAAAGGTTTTTGTTTTCTTATTTTTTGGTTCTCTTCTTGTACGTATAATTACGTACTTTTAATAAAGCAACAGTAACGAGAAAATAACAATCATAATGCATCACTGTATAGTACAGTAAATGACATAATATCACCAGCCCGTTCAAAACAAGATATTACAAAATATTATAAGTATATAGGACACTAAAGGGCATGATACGGAATAGACCCAACCAGCCCAACAACTATTGAATAGAACCGATAACACAGTACATCACAAAACAGTATAAAGAACTCTAAAGGACATGGGCTGGAACAAGACCGAATAAACAGAACTTCAGAATAACGATACCGAAACTGAAACATACCGATGCGATGTACTGTTTTAAACGATCCTGTATCATTTCTGTACTAAGTTGAAATTCCTATTTCTTAATTTTTCCTATTTGATCGTTCCTGTTCCGATCTATGCACTACTTTGTTACATTCCGATTTGAAAGGGCCCGATATAAAAAGCTATGTGTAAGCAAAGACACAACAGAAAAAAAGCAAAAGAAATGGATATTTGAAAACTCTTCCTTTTTTAACATTGGTGAATAACTATCAGTTTATAAGGACTTACAAATTTCTATAAGTTGAAGACAACTTTGATGAGGGTAGAGAGCAAATGTAATTTACTAGCAATGTGCTTTACTAGAAATTCACAAATTCTCCGTACTAAATAAAAAAAGTGCTCTCTAACTTCGGAATTACACACTTGCTCAATTACTCAACTCTGCCTTGGTCTACCTAAGATTAGGATCTATCTGATGGCCATAGTAAAACCGTCGAGCAAGTGAATAATTCGGAAGATATAGAACATTTTATTAATTCCGGTTCGAAAAATTGGGTTTTATAGGAAATGACACCGTATTATAACATTAAGAATAAGACTTGCCACAAGCTGAGCCTGAGTTTACCTAGGATTAGAAACTACCTGATGGCCATAGTAAGATCGATAAGCAAGTGTGTAATTGAAAAGGTTCAGAACAATTTTATAATTCAGTTTTGGGAATTTCAGAATTTCTAGTTAATTACACTGCATTCCACTCCCTATTCTCATCACACTTGTTTCAAACTCGGCCTGAGTTTATCTAGAGTTAGGACCTATGTGATGGCTTGTGATCGACGAACGAAAAGTTAATTCAAAAATTACTGACCTTTTTTTATTTTAGTTTCGATAGTTTTATAATTTCTAGTAAATTGCACCCCTATCCTCACCAGGGTTGCCCTAAACTCCGCTTAATTTTTTTTTAGGATTAACATCTGATGACCATAAAGTTTTAAATACTAAACAGGCAATATTTAGATTAAATGTAAATTTTTTGAATCTAGATCAATTTGATTTGACAGACAATTGTTAGTTTCGACTTGCATGCCTGAGATGCATTACCGATCTTTCTTTCGGCTGGAAACTTTCGGGCTAATTTTAACAACATATTAAGCTGCTACTACTTCATAGTAACTTAGTAAGAGGAGTAGAGATAAGATTGGTCGTAGATGGTAGCTCTGCCACTTTATAGTGGCTTGAGATGATTTAATTTGCCGATTACATGGATCATTATACTCATGTTCTATCAGGTACGAGACCCTTTACAAAACTGATGCAAGTTTTCGTAGTTACAGGGCTGTTCGGAAAATTTCGTGTCTAACAACGAAAACGTGGTTTTAATTCAATTTTGTTTATTCCAATAATTAAATTAAGCCTTTTAGTACAGAGTAGATACTCCTTTGGACGGTCTAACAAGCCGAAATCGATCGTGTGATATTTTAAACTTTTTGAAGTTTTTTTTTAAATTAAAATATTCAAATAAGTGCTAATAAATATGTGTTTATTAAGTGTAAGTTTGTCTCGCTAAGTGCTTACGGCAAATAGTCTGAAAAGTAATAATATCATTTTTATCGGTAAAGTTACATGATTTAAATTTACTTTAGGTTAAATTGCATTTTAATTTTCTTATCCCATTAATTGTGAATTGCAAGGAAATCCCGGCGAAGGCATGCTTTCAATCCAACTTTCGCTGCGAGAACATCATTTTATGACAGAAATGCTAAAAGAAAAGAAAAATATAAGGAAAGAGTACGCCACATTAGCAACTGATTGAATTAAATTAAGAGATAAAGCAAAAATTTGGGCACTATTCACAGTCACCTAGATTTGAACCCAACAAGCATACTTGAAAGTCTAATCGCTAGCACAGTAGTGATTTGTAATTCATTAAATTGGTGACTAACAGTATTCCACTATTCTTTCTTACGATAATTTCCAAAATTGTCTGCATTATGCGTTTAATGGTCTTTTCATTGTTCTCATCATTAGTTCGATTTCTAGAATTCCTAAACAGTGCAAAATTTTAGCAAACTAGACACGGTTAAAGTTTGTCTCACTCGATTGTGCTTGAGATTGTGTGACTCCTTGTGTTACATGAGAATGAAAATAATGAATTATTCCATTCCTCTGAGATGAGACAAAAGATTATTGAGATCTCCAAATTTTTACCTCAGGTGGTAAAGATCTGGTAAAATATCAACTGAAATCAGGTAGCTTTGTTGTCGTGATGGACGAACCTCAGTGGAAAATAGGTTTGAAAAATTGGGAAATGAGAACCGTCAGTAATGATATATTTCTTGTTGTGAATTTTATGAAAAATGTCAAACCGGATGCTTGTATCTTTGAGGTATTTTGAAGTAGACGACAAGTTCATTCCGAGGGTTTATATCTGCAAGCATTTCAGATTGCGTTTTGACCTCATTTTTTTTAAAACAGCCAATTAAATATTTAACAGCGATTAACCAATTTCATTTTGAATAAAAGCTAATAGCTAACGAATGCATCCAAATTATTTACAAAAGCATTACTACTCAAATAGCAATTGACTACCCTTTAAAATGTGCATTTTTAAAAAAGAATACTTAATTCATGAAAAATTCAATATTGGAAGAGGAAGAACACTTCTATTGTATTGGTCTTCTCTCGAAATTCAAGATCTTCTAGTACGTGACAATTATCAGTGGATTTAATACAGGGTGTCCCGCAACTGACTGACATAATGGTAAGATTGGATTCATTGGTCAAAGCGAAGATAACTTAATTTGTCTCAATTCACACGTCAAAGTGAGTCCAAAGTGAGATCAAAGTGAGTTCAACAAATGATTTACATATGGGCATGCCTATTTCACCTGTTTGAGTATTATATATTTTGACTAATATTATGAGCCCTATGTACTAAGTAATAAACTGTCTATATGCCATGTCCCAGCTGTCTCCCTAATTTTCAATTTTTTATTTACATTAATTTGTATGGCATGCTGATTTTACCTGTTGTAAGTAGTTTATATTTCGACTAATATTATGAGGAAAATACAGATTCTTCTAAGAAGTCATCAGGGGATAGCAATAGCTCTATGTGCTAAGTAATAAATTGGCTAAAAAATATTGGGGAGACCGCTTAGACATGGCATATAGACAGTTTAATACTCTCGCTTTTGTTTCTTGTTTGTCACATCTTATAATAATCCTTGGTACCTTTCAGTTAATAGTTAAAATATAAATTGGCCAAACAGCTGTAATCTGAAGATAATGGATGTTATTAGTTGTTTCCCTGTCAAGAATCCCTGTCATTACAAGGAATTACTCATTGTAATAAGTTTTGCCTTACAACGATTTTATGTTTTTTTATATAAAATTCCAATTTCAAAAATATCGGAAACGAATAATAGTTTAGAAAGGGATAGCACTTCTTATCTCTTTCTGATTTTATATTTCTGTCCCATCAAAAAAATATGTTTTTACAGTGAGTTTTGCCATATAACAAGCAAAAATAAAACTTCATTTCAGAAAAAAAAACTTCATTTTAGTTAAACAAAACGATTTAACAAAAAAAATCGATTTGATCGATATGAATAAAAAAAATTAAACAAAGAACGTAATACCTCAGTCTTATATAATAAATTTGAAAATAAAACAGCCTTCACTAGTACTCTCGTTTTCAAATCGAATTCGCAAATATCCTCCCTGAACTGCATCAGTGTCTACTATGGGCCTATTTTTTAATTCATCCCGAGCAGGCAGTGCGCTGTCAAAAAATATTTCGTATTTTTTTATTCAACCTGGGTAATTTTACCCGGTACACTGCGTTTTTATTTGTGAACTGTGCTTACACAGTGCATACTCGGTTCTTCAAATTTTACTCTGAAATTAATGTCAGTGTACGAAGAGTGTGCAAAATAAAAAACAATTTATTACTCTATGCACACCGGATACTTTTACACAGTACAACCTTTGCTCGGTGTACACTACCCGGGGTAAGCCTGCTTGCTCGGGGTGAATTAAAAAATAGACCATATGACGGTTTCCGTTATTTATTTACATCAGCTTGTTTTGGTCAAAACACCATACATTAAACAATATATATTCGAATTTCTATCACTTTTTGGACATATGTTGATTAAATTTTCTCAACATTTTATTATCAGGTTTCTTCACATTTTATTATCAGGTTTAAGGTTTCCGGACCTAATCTATTTCGTATTTTCGTATTATTTAAATTTATGTGCGAGAAAATTCTTTCCAGTTTCCACGTTTGCTGTTGCTACTGCTACTATGAGTACAGTCATTATAACAATATTTATAAAAGGGAAGGCAATCTTCGTTTTCGAATTAATTTTTTTACTCATTTATAAAATCATTTTATTTAAAATAACAATCATAACCTAAAATGTCTAATTTCCTAAAAATAACTTCATTTGTAGAGAAAAAACTTCAAATCTTTTTCAAGGTGAAAAAACTTAAAAAAAAAGATAAAACTTCACACATGGCAACCCAATACATGAAATAAGTTTAATAATCCAATTGGAATCATACAGTAGTATTCAGATCTTAAAAAAAAAATTTTTTAACTGTTCTGCACAGCTTTCAGTAGTTTAGAAATTTTTTTTATAAAAATTTTGATGGGTCGCATTTATCTTAGATAGTAAACCTAAATAAAATAATAAATAACCATGAAAAAGAACTATATTTCAGTTTTAATACACAAAACAGTCAAAATTATTATGTATTTATGTTATGACAATCATATATCAAGTGAAAATTAATAGGTCTAAAAAAATATTGCACGCCTTTTGGAAACAATGACCACATTTAATTTTGGTACGGACTAGGGAAAATAAATATCCATATGATATTCGTATCGCACAAAACCACAACAACATAGAAAAGCAAATTCAGTTTTCAATTTAATGGAATTTTGAATTAATTCTTAACTTATCGAATTAAATATCATTTTAATTTATAAAATCTGAACTTTGTGTTTTAATTGTATTCTACAATTCCTATTCCATTTAAATACAAATAAATGTAAAAATGTAAACCATAAACATGAATATTATACTTAATACATCACTCTGTTTCCGCCATGTTACTTCTGCGCGAGAACTGTCAGAATTCCAGCGAGATTTGAATACTACTATATATGTACTTGTTAATTTTTTGTTAGAAACTTCACTGCGGTCATTTCTGATTCTTCTCTTCTATCAAAATGTAATACATATTCATATTTGACGGAATAGTTACCAAGACGTTGGAAAGTTATATCTGGCTAGATACGAAGTGGTTGACAATTCCGTAGCGAAATATAATAATTCGCTAAAGCATTGTGATTATACTTTGTATGCATGTAATGTATGTAAGTTCAAAATATATTCTATATTTTTATAGTTTAGTCACTACAGACTTGGTAACCTCACCTCGATGTAAAATAATAACTTTGTAAATTTATAAGGCGCTTTCCTTGAAACATGTTAGATACTCCGCTTTGTCGAAATTTCAAAAAATTTGTCGATCGCTTACATAATTGAATGTGATACGCAAAAACTTCCACCATGCCAATAAAGTACTTCATACAAATATACACACCATATACAAAAATAGTACAACGCTATATAAATTATACTGCTCTCCCACTTTATTATGCTTTTATTGTAATATTAAATTACACTGGCCTGAATTTTTTTTTTGTATATTTTCATTCTTTTCGTAAATAGTTTGTAGTTTTGTACAGTAAGGTTTTTGATCTCTTCGCTTTTGTCGATTTTGTTTTGTCGTTTACGTTCGTTCGTTTATTGTTGTTCTTGTATGTTTTTAAAGTACCGTCTTATGTTATGTCTTCAAATAAGCAAAAATGCATTTGCTAAGCAATCAAATCTAAACAAAAGACAAAGAAAACGAAATGATTTTTTTTGTATAGATACGGTTGTAAATTGTCATAATACGTATGTAATGTACAATTTTTATAGCTGTAATTAAAAATAGTAATTGCAAAAAAAAAAAAAAATACCAAACATAAAACATTTTTACAGTTTTTGAAATATCACAACTGTCATAATTGTGTGCATTTTTGTTAACTGCATGCAACGCTTTAGAAAGGGATGAAGATAATTTTTAATACTTAGTTACTTATACATCTTCTTTGTTGTCTTTTTTTAGTGCGACGTTGCTTGAGTCGAAAAATTCTATACCCATTGTGATAATTAGATTTTAATGTGAATTTAATGATGAGTTTACATTTTGTAACACATAATAGATTGAGGTTTTAACCTATCTGTAAACTTGCAGAGCTACGCGAGTATACTGTGCTAGCTTGAAAATTTATTTATAGATTCATTTTATATAGAATTTAAGTATAGTTTATTGTTTCAAAAATATTTTTTCTATCTTGGTATTTGTGTGCCGGTTTTTATCCGTATTGGTGTAGGAGACAAAGGAATTGTACATTTATATGGGCATATTAAAACGGAAATCGTAATATGTAAATATTATACTTAAATGTTATCCTTATCATAAAACGGAAATAGACGAATTTACTTTTATGGTAAATTTAAGGAGTAACAAGGGATATATTTCGATGGTGTATGACTATGATTAAATTAATGGCAGCTTTGGGGTATTTAATCGCGTAATGGATGTAGTTTATGATGGATATTATGATAAGCAAATAAATAAAAAAAGACAATCGGGTGTGGGACCAAGGGTTTGAAAAACCATACACATTACAAATTTTTTCATTTAGTTTTAATTTCCTAATCATAAAATTTGCCCTCACAAGTACGGTACAAATTTAAAAAAAAAATCTGAGTTTTATCTATATTTAGGTAATTAATTAGTTTCAAGTTCATTCAATATCATCGTTACCTACTTGTAATCCTCAACACTTAATAATTTAATTTTCCTCCGTTCTTCTCATATTCAATTAACATATATCGTTGAATGTTTCAGCGAAAGAGCTCCTAAATCAGCAATCGCACATTAAATTTTGTTAATTTTATCATATACTATCCGTGTAAGTCGATAAGATAGTTTACTCGACGATTTTGTTACCCATCTTCTTTTATCACTGCCGATGATATTTCAATATGTAACGCTGTTAGTTAGATTTGCATTCTAGTAAAAATTTACTCTTTGTGAATCTGTCACCACAAAGTAGTATTCTTACCAACTCTATACCTCCCCCATTCTATAAAGGGTGTCCCTAAAATGACTGACATGATTGGTATCGTTGGATTCATTGATCAAAACGAAGGTGAGGTTACTTCTATCACTTCGCACGTTAAAGGCCTCCTATCCAGTTATAGACCTTCAAACACGCAACACCTTGAATTAAAGAAACTTCAATACCTTTTATTTTTTTATTTTTATTTTCAAGTACTAATTTCATTAAAAGCTGCTTACATTCCCTTTTAGGACTATTTAGTTGACTGTACTGAAAGAGTGCTGCGTGAAGTTTATAATGAATGAAGTTCGGAAAATTGCAGCAAACATTAAAAAAGAAAAACTCCATCCTTTTCATTATCAAACGGTACATGCCATTTTGGAAAATAATAAAATATTAAGAAAAAATTATTGTGAAAGGGTAATTGGGCAACAAATTCAAGACTTTTGGTTCCCGAAGAATATAATTTTTATTGACGAAGCTGCTTTTACTCGGGACGGATGTATACATTTACACATAATGCATATTTCTGGCCTTCAAGCAACCCCCATTTAAAAATTGTAAACCGTTATCAACATCAATTCACAGTAAATGTATGGTGTGGTATTTTTGAAGATGAAATACTAGGACCGATCATACTTCCAGATAGATTAGATGATCCAAAATATTTTAAATTAAAAAAATAATTTGAAGAACACCTGGAAGAAGTTCCGTTGTTAAATTTGCGATGTATATGTAGTTTATGCATGGCGGGACTCCATCTTATTTTGCAAAAGTGTACGATCGCACTTATATACTTTTTTTCCAAGGCAGACAGGAATACCTATAAAGTGGCCGCCAACATGACCGGTTCCATTAAGATTTTTACCGCTGGGGCCATTTAAAAACTAAAGTTTATTCTTTTATTCGATAAAGAAACTTTAATTACTAGAATTTCAGAAGCTGTAACGAAATCAAACGAGATAGAAACGTTTTTGTAAAAGTTCGAAATCCGTTTATGAACAGTTGTTTGAAATACTTAACCGTTAACGGTGATCATTTTGAGAATTTTACACTAAATTCGTAATATTTGAAAATAATATTATTGTGCCTAATAAAGAAAATACAAAATTTTTATTGTGAACTTTTTTAGATAACATGGTATAACAAATATGACAAGTATTTTCTTTTCTGAAAGCTAAAAGTCTGAACTATATGTTTCCATAAAAAAATGTTGATTTGATTTCCATCAAAAGTATAATTTTTAAGTATTTCATTATGTCCGCGATTTTTTTACGATTTTTTTTTTCACCTTTATCGGACTAAATATTATTTTTAATGAGAAAACAAAGAGGCCCATTTACTCACAGTCACAATATTTCTACCACAAAAGTAGAAAAAAAAATCATTCCCTCCATCCCCAGGCACTTGTGTTGTGAACACAAAGATATACAAACCCTGACAAAAATGAGAACACTCTTAGGTAGCTTCTTGGCAACTTGGTTTCGTATTGATAAAAATTTGGTCTACTCATCAGGTTGCAACGACCAAACTGCAAAAGTCCAACTCTTGCTTTGTACCGATAGTACAAAACAAAAACCTATCAGAAACCACGAAATCAGAAACTTCACGAAATTCTCACATGTATGTGTATTACAGCCAACACATTTTTGTGGTAAAAATATTGTGAGTAAATGGGCCTCTTTGTTTTCTGCGACTAAAAAAGTCGTAAACATTTTCGGGTACCATTAAAAATAATATTTTGTCCGATAAAGCCGAAAGAAAAATCGCAAAAATATAATATTGGTTATTTCTCAAGATATTGAAGTTTCTTTAATACTAGATGCTGTGTTGGATGGCTCTTCTTTAAACGTTTATAACTTGAAGTAACCTCACCTTCGTTTTGATCAAGAAATCCAACGGTACCATTCGTGTCAGCTACTTTTGAGATAACTTGTATACCTCGAACCTGTAAACCAAGGGAGAGACAAACATATCAACGTTTGTAGATGTTAAAGCTTCTTTCTTAATCTTAGCATTACTTGACATAATAGAAGATAGCACAATAAAACTCAATGAAACAAATTTTGATCACGTAGTATCAACTGAATACTGGTATAAATGATCTCCCGACAAATTCCTTAATCAAAACACGCCTAAATATTTAGGCTTAACTGTAGACGCGAAATTAAAATGGAAAATTAACTTTAAATGTAGAGAATTGGAATGATTTATAGCGAAAACCGTGAGCTAATGTGATATAATAAATTGCTGCTTATATCGGTAAATTCTAAATCCTGTGTGGATTTATGTTATGTAGCTCTGGCGGTGTACAATGTAATAATCGCAAGCGGTCAGTTCTAAACAAAGTACCAAATTAGGAGAAATAAACGTACTAGGAAGCTCATGCAATGTATTAAGCCTAATCAAAATACCGAGATCAGATATGTCGTATGTTGGACCGCTCAAACGTAGTAAGGTGTTGCGAAGTCAGGTAGGTTAGGTTAGGCTAGCTTCCTTAATAAAACTATTAAGGAAGCTAGCCAAAGGCTTACAACTCCCCTCTTTTAACAGCGGTGTTTGGAGTCGGTTTGCGGTTATGAGTTTCCTGGTTTAAAACCGCGGGTATCTACTAATAAATGATATAACATGTCTCAAAAATAATGTAGCAACCAATTTACTTTCGACCAATAGATAAGCAGATATGCACAATGGGATTCCGTGATTGACCTGGAAGAGTTTATCACTAACATCTCCGATTACGTTATTAAAATCATTGTGGATCTTGTTAATGCTAAAATCAGTAGATGTGCAGGTAAAATCTATATTTCCTCGGAAGAGAACCCCTAAAGCGACCACTGAAACTTCGCAGTGGGCAATCTGGACGGTCAGTGCCACTCTTATATATAATACTTTCGCGGAAACAAACTACGACCTAACTTTTCCATTAAAAGATACGGGCATTTTAGGGAATATAACTAAGACGAGAATGATGAACTAAGAACAAACGACACTGATGATTTCTCAGCGTGGGGAACCTATTTTCAACATCTAATAAACTGTACTGTTACTCTTGTTCTGTAGAACGCGGCTTATAATTTGTTGGCAAATGTTGTACCCAACGGATGGCTTTATCCTATCTGGCTGTTCTACAAGGAAAACAATTCAAGAAAAACGTTGGGAGCTCAACATTTATATTTCTATCAAATCTAGACAGGTTTAGGGCCAGCTCGTTTCTTTTTGCAAATTAACAACATCTAGATCTTTTAGCAGTGCTATATATTCAACGTAACAGTATTCAACCATTTTGAGGTGGCTTTAGGAATCCGAAACGGAGTACATTTGCGCCTGCATTTTATGACACTTGAACGTGTAATTTCCAAATACTCCAAATAATGTAAGGCAAAATTCTTGGTTATACGGTGGAAGATCGAAACGACTTTAATTGGTTTAAAAAACACGAATACACGTATATGATGCTGGCTCGAAAACCATCCCGAAAAGTTTTTTCTTTTTGCATCCTCGCTTAACACAATAACAGCATCCCGGGAAATAACACAAAATAATAAAATATTCGATGAGCAGGGTAAAAAATTTACACAACTATGCCCCCTGTCGGAGTGCAGGATTCATGGGCCGAACCATCTTCCATGCCAGTACTATATATAGCGAACCGCGAAAGATTAAATAACGGATGCCAAAGAACAAAAATTATTATCTGTCCCTAAAAATATAAATCAGGTTTTCAATATAGGGACATTAAAGATTTATATTTTAATAAGAACGCACCCTTGAACTTTTTTCATGATCTGTCAACGTCAAAAAGCCAGTCAAGGTTAACATTTTTACCATGGTGAAGTTCACGAATTATTAAAATTACGATGAAGCTCCTTTTCGAGTTAATGGCTTTGTTAATAAACAAAATATGCGTTATTGGGCAGCAAAAAAGGCACATATGCTTCAAGAGACTCCATTACAATCACAAAATTGACCGCCTGGTGTGGATTTCATGTCGGAAGTGTGATTGGACCATAGCTTTTCGGTGATGAATATGATTGCCATGTTATGGTGAATGGAGTTCGCTGTCGTGTCATGTTGGAATAATATTTTTGATCAGGAGTGTTGACATCAGTGAGATGTGGTTCCAACAAGATTGTGCCAAATGCCACGCAGCTAGCTAACAATTGATCAATTGAATAGGAAGTTCGGTGACCGTGTAATCTCAAGAAATGGGCCCGATCGAATAGCCACTTTGCTCAGGCGATTTAACGCCATTGGATTTATTTGTATGGGGTTACATTAAGTCGTTGGTCTATGCCAACAAGCTGAGCAACTCAAGTTGCTTTTCATCGGCCTGTAGCGGTCGCTGTTGAGGGTTATGTCAATGCAAGTTTTGTTTTGGTGGAATTACGAACTGATGAATCCGCCTGTCCAAAATCCGCACCAAACTCGTTGTGAAAATTGAATTTTTGGGGGATATTTGGATCAAGATCCAACTGCTTTAGAGTCCAATCAGCGAACACACGGCGTTGTTTGTGGTCGTTTACCGTTAGTTTCCAGGTCAGTTGGATTTTATACGGATGCAGATCCAATCCCCGACGTAAAATTTACCAATATGAAATTGCAGAAAGACCAAGTTCTTGTTTACGGGAAATTGACTGTCTCGGTTTTCCCGTACACAGCAGACCTTGCGTTTCAGTGACATACGGGTGCTGCCTGATTCGTCGAATAGTCGACTCGGCATGACGGTTGTTGCGTTGATAAAAATTACGTAATGCACGAAAGGTTTCTGGAACGGATCACTGATTTTGAAACAAAATTTGATGGTTTACACTCGTTGTTCAATGCAACCTTTCATGGTGAGTTGCCATATAATACTGAACAATTAACATCAAATTTGGACAGATGTTACCGTAACAACATGGCTGTTATAACCTAACAATTTCCGAGCGACCCTATTGAAAGACCCTTTGTATACTAGTTATTTTCGGAGGTTTGTCAGAAGTTTAGTATTATATATACTGAAGTTCATGCAGACACAAATGGATCATTTTAGTTTGCCTTTCATCTCTCGTTTATTATCTTTTATCTGAAATATTTCGGTTCTGGTCACGAATCACGATTTGTTCATTTTCATCACCAGCTACAATTAACTTCTAGCTTGGGAAATAATTTATTTCTAAATTTTTGGACGCTAGAGAAATATTCACAATCATCAAAGGCCATTCAATAAATCACTTAGTTTGGTATTTTACTGTCTTTGCCAAAAATAAACAAAAATAAATAAAATTAATCGAAGTTTGTAACGGTATACTTGCGGAATGCGTAATATTGTAATATAAACGGAATGCGTAATATTGTAATATTGATGGTTTAGTTCGCATGCCCGCGAGTGCCCTAATTCATGAAAAACATGTAAAAAAGTGAGCTTTAAAAACCGTGGTTTTCACAAACCGGATTTTGGAAGGCATATTTTTAAAAGCGAGATTTTGTAAAGCGGGATTTAGAAATTCGGCTTTTGATGAGCGGGATTTTGATTTCACGACTTCAACCCGTTTAGAACGAGTCGGTAAAATGTACAGTAATACAGTAAAATGGAAATGTAATTAACAATATTTTAACCAAGAAAGGGGTATTCGCTAATAAGGTTCCGATATAGAAAAATCAGAAATTGGTCACCATTAATTTAAATTACCTATTGCTATACGCATTTTGGGCGTCCGATACGGATTCGTACTGGATTTTGTAAATAAAACTCAGGGTTTAAGTTAGAATTTTATTTACACCAACACTATGAGCTCAGCAATTCTCTATTTCACTATTTGTTCATTATTTTTACTTTTACTATTCACTTTTTGCATTGTTCACTTTTTACTTGTTAAGTTGCACTGTTCACTGGTTAAATTGCAACTGTGTCTGCGAGGTAATTGTCTCGCGCTAATATACTTTGCATCGCTGTTCGATAATGTACCATTTATAGCATCTGGGGATGTGTGCGTATTGCAATTGTAAACCATGTAGATGTGTATTCGCGAACATTCCACGTCATTCATTCCCCTGTCTTGATGATGATTAACGCCGTTGTTAATTCCAGTATTTTCCATGATGATGACAATGACGCCGTTTCTTTCGTTATTTGCATATTTCCCCCTACATGGAATGCTATTCTAGGAATAATAATCGCCTTAATACAATTATGGACTCTGACTAGATTTGAACTCGCGACCATTGCAATGATAACACTTGCGGTGGTGTATAGCTTAACCCTTCGACCACCAAGTGTTACATCTATGTCATATTGCTTCAGCCTATCGCCCCGTACAACTTTCGACTTTTACATCGTTTTGACTAGTCTTTCTGGGCGCTCTTCACTATTGGCTCGTCCTATTCCTGATTCGTTCTCTAAGCAATAATATTGTAATCAGCGCTTTACTTCACAAATCCGCCGTTTAGGGGCTGGTCGCTAATTATATAATTATTATATATGCGTATCTCTCTGGCATTATATCCCATCAAGGAATTTGGCCGCCTCAAATGAGGTTTCATAATCATATTTTCATTTCGGATAATGAGTGATTAATTCATTGATCCTAAACCAGCCGTGAAATTTTTTTTCCTTGTCACCACCGGGAATCGAACCCGGGACCTCCGGTCGCTGGAGCAAGCATGCTAACTACTTTGCCACCGGGGCGGCTATATGCGTATCGCATATCATTAAAAAGTTCTTGAAGAATATCACAAAGTTGGGTGATGAAACATAGTACTCAAAACTACCAGTGTAGCGTTGGGAATAGTTGCATTTTTTTCATTCTCAAGCGAACTTTTAAGCAATGCGAGTGTGTGAACCCATCGTCATATACTAGGTACCCAAGGTAAATTTGATTCATTCTTTAACACTCTCGCAATGGCATATCACATTTCAAGTGACGCTTTAGATATCGAAAGCAGAATGATTCCTTAATGTCATATTATGGTAAGTTTACCACACCATGTTTGGAAATAAGGTGTTGAACAATATCATAAATTTAGCTGAAGCGGCCTGGTACTCAAAACTACCACTATTTTTGACATTCCGATATATTCATTTAAAATATTTTTGAATCTTCCAAAAAAAATCTGCAAAACATCTGAAACATTGTGAAACCTTGTGCATGGCTAATTTATTAGGAGGAATACATCTAATAACGCTGACCCTACACAATCATTCTGTTTGCTGTGAGGGTCTTGTAGTAAGAGCATCTTTCCATCTGAAAATAAAATTGCATCACAATCGAGCCAAGAGAGACAATTAATTCACAATTTTTTGTAGGCTTTAAGCGCGGATCCTTGATGAGTATGCGATACATTGATGAACGTCCCTCGATCAGACTGGCGGCTACCTTTATCATATGCATGTCAGTTTTCACTAATTTTGCGCGTACTTCTTGTAGAATCCGGGTTTTGTTTTATTTTACCGCACCTGTGTCCCTTAATCTTTTTATAGTTGGGTATATGAATTTGTGGTTTATTTAAAGAAACATTTTCTAACCATGTCTATAATCTATTTTGAAAAATGTGAGTATCGAGTTGTTCTCCCAAAAAGAACCCAGCGGACATTTTTGTCTTGTGGTACTGGTTTATGGCTGCGGAGGAATAGCAGAGTAAATAGCTTACTACACTAAAAACAGATTTTCGAACGGTTTGCCACAGTAAATTTTGAAAAATAATTGAATTTACCTACTACCAAAATAAATATCAACTTTTACCCAACTAGGCGACTAGCCCGAAGCCTAATAAGAATCTTATATTCAGGGCCACAAAACAATTCATAAATTATTTAAATGTATCTTGTATTAAGTTTACGTACGGAATAATTTTGACATTTACTCCGTTTGTTCCATTTTTAATTTTTTTTATGAGTCGAAAATAGAAACTTATCCTGTAATGAGCGAAAAGAAAACTACAATACAAGAAAAGGCTCATATATCAACGTTTACTCCATGAACTAGATCAACCAAATGCGAGAAAAATAAAATAATTTATACCACCCGGTTGCAACACCGTCGGAAAAGGGAAGAATAAACTTTGCATGTGTATATAAATAAAAAAAATAAAATTCGCACACCAAAGAATCCAATAGTGTTCGTTGTCTCTTTGAATTTATAATAATATTTCGAATGGAATTGTCATTAACGTTGAGATCTTTGGTGGAAAATAGCTTGACTCCACAAAATACATACTGCATTCCACCTCATATCGACGGTAGTTGATCTGTTGTGGCGTGTTAGCGTCAGTAGATATGTGACACTTTAATGATTATTAATTGTTGGACACTTTGAGTTTGAAGGTGAAATTTATAACGATTTAAATTGAGAAAATATTATAGAATTCTAATAACGGATTATATCATATATATAGCATTTTCTTGAACCCAGGCTACTTCAGTAGAAGATTCTGTTAAAATCATATAAGTCTATCTCTGTAGGATCGCCTCTTACTGTAAAATGGTAGAACTAAAGTGCGTGCTACCTTCGTTCATCGAGGAGCCTAACGGTATCACCAATGAAAACTAATTTTGGGACACCTTGGTGTTCTACAGCAAATTTGTTAAGAATTTTTATATGTCTAGTTTAAGTTTGAACGAAAATGGTAAACGGCCATTAACACGCTTCCCCAGAGATTTGGACTACGGTTCTGTGATCACCTCAAATAGTTTGCTAAACTGACTAATTTGTTAAGAATTTTGGAATTTCTATTTTCAGATTGAGTGAAAGTGGTAAACTTCCATTAACACGTCTTCCCAGAGATTCGGACTCAGGATCCTTAATTAAATATGTCGCTAAATTACCCTAATTTAGATTGATTTAAACTTCCTAACCAGGACAGAAAATTTATTAAGAATTTAATAAAATATTTATTATTTATTAAATTTATTAAGAATTTCAATTTTTATTTTAAGTTTGATTGAAAATGGTAAACGGCCATTATTATACTTTTCCCGAGATTTGAATCAGGTTCCACGGTAACCTCAAATAAGTTGTTAAATTGCTCATGCAGCCAGCCTGATAGAAACTTCCCAATTAGAACATCAAATTTATTAAGAATTTTTGTATTTCTATTTTGAGTTTGAGTGAAAATGTTAAACGGCCATTAATACTCCTTCCCAGAGATTTGGACTCGCGGGTCTGATTAAAACTTCCTAACCAGAACAGCAAACTTGTTAAGAATTTTTGTATTTTTATTTTGAGTTTGAGTGAAAATGGTAAACAGTCATTAACAAGCCATCCCAGAGTTTTAGACTCAGGTTCCGTGAGTACCTTAAATAGGTTGCTAAATTGTCCATCCACCTAGCCTTATTGTAACTTCCTAACCAGGATAGCAAATTTGTTAAGAATTTTTGAATATCTGTTTTGTGTTTGAGTGAAAATGACAAACAGCCATTACCCCGCCTTTCCATAGATTTGGACTAAGGTTCCACGAGTACCTCAAACAGGTTGCTAAATTGCACATATATAACCAGCCTGACAGAAACTTTCTAACCAGGACACCAAATTTGTTAAGAAATTTTGTATTTCTATTTAGAGTTTGAGTAAAAATAGTAAACTGCCATTAACGCGCCTTCCCAGACATTTTGACTCAGATTCCGTGAGTACCTCAAATAAGATGCTAAATTGCCCTCCAGCCAGCCTGTTTGTTATATATTTTTGTATTTTTATTTTGAGTTTGAGTGAAAATGGCAACCGACCATTAACACACCTTCCCAGATTTGGACTCAGGTTCTGTGAGCACCTCAAATTGGTTGCTAAATTGCCCATCCAGTTAGCCTTATTGAAATTTCCTAACCGCAGGACAGCAAGGACTTTTGATTTACTATTTTGAGTTTGAGTGAAAATGGTAAACGACCATTAACACACTTTCTCAGAGATTTGGACAAATTTGATTTGTTAGATTTGTTAAATTGCTCATCAAGCCAGCCTAATTGAAACTTCCTAACCAGGACAACATTAAGAATTTATGTATTTATATTTTTAGTTTGAGTGAAAATGGTACTCGGCCATTAACATGCCTTCTCGGAGATTTGGACTTACTTTCCGTGAGTACTTTATATATATTGCTAAATTGCTCTTCCGACCAGCCTGATTGAAACTTCCTAACTAGGACAGCAAATTTGTTAAGAATTTTTGTATTTATATTTTGAGTGAAAATGGTCATTAACACGCTTTTTTAGAGATTTAGACTCAGGTTCCGTGAGTAGCTCAAATAGGTTGCTAAATTGGTCATCCAACCATCCTGATTGAAACTTCCTAACCAGGACATACAATTTGTTACGAATTTTTATATTTTAATTTTTATTTTTAATTTTGAGTGCAATGGTAAAGTAATGGTCCTTTACCATTTTCGTTCAAAAACCCACATTTTCAGAGATTTGTTGCAAAGAACCAGACTGATACTCTCTTGTCATTGTTGTGATTGTACGATCCAGTTGTGGGTTATATTGTGTCAAGGATGGAGGTAAACAAAGAATATTCGTTATATTTTACTCAAAAAAACTTGATGGATTGTATTTCCATTGCGAATCCTTGGCCAAACGGAACGAAATCGAACCATTTCTGAAGTGGTTGGTGGCTGGCGACAAGAAATGGGTCTATGACATGTCAAGTAGAAACGATCATGGTCGAAGGCCGGTGAAGCGGCCCAAACGGTGGCCAAACCAGGATTGATAGCCAGGAATGTTTAACTGCACGTTTTGGTGGAATTGGAAGGGAATCATCTACTATGAGCCGCTGCATAATGGTCAAACACTCCATGCGGACCTCTACTGCCAGCAATTGGACCGACTGAAGGCAGTAATCGACCGGAAGCGGCCAGAATTAGCTAATAGGGGACGCGACGTGTTCCACAAGGGCAACGCTTCAGGCTTCACACGTCCATGACGACTTGCCAGAATCTCCGGGAGCTTGGTTGGGAAGTTATTATGCATAGTCCAGACCTGGCACCAAACGTTTATCATCTCTTTTTGTCCATGGCAAGCAGTGGTGTAAAATGGCCTCAAGAGAGACTTGTGTATCTCGGTTTTTTCCTAATAAGGACAAGGCGTTTTGGAAAAACGGTATAATGGGATTGCCTTCTTAATGTCAACGAGTTATCGAAAAAAACGGCGCATAGCTGGGCCAAAACCAATGATTTTACACATGTTAAATAAAGCCCCGAAATAACCGTAAAAATAAGCCTGATTTGATAAGGCTTAATTTAGTACTCTTATCTTATTTGTAAATTCATAACTGGGTACTCCATTCGCTGACACATACGAATTCAATCGAAATCTGATGAGAACATAAATAATCCAATAGGATTTGTATACACACGTGTGGTACAAAATATAAAATCGGCATACGCATTAAGGTAAAACAGAAATTTACAAATTTGTTAGAAATTTAAAATTTTATTGTTTTAAAAAATCACATCCTTGTGTTTTAAAATTAAAATCACACATTTTTATTAAAATTAAAATAAGAAAAACTCCAGAAATTTCTGCTACAAGTATTTCATATTTTGTGCTATTCTTAAATTTTGAGCTAATTTCGCGTAAAGCAACGAAAACAAACGAGATTAATAAATGTCAGACACGCATACTACATAAAGCAGGATTAGTGTACTAATCTAGATCATAATTAATAGTTACGCTTGGTAGGTTCTTTGTCTAGCAAATACATACATATGTACTTACGCTTCGATGTGCTGCCAAATAAAATTTGCTGCCTCCAATCAATTATTTTGATCTGAAATTACATCAAAAGGCATTATAGCATTTCAGATTTGCTTCATAGTCTATATAGAGCCATCCGACAAACTCTACCCATCGTTAAGTTTTTTTTATTTTTGCCGTCGGTGGTTTAAATAATAAGTACAAAAAAAAATATAAAAAACTAAAGTTAGATTTGTGTTAGAAAATTATACGATCTTTTATGTGTATGTGTAATATTATATTTATTTCAATACCTAACCTAGCACAACTTTTCTTTTATATCCGACAAATTATATACCATATTGAGCTCAAATGAACACTTTCTCAAGGGCACGTGTCAATAATTTTCGAATCCACAAAATTCACATATGCAGCACGTGTCCCTGACATTTATTTACAAAAAATATTACTTACACTTTATATTGGAACAATTTTTTTGAACCAGCGTTTTTTTACGTAACAAGAAACTACCGACGGCTTGCGATTCTACACAGCACAGCATTAGACTTTAAAGACAACTAAAATTTCTTATCCGAGTCTGCTTATCATTATCAGCCAAAATTTCTAAAAACAAAAATTTGTTCGTAGATTTTCGTATTTGTACGAAACATACAAACATTTTTAAAAACGATAGTGCACCTTTTGATTATGAAACGTGTGTCTATTACTGATTTGACAACACACCACTTTAGTCTTTTAGAATTTTATAAAACACCTTGTGTAGTGCACGTAGATTACTGTACTGTGTGGGAATACACATACGTATATACCTCTAAATAGATTGTTATTATATTATGATGCTATATTATTGTCGTGATAGAATGTACAGAGTGATAAAAAAAAAAATGTCTAAAGTGACGTAATGTCTAGACGGTTTTGTGTGTGTCTGGTAAACGTCAAACTTTATATGAGTCAAATTTATACCGGTTTTCGGTCACCCTGTTTCCATTATATATATATTTTAATATTTACATGAATGAAATAATACTTTTTTGAAATATTAATGTATAGTATGTACTTAGGGGGTGGGGGTAAAACTATTTGTAGTATGTATAGTTATGTGGGCAAAAAATTATATCAAATTTATTTTTATTATTAATTGCAACTGTAAATAGAATAAATATTGGATCAAGATTAGAATTTGGTTTTGTTTACTTCTTCGTTTATGGTTGTTTGTATATTTGAGGAGAGCATAGTGTGTGTGTGTGAATAATTGATGGGCGGATATTTGGTTTTTGGAAATTCTAATCTATCATTGTGGTGCGGGTCGAGTAAAGATATAGAATAATAAATTGTTCCTTTATATCGAAAAATCGAAAGAATTTCTTTCGATAGTGTTGTTGTTATATTTTGTTTGTAATACGCTCGCGGAATGAGGAAATATATTTTTATGAATGGAATTTTTTTTTCTATGTATGTACGCATAAATAATATTAATATTGATTGGAGTGCTTAGTGTGTGGCATTTGTTGGTGTTGTAGCGATTAGAATGAAAGATATGCATGATTTTACGTGTAGCTTTAGATTTTTAAATGCAAACTTATCGTTTCGTATTTCAGGCGTATCTTGGATAATAATCTTCGTTTATTTTTGTCAAACAATTGCCTCTTTCTCCTCCACTGGCATGCAAATATGCTTTATCCAGCATATCTACAGTAATACGAGTTCGACTTACGGGGTTCAAGAAAAAATAATCCTGGCAAATTTTCTATCTATATCAATATGCCTTAAATAAAACAGCCTCTTGGCGTCATTTGTCGTAAGACTCAACATCGGTGTGAAGTTTTAATCATTTATCAAAAGTGTATATGTGTTGAATTTTTTTTATTTAATTAAAAAAAACATTTTTATTGTACTTTAAATATAAAAACCATCTCAAGGTGTTTAAGTATGTTTTGATAAATAATGTGAAGTTAAATTCCTATGTCTATGCGGTAAACGACATTTTATATTACACCGTTAGTTTCAATTCACCGTTAGTTTAATTTTCCATCGATTTTAGAAAACCGCTCCACTTGCGATATTAAATATGAAAGTATAAGTGAAGCGGTATTCTAAAATCGGTGAATAATTAACCGAGGTTCGCGTTAATATGATGATTATCAAACTTAATCCATTAGAGTACACACAATCCGGGGGCATTCACAGATCGGAATAGACATCTCTAGATTACTTGATTATGGCCTACAATTCACTCCTACATTTCATATTATTATAGGTGTGCAAGTAGAAACTCTATTTTTTTGGTCAAATTCAACTTTATTGAAAATATAATTGTTACAAAGATTAATTATTGAAATATTCGCCAGTACTATCTATGGTCTTTTGCCATTTATCAGGTAGATCATGAATGCTTTCGCGATAAAAACTTGGTGGTTCCGAAGCAAAATAGTCATCGAGCCACTTTTACACATCTGCTACTTTCTTGAATCGCTGGTTTTTCAAATATGATGAAATCGATCTGAATAAGTGGTAATCGGAGGGATCCATGTCCGGAGAATACGCCGCATGCTGTAAAACTTCCCAGCCTAAGGATAATATGAGTTCTTGGGTTGATTTTGCTGTATATGTTGACGAGCGTTGTTGTGCAGCAATATCAACATCCGTCTTTTTTCCTTTAGAAATAAAATCAAACAATTTGTGCCACAACACACAGTAACACTTTCTTGGCATGAATATTCATTTTTGCAACTGATGTTGGCTGGCCTGGATCAACCTATACGGTTTTCTGTGGTTAGGATTACCGTACAAAATTCACTTTTCATCACCCGTAAGGATTTTACGCAAAGAATTATTTTCTTTGTACCGAGAAAGCAAATTCATGCAAATTTCAACTCTTAGGGTTTTGTATTCTTCAGCCAGTTTATGAGGAACTCTTTTCCCATTGCTTGCAATCTAACTGTTATTGCTTTGACCCCCTGTCGGTATGCAAAACCCAGGCTGGCATAGAGCTTGCAATGCGCAGATTGTCTTAAATCGGTCTTATAGCCGTACGTTCTCGATTTTTTACTTTTTACACTGTTAGCCGTAGGCACTTGGCGAAACACACTTACACAGTTTATTCAACACTTGTTTTTTATTTCGCAAAAATTAGATTTTTGAATATTTTAATTAAAAAATTTATTCAAAAAGTTCGTTCGAGTGATTTTTTAAACTTTTTGAACAAATTTTTTAATTAAAATATTCAAAAATCTTATATTTGCGAAATAAAAAACAAGTATTTAATAAAATGTGAACGTCCTCGAGTTGGCCGGGAGGCGTAAAGTAAGGACGTAAAAAGCATAACCGCGAAAGAGCAGGGTGATCCTTGAGCTCCAAAACATCGTATAGTTAAAAAAAAAAAAAAAACTGATATTGCTTGGTGAGTAACTCCTAACTGTTCTGCGAGCTCTTTTTGAGTTTGTTAACTTCACATTGTTTTACTACACCTTGACGTGGATAGTTTTCAAGACTTAAATTACTATCAAATCGTTTGATTTTGTTCATTATCGCCTCTAATTGAAAGCCTGGGACCTATAACTATTGAATTCGAGGTTCACTTTCGAAGATTATCGTTTTTCTATAGTCAAAAAAAAAAAAAAAAAAAAATGTATGAAATTTTTAGTATTCTTTTCTTTTTTGTTTCTACGCTCGCTATAGGAAAATGATAGCCGTCGAAAATGAACGTCGAATTCAATAGTTAGGCTCCTGAGTAAAAGGCTTTTATTATTGCTTTCGATGCCTCACTATCGATGATAGCGAAAAATGAAACGAAGTCGACCGTTTTCAATAGTGCCCAGTTTCGTTTTACGTCATGGGGAAAATTAAACTTTTTTCGGTATCCATAATGTATACAAGAATATTAAAACTGTTCCGACATGCTTGAAATTTGAAAATACTAGAACCTAGAACGGACCTACGCAATGTTTCGCATTTCTCTCTCGGCACTATATCCCATCAAGGGATTTGGCAGCCTCAAATGAGGTTTCATAATCATATTTTCATTTCAGATAATGAGTGATTAATTCATTGATCCTAAACCAGCCGTGAAATTTTTTCCTTGTCACCACCGGGTATTGAATCTGGGACCTCCGATCGTTGGAGCAAGCATACTGACCACTTTGCTACCGGGGCGGCATTTGCACGAGGTTAAACTTTAAATACTAGCGCCAAAATCGTGGATTTGTGAACTAAACTGCTGATAACATGTAACAAGATCTCCCAAACGAAATGACCGTGAATTCGACCAAGTTTTTCAATTTGCCGCAAGTTCAACTGCTCCAAAAACCTAGCTGGCGTACTATAAAATGCATTTTTTATAATGGGCCCTTAAAAGGTTCAAAATACAATTCCGATCTAAATTAGAGTAATTACCGATCATTCCGAGGAAGACCAAGGAATCTCTATTTCAAAATTAAGTATAACATTAAATATTTCTATTGGCATTGTTAGCGCCACTTTCCATAATCACATTAAACTGTCAAAAGTTAGTGCAAGTTGGGTTCCCTGAATGTTGGCTATGAAACAAAAAAATATCGAAACTATTAATAATGGAAACTTTTAAGGTAATTTTAGATATGAGTGAAGTGATAGTCACCGATGATGAAACGTGGATTCATCACTATGATCCTGACTCGAAACAGAACATCTTGATTTTACAAGAGGACACACCAGGCGAAGGTTGCACAAGAAGCAGTTGTAGTTTGCGGGTCCAATAAAATACATCCAACTTACAGTCCAGATTTGGCCCCCATGTGAACCGGCTCACACCGTGTATACTCGGTTTGTCAAATTTTACTCTGAAATGAATGTCAGTGTTTGAAGAGTGTGAGATTTGATACTGAATAACCTTCGCACGGTGCAAAATATCGGCGATAAATGTGCTTAATCGGGTTGAATAGAAAATTGACCCGTTGTACAAAATTCGCCTTTCAAAATTGAAAAATATATTTTTTAACAAAACTTTTGGTACCCTAGACTCCAAAGTTTCAATCTAAGTTCAAATGCCGACTAATTGAAAATATGATTTTTGGCGCCATTTTGTCTGAATCCATTGACCCAGAAGTACGAGTCCTTTTAAAACTCGACATTTTATAGGACGTGAAGGCTTTCAATTCCGTAGGAAACTTTACCTCGACCTACATCAGAAATGAAAACTGTTTACGTAAAATTTTATCGCTGACCGCTTAGATTTGTCAACAGTATTTATTTAACTCGTAGATTTTAGGAATTTAGTTATTAAAAAAAATCCACTACTATTAAAAATATATTTACAGTTATATGACGAATTACTTCAACCTGTGGCACTATTCTGGCTTTCTCTGGGAATAGAGAATTGGGGGAAAAATTAATAGCTTTTTTGTCTAAGTTATATTTTTCTGGCCTACTGTTGGAATTAGTTTCTAAAATATTTACACCGAACTAATTCCAACAGTAGGTCAAAAAATATAATTTAGATAAAAATGCTACGAAAATATTTTTCCCAATTCCCTATTCCCAGGCAAAGCCTGAAGACTGCCACAGAGCACCTCAAAGAGCAAAACAATAATTCATAATGCTGAACTTGGTCAATATGTTGACAACTAGTTTAAAACTCGGTCATTTTTTAACTTAGAAAAGAAGACAAACAGAAGGCAATAATCTCGCAGCTTCTTTTTTCATTCAAATCTTTTTGATGATTCTTTGAAACTCTTCCGGGCTCCGATGTATTTAGGATCGCCATAGTGTAACCTGAGAAAAGAGGATATAAGTTACAAAATAGCTGAAGAAACACATCTGAGTTGGCAACGGGCCTAACGCCGTTAAGAAAATCCTAAACATCAAAATTACAATTTACTGACAAACAGATATGATTCCTTATTTTGATTTTCAAATTCACTATAATACAAAAGTAAAATTATATTTTCGATACAAATTAATTCCTGAAGTGCATGCGCAAATATTTTGTGCACTAAAAACAGCAACAAGACACAAAATCAATTGGTAACCATATAGGCCACTTAACTTCTGACTCTTCCTTGGTACCGAAACCGGTATTCGGGAGAACTTTTTCAAATCGGGCCAAATAAATCAAAATTTTGTCCGGCCCTATGTAAAATAAAATAGTTTTCTCAAATAAACAACAGCAATTCATAAAATTATGAAATACCCAGTTCTGTCAGAGTTGACCATATTCCAGAACTGCGCCAAAAAATCATTTTAAAGGTCGTTTCCATACATTATGCCAAGTTTTATTTTTTATTTTTATTTTACTCGTGCTACCTTTTTATTTTGCAGATAGGTCCATCGAATTCTAACCAAGTCCCTGGGCAGCTGGAAGGTGTATGCAGTGACTAGCAGAGGAAGGGGGGGGGCGTTGTTGTCGCATTGTCTCTCTCTGCAAGCTAGTGGATTGGTTATTAAAATTCCTAGTTTCATCCCGTTTGGCTAAATTTCTTCCCCAAAAAACTATTTCAGAATCCGCTTTTTCATTCACCATAAAGAATTTCATCTAATCGGTTACAAAATAGCCTAGCTCTGTTCCAGTTGACCATATTCCAGAACTTCCTAAGCAATTATTTCCATCTATCACTCCAAATTTCATGATTAATTGTGCGGAATCGCGCAATATGATGATGTGAGGTCACGTCATATAAAGCAGCATGGTGCAACATCTCATAGTATGATGCAGGATTACGCGACATGACGGCCCTCCGTCACAGCACTCCTACTTGAATATTCCGAAAAAACTAAGCTCTTCTGAAGACATTGCAATCACTTCCTCGCTTCATCGGCAATACCCCTAAACTAAACCTTGTTAAAGTTAGCCGAAAGATTCCAGCCGAAAGATAATGCAGATAGTGTCTTGACTATTTTTAAACTCTCTTTATACTCTCGCTCCTATCGATTTTTGAATTCCTATAAACTGAAATAATTTCTCCTTCACCCGAATGATGTAATTCGATCCTAAATTCTCCTAAATTCGAGTTCATAACCGATTTTTGCTGTATTCAAGACACAATCTGCATTATCTTTCGGCTGGAAACTTTCGGCTAACTTTAACAGTATCTAAACTAATAGTAATACTCTTGAAATCCAAACTCACCGGAATCGATTCTTGGTACTTGAAAATCTCCTCTCGTCAATTTATATGAAATTATTTGAACAGTGAAACATTTAGACCCCGCCCCATCGAGGACTCCATAAATGATTTTTTTCCAAATTAAGACTCACCTCTGCCCCCGGGGATTCCTAATTGAATTTTTCTGAAATTAGAACTTATCTATCATAATCTATTCCTGGTACTCGAAAATATTCCTTTCAACAATTTCCATCAAAGCCGTTTGATGGAGGTGATTTCTTTTTAGGTTTAGCGTGTTATTGTTCTAGAACTATTATATATCTTCGTTTTTTTCTTCTTATTTCGAATCCCAAGCTTTTTCTCATCATCCAGGTTCTTCTTCATTGGTACTGCTTTGATATCGTTTTTCATTTTATTTCTTCAGGATTGTAAATTTCCTTCCTGTTTAGCTGCAATTTTCTTAATTTATCTTAATTGCTGACACAGACTTCTGCTGCTCTATCAACTAGTCCGTTATTACTTGTCCGTTACTACCTACCGTTGTTGTATCATTTTGTTTTTGCTAATTTAAACACTAAAAAATCCTTAAATTTTCAGTTCCTCCAAATTGAAACGCCTAAATGGCGGTCGAACGCCTAAATGGCCATTTAATAATGAATAATAAACAATACAAATATTTTTGTCGAAATATTTTCGTTAAAAAAAGTAACATTTGAATTTAACGAGTTTTCAAAATTCTGTATTCCTAGGTACATATTTGGAATCTGTTTAATTGAATATGGGGCATTGTGCGCCAGCCTGTAAATATGCAATATCACATAGAATTTTCATTTTTTTAATATATAATTTGATTTAAATCACCCCGTCGGCACTCTATTATATTATTACAGCATTTTTTATGTTTTTTGTCTGTATGTTACTGGCATAAACGGAAGAGATGGTTGTCTGTATTAACGTACATATCTATACATTATTTTCAGTATACGTATACAGTAGAAGCTTTGCAATCAAAAAAATATCAAAAATATTATGAACGCCTAAAGGTAGATACAAAATTTTTAGAAATTCTCATATCGAATTTTGTTGGGGTCGTTGGGTTTTCACCCCGATACATGGAATGATGAAATTAAAGAAATAAACTAATTTGTCTCGATTTAGGTAAATGGATAAGAATATATCCAGATTTGTTTTAATTTTTGGTGCATGTAGCGAAATTGTTATCTTTTACTATATATACACATACATACATTAAATTTAATGGGAAAACAAATATACGGAATAAAATTTAAATATATCATGGATGTGTGTAGTAGGGAATGAGGCCTTGTGAAACAATGGTGGATGACCAAAATAGCGGAAGATATATTCATGTTTTGTTTGCATTTTTTTCCAAACAACAAAAACAAATAGGAAGTTTATATTCCCAAATTGAGTTTGAATGCCAGGAAATAGGATCTGGATTATAAATTATATTTGCTTTTGTATTATGTATGCCATGTATGAATCGAAAGAGTGAGGAGTTTTACACATCACAACCAATTAGTCTGCCCATCGTCTGTTATATAATATATAAATTAAACAGACACCAAAATGTAAATAATTGCATTACAACCCGCAACAAATCAGATGATGCGGAGGTGTATAATGGTGAACCCACTTCACGTAATTGTTTTATGACATCACCACGCACATAATAATATATAAGTACTTTTATTCATAAAACTTTGTATTCAAAGACAATTTTATGTCAATTTAATTAACCTTGAGAAACACAAGATATTAATCATAATATTTTAAGGGATGTTTTTGAAAGGGATGACATTCGCATTATAAATTAATTTACACAAAAAGAAAAAAAAATTTAAAGGGGGAGCGAAATAAGGGTCGAACCAGAAAAATTTTGTTTCCCGTTTAGTTCCGAAGGGATAGATTTAATCCAAATTTTTATTTAAATTGGGTCAAGATTTCCTCGTGCGTATACCTGTACCAAAAAATAATCGATCCTAAAAACGACCCTATAAACACATACACTGAAAAATAATAAAATCGTACAAATCACCCTCAAATTTATTTGATAGTTTTCCATCAACAATAATTCAATTGTTTGCTCTCGTATATATACGACAATATTTAGTTTCTGCGTGATTCGAACGGTGTAGGGAGCATTCCTCATCCGTATAGGTATACGAATAAATTCTACAAAATTGTTGAAGAGCAGATGTTGTTGTAGTAGTTTTAAGTGGATTTTTTGTCGATTCCTTGTTATTTTTTTTATATTGATTGGTTGTCAATTTGATTGTGATACGTTTAATATTTGGCAATGGGGCGGATAAAAACCGTAGGAAGGAGCATGAAATTTATATACAAATACAATTGTGATGGATTTAGTTCGATTATTTTGATTAATATTTGCGTATTAGGATTTTGTGCACAATTTATTTTGAATGTCGAGCTTTCATTTTTCACATGTGATCGTACGATTATTTAAAGTTTATCGTTATTTGTCTTCTTGATTGTTTAATTTAAGAAAATAATTTATTCATTTCTGATTAATTACACTGCGACTTATACAAACGCTGTTCCCTGCAGATTATTTTTAGACTTTTAGAATTGCAAAACAAATTTAAATCTGTCTTATTTAGAATGTTGATTACGTTCAACATTTTAAGTTTAAGTATAGGATTTTCTGAACATCTATAGTATTTTAAATTATTGTGTATCTCAATAATTAACACTTCAATTTTCAAGATAGTTTCGAAGTGTGTTTTAGTACATAGTTGTATACTGCCCATCCTTTTTAGCTGTAAACATTAAATCAGCTGTGGTCTTTCTTTAAAGACACAATGACCTTGAACGGGATTCTAAACCATAATTTTTATTTCAGATCATTAGGTTTCCACCGAAAATGCTCTAACTCGAATGCGAAAATCAGATACAGTCTATCTTCCTTATTAAAACGCTCTTAAGCATGAATTTTTAATGTTCGTAAATGTACAGGGTGCGAGAAAATACCGAATGTAATTATGTAATTTATTTCCTTATGAAATTATCATGAAATGAATTGTCATGACCATGGTGTTTTGCAATGGGTTTGGATTTTTGCACTTTTTTCGATAAAAGTTAAGGGTAATTGGCCTCTTGGACTGATTGCGCTCCAACCAAAATGAACTATGAATTTTTATCAGGCATTTTAATCAAAGCTGATTAAGATAGATCGTTGAGGCCGGGTAGTAATGACCGATGGGGTTATGGTCACATGATAATTGGCCGGGGGTAATTGACAACGCAAAACCGCGTAATGGTGATGGGTTTAATCAGTAGTAAAATTCTATAGACAAGTTTAGTAGTTGAGTAATTTCTGGAAAAATCTGGAATAGTTTTTTTAAAGTTTTGCCAAGATTTTAACAAAATAGATGGGCTTTTTATATTTTGGTATAAATTCTAAATGATCGAATAAGGGAATAAATTTATAATACAGTGGAAACTGTGTAAGTAAGACACTCACGGTACCATAAAAAATGGCCAACTTATAAAGGTGTCCAACTTGGAAAGGTTTTAAACAAAAATCAAAATTAACAGCTTCAGGGCGTCAATGCAATAAATTTTTTGTTCAAAAATAATTAAAAATGCAAAACAAAATCGTCCAACTTAGCCAGTTAGTGCAAGGCAAAACCGTCCAATTTAGCCAGTTCACCAACTTAGAAAGGTGTCCAACTTAAGAGGTTTCACTGTACAACAATTCCATTTTGATCAAAGCCAGTCTTTATCGGTTTTTTTTTGTTTTTTTCGTGTATATGTTTTTGACACATCAGCGTGATTGGCGACATCTGTCAAAGATAATTGGACATCAATCCACCAAATCGTATGTGTGAGTGCGTACAGAGGAAAATATTTCTGTTTTAGCAGGTAGGTTGATGAAGGTAACAAAATGTCCATCCGTCGCAGGCCACAGCAATTGTGATTGTGTTATTCGACTACGTGGAAGGTTTTACGCTGAAGGCGTATAAAATACGGCCCGTGCAACCACTGAAGGCGAACGACTTGCCACAGCGTCGAAGTTTTGGTTTGCGCGCCTTAGAACATCTAGAGGAAAATCTGTTTTTACTAAAAAATTATGTTCAGCAACGAAGCTCATTTTTGCTTAAATGGATGGGTACGTTAATAAGCAAAATTGCCGCATTTGGTGTAATGAGCAGCCACAGGCAATTGAAGAACTGCCAATTTACCAAGAAAAAACATTGTTTGGTGCGGTTTATGGGCCGGTAGAATCATTGGTCCGTATTTTTCAAAGATGACGATAGCCGCAACGTTACGGTGAATGGCACTCGCTATCGTTCGATGATTTCAGACTTTTTTTTGGCCAAAATGCAGGAACTGAATCTGGTCGATATGTGGTTTCGCAAAACGGCGCCACATGTCACACAACACGTGATATTATCGGCTTATTGAGAAATGAGTTCGGTGAAAAATTTATCTCATGTTTCGGTCCGGTGAATTGGCCGCCTAGATCGTGCGATTTGAAGCTTCTTGAATTTGTTTATGGGGCTACGTGAAGTCTCTCGTCTATGATAATGAACCACCAACAATTGCAAAATTGAAAGACAACATTAAATGTGCTATTAGCCAGATGCCAGCCAAAATGCTCGAAAAAGTTGAGAAAAATTGGATATCTCACATGTATCACTTAAAAGGTAGGCGTGGCCAGCATTCTTTAAAAATTACATGCGGCAAACATTGGTTTATCGATTCAATTAAAAATTTCAAACATTTTTGCAATGTTACTGTGTCTTTTTTTTGAAAATTGTAAACCAAACGCTTAATAAATCACCAAGTTTAATCATAGTTGAAAATACTCCATAAATCATGCCAACAATCACATTTTCGTTATCCGTCTCATTCAACTAACATGGTTGTCTTTCAGTTGGCAACAATGGCGATAATAATTGTGGTAATTGTGATAATTGAAGCGCGCGAGGTTTTCAAATGCCAGTTACCGTCTCTTATACGATTCTTCTCCACTAATTTTGATAAAAATTAGTGTCTGGAGGTTATGAGTGACAGAAATCGATTGCAATGAGTACGAATTTCGAAAAAAATTGTTAAGAAGCTCTTTAGCTCCTTTTTTCTACTTGGAAATTTTTGTGACCAAAATGTAAGAGGATTTTCGAGTACCTACGAGAAAGCGAAACGATAAGTTAGTCATGCTTTTGTAAAATGCGTTTAGATGGTCCTCCTGTAGGGCCACCAAGAAGCATTCTGCGAATGAAATATGTATTTCGATAAAATTGCTTTAGAGGAATCGGTCAGTTCAGAGAATTTCTCGCACCAGCGAGAGGGTTTTAACCAGCAAGCAATTGGGATGCATCCTGATTTGCATATTTTGTTTAGAGAGTCCTTTGAAAGAATTTATAAAAATTGGTGGGCAGTAAGGTATCCCCAGTGTGGCCATTATGATGTTGATTATATAAAAGCTTTTCTAGAAAATTGGAAAAATATTGAAATCGGCATTGGTTTTAATAATTTAATTCAACTAGATTTTTGATGTAAACTGAGTTTTCAGGACTCCTTTGGATGGGTTTTTGTGGTTGAGAAAGAATCGTGGACCATGTTACACGTATTTGTGCAGGTTGGTGCACCAATTCTGGAATAATTTTCATTGCTGGTTTGCGGAGGCTATATGATAACTACCTGTCCGATTAACTGTCCTTTGACCGATTATGATGGAAATTGCTGAGGGAAAATTTTCAAGTGTCATGAATCCGACAAACTCGTTTAAAAAATCCCCCATTGTGTCCAGGGTTTTTTTTAAACAAATTTCTATTTTGACGATTTTAATAAAATTAAGAGGACTTTCTAGTGCCTAATTTATTGAAGAACTCCTCCGATGAGGCGCAGATCCCTTTGCAGAACTATTATTGCTCGAACGATTTTGATAAAAATTGTCTCATATTTATAACTGCCAGGAATGATTGCGATAGAGGGTCTTACGATGAAACGGGACTTCCTCTAAAAAACGATAAATTCTGGAGTCAATGACATTGAGTTTAGATTTCATTAAAAATCGTTTAGACGTTAGAACAGTGAAGCCTTTAGCAAATAAAAGTCGGCTCGAACAGTACTTATAAAAGGTGGTGAGGAAGTTTTTCGAGAAGCACTAATAAGTTTGACTTTTGAGAAAATTCGTTTAAGAGATCCTCTGGTGAGAACTCGCTTTCGAGTTTTTTGTCTCTCCACATTACTTTGTAATCGAATTTTAACCAAAATCTTGATTGCTAGAGCGCTCAATCTTACAGAACAGCTTAGTGCTCGATGACAATGCAACATTCAATCTTTACAGCACGCTGTGAGCAGTATTTGCTTAAATTTTGAATAAATTACTTTTCCATTTTGTAATATCAGGTTCGTCGCTTTTCATTTTATGTGGAGGAATTGATGTCTTTCGTTTTTGAAATCGTTAAAATTTCCAGAAATATATGAGTTTTTGATGTAATTTATCTTGTGTTACTGAACTTGCTTTCGTGTCTGTTTGTTTGTTTGTAATTTCGACCACTTCTCGGCTAGTTTGGGTGTTCAACACTCAAACTTTGTAAAACGTGGTGCTGAAAAGGCCTTTGTGAGACTTTTATAAGTCCTTATTATCATTTTTATCGAACTATTTTGATTATAATTGCCTAGGAGGGTTTTAAATTATCAGTAATCTATTGTGATGAGTGCTGATTCGTTCATTTATATAAAATGTTGATTCAATAATAATTACGGCAATTATAGGAGAACGTTGAGAGCTGGGTTTCAAGTGCCAAGAACCGTTTCAACTGCCAAGAACCGTTTCAACTATTGGGACTACAAATTAATTCGGTCCGTTTTCAAAAATTGGCCCTGACTAAAATACATTTTTTATAGTGACATCTGATTTCCGTTGTTTCAGATAGATTAGACATCTGCCGTTAACATTCATTCGATTTTGTGATAACTAAGCAGCATTTGCGGGAAGAGTTAATTTTTTGTTTTAATTGAAAAAAGTGCAGCTGAGACACATTGAATGCTTGTGAAATTCACGGTGATAATGCTTTAACCGATGAATTATGTGGAGAGTGGTTTCGACCATTCAAAAATTCGAATTCTGATTTCAGACGATTATCAGACAGCCAAAAAATTCGTAGACGAGAGGCATTGCTCGATGAAGATTCGACTCAAACGCAAAGACGAACATTCATGGTTCGAAGGTTATGCTGTGTATCTGGTGGGACCAATGAGGCGTTGTGTACTACGAGCTGCTACAACCTCGCGATTACATTACGTGTGAGCGGTACAGACTACAATTACCGCCCGCCGTATTCTCCGGACATTGCTCCTTCTGATTACTACTTTTACGTTCCGACGGATGCAACACGATTTGGCATGTCACCGGTTCACTTCTTTCGAAGAAATTGAAAATTGGCTTCAAACTTCGGTCGCCTCAAAAGACGAAACATCTTTCCGAAATTGGATTCGAAAAATGCCTGAGAGATGGAAGAAAGTCGAAAGTAGCGATGGACACAATTTTAATTAATCTGTTCATTCATTTTATTTTAAAATATATGCATTTTTAAAATTAAAAAAACGGACCGAATTAATATGTATTACCAATAAATTTAATAAAAAGTATAAGTGAGTCGATTTTTCGAGTGACAGGAATCGATTGCAATGAGTCCGAATTTCGCAAAAAAATATTAGGGAGCTGTTCGGTTCCCGTTTTTTTGGCTTGAAAATTTTGATACCTAAATATGAGGGGATTTTCGAGTACATACGAAAATTAGTAATGCTTTTGGAAAATGTGTTTAGATGGTCTTTCTGTAGGGTTCATCATGGTTATTAAAATTTTTTGAACTTTTGGCTTTAAAAATTTGGATAAAAACGAGTACCAAGAAGCGATTGCGAATGAAATATGTATTTCGGGGAAATGTAACAGAAATAATTTATAGGAACTAGTAATAAGGTCCTCCAGTGAGGTTGCCTTGGTCCGAAATTAAAACCGTATAGCGTTTCCATGAAATTGAGTAGAAATAAAATAGACTAAATTTGTGTTTATGCTTTTACCCCTTCCCAAAACAATGCAAAAAATATTCTGACTACTATTATTTGTCGACAGTCGAGTAATTGTCTTGTTTAAGATTAAATTAAGATTATACAGATTTTAAGCTATAGTGGCGTTATTAAACACTAGCACTTATTATATTGCCCTTGTACATTAATAACAATTTTTTTGGTTGAATACACTAGCAAGTTAAACTTTCAGGACAAACACATTCAAAATACCATAGTTAATAAATAAAATACATCATCGAGGTAAGGTTACCAAGACGTTTAGTAGTTTGCTTTCGAACTAATGAAACATTGAATTCTTTAAATACAAAAAAGTCGTCTCATCAGACTGCAATGCCCAAACTACGAAAATATTGAACTTACACATACAAAGTACATTCCCAATGCATTATCGAATTAATAGGTTTTGGCCACGCATTTTCCTCAAATTTCATTGTATTTGATTGCCGAGACTTTGGAAGTTTGGTTTCAAACTAATGAAACATCAAAAAAAACTTACAACATCTTGGTAACCTCATCTCGATGTAAAACTTATGATGTAAAACTTAAATACTTGGCTGGGTAATACAGAATAACCCAAAATTTTTAATTTCATTTTTCTTTTCATATATTATTTTTATAAAATGAGATTTAAACTCGAATTTCGGAAGAAACTACTAAAAACTAAATGATGTTTTATAACGACCTTTAAGTTAAAGGTAGATAACCTCTGGCCTACCTGGGACAAATACCTATAAATAGTTGAATACACTTTGTGTACAAATTATTCAATTTTCTCCGATCAAAATGTCAAGATACTTATTATTAATATTCTAAAATTTCGGTGACACAATAATGCCATTCACAAATCTAAATAATTGATTCGACACAAGAAACAAAAGCAACGCGGGAAAATAATCCCGGAAGATTTTTACTTAAATTGATGATTCCAAAAAACCGAATTTTTATTAAAAATTTAATTCTTTTGAACTCGCAGCAGCATCTTCTGCTATACGTAAACATAATGTCGCAAATTTAAATGAAAATGGAATGTAAATTTTCGTATTTTGTCTTCATCGAAAAATAAATGAAAAGAAAATCCTTCATCAAAATGTAAGACGAAAATTATTCATCCTTTTATTTTTCGAATAATATTTTTCTTAATGATATCAAATTTTATGTATTTTACTACTACTACTACTACTACTGCTACTACTGTGTGCAGAAAGGATGAGGGTTGTATAAGGAGGGCAGAATTCATGTTGAGAGTAATTTTTTTTTCTTCTTTGGTAACATTTTTCTCAATTCATAAAGTTTTTCCATCGTAATCATTATGATAATCATCATCATCATCACCACATATAGATACAAAAAAATACAAACACACATACACACCAAATAAATACACTTGAACGAATTTTCAATGATTTGATTTTCAAATTCGAATTGAATGGATTTTTTTTTTATTATGTTCGATTTTATTTTTTTCCAGTCTGTAAAATTAGATTTTCTTTTATTTTTTATGAGAAAACTTTTTTTGCTTTTGTAAATTTGGATATGGGGGAGACCGGTGGCAAAAGTTGTAAAACTATACTTTGCAAATAGAAAATGAAAGTTTTTGGTATTGCTGTTGTTGTGTAAAAAAGGGCTGGTAATTTATTTAACTGTAATTTGCACGTGAAAATTAGTTTTTCCAATTTTCTATTGAATGATAAAGATTTTTTTGTGGTCACGTGTTATAATCTTGTATGAACATATAATAATATTTTAACTTCGTGTCATCATTACAACATCACAATAAAACAGGAAAAAGGCCTAAATAAGATTTTCTACCTGAGGTATTTGATTTTCTTTATGTAGAGAGGAAAGCTTTATTTAAATTTTTCATCTTCCCAATACATACTTATGAAGTTTAGTGCTGCTTATTGTGTAAAGTTCTTTTTTTTGTGGATAGACAAATGTTCTTCTTTTTACTGTTAGTTTTCCTTTTAATATCTAAAATGTGGAAAAAAAGTTTATTTATGTTGTTTTGTCCCGGTGTGTTTAACTTGGAAAATGAAGATTTTATAAATTTTAATTAAAAAAAATGTTTTTATTTCGGAAAATTATATAAAATTTGTCATTTAAATGGAAAATGTTTTTTTTTTGTATTTTGGTCGATGTCGTTAGTGGAAATCCAGGAAATTAATTGAGTTGGATTATTATGTATAGTCTCGCGTTTATTGCAAATGAATTTTGGGAATAATAATTTAAACTCGAATATATTAAAGGGAAATGGGGAAATGTATATAAAATCTACTTATAATTGTGGAAATTTGTCTGTGGATTTGGGAGTAATTTATTTTGTTGATTAATTTGACTTTGTGGTTTGTTGTACGATATGTTAATTTTAAATTTGTGTATTTTTAGTGGCCTAATCTCATTCTCTTTCATATTATGTCCGTATACGTTTGGTGTGGCCATATTTTCTACTTCATTTTCTACTTCATAAGGCACTAATTAAATTGGTTATAGTTTGAAATTAATTTTAAATATATACCAATTTTATAGCCAATTTCGTATAGTTTGTATCAATTAGCATAATTAACTGATATCAAAGCGTTGTACATACAGCCATCCACAATTAAACAATTGTGATGTTTCCGTCTCTAGCCACGCAGTGGCCCAATGTCGTAATTCGTCAATATTCGTAAACAGCCATTTTTGTTTTAGTGGCTCAACGGTCACCTCGTTACAGTCAATGATATTGGTCTGTTAATTCGAAACTCTGCAGGTAGGCTTTGAACTTATCATATCCAGAGGTTACTTGGCTCATCGGGCTCGTTAGTGGCAATTTCATTATGAGTCTTTCTTAGATGTTAAGAATGAAGTGAAATGCCATAAGTCAATCGCTATTGCTGCTATTTCTGTTTTGTTTGTATATATTGATTATGTGCACTATACCAGCAATAGCATGTACAAGGTCGCCTAATTCGTTTGGAACACTTCTTCTTACATGGTATTTTAGATTAGAATGTCTATTGGTGGTACGCTGCCTAGAACCTTTGTTACTCATAGTAGGATATTCCTCTGAGCCAATACTTATGATCGAAGCAGTCTAAGTCTGTCATACTATCCAGCTGCGGCATTCGTGAATAACACCTCTGCCACACCTGTGTGAATTATTACTAGTGTTTTGTGATTCAGTCCCTCCCTGGACACTCTCACCATAGTGGAATACTTTTTTGGCGTGTTTACAGACTCTCAAAACGAGAGGAATTATTCCCCTACCATGATCAAAATCAACTACTAGACATCTCACAGTTTTAAACATTTTCAAATTTCGACCGCTTAAAGATATTATTGGAGGTCGACAAAAGTCAAATTTGTCAAAATTTTATTCGGTACGCACCATTTATGCATTCTATTTATTGCGATTTGATCCTGACACTGAAGTTTGAGTCACGAATTGCTTTGCACCAGAATGACTTTATGCCCGCAAACGCAATTTCATTAATCATGCTTGTTTAGTAATTTTATTATGCTGGGTTCGATAATGATCGGCCATACGAGTTGAATTATTTCAGCATTCAAGTTGTTATGTCCTGGTTTCGTCTAAAGCATTTTGGAGTACTGGGCGCGTATTCTTGAAATCGGTGGATATTTTCGTCGGTGAATTATAATTTGCATGAAAATTCTTTATATTACTCGAACCTTTCGCTGGCCAGTTTAATCATTTTTCCAAATTTGCTTGCAAGTTTTCTATTATTTGGGGGAATAAGTCCGCATTGATTTACTCAGGCGGAAATTTTCACCGATTTTTGTTTAGTAGTGAAATAAAGAATAGAAGACTTGCAAGCAAATTTAAAAATATGATTAAAGTAGCCGGCGGAAAGCTCGAATAATATAAAGAATTTTAATGCAAATTATAATCCGCCGGCGAAAATATCCACCGATTTCAAGAATACGCACGCTGTGGTACTATTCTGGGTTTTGCTGGAAAAAGGAAATTGGGAAAACTATTTTCATGATTTTTGTCAGTAAGCGTGGATGTCCAACTACTATTGATATCGATCTCACTCACGTGTGACTCAGCTTCATCTGCGGTGTTTCGTCCGGTAGAAGTAAGTTGAGTAACTCCAAACGTGTGTCACGCCATGTATCTGCGACGACTCCATTTTTTCTCCTAATGATTAAATAAATTCTGAACGTTTTGATTTTGAACGTTTTTGGAGGTTTTGACAATACTATAGTATTGCCCTATTGGTCGTCCATTTAAACTCATTGAACTTTTTATCGAAAAGTGTAGCTACACAAACCGGGAAGTGTAACTATTAAATGAAGTGTGTAGTGAATATAATATGAGGGTAAATGGTATATGTAGAATCCCAATGGTATGCTCTATTGCTGAGCTAATTTCAGCATGCCATTGAGTTCTCAAAATACTCAAAGGAATCTGGATCTTCCTTATCTTCAACAAAATTTAGTATGTTTTTCCAACATTTTGCGATCGTGCTCAAGTTTTTACCAAGGCGCAGTTAAACAAAGTATAGCATCTTTAAGGACGATAATAAAGTTTGGTTAGTCGTATCACATTTTGGTCCTCAATGATGTTCAATGATGCGGTGTGATATTTGGTGGCATAAATATTGTTACTATATTCATCCATGGTTTGTTTCTAATTCTCTTTCAGGTGGCATTGCAGACCTTGGCTTTTCAAAAATATTCGTACCTAAATTGATTAAATGTTAATTTAAATTTATTGGTTTAAAAGAATTTTTTACCTTTGGTACAAATAATTTATGGAACCAGTTTTTATCTTTATATGTTGCAGCTGTCATCCATGCAGTTTTGAATGCTTATAGTACAAAGGACAGTTACAATTTTTAAATGATCATGGATATTTAGCTTTTCCAATTACCAATGGTCATAGCTTATGGAGTCGATTTGTATTAGTACATGCTAGAAAAGTAATGCGTTGTGTTTCGTTTTCCCTTCCAGGCGCGTTCTTTTCTAATGAAGGAACAAAAGTCTTTTCTTGTTAAGGTTTCCAGTACAAGCCTATTTCATCTGCATTATACATTTGGTTTATAGACAGACCAATTTCAATTATTTTGGCTTGCAATTTTCTTTTAAATGGCTCCACAAGTTCAGGTTGAGAAGACAACTTCTCGCTAGTAATTTTAAGCAAGCACCAAAACGAATTTTAAAACGTTGTAGCCACCCATCACTTGCATCGAAAGTGCTTTCATTTTCTTTTATTTTTATCGCGCTGTCCAAGAAACCAACGGTATAATTTCTTCTAGATTTTAGGATATCCTGACAGTTTAAGGGTTCTTCTCTTAACAGGCACCATAAAGATATTGTTCACCGCGTTTTAAATTTCATCACTTTTTTTGTTAATTGCACAAATAGTAGACTTAGCAACATTACATTTTTTGGATAAATTTGATGCTGTATAAGACTGCAGAATTTTGACAGCGGAAAATAGTAGATTACGCTACTCGTCGCAAGGGGCAGCACTATCACTAAAGAGATTTTATTTTGTTATGTAATTACCAGCGGAAATTTTTTATTCATTATGCATATATTTTTTCAGTAAACAAAACATCTCAGCGGAATAAAATCGTAAAAGTGATCCTTAAAATGGCAAATTGATTGATCTCCGAAGTAAAGTAACTCGGTATATGAAATGTTGAAATTTAACAATATTCCGTCTTTCTGGCATTTCTCCCACTAGTAACCAATATTTTCGGTTGTTTTTCTAATAGCTTAGGTCATACTGAGACTATATGGAAAATTTGGGGAAAATTCATGGACTACAATTTTCACTAAAATTTTTTGATTTTCTGCGGGCCATATAAGTTATTTTCAGTTTCTGGACAATATTTCAAGAACTTCCACTAGTAACCAATACTTTCGGTTGTTTTTCTAATAGCTTAGGTCATACTGAGACTATATGGAAAATTTGGAAAAAATTCATGGTCTAGGATTTTCACTAGAATTTTTTGATTTTCTGCGGCCATATAAGTTAATTTCAGATTTTGGCCAATATCTCGAAAACTTCCACTATAGTAACCAATAGTTTCGGTTGTTTTTCTAATAGCTTAGGTCATACTGAGACTATATGGAAAATTTGGAAAAAATTCATAGTCTAGGATTTTCACTAGAATTTTTTGATTTTCTGCGGCCATATAAGTTAATTTCAGATTTTGGCCAATATCTCGAAAACTTCCACTATAGTAACCAATAGTTTCGGTTGTTTTTCTAATATCTTAGGTCATACTAAGACTGTATGGAAAATTTGGGGAAATTTCATGGACTAGAATTTTTTGATTTTCTGCGGCCAAATAAGTTATTTTCAGTTTTTGGCCAATATCTCAAAAACTTCCAGTAGTAAGCAATAGTTTCGGTTGATTTTCTAATAGCTTAGGTCATACTGAAACTATATGCAAAATTTGGGGAAAATTCATGGACTAGAATTTTCACTAACATTTTTTGATTTTCTGCGGCCAAATAAGTTATTTTCAGTTTCTGGACAATACCTCAAAAACTTCCACAAGTAACCAATACTTTCGGTTCGTTTTCTAATAGCTTAGGTTATACTGAGACTATATGGAAAATTTGGAAAAAATTCATGGTCTAGGATTTTCACTAGAATTTTTTGATTTTCTGCGGCCATATAAGTTAATTTCAGATTTTGGCCAATATCTCGAAAACTTCCACTATAGTAACCAATAGTTTCGGTTGTTTTTCTAATATCTTAGGTCATACTAAGACTGTATGGAAAATTTGTTAAAAATTCATGGACTAGAATTTTCACTAAAATTTTTTGATTTTCTGCGGCCATATAAGTTATTTTCAGTTTTTGGCCAATATCTCAAAAACTTCCACTAACCAATAGTTTCAGAAACTGAAAATAACTTATATGGCCGCAGAAAATCAAAAAATGTTAGAGAAAATTCTAGTCCATGAACTTTCCCCAAATTTTGCATATAGTCTCAGTATGTCCTAAGCTATTAGAAAACCAACCGAAAGTATTGGTTACTTGTGAAAGTTCTTGAGATATTGGCCAAAAACTGAAAACAACTTATATGGCCGCAGAAAATCAATAAATTCTAGTGAAAATTCTAATCCATAAATTTTCCATATAGTCTTAGTTTAGCCTAAGCTATTAGAAAAACAACAGAAAATATTGGTTTCTATTGGAAGAAATGCCAGAAAGACGGAATATTGCTAAATTTCAACATTCCATATTGAGTTCCTTCACTTCGGAGATCAATCAATTTGCCATTTTAAGGATCACTTCTAAGATTTTATTCCGCTGAGATGTTTTATTTAGTGAAAAATATATACATAATGAATAAAAAATTTCCGCTGGTAATTACATAACAAAATAAATTCTATTTAGTGATAGTGCTGCCACTTGCGGCAAGTAGTGTAATCTCTTATTTTCCACTGTCAAAATTCCGCTGTCTTATACAGCATATAAATTTACTCCTTTACGAAATTGTTCAATAATTTCAGATTTTTCCTTTTATGTTAAAACTGTTATTTTTTTTACCCATTTTTTAATTAAAAACTGTTAACCGCAGAGCAAATAAAACTTTTAACTCACTAGTTTATCGCAAAAAGTATTTTCTCTTACTGCTGCACTTTCAACTATACTCGATTTAAATTATGAAAAAATGGGAATCTTCGAATTGCATTTTCATCTTCAAATTTAGTTCTTAATTTTAATTCACTCTATACTTGTTCAAACACAAACACTTCAATACTAAAAAAACGTTGCAACGAATGAATCTTTATATAGTAAACAGGCCTAACGGGGCTTTCTAAAAAAAACTTTCCACAAGTTGTGCTCTAATTTTCTACAGTGTTTTGTGTGGCGTTATTAAGGATAACGGCAATATCTGGGTTAACTCGTTTCAAATTATGAAAAAGGACAAATTTGGAATCCTCGAGTCGCATTTTCAACTTAACTTGATGCACAAAATTTACTAATAATTATATGACAACTCACTAAATTTATTCTTACACACTTTCATCTCATTCACACTGGTTTCAAATCCAGTGTAAGTAATTTTTACTGAATTAATTAAGTCATAGTGATATCGAACATGGCCTGATGAGATGGTTAATTTTTTCATGGTCTTATCAGATCGAAACTGGATATTACTTCTGTTACTAAACTTCATGGAAAATTTAAGCTTAAAATTTTCAAATTTTAATTCGAGAGTGTACAAAATTTAATTCGCGTTATCGTGCTTTCTAATTGTTCACTGCAGATTTCACTAAATGAGATACGTTCGACTTATGACATCTTATTGTTAACTTCGTCTCTAACGGACGTAATCACACTAGCTTTCGAAAAATCTTGTCCTTTTATTACCAAGCAAAAAACTCAGAACATGTCTTTTTGTTGTTCTGATCTTTTTGGATTAGTTTCTTAGTTTCTGGGACGAAATTAATAGTCTTTCTGGAATCGTCAGACTTAATAGGTCTCAGGTTAATGGTTCCTTAATGTATACTGTGGCTTCCTGGTGATAGACTAATCTGTTCTATTTTCCATTTCCATTTTGCTACGTTATCAATCCTGATTTTGTTGGTTCCTAGTAATGTAAAAGTCTGTCAATCCACCGGATTACGACTTAAACTTTTTAATCCTCCCCACCTTATAAACCAGAAGGCCCAGATGGAATTGTTCTCTCATTCGGGATCACTTTACTTCTACTTTTTCAAACGTCCAAATGTAACAATCTTATAACAAGGGACGAGTTGTTATTATCACGAAAGTAGGTAAATTGGATTATACTGATCCCAAGACATTTCGTCTATTAGTCTTTCTTCAACTTTCTGTAGAGTTAGAAAATCGTGTGAAACTGTTCTGCCTTTTTACAAGGATTAAAAGATCGCTTAGTATTAAGGCATTTCTTGTCAGCATTTTCCTAGATATAGTATATCTTTCTCCACCAACTTTGAGACCTGCGCAAATTTTGGCATTGACCAAACCATCGTTATAGATATGCTTAACACTCACATTGCTGCACTCGTCGAGCTGGATTCTCTTTTCTATATCTGGTAAAGTAACCAAAGGTTGCTCTACGGATTAGTCTTGTCACCTCTGTTATAATTATTGGTCATTGATGAATGACTTTGCCGTTTTGTTTGCGGGTTGTATATACTATCTGACTTAATGCAATGAGCTCTTCAATGTAGAAATGGTGTACCTTTAAAAGGGCTTGTACGTTAATGCATCTGCTAGTGCGACATAGTAAAGCAACTTGGTGTTACTTAACACTTAACCAAAAATAATAAACTTTCGTGGAAATTTCACTTTGAAAGTAAATTTCCATTACCATTGTTTGGTGGTGTAGGATCTAGAACCTACTGTCGTTCACATGATCTGAGATCATATACTGGCGTCTAGGGGTCTAAACCGCACGATCTTCCAAGTCGAGCTGATAACGAGGACAGTGTTAACTTTGTTTGCAGCTGTCTAGCTTTCTAGGTAGCTCAGATGAATTAAACCATTCATAACATAAAAAGATTTTGAGTTGTTTCACAATACTTTTTAAGTCGCAAAACTTAAAAAAAAAAAAATCAAATGGCTTCACAAATATTCAAAAAATACAGAGACGTTAATTTTAGCAAGCATTTTATCGAGCAGTCCATCAATAGCCGCATGGCGAACTTAAAGCATCCCCTGTCGCAACTGAACTTGTAATCACAGGCTTATACGTGGCTGATGGCACAGGCCGGGTCGGTTAAACCTAGTCATAGAAAAACGGCGCCGCTGGACTTCTTTTTGGATGATTCGGCCCAAAAGTCGGTCTCTAAAAGACGGTCAGCACAACATATCGTGAGAAATGAGACAGAGTTCGACCTCGTCTGCTTTCAACACGGTATCACCGCATCGCGGAATCGGCGTCCACTATCCAAAATAAAATTCATGTGACGATTCGTACGTTGAGATTTGCGCTATAACATCCTGGGATGGCCGACTTTTTATAAAATATACATTTTAACCTTAATGGTTCTCTGGAACCTGAAGTATTTCGTAACAGATCTAATTTTATATCAATAACCATCTCTTTGTGGATTGGCGCTATGGGGTCATGTGAGTAAATGGCCGAATCATTTTAAAGAACACAATTTGGAGTTAAATTAATGGTTATCAGGAACCTGTAATGTCACCATCGATTTCTTCTGATTTCGATATAACATGATAATTTATATTTACAAAAAAAATCCAAGACCGACCATATGTCGAGATTGGCGCAATGGACCCATGTGCTCTACTTCCTCTACTATCAAATATGGAATAATCAAATTATAGAAAATCGTAGAATAAATTGCTATATTTCTCAGCTTACGTGTTTGTGGCATACCCACTCCCAATATATTTTTGAATAAATGTGTGTGGAACCTTATTTGTTCGGTCACGTGATTTTTAATTTAGCTAATCACACTTTTCCGAACGAAACCCACACAAAATTGAAGACCAGGTTTTAACCATTTTTAATTAAGAAGTGTTTGTTTGAAGTGTTTGTTAACTTTATCTGGGCATGAGAAAATAATCACATTTAAAACACCTAAATAAATTAATACACTAAAATTATCTCTTCAAAAGTCTTAATAAACACGAACGATATACACTTAAACCTTTCACACGTTTCTGCCCGCTTTACTATAATTTATGAGTTTACCGATCCAAATCTCACATGACATCTTAATTATGCCGTAAATAACTCTCGAGTTAAAAGAGTAAACATATTTTTCACATTTTTTTTAATGAACAAAACACAAAAATTAGATTAAAATCCACTATACTCAAGCCAGCAAGAACCAAAAAAAGGGCAAACAGACAGCAAACAAACAACCAAACAAACAAACCAAACCAGCACAAGGATGAGATGATATCCTTTTAAATATTTAATATCATCTCGGTACGCAAAAAAACATAAAAAATAATTTGTTTGGTTTTGGATCCAGTAGTTAGTGTGCGCCCCTCTCTATTAACTCCCCATCTCTAAGGATAATGGTAATTTTTATAAATTTGTTAGATTTCATTCTAATATAATACCTACTCGTTTATAGAAATAGTTAGATCCTTTTTTTATATTTTGGGGAGACGGGTGAAAGGATTTAAATTTAAACAAAACGTTATAATTATTATACGAAGAAAACGAACAAATTTTCATATTTTTCCGTACCAATTCATTTCAATCCGGAGAGATAAAATTTCTAACACGTATTTTCACTTTGTTCACATTTCTTTGTTTCAAAAGAAAAGTTTTTTGGTAAATCCTTAAAATAAATTTGTGTATCCTCTGTAATAGATTTGTATGTACGTAAGTATTAACGTAAAAACTTTTTGTATATAATCACGAATTTGATTTAATTTAAAGAGTGATTTGTAGTGTATTATTGTTATACGAAGGGAGAAAAAGATCGATATACCCACAAAAATCCCGAATCCATACTTACAATGCCTCAGAATGTTGTAAATATATTATATAAATTATGTCGCTATTTGCGAAACTTGCGTACATTCAATTCAAGCACAGTGTATAATTTACTTGTGTATTTCCGTCCTTCCGCAATAAATATTCACAAAAAAAATTTCCACATAAAAACTAACCTTAAAAGGTCACAAAAAACTATTATACAGAAACAAAAATATGCAAATTTTTACATAAATAACTCAACACGTTAACGAAATGAACGAGCATAATAAAAATAAAACTACTACAAACTATAGTTTATAGACAGGCTAGGCTCTAGAAAGCTATAGTGTTTGTATATACAAACCAACAATAAAATGTGTAATAAAGTTGTTTTGGCTATAACGCGGTGCGCTATTACATACAACTAAAAATGTTAGAGAGATGTTGATGTATGTTGTGGCCAGCACTCAACTTTAATCTACGAATTATTATAATTACACTTGGTAATGGAGTACTAGAAAAAAGGACCCCGGCCTTCGCCGACATGTTAAACAAATTTTTCAGAATTAGGAATCACAATCCCGGCTCTCAAAAACTGCTCAGCAATTTCTATCAATGTCGTTCGAACCGAAACTAGTTTTAAAATAGGATCAGGGAGTCGATTGTAATCGATAGGCAATAACAAATTACAATTTTACAACACCTTTTTATTGCTGTCTATTTACAGATTATCTAAATTTTCAGCTATCTGCGGCCTCCCTAAATGAATTATCATAAAATCAAATCAGGTTTGTTTGTATATTATAAATTTTTATCGAAATCGTTCGATTTCTTAAGGAATCCTCGTTCAATCGAAGGACCCTCTTTACAAGTTTCTCTGAAATCAGTACTCATTCCAATCCATTCCCGTGAAGATTTCTTTTATTTTCTTTTTGATCAAAATGTTTCAAGCGGTTTCCAAAACATTCAAAGTTACAGCAATACATATCGCGATGATGGAAATCCAAATTTTACTCCCAAACGCAGGTGTATACCCTTTAAAAAATGGAGGGTATCAAAAATCAACGGTAAACAAAAAGCATTATTCCTGCTCAAATTTCAGAAAACCAATCAAATTGAAAAGGCTCTTACGGAAGCTGCCACTTCTGGTACACAGATGTGCACCACATTTCACATGGATCTCCCAATTTATGGAAGAGCTTAAGTTTGCCAAATTTTTGCGAAATAAGGTTTTTTTTCATCAAAATTCGTTATTTCCGATAAAAGGACCCCGCACAAATCTTATGGAAATTGGGTCCCGGTCAAATTCGCTGAATTTTTGATATGTGATAGAGTTCATCATATTGCTCAATTGTCTCAATGGCAACAAAGCTCAAAAATGGATAGTTTGGCCGGTACAGAGCTTTAAAGCTCCGAGTATCCTCCACGGATTTATGTATAGGCGCAGTGTGTATAGACTTTTGAAATAGCCTATTTCATGTTTTACTATTATCTAGGTTTATATTTTTGAGGTTGCTGAATTTAGATCTGTTGTTAGATTTTCAAAATTGACAGCTGGCAGCTGTCAAATAGCTGTAAATGTGCTATAATAAAGCCAAAAACTTGTTTTTTTATGTTTTATCTTTCTTTTTTTTTACTTCGATAAGTTCAAAGATGATATCAAATCAATAACAATGACTATCGGCAGCTGCCATTTAGCTGTCAATAATTCTTTAAAGTCCGGTAATAAAGTCAAAAAATTGTTTTTTGTTTATAACTTCCAGTTTTTTAGATAAGTGAATATAAATATGATATAAACTTATGTAGTCATCAGCTTACAGCTGTCAACAAGCTGGCAACTAACTGTCAAAATGCAATAATAGAGCAAGTAACTTATTTTTTGTGCTTAACTTTGTGGATAAGAAATCAAACATGATATAAGTTTATGACATCACTTTTGAACTCAGTGATCTAAGCAACTTAAAGCTTTTTAAAAAAAGTAGCTTTTACCATGGTACATGTTCATAAAGAGGGGGTACTTCGCGAAGGCCTCCACTTAGGAGGGGTGAAAATGGTCAGTTTTAGGAGGGGGGGGGGTGAAACGGGCTTAGAAGTATTTCGATTTAGGGACTTAAAATAATTTCGTTAAATGGACTTAGGATAATTCGGCTTTAGGGACTTATAGAGAATAATACTTTTTACTAAACTTGGTTATTGGTTATCCGTAAACATGTGCTATGCCCGTCAATTGTGTTTACACAACTCGGTTTTGACAGTTAGTTGATTGATAGGTGACAGCTGTAAGCCGAGAATATCCTCGAATGTTGCCACATGCAAATAATAATATATAGGTAAAGGTCGGTTTATTATGTTATTGACTTGTTCATATTGAAAAATAGATTTACACTTTCTTTCTCATTAACCCTTTCCGGGGTACCAGTACATATTTGTACCGGCTAGATTTTTTGCTTGTTACTCCTGTATCTGCTACAATTCGGACTTTGGGTTGACTATGGGTATTTCATGTCCCTAAGAGGTTCCTGAAATTAATCCTAGTGATTTTTTCACGTAATTGTTTATTGTTATTTAATTATAAACAATTGAAAGTGAAAAAACTGCTTTTTTTCGGAAAAAAAAACGTCCACTTAAGGGCCAAACGATGAGCAAAATCCGATCGTCTAACCTCTCCGCGGTGCACATTGGATTCCGCTAATGGCGACGGTAGAAAAGTGAATTTAAGCATTACTAAAAGAGTAAAAGCCACAGTTTGAACATTCAAAAATAATTGAGAATAAACTTTAACAATGACAAAAAGCATCAATGTATTTTTCTATTTGGAAATTCTTGGCTTACAGCTGTCACCTATCAATCAGCTAACTGTCAAAATGCAATAATAAAGCTAAAAAGTTACTTTTTTTTTAAAGCTTTAAGTTGCTTAGATCACTGAGTTCAAACGTGATGTCATAAACTTATATCATGTTTGATTTCTTTTCCACAAAGTTAAGCACAAAAAATAAGTTACTTGCTCTATTATTGCATTTTGACAGTTAGTTGACAGCTGTAAGCTGATGACTACATAATTTTATATCATATTTATATTCACTTATCTAAAAAACTTGAAGTTATAAGCAAAAAATAATTTTTTGACTTTATTACCGGACTTTAAAGAATTGTTGACAGCTAAATAACAGCTGCCGATAGTCATTGCTATTGATTTGATATCATCTTTGAACTTATCGAAGTAAAAAAAAGAAAGATAAAACATAAAAAAACAAGTTTTTGGCTTTATTATAGCACATTGACAGCTGCCAACTGTCAATTTTGAAAATCTAACAACAGATCTGAATTCAGCAACCTCAAAAATATAAACCTAGATAATAAAAAAAATGAAATAGGCTATTTCAAAAGTCTATACACACTGCGCATATACATAAATCCGTGGAGGATACTCTGAGCTATAAAGCTCTGTACCGGCCAAACTATCCATTTTTGAGCTTTGTGGCCATTGTGACAATTGACCAGTATAATGAACTCTACCACATATCAAAAATTCGGCGAATTTGACCGGGGCCCAATTTCCATAAGAGTTGTGCGGGGTCCTTTAAAATATGATCTGAACGAATTTTGTTTGAACATTCATTTACATTTTTTTTAATTTTTTTTTATTTAAGTTTCATCCCGATCAACCAATCTATGTGGGGTTCAGGGAACACAATTTATTTTTTTTAACAAAATCGTCCTTTATTCTTAAATATTGGAAAACTGATCTGCGGACCACTATTGTCGCAAAACTAATTTGGAATATATTAGCTCATAACCGTTTTTCTCGTAAATGATATCCTTTTCAAAATACAAGCAAAACAAGAAAAAGCTCCTATAGAAGCTGTCACTTCCGGTGAAAAAACATAAAACTCTTATGAAAGCTGTAACTTCTGGTCGACCGATTTCGGCCGAAATTCATTGGGATTTTCCAATTTGTAGATAAAGCATAGGTATCCTCAATTAGTCTTTTCGTTAGTTAATAAACGGTTTTTGCCAAGAATCATCATTTCTTTAATTTTAGAAAACTGACCTAAAATGGCATTAATTAATGTTTCTGTAAGACTAAGTGGACAAGTGTCCCGAAGGCCGCTGGGCCTACCCCTACAGCATGTTTACACGTAACTAGAGGGAAATCCCGGGAATTTTAGATGTTTCTCTTCCCGAGAAAAATAAAATATTTTCCCGGGAAAAAAATTAATTCAAAGGATTATTTGTGTATATATTTTATTACATTAAGATCTAGATTAGGATATTTATTTATTCAAATTAAAAATAGATCTATGTCAAGCTTTGTATTGTTTTTCTCTTTTTATGCAACGGATGGCTTAGTTGTTTAGAGCACAGTTTTTAGATTGTGTAATAATTGACTATCGCAGGTTCAATCCATTCGAAATAAAAATCAGCCATAAAGAAAAGTATTTCAATATTAAATCCAAACAATAGTTACTGATGATAGTTACAATAGTTCAACAATAGTTACTGATGATAGTTACAATAGTTACTAATGATGCAATTTCAAAGGAGTTGTTGCTAGCTCTGTCTCTTCGCGTTAAAGAGCGAAGAAATCAAGAACTTGTTACTTTGATTAAATACCTCCAAACACTCGATTTGCATTCAACCGTTACTCCTGAGCTACCTTCATCATCAAAAGCTGCAATTGTTCGTTATGCGAATGACATATTTAATCGTTTATCCAGTGAAGATGTTGATATTGAAATTTAAAGTTAATCGTCTCAAGAGGATGATTGTTTAACAGTTACAAATATGAAAGATAGATTGGAAATCGCTATAAATGCAGCATATAAACCTAAAAAGTGTGTTGCAACTAAGGATTCGAAAAAAGGTCTCAAAATAGAATTTCAAATGTATGAGAATACGCGAAATATTACAAATAATTTACAAAAGTTGCTAGATGCCCTAACTTGCATCTAATTTCTCCACAAAACGCAGATCGTCACTTAGTGACTCATCTCTAGACTGCCTCACATTTTTAAAAAGTTATTTCCTGAGCAAATCAATTCAAAAAATGTTTACTTGTTCAAGTAAAATGAATTTTTTCTTAATATATGGAAATGAATTATTTATAGCTCAAATTATACTTTTTATTTTTTAAAATAAAATAAATTTTATATTTTAAAATAAATTCCGTTTTGTTATTAAAATTCAATTGCAGTTTTGTGCTCTTGTGTTTATATATTTGTTAAGAAATGAAAATTTTCAATTCCCGAGAATTCAAATTTCCCGTTTTCCAAGAACAAAAATATGTCGGGAATTTATACCCTCTACACGTAACAATAGGAAGGATAAGAAAGGTTTTTTTTTTGGGACAACGACCAGGTTTCAGACACCTAGCGATCGTACGGCACAACATAATTCTAATCTACTATAGAGGAAGGATAAAGGCTTAATAGGTTTCAACCCATTGGGATCTCCACATTTGTGTGAAAAACAATCAATCTTTTTGTTGAAAAACGTTTTTTATGTCAAAATTCGCCATTTCTCCTTAAATTTTAGAAAACGAATCTAGAACGGTATTGTTGCAAAATTATTTTAAAATCTTTTAGTTCATGCTCGTTTTTCTTGTAAATGATATTTTTCAAAATATTTGCAAAAGCAACAAAACTCCTACGGTAGCTGGAACTTCCGGTAGTTCGTGTTCGGCCAAAAATCACTAGAATATCCCAATTGAAAAAAAATTCTTTTGTTCACCCAGTTTTTCACCCAGCACACGAAGATTTTTTAAAAGTACTTTTGTTGACGTGCGATATAGCCAATAGTAAATCTGCAAAAATCTCAAAATCAATATTTTTCATCATTACTATACTTTATTTTACTGTGTAAAAGAAAATTAAAGTTGCTTACACCACCCAGTGAGAAAGGTTCGCTAAAGGAAGAAGAAGAATACTAAGGTTATAAGAAAAAATTCCAAGGAGAGTTGAATCCAACAGAAGTACTACTCAAAAAAGTAAGCGGTATTTCGTCTAGTTAGATGCTTGCAATATACACTTTCTTCCTTATGAAGCACTACTAGTTGATATTAAGGAGATCGATGAAAGGATAGATTTTTCGCTCTTACAAGTACTTGCGGTGGTCGATTAAAAAGCAACTATATCCAGATAGCAGACGGAAAAGCCGTGTAAGGGGTAGCCGCTTGGTCAGTGCAATCGCAAAAATAAACAAACATTTTATGAAAAATATAATCTGAAATTTAAATTTCCTTGGTAAAATTGATTGAGTAGCCAGGATTTCGACTAGCAAATTGCTTGTTTGCTATAGCCGATCGAGTATCTACCCCTAAATGATCGAGTATCTGCCTGAAGTAAGTACGGCGGAACAAGAACGGGAAGTATTGCAAATATGTTCGAGTACTTGCAACAACACCTACTTGACCAAATAGGCATACAATTTGATTGAGTAAAATCGAAGCCAACGTTATGAAAATGTAGAGCTCTATGAAATTTTTAAATCAAATTGGCGATGATTTCACTAATCATGATAGGAAACTTGAAAGCACTCATTGTACAAGAACGCTACTTTCGGATTTCAGTAAAAGACGCATGTCCTCTAACCTCTCCACTGTCAGCATTTTAATCAATGGTGTTTAATTAAAGCTATACCGTTGGAATAGTCATCAAAATCACAATTTTACACTGGAGCCGCTTCGGGTAAGGTGGTAAAATACCAGCGTTTAAAACATAGAGTTTATAAATGCTCTGAAAATCATAACCGCGTCGGAAGGTCACCTTAACAAATGGTCAAACAGTCAAATATAAGTAATAAAAGTGAGGGACCATCAACTGTAATGGTTTATAAACTGTTTGGTCCAGTAAATAGGCAAGTAATATGGCACTTGACATCCCGACAGAGTCGAAGTTAGTGTCGCTGTTGTAGTTACAGTCGCACTCACAGTTGTAGTTGGAATCAGAATCGGAGTCGCGAAAATAATGAACCGCTATTTTCGCCTCACCAAGAACGTTCAATAATCGAAATAGAACCAAATGAAATCGAGAAATTTCTGTATCAGTAAGAGAAAACAAGACGGCAGATAATACCAAGGTATTACAGAGCTCTAACCTGATATATGGAAATGGCCTCTTCCATTTCTGTTTTTCACAGGGTTACTACTAACTAATTCATAAACACCTCAAATTATTGTATTTTTATTTAGCTTTCTGTGATAGTCGGAGCCTAACTATTATTTTATAGCCTCCGCAGTCTTGTATTACAGGAAGCAATTTAGATGTCCGTGATTTCACCAACTTCAGTACGGCTTTAGAAAGAAATCATAAAGTTATGGTATAAACTTCGTTTAAGGAATTGATTCAAATGCAAATGCCAGAAGCAGTTAAAAGGCATTAAAATAATGCATTTAGCATGGCAATATGAGTTTGCGTACTTGGTAAATTAGTTCATGTAGTTGTTACTTCAGAACTAATAATCAATTACATGAGTATTGCTATTGATAGTAGAATAAACTCCTAGAAGCACATGGATACTATTACAGACGGTTTGTAAGGCTTCGAAAGTGAACAAAGCATTGTTTCGAATAATACCAAACACCAACGAAGCAAGACAACGGAGTGCTACATGACGTGCTCTATGAAGCTTCAAATTGGGCCGATAAAATAAAAAAAATCGTACCACCGCCAGCTCAAATCCGTCTAGTGATTCAGCGTAAGTGATTGTAGAAATGCCATAAAGCGTGGTTCGCAGAACTGTCCAACTTGCAATTCTAATGGAACCAATCATTGTCTGCCGTCTTTTGATGAACGTTTACACAACTTTTAGGAAAGCACGTTTTTGAATGGTAAATCTACACAAATTTCGAGTCGTAAACTTTTCTAATTAATTTACTTTTAACTTTCTTTATGAAAGTGATTTGTAATTCAGATTGAGGGAAAATGATGGATATATCGATATGGAAAAGTCACAATAATCTGTTTTGATTTGATGATGAAGATTATCATCATCCAAGATCAACACAATCTTGTTCTAGCGAATTGTTTTCTGGCCTACGAAATTGATTCTTTCAGACTCGTGTGCAATTCGGTTGAGGAATGGCTTCGGTTGAGTTTCACCTCACTCGGTTGGTGAATGGCATAGTTTCTTTCAGGTTGAATTCAGTTTCAGAGCCGCATCTATATCTCTTATATCCATATCTCTTATAAAATAAAAAATGGGGAATCAAATCAGTTCCAAATGTGGCTCTAGAAAAATTTCAGCTAAACTGGAGTTAAACCACTACCACAAAATGGGATTCCACATTTTGTGGTAGTTGTTTAATTCCATTTTACCTGAAATTTTTCTACAGCCACATTTGGAACTGATTGATTTCCCATTTTCTATTTTATTACAAACCGAATTGCTCCTAGTCGAAAGAGTCTTCTATTCAAATTTTTCAAAGCAAATAACTCTTAATTTAATCTCTTACAAATCTAGTTTAATCTTAAAAACTTGGAAATTACTTAGCTGTACTCATGGATCAGTGATTAGATTTTACTATCAACCTTTCGAATAACATAAAAACAACATTACTTAACTCACTTGACCGTTTTGATCAATGACCCATGCGTAGTTTTATTCATATGTAAATGAAAAATGAGATTGAGTAATCGTTCACTACTTTCAAATTTTTTACTTCGAAATTTTGGAAAGGCTTTAACTAAATGAAATTTGTTGTGTAACCTAATCGAGCGAACAAGTGAGATTGTGGTTAAAACTCCGTCCATTGAAGATTTTAAAATGTTTAATGCTTAGAATTGTATGTGATTTTTAGGTGTGGAACCTACATAGTTTCAATAAAGAAACACTAGATTAGTTCATTATTTCAAATTATTTTGCAAGATCTTGACGTTGTGAAATTAAAGTTTTACTGAATGTATTTATAAGGATGTGGAAACTGTTTTCAGAATAGCTTCATTATCAGATGCTAATTTTGTAGTTGACTTTTGTAAATTTAATAATTCCTTTAGATTTAGAAGAATACTTGTGGACTTGATTACGGTTTTAGAACATGATTTTCTCATCGAAAAACAAATTTGATTTATTAATATTATAGATATGATAGTTTTCAGGATTTCGTGTGGAATCTGATTGATAAAATCAGAAATTTCGTGTGTAACTAAGTGTAACTAGTTTTAATTATTTCAGTTAGTTTTTGGGAATCATTTTGACACAATCGAATAACAAGCTACTAATAATAACCTTAAGGTGACCATGTTTTGCTTCAAAGCATTTTTTTCTGTAAAAGTTACTCGTTTTTTTTCAAAATCGGCGGCAGTTAAAAACACTCATTTATATTGGGAACCTAGTTTTAATTAACCATTAATGTAATCTCGTTTAAACCATAGCCAAAACTCCGTCCGTTGAACCGTGTGGTGTGGGGTTCGAATCTCACCACAGGTTATACAATTGAATTTTCTCATCTGATTACGATTGGCGATGCTAATAAGTACAACTATGACCCTCTGGTACATTACAAATGCAACGTGCATTATAGTAAGACTCGTGTACGGTAATATGAATATTTTTCTACTTGAAGTTTCGAAAAAGATTTAAGAATTTTTTAATACTTAGAACTGAGAAAATTACCTTGCTGAAAAATTCTCATGTGATTTTTATGCGTGGAACCTAATTTCAATAAAAGAAACACTAGATTTTTTACATATAAGTTTTTTTGTAAGACTCTGATATTGTGAAATTAGAGTTTTGTTATTGATCTTTGTGGATCTTAAACTGGAAAATTAACAATTCGTTTAGATTAATATAGTAATTTCGTGTGGAACTTGTTTGATAAAATCAGATATTTCGTGTGTGGAATAAGTTTTAATTATTTCAGTTAGTTTTTGGGTAACATTTTGTCACAATCGATAAACGCTGCACAATTCTCTGAACTCCAAAACACCCTTAAAGTGACCATGCTTTGCTTCAAAGCGTTCCACAATCGACGGTAGTCGATACTCATTTATTATGGGAACCTAATACTCATTTATATTGGAAACAGATATTAATTAGCGCAACTATGACCCTCTTGTACATAACAATTGCAACGTGCATGATATTAAGACGTGTGAATATTTTTCTACTTGGAGTACCAGAATAGAGCTTTAAAAAATGTTAATACTATGAACTGAGGCTTTTACCTTGTGTATGTGGTATTTATGTATGGAACCTAATTACAATAAAATAAAAAATATATTATTTTTATATTTAAAGTGGTTTTGTGAGAGCCTTGCGTTGTGGAATCAAAGTTTTATTGAACTTTATGGATCTTAATTTGCAAAATCTATTTATGGAATAAACCTTTTGAAATCTCTGTAAAGAATTAATAGATTACGATAAATTACACGAAATTGTGCGTGGAACCTGATTGATTAAATCACAGATTTCGGGTGAAAAGTTTTAATTATTTAATGTAGTTTTTGGGTAACATTTTGCCATAATCGATAAATTTTAAACAATTCTATTTGTGTACTGATTGGTTGTTCACGCCTTGCTACAAAACATTTTTTGACAGTAAAAAATTACTCGGTTCTATCTTCAAAATCGTAGGTTTTAATTAACCATTATGTAATCACGATACTTTTTCCGCCATAATTTACCATGAAAATATCACCAGGGTGAAATATGTTTCCTATGATACTTATGAATGAGGGTCCCAGTCAAAGAAGTTTTCTGCAATCCTACGTTATTATTTTAGAATTCAACTTTATTGCATGGAAGGGTCACTTTTCTTTTAGGGAACTATTTATCCTTTAATATTAGCGTCGGTTAAACATAGTTACTACTACATCAAGGATGGTACATTATCAAATATAACTTCCAAAATCAATAATAAGCTTATGATAAAAGTATCAATGAAGAATTTATCCCAAGTCAGGTTCTAAAACAAATAATTTACCTTCTATAATTGAAATAAATAAATTTTTTAGAATAATATTATTAAGATTAGCTGGCTGCTGTAAGTTATCGGTAAACCGTTTTTTTTACAGATTAACACGTGAGATATTAGATGTTCCCCTAATAGATTACCTAATTTATAGTTGATATTCGAAATCTATACTTTTATGGCAAAAGTAGCTACTAATGGGCGTTGGAAATAATTGCATATGTTACGTCTTGCAATTCACATTAAAGCATTGCTAACTTTTACTTTTTTGTTGGAAGTGCCGACTAATATTTCAAACACACACAGTCTATTTCACTGAAAATGGTCAAAATGATATTTTAGAAAATTTTGGCAGTGTGGAACCTAATTTAAACTAAATGCGAGGATATTATTTGTGTTTCATCGGTTGACCATTTGAAGGCGGGAAATTGTGTAATATTTTGTGATGGACTCGGATGATTTTTGAAATTCATTTGGGTGTGGATTCTGTTTTACTCAAATTAAAGGGACTACGTACTCTAATTTATCGTAATATTATACATACTTCGAAGCTTTGAATGTACCGTGACGAACGGTTGCAAGTAGTTGTGTGTGTCATTGAATTGAAACCATTGAATTGAAACCATGTATTGTAGTTTTAGTAGATTTTGAAAGAAAATTTTCTAAGATTATTATATCAATATAATTGGTTATGTGGAACCTAATTTTGTAAAAATCGGTTTAAATGATATATTTGTATTTTTTTGTGGTGTAGAATTGATATTGTGGAAAGTGCCAGATACACTTATTTTAATTATTTTCGACGTGGAACCTAATTTATTTGAATTGACTGCTATAAGCAAATATTTGATTGGGCATTTGTTATGAATATAAACCGTGCTGCGTAAGAAGTTCGTATAATAGTTGAATCTAGTTACCTTTAAGGATGGAAAATAGTTGTGCAACATGAGAAAATTGGTGTAACATTTTTAGGTTAATACTTTTGATTTTGAATGTTTCATACAATTTTGTAGTGTTGAATGCATCAGCATATGGAATCTATTCAATGTTTAGACCTAAGCTTATTTTAATTGAATACCGGTGCTAATGTGTCGAACTTAACTTTGTTAAAATCAATTTCAATGGTATTTAGATTTTTAATTGCGAGCTCTAATTTATATCAAGAAGGTGTTAATAAATATATTAATCATTTCAGTGTGGAACCTAAAATATTTAAGCATCTACATCATTTGAATCCATTACTCCAAATCAATAGGTGTCTGGAAATGTATCGTGAATATATAGAAATACTGCGTTTATTTTACAGTGGAAGTTGATTGTATTTAGGGATGGAATACATTTTAACAATATGTTCATACTTTTCCCATTTAAATCGTTTTCAATTAACTATGATATCTAGCCTATTTCTGAAGCAAAAACGGAAACTGTCTTTTTTTTTTGGTAAATTTGCAATGTCAAAATTTAGTTATCGTATTTGTACCTAAAGCGATGCTGCTTACATAAACATCAAAGCGAACTGAATGTAGACGTAAAAAGAAATTGGATCATGTGTAAATATTTTATTACCACAAAATTACTTTCCATTTTATCGATTTTCCAATCTACTGCTCGTTTATGTCATTTTAACATTTTTACCATTTTCCTGGAGTACAAAATAATATACACAACCAACCAAACAGTCAACCCCTTTGCGTTATAAAAGTTGTAATTTTATTTCTATATACTTTCGACTCGAGATGCTTGAAAGCTTTTTTTTTTTGTAAATCAAATCAAAATTTGACGTTGTGTGTCGAGGATTTTGATGGTGCTGCTGAGGCGGGGGGTACGATTTGAGATAAGATTTCGGCAGGAACTAGAAAAGGGTAAAAATGTATTTTAATTTTTAATTCTTGTTTTTTTTATTTTCTTTGCTACAGGTGACTGAATTGGAGTCGAATTTTTATTATTTGGGACTTAATTGGTAAGTAATGAGGCTTGTAAATGAGGAAAATCTTGTAACCCAACCACGTACACGATGTAATTGTGTATTTTTATATATACTGTTATTCTGGTAGATGTGATCTAGGTTTTAATGCTCGATATACGGTTTCGAAATGTCAAAATAATGTATATTTTTAGAGGGTAGCATAATAAGAGTATAAGGGTTGAATGTGTAAATTTATTTTTTGGTTTTTTGTATTATATTCAAGATACCTACTTAAAAACAGGAAATTTATAAATTAAGACGCTAAGTACTTTGTTTAATTTATCGAATGACTTTACGTATGTATGTACGTATGTATCTATAAGTGTAGATTGTTTTCAAGCAATTACGCGCATTTATGTGTACGATGATGATGATATTCAATTTTCTCAGGGAACCGAATTTTATTATATTTTTGAGTATAGAATATCAAATTTCTCGAAAACCGCGAGTGTACCACCATCTTAATCTTAATCATATCAAAGTCAATTTCTTATTACTTTATTATACGTGTATCTGTTTTATATATACGCACAAAGGAATTTATTATAAAAAGGAAATAAGTTAACTTTTCTACTTCTTCTCAGTCATTATTATTTGCTTTTTATTTTTTATGTCAGACCCCTGGCAATTCTATACAAAAAATAAATATATTAATTTTGTTGTTGTTGTTTTTATTTTATTTTGAAGTGATGCTTTCATTCGTCTTACTAGAAAGTTTCTTATATACATTTTATCCGCAGCAAAACAAGAAGAAAATTTGGTTTCTAGTTGCGATATTCTTCTTTGTCTTCTGCTTGGTTGGTACGTTCTTATGTACAAGTAGTTGCGAGAAAAATTTCAACAATTGTGCTTTAGATTATAAGAAAAGTTGGAAATGTTGTTTTGATTGAAGCAACAACAAAACAAAATTCAATGTGTGGAAATGGGTTTGTAATTGCTGTAGTGATTGGTATAGGTGAGTGGGTGGTGGATTTTTTTTATATACTTTCATAGGGTAGAAATTCGAATATATATACAAACGGATTGAATTAATCAATTAATTTTATACGCTTCGTTAATTTTAAGGGTAATTTCTATATGTTGACAATTGTCTCCATATAAATGGGGTGTTAATGTCTCAGATTAAGCTGGTTTAATTGGTTGTTTTGTTTACGCCAACATTTACTTTTTAATAATTTTAAAGGAAGCTGCATATCTAACTTATATTTTGCTGTTCCGGTGTATGTTCCTAACAAATTAAAACACTAGTATGTACCTTGAAAACTTTGATTAACCAAACAAGTAGATTTGTGCATATCGTGAAAATATTTTGCAACCCTCATAAAGCGTTGGCTTGTTTGCATAAACCAACGACTAAACGTAGCCTCATAAAAAAAATCCAACGTCGTTAAATCGCCTGAGCGAAGTGGGCATTCGACCAGACCATTTCTCGAGAATACACGGTTACCGAACTACTCCTTGTTGGAATCTTGTTGGAACCACATATCACTGATGTCAAGTCCATCCAATTCTGGCCTAAAATAGTCTTCCAACAGAGCATGATAGCGAGCTCCATTGGCCGTAACATGGCGATCATTTTCATCGACGAAAAAATATAGTCCAATCACACCTCCGGCATGAAACCCACACCACACAGTCACTTTTTGTGGTTGAAATAGCGTCTCTTAAAGCACATGCGGGTTTGCTACTGTCCAATAACGCATATTTTGCTTATTCACAAAGTCATTAAGCCAAAAATTAGCATACTTGCTTATTTTAAGTTGATTTTTCGATGAAATTCAGGATTTTCTCCAAACTTTAGCAGAGTCCAATTGTAGAAATTTCGGCGCTTCAAATGATCAAGAGGCTTTAGTTATTTAGTTAATTTGATCTTGTAAGGGTGTAAGCCAAGATCTTTACGCAAAATTCGAGACAATGTGGTTTGGGCGATTCCCAATTCCTGTGAACAGCGTGGAATCGTCTGATTTCGGTCATTTTGAACTGAATCACTTACGGTTGCGATATTTTATGTACTTCGACCGGTGCGTTAACTCAATGGCACTTCGCTACATCCAATAGTGAATAATTTGACTCGAATTTATTCACTATAACACGAACAGCCTGTCTGGTGCGACAATTATTACAACCGAAAATTGGAGTAAGCGACCATCGATAAATGGAGTTATTTTTATGTGATTTAGCAAAGACACATATGTACTTTATCAAAAAACTTTTTCGAATGAACATTTCAGTTTTAAGTATTTGAATTTAAATATTTCTTATTCTTCTCCGTTGACGCTACATCCCATGAATAGGTTGTCCGTCTTAGCGGCCTCTGGTAAATCATAAAGTTTTGGAAACGGAGAATGTGCTAAAGGGACATCGATTAAAAGAATCATCGTCCAGTCAAAGGTATGGCAAGCAGTCTTCACCCAATCTGGGCAAAAGAGGAAATTATCGAGGATCTCCAGCAAAAGGGAAAATGCTGTAAACATATCATTACGAAAGAAAAAATCGAAACTGAACAAAGAGTTCAAATCAACAAACGAAGGCTTCTACTAACCAATAACCTCTATCCGAAATCATTCCGAAAAATCGGGAATTGTATTTTTGTTGCTGGAGTGAAGCAGTGCCCTCAGTAAAATGTTGAAGTAGCCCAACCGCTCCGGTATGGATTGCAGGATATATTTTGAAGGAGTTTGCTGAAACACACTACACGAGCATTTGACAGATTGACAAGTAGCGCGTCATATGTAAAATGTCGTTTAAATGTATGTAGATATCTCTGTATACTTGAAAACTGTTTTTGCTGCATGAATTTGAAGAAAGATAATATCAAATAAAAAACCTCTTAACGAGGTAAATGTTCGAGTGACGAAAGCCGAATTCAATTCACAAAATTTCTGATATCAAATTTGTGCCGAAAAAACAATTGTATTCGATTTGTCAACGATTTTTCGGAATGTTAGTGCATTCAGCGCGTTGTTGTTTAACATTCAAAAAACCGTTGACAAGTTGTTGTTTTTGACAGCTAGAAAGAAAAATGTAAACAAACGCGCCGAATGCACTAACATTCCGAAAAATCGTTGACAAATCGAATACAATTGTTTTTTTCGGCACAAATTTGATATCAGAAATTTTGTGAATTGAATTCGGCTTTCGTCACTCGAACATTTACCTCGTTAAGAGGTTTTTTATTTGATATCAATGATTTTGGCAAGGCAAATTGAAAATGAATTGAATTGCGATTCGTTTTATTGTTGTCAGTCGTTTTGACTTCGACTTTGAGTTCACACACACACGATAGCACACAAGTGGCCGCTACGTATTATTGTGCCTCATACACAGATGCGCGGCATTGAAATGACCAAAACGAACAACAAAGCCATGCTAATGCAACAAATACAGAAATAACTACACTATAGATAGTTGTATTAGAATATATGTGTACATCGTATGTGGGCACTAGTTAATAAGTAGTGGTACGAAAGAAAAAAATTAACATGGGATTGTTAGTGTAACCAATACAATCTTCTGTAGTTTCTTGCATATTGGTATCTGCGTTTCAGACATTGTTCAGGGCTTTTAATTGTTGTGAGTTTTGAAATGACGAATAGCGAGAGGCGAAGAACGAATTACGCATACTCTCACACAGCTGTCGGCTGTGTGTTACGAAGTGTGCATGATTCGTTCTTCTTCTCTCGATATTCGTCACTCCAGTGGCCTGCATCTGTGTATGAGGCACAATAGAACGTAAAACAATAGAACGAAACTGTTTCAATAAAAAAATAGAAAAACAATAGAACGAAATTGTTTCTATTGACGAATGGTTCAATACGATTTATGATTGGAAAGTGAGCAGATGATGGCGTAATCTCACCATGCTGTTGGCCCCGAAATAGTAAAGACTTATATTATCTTTTTTATGTTGAAAAGTAGGGTCAGGTCTCATCATTAGGTTCAGGTAGGTAGTTTTTTTTATTATGTTCAGCACAATAACCTACGTTCTGGTGTACTATTTCTAGTGTCTGGAAGACGATTCTATTTCTTTTTTTTGCATGCAATTTTTCAATCTTCATTTTGTAGTCTTTTAGTAGATTTTATTTCAGAATCCTTTATCACATGCCACAAACAGGTCATGCCGGGTGTGATCTTATTACACACCCGGTTCTCGTATGCTATCGGCTGAACATTTGTAGTTTAGTTTTTAGTGTATGTTACAGAGTAGTAACAATTTAGACCAGAAGCATGTGTTTTTGGTAGAAATTCGATTGAGTAATTCAACAATTTTTTTTGCATGTTTCTTGCTGTTTTCTCACTAACTGCATGCGGCTACCATTCATTTTTGATTCCTTAAACAATACAATAAAATATACATATTTTAGTGTGTTAGTTGGAAACAAAAATTAATGGTAGCTAGCCTCTCGCTGATATTCCATCTTCATGCGATGGGAGGGGCCTCCTTGCATAAAATCGATATTTTTTATCATTATTTTATCATAATGATAAAAAATATCGATTTTATGTAAGGAGACTCAAATGTTCAATGTTTTTGGTGATTTTTTCGATCACATCAATTTGTCGGTTTTTTCATTTTTTTTGTTATGAAAAAAGAGTCACTGGTAAAAATTCTCTTAGCAATGATAATAATATGATGTATTTATATTTCGTCGGCTCAGTATTATCTTGTCGTAAGCACCAAAATGTCGTTTTTCAGTTTTTTATACTAGTATTTTTAGTTTTTCTTCCTCTTTCTAAATCAACAATCCATTTTATCCTACGTTATATGGTTTCTGAGTTACAGAGAATTTATTTATCGTAAATCCACACAACATCATAAACTTTATATTTGTATCGTATGTCACAAATTCTGGAGATACGACAAAGTCGCTAAGACACATTTATAATACAAATGTCCTATGTCCAGCATAAACAAATATTTTGATATACGTCCAATTTTTTTCTGTCACAAAATAAACCAATAAGATCACAGTACTCCACCACGTGAGCGGAATATATATAAAGATTAATCGCAATTTTAATTCAGTATCCTGGTTATTATTGAATGGTGCAAATCGCGGTTATTTTTTATTTCCTATTGTTTATTTTGAATTTTTTTTTAATACGTTATTTTATTTTGAAACTACTGAATATTTATTTTTGAAAATAAAAGATACATTCAGACGATGTTTACGAATGTTTTAGTTGCTTTCTAATTTGTACCATTAACAGTCAAACGTTCATTTTTATAAAATAATCTTACGTCTCCTAAGATTTTTACAAATTTTATCGTAAGTTCATAAATTTTAATGTGATTTATGTATTTGTTAGTCAGAAGGTGTTTGTCGTATGAGCAAATTTTTTATCGTAAGTCCATTGTTTGGTACAACTTCGAAAATTATACGACAAATTGGAAAACTGTTCGTGATTTTCCGGAAAAACTAGTGGATTTATCTAAAGTGTAGGAAGTGGTAATCAATATATGGTATGATAGGTTTGGAATTATTCTATTAAATTAAACACTTCTCGATGTTATGCCATCTAAATAAGCTTTCAAACTTAAAACTCAATTTCCCAAAAATGACATATTTGGACTTACGACAAGATAATACTGAGGCGACGATTTGTTTCATTGTAATACGTTGATTCACTATCATTATGAACCGCAACGGACCGATATTAGGGTGCATTTGAGCCAAAACATGAAATTTTGCAAAAAATTAAGGTGGCTTTTAAGTTATGGAGGTCAATATCTAAAATATACGAGTTTTCTGGGACAAACGGTTGATGTCATATTGTAGGTGAAATTTGTGGCTAACAATCCTGAAAATATGAACCAAAAGTCTTGGGCTCATTTTTTAGCAATTCGGCCTAATGTGGCCGGCCGATTTCGCATTTTTCAGTTTTTTGGCCAAAATGACCCTCCAACCTAATTTTTTGAATTCTTTTTTTTTTGCTATTTGATAGCTGGCGTCAATACCTTTCCAACGATATGCATATGTCCAGGGTATGTCGAATAGATTCAGCACTGTGGACGTGGCAAAATGACCAAAAATGGCCGTTCAGAGGCCGGCCCTGGCCAACATGGCGGCCAAATCAAAAAGTTGTAGAACAAAAGTTGATTAGTTTTTTAAGTACTACAACCCCTGAAAATATGAGATCAAATAAAAGTGGAGAGGTACGGACAAACAAACATATATACCAAAGCAAGATTATTTGGTGACGTCATAGAAAAATTTAAAATTGTCATAACTTTGGTCAAAATCTACCGTTTTAGACGTTTGAGGTGTCGTTGAATTGGTATTGACGTCTACAATCATAATTTGCCAGTTAGAAAATAATTGGGGCATTTTTTGGGGCAGTTATACGCGAAAAACTGATTTTTTGGGGCCATTTTTGGAAGGTCATATCTCCACTCAATGTTGGTAGAAATTCATGCTTTTATACATTATTTAGGTTTATTTTTCAAGACCTTTCCAATGGTATATAACATGACCCTGGCGGCTTCAAAGTGAAAAAGTTCAAAACTTGCTGTATAATATACTTCGTTCGACTTCCAGCACAGTAGGTGCTTTCGTCACTCGTTTGGACTGCCGTCCAAAGTGATATTGGCCTTGTCTTCATAGCTATTGGCACAAATTCGATGTATTTGCTAGTTATCACATAATAGCTATATGCATGTCAATCGTGCATGTTTCTGGTGCAAACTTTTGAAGGCGATAATGAATGGAGCTATAAGTACCTCCATTTTATAATTGACCTTCTAAATTGCACATAAAACTTTTGGAGAAAACTAGGACTGCACCCTTCCTGAATGAGCTTTGATGCTCAAAATGGGGTGTGCGGTATTGCAAAATTGTAAATTGTATAAAAATAAATAAATAAAAAACATCGGCTAATACCGCAGCATAAACAATGTCCTAATCATATGCAGAAATATTGCCAAAGATAGACTAGATGACTGAAGTATAATGGAAACCATCACGCCTATCCGGATGCTAAGCAACTACAAAGATTAAGAAATAAAACGCGAAAGCAAAATCCAGGAATACCAGTATATCGATTTTGTTTCGTGAGTTACTCATTTAAAATGAGTGAAGCAAAAAAAAAATCGAATACGTACACAGTGTATACACAATTAAGTTTTTGTATTTTTCTTTTGTTCGTATTTGTGTCATTTGCAAATTAATTTCATGTTTTAATAAAATTTTATAAATAAATTTATTTTAAATTTCATAAATTTTAAAAATAAAATGTTAGCTATAAAAAAAATTGAAAATACATAAATAACACAAAAATATGGTGTTAACAATGGTTAACTGTTTGAGTGCCAAAGAGCGCAATCATGCTCCTCAATACACTAATAGGTGAAATCATGTTGGCACTCAAAGGGTTAATATGAATAAACAAAAAAAGAATGACACGTGGCTTGCATATGCAGTAAAACAATCATACGCACGAAACTAACACAAACACAAATGCTACTACTATATCTTTCCGGTTACACTCATTTCGTTTCACACATTTCGAGACAAAATCCATATACAGAAAAAAAATGAACCAAACTTTCACCAAAGAGGAATCGAAACAACATGCAAGTAAAACGGGCGAACCAAAACTATACTCTGAAATGGTAATGCCAAAACCAGTTATATCAAAGGGCACTGCTGGAGGCACAACAGTGCTCCAAAAGATACTAAGAAACATGGAACCCTTTAAAATATATAGATACTCAGTGAGGGAGTTATGTCGGATCATATGCCTGTTATTATGACAATCGGTGCAACAATTCTTAAAAAACTAGCCTACCTTGGCTAACTAATTCCAGAAACTTTTTGAAGATAATACCAATATTTAGGTGCCACCAATTAAAAATCCGATACAACGAGAAGAAGAACCAGAACAACTTCAGTATAAAAGAAGCAGCGAAATGTGCCGAAATACTATTTATCCTCCGGCAGTTAGGGAACTGGCTGTAGCAAAACAAAAGCTATTCCTTTTTGAAAGCGACAAAAAGTTTAAAACGACTTGAACTTCAAATTTTTTCATTTAAAAATGAAAAACACATCTAGAACACATTCCAGCCTCTACCTAGCTAGGCCGCGGGGGAAAACATACCACCAGCAAATAAATTGAATAACTATGTACAATATTTCGCCTGTCACATTACAAGAATTAAAAGAGGAAATCAAGCTTAACCTATGTGCAAAGAAAACTCCAGGATATAACTTAATTACAGGACAAATAATAAAAGCGTGTCCAGAAAAAGGACTACGTAAACTTCAAATATTTAACGCAGTATTCAGATTTAAACACGAACCTAGGGACTCACCATTTGACATTTTTGTATTAAAGTACATACCAAGGCCATCATAAAAAATCCTGTCTGCAGATGGGACTTTTTACTTCTGTAGAACAATATATTTCATTGAAGTTTCGTGCAACGAAGAAACTCCATTTGAAAATTTGTTAAATTTTTTTAAATTTTTGTTACCAAAACAAGGTTTTTCGTAAGCGAGTAATGTATACTACAAACCTATTAAAACGGGCTCATCGCTTGTTTGGGAATGTCAATTTAAAATCCAGTTGGAAATATTGCTAAAATCTTGTAGAAGTGGAACAAATCACGGAACTTCAAAATTCCAAAAATCATTGTTAGACTCATTATAATTTAACCATTTTCACTCCATAGACAGAAAATATTATAAGCTGTCGAAAAATATAGACGATAATGGGGATGAGAACCTGTGGACATCTCTATGATCGGTGGTATAAAAAAGAAATGTTCTTGTCCAGGACCTATAAATACATTTAGCTTGCTCTTTATTAAACTAGAAATATTTGTCAAAATTGTGAAGTTTCTAACATCTTTAAAACATAGTAAATCCCATCATAATTTTAGCCCATTCACTATAGACTCATTAGATTGGATGATCTCTTTGAAAATGTTAGTGAAACCGAATTAGCTGGAATATTATTTGCTCAATTTCTAAATATAATTTTTAATAGAACGAAACTCAAAAATATACTTTACTTAAATCTTAAGAATAGGTCTATGCTTTACCTTCATAAAAATGTCAGCTGGAATCTGTAAATATTTCTAGATTCGACAGCAGAACATTTAAAATTAGTCCAATTTTGTAATTTTCTTTTAAAAATAAATTCCAATAGGACAAATAATAAATTTAACAGTGTAATTTTTTAATAATTTTGTTAGCACAAACTGCACTATCATCTGTTAAGGTGGAGCAATGGTTTGGAGTTTAGTGCTTTCTAGAATAATTAACCGATAGTATCAGGCTAGCATAGATTGGATTCCTTTATGTAAAGAGCAAAAAACAACTTCATTATTACCGCTCATCTAAGGGGTAAGAGTCAGTTTTATATACGAGTATGTTATAAAAACAAAAACAGTTTATTTCGCGGTAGTTTGTTATACTCTTATTCAAACCTAATCATTGATGACTATACACAAATTGAAAATCCAATTCAATTCAATTGTCCAACAACCAGCGATGACAATTCATCCAAAACCTAAAAATTACCATGTCTAATTGAACGAAACGTTAAAATTTCAATAAAATTTCTCTTTCTGTTTTCAAAATATGCAAAATGTCTAATTAAAATAAAAGAAAATTAATTACGTTTTCCTTTAGAGATATACACACACACACATAACAGCAAATTACGGGCGACGTAGCAAGTTTTTCTCAATTTTTTGTAATTTTATTACAAAATCAATTTTAAGAAATTTATTTTCTAAAGAAAAAAAATCCATTTTCACTTTCTTCCATATAATTTTCCGTGCGTGCACCCTTGTAATATAGAAAAATATAAAAAAACAAAGTTTTAACATTTTCATTTATATTTTGTTGTTGGTCTACGTCTTTATCGTCCTTCGTCGTTGGGTACACACGCATCAATTCTCTTGTGATTTTATGTATCCGTTCAAGCATTTTAAATTGAAATTCCATTTATTTTTTTCCAGGCTGGAAAATGTGATTGGTTTAACTCATTATCTGCCAACCGGATATATTCACCTGTCATTTGTTCTTTTTTATCGATATATATTTTATTCGCGCTCCCATATGTACACAAACACGACGGGAAAATATGATAACCGATATGATTATCATCAATGGAAAATTACTATTATTATTTAATATTTTCCAATTTTTGTATATCTTTATATCTAATTTCCCTCGAGTCTAGCAACAAAAAATAAAATAAAAATAAAAATAAAAAATCGGAAGTAGATGTACAACAAGAAAAAAATAACACGAAAATTGCAAACAGGCGTCAAATTGAAGAGACAAGACATGAGTTGACTGAATAACAAGGATATAATTTAATTTACATGCAACGGAAAAGTTTTTCTTGATGTAGCCTGGAGTGTATTGGAATCTCAATGTTTTGATATACAGATTTCGTATTAATTTTGGACCGTATGTTTTATAATTGCCTATAAGTTCGTCATATGTCAAATTAACTATATAAAGTAGAGCTCAAACACCTTTAACCTAGATAAAAATGTTTTAACCCGCCGCTATGCGATTTCATGACAGACACTTTTAATATATCATTACTATTTTTAGTATCCCACCTCTATTTTATTTCTACAAAGCTGTCAGACAAAAATCATTCACGAAAAACAATTTCATTGAAAGCTTATAAACTTTTTCTATTTTACACATTTTTATAGCACATATCACTTATACTATAAAACGAGAGTTACAAAATTGAGAAAACATACATCACTGCTTTCCTGTTTCATACGTAAACACCCCGTTCAAACTCACACCCTTTCTCCGTACGCACACAAACTAAACAATTTCTATTGAATATATACGAGAACATTAGAATATTTTCTCTTCATACATGTATCGCTCAGCTTTAATATTAAATCAACAAACGAGCAGTAGAGAGAAGTAATAACAACATTTAGGCGCTATATATAAACCCGTATAACAACAACGTTAACGATTGTACAATCACATAACTAAAAAAAAAAAGCAGCACGAGAGTACATTGACTAGAATTTTCTTTTTTACGATGAAAATAAAACGAGAAAAACAAAAGAAAAAGAAAAACTACAAAAACAATATTAAAGAGCGATGTACTATATAGTTCTCTCATTACAAACATTTTCTGCACAGCTGAATTAAAGGGGATATGTCCATCTATTGCTTCGGGGTTATTATGAACTCGTAAAAATATTAAGGTCGATACAATATAGCTGGGAATCGCAGCCTGAATGTATATGTATGCGTGTAATAAATTAAATTAAAGGGATAGTCATCATTTAGGATATTAAGGGTGATACGTCTATATATACACATAAAGAGTAATATATGTGGTATTCGTCGCTTGAGGTGATGGACAATGAATGGAAAAATTACTCGTTAAACGAGATGGATTCCGTATAGGTACCTTTTTTATTGGTTCGGGTACATGGGATATGTAATGCGTTGTTTGGATTTTTATTAATTTTGGGTCAAATGAATGATGGATGGATGGATGGATGAAAACAAATTTGCGCGGTTACTCTGTGTTTCGGGCGATGGTTGTTTTTTGGTATGGAGCATGAAGTTAATATACCATTACAGTATTTTAGAATCTGATAAAATCAAGGTGTGACTGGATTTTATTAACAAATTATTAAACATTTAGTTAACGATTATCAGGTTCAGATTTTTGTTTAAGAATTATTTTAAGGGCAAAAGAAAACATGTCAGCAAAAACAGTCAAATCAGAAGTTTGGGCCTTCTTTTTTGTAAATTATTATTATTTGTTCATGCTATTGAAATGTATCCAACCAAGGCAAACTTTCAGGCGAATTTCATTAGTGAAATTTCTTTCTAATGATTTTCTGATAAGTTAGTCAGAATGTTTCAGTCAGTTGTATTACTGGCCTGCTGACAGCGAAGGAGTATCCACACGATTTACTAATTGGTTTGACAGGGTGTTCCATAGCGTTAAAAAATTGTATTTTACAATTTTATATGAATATGTAGGTAAAACAGAGTGTCCGTCTTATTAAATAAAAAATAAATTTTTCATATGTGCCTTCGGTACATTCCATAATCAATGTAAGTATTTTCCAGACAGTGATTTTTTCAGACTGCTTGAATCAAAAGTAATATGCTTCAGAAGTTACATAATTTTCTAAATGGTAAGATGAATCGAATTATGTATATTGAAAGTTATACGAACAGCTTGAGCGTTAGCAGACGTTCTCCAGATGGTTTATCTCTCATTTTGATGATTTACCCTGGTGCGCTATATCGCCCGATTTGACGTTTCTAGGCATCTTTCTTTGAGAGCATTCGAGTATAGTTGGAAAATTGTTCACTACAAAAGTTGTGAAAAATCCTCTTACCTTACAAATGGTTCCCAAATTATCTGTATATAAAAAGGAAAGTCCTGGAAAACAACCAAACTAGTTGGAGAGGGACTAATTTTTTTAAGACGAATTAGGGCTACTCCGGATTAATTTTGCTTTACTCACGTTTAGTAAACGTTAAGCTAAATGAAAAATGGATTCAAAAATGTGAATATCTTACCAAACATGACAGACAAAAAAAAATATTATTGATAGAAAGTTTAGATATATCGATACCTATAGGACAGTCGATACCTATAGGCCGTTTTATGTCAATTTTGACATGTTCTTTGAAAATGGGTTCAAGATGGACTCAGACTAAACCTTACATAGAGATAGATGGTTATAATATCGAGTATTCACAATCGTGAATCTCGTAGTTGCTGAATATACCTTCCGCTTGTCAACGATCAGTGATTTAAATAGGCCCTTTCTCCGATCAACTTTAAGGCTACTACCGTATTGAAAAGTATTGTAACCAACGCATTCGTGTGTCAGATTCGTATAACAGAATCGTGCCAAAGTCCTTGAAGTGGGGTACGATTAATTTTCTTCTTTTGTCCAACTAAGCGCGTAAGGAGCAACCAGCAGCATTGCATTCGTTCAATATCAATATTTCTTTTCCATCGAATGTTGAAGTGTGATGTTGCAGATTAAAAACTAAGAAGCATTTTTGAAGATGGAATTTTTTGCAAAACTTTAAAAATGTTGAGAAACGTGGGCTGTAAGATTAAGAAATACTTTTAATAAAAATGGATAGGTGAAATTGTTGTAGCCAATACCGACTTTCATTTACGATAAATGTATGTATATAGATCTCGAATATACCAAAATTAATTGCTAAAGCGAAGCATTTAACTTACCGGATATGTGAGATAAATTTCTGCTTAAATTTCAGAGAACCAATAAGACCAACCCTTGTTTAAAATTTAATATTCATTACAAAAATTAAAAAAGCTACTACGGAAGCTGCCACTTCTGGTACACAGATGTCCACCACATTTCGTATGGATGAAATTTTATTCTGAATAGTCAATCCGCCTGGTCTATAGGGATCGGCATCGGCATTTGGTGGAACAAAGTTTTTGTTATCCAAACTCGTCATTCCGTTTGAAATTTAATTTTACAATCTTTTTATTTTTAATCGTTTTTTCGTAATTGCTATATACTTTTAAAAATATTTTCAAAAAACGTAAAAGCTCCTATGTCAGGCAAAATCACTGGAATCTCTCGATTTGTAAAAAAAGCTAAAGTATGATGTTTCATCTCGATCAATCAATCCGTCGGGGTTGCACAGGACAGAAATTTTGTTGAAAAATTGATTGTTTTTTTTTCTTCAAAAATCGTCATTTCCGTTTAAATTTTGAAAAACTGATCTGGACTGGTATTTTTGCAAAGTTAATTTAAATTTTTTTTAATTTATAAACGTTTTCTCGTAAATGATATACTTTTCATAATAAACGCAAAAAACGAAAAAGCTCCTATATGGGAACTGTCACTTCCTGCATTTCCTTATTTGTGGAAAAAGCTAAAGTATGAAATTTCATCTCGATCAATCAGTTCATCAGTGTTGGGCTGTACAGGGCCTAACTTTTGTTGAAAACGGTTTTTTTTTGTCAAAAATCGTTATTTCCGCTTAAATTTTGGAGAACTGGTCTTTGCATTGCTGTAAAATTAGTTTAGAATTTGCTAGTTTATAACCGTTTTTCTTGTAAATGAAGAGAAAGAAAAGCTTAACCATGAAGTTTTACCCAGATCGATTAATAGGTCTGTGCTGTAGAGAAGCTTGGCCGAAATTGGTCCATGGAAAGTGGCTGCATCCATTGGAGCTTTCTCGTTTTTTGCAAATATTTTGAAAAGTATAGCATTTTAACCCATTGTGAACTAGGTCCAGATCAATTTTCAAAACTTTAACCGGAAATGGCGATTTTTAACAAAAAACTTTTTCAATAAAAACTCAGGCCAGACGGATTGATTAATCGGGTTGAAACTTCATACGTAAACTTTTTCCATAAATTTTGAGATTCCGTTAATATTTGGACAAAAATCGGTTCACCAGGCGAAATCGACTATGAAGTTAAAGAGTCTAAATTAAATTTGTAGCAATATCGTTTTAAAACTATTTTTTAAATTTTAAGCGGAAAGGTTGATTTTTGGAATAAAACTGTTTGTATAGTAATCATGACAATTTTTGGCCTTGAGTTTTTTTGACTAAATGTCTGTCCTGTCTACAGGTCAGACGGATTGACTAATCAGGGTGAAACTTACTAGTTATGTTTTTTCCATAAACCGGAAGATCCCAGTGATTTTTAGCCGACATCGGTCCATCGGAAGTATAGCAGCTTTCATAGGAGCTTTTTCGTTGTTGCAAATATTCTGAAAACTAAAGGGCTATCCAATAAGCGTGTCTTAATTTTCGATAGGAATTAAGGTCATATTTAATATTATTTTTGACAGCTGTCATTTTCATTCCTTCCTGTTCAGTAAGGTTAGACATTTTGTAAAATGGAGCGATGTACATTGCAACAATGTTTTGAAATTATAAAAACTTATTATCAAAATCAGTGATCTGTTCGCCAAATTTATCGTGCATTTCGTGTTACTTATGGTGTACATAATCGTTCTCCTGAACATACTATTCGTCGAATTGTTGATAGAGTTGAAAGTAATTATTCTTTGCATGATCTAAAAAATATACGAAGTGAAGAAAACATTGCTGCCGTAACAGAGTGTACGAGAAGATCGATATTTATCAATTTCTGGACGTTCACAACAATTAGGACTGTCATATGGCACAGCATGGCGTATTTTACGTAAAGACTTGGGTTTAAAGGCATAATAAGATCCAACTAGTCCAAGAACGGGCGCCATTGACCATCATAAACGTCGTTTATTTGCTGATTTTCTTCAGACGATTTGGAGAATGATGAAAATTTTAATACAGGAAACTTTTGTTCAGTGATGAGCTATCCAGCAGTCATTCGTCAAAGTCCATTGCATCCAGAAAAAAAAATTAACTGTATATGGTGTGGTTTTTATGCTGGTGGTGTCATCGGTCCTTTTTTCCGAAATGAGCTAGTACAACATGTCACCGTGAATGAAGCACGGTCCAGATCGATGATTAGTGATTATTTGTTCGGAAACATGGAAAACATCAATCTCAATAAAATTTGATTTCAGCAAGAAAATTTCTAAAAATTGACCGCTTAAAGTGTTATGGCTGGAAATAGATTCAAATGCAAGCTCGTATTGATGCTCACATCTGGAAAAAAAATCAGGTCGATTTCCATGTTGGAAGTCCGGGAAAACGCAATATATCGTGTGTGTGCGATGACATTTTAAACGTTCAATTTTTAGAAATTTTTAAAACTTGTGTGTACGATATATTCAATCGTGCTTTCCCGGGCTTCCTAGATGAAAATTGACCTGAGTTTTTTTCAAGGTGTAAACATCATTAAAACCTTTCATTTGAATCTATTTCCAACCATGATACGTAAAACGGTCAATTTTTAGAAATTTTCAAATTTTTTGTGTGCGATATATATTTATATACAAGTTTCCCTATTGGAAATTGAATTTTCTCAATCAAAAATGCTATTAAAAATTTAGTTCAGTGTTTTGTTTTTAACGGTTGAATTATTTTTTGTTGTAGAAAAGAAATATTTTTGATTTAAAAAACACGGCCCGCTGAAAAATAACGGCTGAGAAACGACTGCTGAGATATGTCGGCTGAAAAATATCGAAGATAGCAAAGACACTATCTGTATTATCAACTTTTTTACTTTCGGCTGGATACTATCGGCTAATTTTAATAGTATAAACAAAATTGGTTTGATAAAAAAACTTTATTTCACCAAAATACGGCACTCTGCAGCTCAGGTGGATTGAAGATCTTCATACTAAAGCTTGCTGCATAAATTAGGAGATCCATGTGAAATGTGGTGGATATCTCCGTACCAGAAGCTGCCACTTCATCCACCACATTTCGCATGGATTCGCATGGATACCCACCACATTTCGCATGGATCTCCTAATTTATGCAACAGTAAATACTAAATGACACTAAAGTTGTTTTGAAGTAAATGATAAAATACATTAGGCGTAGTCCGAAGGAGTTTCGTCTCATCTTTTAAAAACAATTTACGAGAGATAAGAATATACAGATCGTTCATTGGGTACAATTTTAGTTCGAAAATTGAGGAACCTCAACCCTCCCAAACGCCCATGAAACTACGAACGTATAACAAGCGATTTAACTAGGGTTCCCCGATTTTAGCTTTTGGCAAAGATGATTGAAGCAAATGCAATCACAAATGAAAACTGTTCCTTTAGCTTCTCTGCGGTAACATCATCTCCCAGAGCATATTCCAATATTCGTAGTACTCAGCGTAATTTGAGATCAGCTAAACTATTTTTATATTTTATTGCACAAATTATATGGAAGTTATTACTCACCCGAGGTTCAAAATTGGGTTTTGTTACTGTTCACTTCCAAACAAAGTCTTCTTACGTAGCGAGCTGTATGAAACTGTTCTTGATATCGCTAGCACAATACCATCTTCATATCCATGAATTTGGCTTGATTTTTCCAAAATGTTCATCATGATGAACTACACTCTATAATGTTTATGGCGAGACATATGGGTTAAGGGGGGATTTTTCACATTTAAGACGGACCCCTTTCTTGTTCAGCTGACTTATGAATGCTGTCCTCCAATTCTCCGGCAGCTCTTCTTCCGAGCCTCCGAGCTTAATCGATTCTGCGGAGATTTCGTCGAGACCAGGTGTCTTTCCATTTCCAGTCTACTAATTGCTGCTTCTACTTCCTCTACTGTGGGGTATACGGCAGAGACCTCTTTACTTGGTGGAACAATTGCTTTGGGGTCACTTCGTCATTCCGATTTAGCAGATTTTGGAAGTAGGTTTGTCATACTGAGAGAACATCATGCCAGGTTTGTTCTCAGCGTTCCTTTCCCGTCTTTAGCTGTATTTCTTGGGTGGAAGTCTTTTGTGATATTCCTTTCGTTAGAAACACAGTATCTTGCTTTTACTTCTTTCGCTTGGAAGCTGATGTTTTTGTAGATATTTAGTGTAGCTTTCGTCGCACTGAGATATTTTGCTAGAGTGCTTCTAGTTCTACGAACCAACAATTTTTCACGAAGCTTTTTTTTTATTTTCGACTAACAGGCGGCACTGATCATCGAACCAATCATTGCGGGATCTCGGTGGTTTTCTTCTGATACTGAATAGCTAACCACTGCTCATTTAGGTATTCAGTGACAGTTCGGTTTAGGTATTCAGTGACGTCTGATAGCTAACTCTGCAGTGATGCCTAACCTGAAGCCGGCCTGCAGACGTTCTTCAACAAATCCTTTCTCGCATAAATGACCAAAGTCGAAACCAAATGATGACCAACTGATTCGAATTGTCATTTACTTGTGTATAAATACAACAATGTTATCGGTTAAAACACATTCATTAAACTCTTCTATACTTCTACTTTGTATGTCTAAATTTTCATTTGGCTTTGGTTATGCACTACTGGTTCAAAAAAAAAACATTATCCAATATTTGTCTTTAGAAAATAAAAACAAATTAAAAATTTTGCCTGCGTCGCGCCATTCCGCCTTCCTGCTGTGTTTTTATCTTTATTGTTGTCTTGCAAAAAATATGAAAGTTATTTAAAAGAAAACTTTCATCGTCATTTTAAGAGCATTTTCCAACGACCAAAATATAGTTGTGTCAGTATGTAGAGTGGTCCCCAAACACTAAAAAGAGCGTCTTACGAAAAATACCCTAAAAATAGGGAAATAATATGAAAGGAAGCATATTTGTTTTTGTTTTAATTAACGTAAAATGAGCCGAATATTTGTCGAATAATTATTTTAATCCCTAATGTAAGAAAGCTTGAGGCGGTTAATAATTTTCTCACCCGAACTCACAGAAAATTGCAATTTCTTAAGTATAAAAAACTATATAAATATTGTACAGGGGTAACAGGTGCAAATAATAATTCACATATATAATATTTATGTAACGGAACAATTTTTCACCATCATAAATTTTCCACCCTCATACCTTTTATACTCGTGTATCACATTCGTACTCTATTTCCTTAATTGATTCCCAAAAAAGTATTCATAAAGATGAAAAATCAAACATGTCATTTTAATCGTTCCTGTCTTCTTATAAATTTTCACTTCTTCTTGTATTTATATTCTTCCCGTAATATAACACAACTTGTATTATGTATACTCAATACTCGTAAAAGAAAATGAACTCGAAGGAAAATATTTTACTCGTATACCGTGCTTAAATTATAATGAAAAATGAAAATTATTCCGCACAAATTTTATTTTAATTTTATTCTGTGTATATACTTTAAAGGGTTGCATAAAGCAATATTTTATAGTATGTATTTCCTGGGAGTTGGGGTGGTATGTTGGTGGAGTCATGGAGCGATGTAATATTAAGAAGTTTAAGGAACACACAAAAAATAATAAAGGATTATGTTTATGATGTAATTAAATTAGAATAGATTTCAAGTAACTTTTTTTGTGTCATATAGAGGAATGATAGTTTCTATTACAATTGTTCCTTTGCCAATTCGACCATGATATGAGCAATTTCAAAGATTTTAATCCGATTTTCATCTCGTTTTGATGAAAGTGTATATAGGGTGTGCTACAGTTTTCGATTTTTTATATATAGACTAATCCTAATCCTTTACAATTTATCTTGTCGACTGAACGAGTTGATTAGTTTTCTTAATGTTTTGATGTTTATATATTATAGAGAAATGCTATAATTGATTGGAGAATTAAGGATTATTAGGTTTGGTTGACCTCAATGATTATTTTGGCAGTGTGTTTTGCTTGTAGACTTAAATTATTTGCATGTGATGCGCACGACGAACGTATCTGTAAATATAAACACTTAGCAGGTTGTCCACTGTGTTTGATTTATCTAAAACTTCAAAATCATGTTATACCAATCTGTATTTTAAGGAAGTAAACGAGATTAATTATCGGTATGATATCAAAGGGCCGAATGGGTTGAAGGGTCGATTTTTTTTGATTTTTATTTTCTTTGTTTTTAGAAATACAGTGATAGACATTCGTATAAACGCACCATGTTTTTTACGCTATTGAAGTTAGCCGGAAAAAACCTACATTATCGACATATTTTGTATCAGATGCGGTAGAACAAAATTCTGTTGATATGAGCCGAAAATTACATGTAATTGAAGTCACAGCAGCAAATTTTCGACGAAAAAAAAATTCAAAAATAAGAAGTAGCATCATAGTGAAATGAATTAAAATCGGGTCGCATGTTTAGTGGTAATTTGGACTGAATGAAGTTAGATAAATTCGTAAATAGCTGGATCTCGTATTTATAATTTGTCGTGTTAGGGGGGCTATGAATTTGAGTTGTGGTACTAACATTGAACACCTTTGCCGAAAATCAGGCCATATTTTATGTAGTTTCATAGTGAAATAAATTAAAATCTGGTCTCGTCCATGGAACGATTAAGTAATATCATGCTCAAATACGACAACACCTTTTTCGCTATCAAATGTCTTCTATCATAATCAATGCTTCATTGTCCATTTATGCTTCCGTCGTAATGTTTCACCTACAAATTGTCTGGATTCGAAGGGGAACACGTGGATATGATAATCGCAAAATATGTGCGGATTTGATAAAATGATGAAGATATGACGGAATTTTTGACCATATTGTCCTAATTCGAATCGTTATCGAGCAACTGTAAGAGTTGACACTCCTTACGGTAAGTCACTCACAGATGCTCATTAACGGTTGGAAATGGAAGATAGGTTGGCCCATGAGTTTTGCACGTCGTTATAGGCACAGGTCGTAATCTGTTGATGAAAATTTCCTTTTGTTACCCGAGCCTATCGGGATTTGAACCTTGTTCCTCCCGATCCAAACGCCAAAGCTTTGACCACGGTGCCATTTGGTTGGTAGCTCTCAGTTGTTGAAACGACGTCGGACCACGAACACTCACCAACAACAATCGAAGATAACAACATACATCGTTATTTGGATGCACAGTGTAGATGCGACCCATCTTGTGGGACGGTTTTTTTTGTAGCAAATTTTATTCGCGTAATTTATAATTTATTACACTTGCCCTTCGCAACTGTAGATCACCTATTGTCCGCTACTGATCGCCTACGATTCAATGGGTATTCGTCATTGCATGTGACAGTGTCCGCAATCAGGTCTCTCGGATATCGCTTGAAACACGATGATAAGTGAACCTGATCATACAGGGTGAGTCGTTCTTAAAATCTACGTAGGGTCCATGGATAGAATATTTTTAGACATCACTGCACCCAATTTCAGATCAACAGCTTCATCCGGTATTTCCGTTGGAATGATGGAATCAATTTCACCCGATCAACGAAGTACACCCAAAAATGATCTTAGCCAAACAAACGCTGCTTTATTATGAAATTCATTCATTAATTTAAACGTCACTAAGTCCAAATTACCACTAAACATGCGTCCAGACTTTAATTTATTTCACAATGATGCTACATAAAATATGGCCTGATTTTTGGCACAGGTGTTTAATGTTAGTGCCACAACTCAAACTCATTGCCCATTTCTAACACGACAAATTATAAATATTTTATGCAGCAGTTTACGAATTGGTCTAACTTCACCCAGTTCATATTACCTTTAAACAGTCGAATTATGTGATATTGATTTTTGAAATTTTGTTTTCAATTACACCGACCAAATGACACAGTGGTTAAAGCTTTGGCATTTAGATCGGGAGGTACCGGGTTCGAATCCCGATAGAGGCAGGATGTAAAAGTAAAATTTCATCACAGATTACGATGTGTGATGAAATGTAACACATTTATGACCCCCTATCATGTATAAAAAGTTGGCCCGAAATTTCCATCCCGGAAAGGTTTTTTTTTCATAACGTGTGTGTCTTTGCTAAATCACATAAAAATAATCCCATCCCGAATATTTTATTGTTAAATTAAAGAAAAAAATTAACAGCCTGAGAAAATTATAAAATTTTATTACTGTTTGCAGTAAAATAAGCTAAACAATCTATCAATTAAAAATATTTTCATAATTATCTAGAAAATAACTTTCTATCCATCACTTTCTATTAAATGGAAGAAATTATGTTCAGTACCAAATTTCCTTGTGGCGAACACAAAGATGACCCCCTGCCTCGGCATATAAAGTAAGGTGTGTCAATGTGCATAGAACTTATATTCAGGAGCCCGTTCGGAAATAACGAGGATTGATGGTGATTATTGATTATCCCGAAAACCACTCTCTATACATTCTTCAGTTGAAAATATGCTCATTACCAAATTGCCTTATGGCGAACACAGAGATGACCCCCTACCTCGGCATATGGAGTTAGGTGTGCCAATGTGCGTAGAACTTATATTCAGGCGCCCGTTCGAAAATATCGAGGATTGATGGTGAATATTGATTATCCCGAAAACCATTTTCTATGCATTCTTCAGTTGAAAATATGTTCATTACCAAATTTCCTTGTGGCGAACACAGAGATGACCCCCTACCTCAGCATATTGAGTTAGGTGTGTCAATGTGCATAGAACTTATATTCAGGCGCTCGTTCCAAAATATCGAGGATTGATGGTGATTATTGATTATCCCGAAAACCATTTTCTATACATTCTTCAGTTGAAAATATGTTCATTACCAAATTTCCACAAGACCACAAGGAAATTTGGTAATGAACATATTTTCAACTAAAGAATGTCTAGAAAATGTTTTTCGGGATAATCAATATTAATTATCGATCCTCGATATTTTTGAACGGACGCCTGAATATAATTTCTATGCACATTGGCACACCTAACTCCATATGCCGAGGTAGGGGGTCATCTATGTGTTCGCCACAAGGAAATTTGGTAATGAACGTATTTTTAACTGAAGAATGTATAGAAAGTGGTTTTCGGGATAATCAATAATCGCCATCAATCCTCGATATTTTCGAACGGGCGCCTGAATATAAGTTCTATGCACATTGGCACACCTAACTCCATATGCCGAGGTAGGGGGTCATCTCTGTGTTCGCCACAATGAAATTTGGTAATGAACATATTTTCAACTGAAGAATGTATCGAAAGTGGTTTTCGGGATAATCAATAATCACCATCAATCCTCGATATTTTTGAACGGGCGCCTGAATATAAGTTCTATGCACATTGGCACACCTAACTCCATATGCCGAGGTAGGGGGTCATCTCTGTGTTCGCCACAATGAAATTTGGTAATGAACATATTTTCAACTGAAGAATGTATCGAAAGTGGTTTTCGGGATAATCAATAATCACCATCAATCCTCGATATTTTCGAACGGGCGCCTGAATATAAGTTCTATGCACATTGGTACACCTAACTCCATATGCCGAGGTAGGGGGTCATCTCTGTGTTCGCCACAATGAAATTTGGTAATGAACATATTTTCAACTGAAGAATGTATCGAAAGTGGTTTTCGGGATAATCAATAATCACCATAAATCCTCGATATTTTCGAAAGGGCGCCTGAATATAAGTTCTATGCACATTGGTACATCTAACTCCATATGCCGGGGGGTCATCTCTGTGTTCGCAACAATGAAATTTGGTAATGAACATAATTTCTTTCATTTAAAAGAAAGTGACGGATAGAAAGTGATTTTCTAGATGATTATTAAAATATATTTAATTTATTAATAGATTGTGTAGCTTATTTTACTGCAAACAGTAATAAAATTTGGGATGGGATTATTTTTATGTGATTTAGCAAAGACACACACTTTATGAAAAAAACCTTTCCGGGATGGAAATTTCGGGCCAACTTCTTATACATTCCCCTATCGGAGTGCAAAACTCATAGGCCGACCCATCTTCCATGTCAGTATAGGCTGGCATGGAGCTTACAATGTGCAGATGGTCTTAAAATCGGTCCTATAGCCATACGTCCACGGATTGGCTGACTGGCGTAAAAGTAAGGACGGATTAAGCAAACCGCGAAAGAGCAGGGAGAGTCTTGAACAGGCCCCAGAACAGATTTCAGGGATAAATACAAAAAAGAAAAATAAACTTCAATTACATGTAATTTTCGGCTCATATCAACAGAATTTTGTACTACCACTTGATACAAAATAGGTCGATAATGCAGGTTTTTTCGGCTGAAATTTTCGGCTAACTTCAGTAGCATAAGTTTCTTAGCTATATTCCTACAACCAGACGTATCTAATTATTTCTAATTAACTTAAATTGTCGATTTCACCTAAGATAAGTAGTTAATATAACAAATTAATGACAATTATAATATTTGACTTTAATAAAATTGAAAAACCTAAAATTTAGGTAGACATTCATATAAACGCACTCGAGATAATTAAAACACCAGTAAGAAAAAATTTGGTAATTTATTTATTTAATATTTTGAATGACCTCCACCATTTTGTACTCGTATTACATCGAAAACTCGATTTGGCATTGAATCTACTAATTTTTTCAGCGTTTCTAGATCAATTTTCGCCCAACAATCACGAATTGCACTTTTCAAGTCATTAACATTATCAAATTGCCGATTATTTGCATAGACTTTTCCAGCCAGGATACCACAAAGGTTCTCGATAGGATTGCAGTCAGGACTGCAAGCTGGCCACTCAAGGAGAGGGTTATTTTTCTCAAGAAACCACTGTTTGGATTCATTTGACATATGGATAGATGCATTATCCTGCTGGTATATGCAATTTTCGTGATCAATACCATCAAGGTAACTAAGAAAAACATCTTCCAAAAGATCCATGTACATACGAGAGTTCATCTGAGTCGCTATGACGCAGATAGGAAGCTTTGCGTAGTAAGAAAAGGCTCCCCATATCATTACGCTCCCTCCACCAAAGTTACGTTTCGACCTGATAACGCCATGTTCTTTCAAATTATGCCACTAGCAACTGTACCAGTCAGGACCATCGAGGTTAAATTTTTTCTCGTCAGAAAAAATCAGCTTCTACCAATCTGTTGACCACGACATGTATTTACGAGCATGTATTTACGAAGCGGCTGTTTTTATGCACGGCAATTAAACGCGGTTTACTTCTCAATTTAGTCCATTTAATGTTTGGTGAACTTCTCAAAACACGGGCAATGTGTCGGGTCGTCACAGGAAGGTCCAATTTCTCTTTTATCTCTTTGCATGACAGCTGATTTCGAGTAGCCTCATGTCGAATTTGACTAGTTTGACGTGCTGAGATCTTGGTTCAGCCTTTTGTTGGGGCTTTTACACCATAATTTGGGCCTTTTTTTTAAAAAATGCGGATGATGCTTTCAGATCGTACAATTTTTTGTGGCAGTTTACCGGTTGGAATATCCTTCCTCCTTATATATTTTATCGATAACTGCTCCGCCTTAGTTAAACGATTACCTTTAGGCATTGCTAAAAACAGTCTTTTCTATTTAACAAAATCCGGCAAAAATCAAAAAAATTGATGTACATCAAAAATTTTTTTCTATTTGCCAGAAAAAAAAACAGTTTTTTTTGATGTAAACCAATTTTAAGAAATGTAAATTTTTTCGTAAATTTTTTTTTTGTTGGAGAAATACCAATACAAAATGAAACGTCTATTTTTGTAGAAACGGCAATTGGTGTGTTAAATTACTAATAAATTAAAGCATGTGTTTTTAATTTAATTGAAATATATTTTAATCGTTCATTAATAAATATGTGATGAATATTCGTTCGGAAATATATACATATAATTTTGTATAGTGCAGTGCACAACAGATGTCTTTTGACGTGCCATTCCTAAACTTCAAAATCCTATTTAATATCTTCAATACATACATAAAACCACATCAATTTTGATTTTTTGTTCTGTAAATTTCACATTGATTTGGAAAAGTAAATAGAATTTCACATATAATAAAAAAAAAAAAAATTATCGAGAAAGAACAGCGAAGAAATAAATGGTTAAAGTGGAAAAAATTTGTGCGTTTATACGAATGTTTATCCCTGTATATTTTTTTATTTAATTTAATTTATTTTTTATTTTTTGTATCATATACATATTTTCAGATGGTTGACATAGGGCCGAATGTCTCAGGTGGCGCATGACAAAATTTTCCTTCACCAAAATATATCGCTGACTGGATACGTGGAATTTCATGAATATCCAAAAATGAAAAATAGTAAAATACATAAATTCATAAGAAATTCATTTAAGTTTAATAAAAAAAATTACAAAATATTATTTCAAAATATAAAAAATTATATTTCTAAAAACAAAAAAAAACGAAATCGGCCCTTCGACTCATTCGTATAGTATTCAGGAATAGGGCTCCAGGTTTTCATCAATTCCAGTATGTTTTTCGTTTACCCCTATCAAAAATCAATTGCATTTAGAAGTTTCAGCGTCCTGCCTGTAACGATTTATTTAGTTTATTTTGAAATTTTTTCGTAGTGCCGTTAACCGTTCAACAAGTCTCTCAGTGACCTTGCGGTGGAGCAGCAATTTGCCGACTAGGTGGCAGTTGTTTGGGTGGGATCCCTTACCGATCACCAAGAGCTTGTAAATGGTGCTTTGTGCTTCATAAGATATGAAACCATCTTATGCGGATAAACATTTATTTCATCAAGCAAAATTAGCTTGAAATTCGGTTCTCATATTTCGGATAAGTAATCCTAAAGTTTCTGATTCTATCATTGGTTGCTTCAGTGGTAGTAACATGACTCAGCTCTCTGTTTGCATCTTTCTAAAACTTGCCTTATATCCGCATCTATTCTTCGATCCTTAAAACTTTCCCTCTCGGCTCGGATGTGTAGGTAAATATATCATCAAGTTGAACTGTCACACATGCCGGAATAATAAAATCAAATTACTGGGAAACTGTCAAAGGGATGTCAGAACCACATAGGGACTGTTATCCAAAACTATATATCGAAGATCCCAATCCGTAAGTGGTCGACGCAGCAAAGAACAACGATCCCGAATTTTATCGAATTCTACAGCGAAAACAGGAATAACCTATCCAAGAGTAACTGCAGCAACTCAACCCATGAATCTACCAAAACCTAGCTAACGAAGGGCGAAATGATTTGAATTGAAGTTTAAATTACTTTAGAGTTCGACGAGAAATGTAGAAAGGTTATTGCAGAATCGAAGTTGCTATAATATAGCAACTTCGATTCTACAATAACCTTTCTAAATTTCTCGTCGAACTCTAAAGTAATTTAAACTTCAATTGAAGTCATTTCGCCCTTCGTTAGCTGCCACATATTATGTGGCAAAGACAATAGGCCATTTGCGGAAGCATCTTGGTTCTAGGGCAAAGCAAACTTCAATTCATTGAGCAAAATAACTAAAAGATACATAGTATGACTTCCTTACTAGCTAGGTTTATCCGATTTTCGTAAAACAACTTTTCAAAGCAAAACAATGGAGGTTCTATTCACTGACGTGTTCAAAATATATCTCCATGGTAGTGATAGGAGAGGCCGTTGTTTTCGTTCCTGGAGGTCGTAGAGTAGGTCTGCCCGCTGAAGATTGATGTATGATATTGATCGTGTCAGGGCGGACAGCTCGAACGACTCGGCAGTTGAGGATGGACGAGGTTGAACTCGAGACTATGAAGTGGCCAACCCTCAGCCCAGACATGAATCCAATTAAGTATTTATGGAACGAACTAAAACGGAGGGTCCGATTAATCCGGTACCATCTAACATCGCAGTAATGGGGGATGTGATCCCCCAAAACGATCCCCCTTGTCAAAACCTTATTAACGTCAATGGGTAACCGCATGCAAACCATTGTAGTCGCAAAGGGGGGCAATAAACAATTAAGCGATAAAATTGTTTTATTTTTTCTTGATTTTTTTGTTGAAATTTAAATTTAAATAACCCCAATATTTTTTCATACTCTTCAATTTTGGTTGTTTTTTCATTCAAATATCATTATAAACATGTACTCAATCTTTAAAGGTAAAATATCAGGCATTCAAAAAAATATTATCTTGTGGAAATCGGTTAAGCCGTTTTAAAGAAATTCGCCTTTCTCTGATCGCTGAAGGTTTGCGCTTCGTCAGAAAATATGATTTTTCGATCAAAATGAACGTCATTATGAAGCTGGTCTATGGCCCACGCAGAGGACTGATATCGAAACGGATGGTCATTTGCATTCAATTGCTGAATCATCTGGACCTTGTGGCTCCGCCTTTTTAGCACCCAATCTAGAGGTTTTAGCAAAAATAATGATTGAATTCGTTTGGTCAGAATTGGTCACTACATTTATGACAAGAAAATCATACCGTTTTTATCAAATTTCGTTAGGTAATCGTTAGGTCAGGATTGGTCAACACGTTTTGGCGTTTGGTCACCAATGGGTCAGTTTTATTGCGAAAAAACAAAATCAAAATTGTATTAATTTAATAAAATCAGGTTCGTCGCTTATTTGGAATTTCATTTTACAAAATTAATAAAAATTCCAATAGAAAAATACCGCTTAGATAAAAAATAATGCTTTTTTCGAAGAATTATATCTAAAGTGGAAGACATAAGATATAATTAATTCAATTTGTTGGTTCTTCATAATTCGAAAAAGGAAATTCAGAAAATTCGTTAAAAACTTATCGTTTCCATACGATTCAAAGTGTACGAGGCTGAACAGTTGACCAATACTAATAATTTTATATAAAACCCTGACCCATTGTCATTTGGCCACAAAATGAGGTGACCAATCCTGACTTAATGATTACCTAGCGAAATGTGATGAAAACGGTTTGATTTTCTTGCAATGAGGTGTTACACGGGACATTTTTTTTTTTTGAATTTTTCATTATTTATTTACCGTTTAATCGTAAGTGACCAAACGATAAAAACTAGTGACCAATCCTGGCCAAACGAATTCAATCATCACTTTTGTCAGAATCTTTAGATGGGGTGCTAAAAAGGCGGAGCCATACTATACACGTGTCATGCTTGATTTTCGCTGATAAGTCATTGGTGTGTCGTCAATGACTTTCCTACTGGAATGTTGATAATGTATTATATGATTTTATGTAATATTTTATTTTGTTTAACTATATTCATTTAATAAAATACGAAATGCAAATTCAATGATTTGTTGAAACTTAAGTAAATGAATTTGTGTATTACAAATTATATAATTAATTAAATGATTTTTTTAAATATTTGGGAATTTTAAATAATATGTTTCGCTAATACATTTTTAATGTATGATAAAATTTTTCTTGTGGTAAATTTGTTAAAACATCTAAACATTGTTTTCTACTAAAGTCATTAGCAATTGTTATTTGAATTTACTAAATAAATTTTTAAATCATCTTAATCAATAGCAAAATCATAGAATTAACATTTGTTAATTCATATAATTCAAATCAATGAATGCAGCATTAATTTAAGAGTTGTTTACCAAAATTATAATAATTCGCTAAGTCAAAGTGTTTTTATAAAATATATATACATATATTGTTAAAGTATTTGCCATTTAATTGCAGTTTGATCACACTGCTGTCTGAAGAGATGATCGAATATTTCAACAAAAATATTATAATTATTTTAGTCGAAAGAAAACTCCTCTTGGCTTGGTATTTTTCAAAGCCTCCTAAACTCTACAGGCCGCTTACACCAAATGATGACGACACGCTATGTCGACGTTTTTGTTGCTTTCTCTAGTTGTTTTGTTAGTGTAAATATCCTAATATGATTATTGCGCAGTCTCGGGTTAGACATAAATTGACGTCATGTGCGAGAAATGAGAGTAGTAAGAGGCCTGTAGTTTAGGAGGCATTGGTATTTTTTGACTGATTTAATTATCTAATATTTAATAAAAAAAAAAAAATAATACGAAATTATTTAATATAATTTCTTTAAATATTTTACGCAAAACGTTTAATAAAACATTACAAAATTTAATAAGATCATTATTTAATAATTTTTTGTTGAATAAATATTTATTCAAAAAAAATTCATGAAGCAAAAAAAAAAACAACAAATTCATGATAAAAAATGGAATGAAAAATGGTTAGATAGAAAAGAAAGACATAATTTCCTATTTACTAACTATAACTAAATGTAAGACTGCAGAAAAAAATGGAAGTTCGGAATAAATTTTTGTTAAAACAAATTAATTAAATTTTGTTACTAAAGTATGAATGATATAACAACAACACAGGGGCGGTATGTTGTACCATCACTTTGAATCGAAATTCGAAAAAAGTCGAATGTTGGTATGTTGTATCATTTTCGAAAAGCAAAAATGATACAACTTTCACTTTTTCGATTCGACTTTTTTCGAGTTCGACTTTTTTCGAATTCGACTTTTTTCGATTCGAAGTGATGGTACAACATACCGCCCCAGGTTGGGTACCTTATTCGACGATGATGTTGATGGAGATGTGACGTCACACACAACTTATTATTACTGTTTTTGGTTATTTGTTTTTTTTATTACGGCAGTTTTTACGATATTTTTTGTTTTTTTGTTGTTGTTATTTTTATAGGTTTGCCCAACAAAAGACGAACACGCTTAAGATAATTTTTTCCCGTTTTGTTTCTGTTTTTTTTAAACACCACCTCTAACTTCTCCACTACTAAAAAAATTTACTTCTGCACACAAGAAAATTTTTTAACTTCTGCACAAAATTTTTTTGGGTCCATTATAGATTATCTACAATTTTCCCCCACTTTTGTTCAGTTTTTTTCGAGTTCACGATTTATAGATTTTTTTATTTATTTATAATTATTGCTCTTCCAATTCAATTCTTTGGAGTCAACTCATATACTACTTTTTCATTTACATATTTCTTTTTTTCTTTTGTGAGCCAAAAAAAACTCTACCACCTTTTTATTTTTTTTTTCCAACACTCGCCAAATTTTGCGCGTGACTTTTGACGTACGTATACCGGGTATTTGGAAAATCTACAAATCACCTCCCATAAAATTCAGGTATAACTCCGGACGATAGAGGTGCCATCCATTTGCACTTATCCGAACTATTTCAAATATTGTCGGTAAGGCAGTAAAAAAAATATTCGACCGCTCGCACTTAGGCTATGATATTCGCAGTATTACAATTACAAAATCCGTACATTAAGCAAGCGAATAACATTATTGTGAAGTGCGCGGATGCATTGTTACACTTGTTCTCTGACCTCAAGAGGATAGTTATATTTCCTTATGGAGTTGGGTTGAGGAATAAGTGAAGTTTCCCTTTTTATGATGTGATTTAACAAAGACACAAACTTTAAAAATACTATAATATACTTCCAGCATATAATTTGCGAGCCATTTAAAATTTGTTTACTATAGAAACCCTACTCAACTAGTACCTGTCCTGTTGTTGTAGAACCCCCGCCATTACCAAGCCACTAAAAATAATTTCATATTTCATAATCACCAACCGTTACACTTCCGTTTAGCTAATAAAATATTTATGTACGTAACGTTTTTTGTTGATGTTAAGAAATCTTAAGAGAAAATTTATTAATTGCGAATTTTTGTGCTTTTTCCTTCATGTTTCGCATAAAAAGTATTTGTATAAAAAAGCTAACAAAAAATTGATTTTCCGCGCGTTTCCCGAGTTCTCGATTCTCGCACCCCTCTTATATATGTACGTTTCGCATGTCCTTTTTATGTTACACTTGTTATATAACATTCGTGTTTGTTGTTGTTGCTGTGTTGTCATTTATGAAATGTTAACATAGAAGATTTTCTTTAAGTCGTTATCATTATGATTATTTTTTATTATTATTACGATTATTACTATACGGTACAGTACTATATGAACTATTATCACGACTAGACAATTAATTATTCATTAGTTTGATTGGTGCGATTATGGGGTGTTTATGTTATAGCAGTTTGTATATCTACGTTTATATGATAGATGAGAAACATACGATCTCTTGACGTTTATATGAAGGGGGATGACTTGACAAAAATATATCGAACAAAATTTTTTTATTACTAATATAGAAATTGAAAATTAATTAGATTTATCTCTATTTTGTATTCTCGGTTGTTAAGAGATGCGGAAGAAAGTTTTCCGAGTTTATTTTTTGGATGGTCATTGCGCGTCTCCCTTGATATTTATTAATGTTTAGCCGCGTCTTCTATCGTACTATTATTTTATAGTGAATAAAAAATTCATCAAAAGACTAATTGAATTTATATTTCATTTTCAGGATTATCATCATCATGTGATTGGATAATAATTTGGATGTAAGTCGTATATACTTAAACTTTCTTATGTGTTATATGTATGCGTAGATTTAAATGTAATTTGTGTCGTTTTGAGTATACGGGGAGAGTTCAAAGGATTTTATGTATATTCTTGTATATCAACGTCGAATTAAATTCAAATTCCTTTTATAAAAAATATATTTTTAAGCGTATCCGATAGCATAGTGGAGCACTATGGCAGCAGCTGAGAAATAAATCTTTTTTTTACAAATTAAATGTTTGGATATACTTAGAATAATGTTATGGGATAATAAGGGAAATAAATCTTTCTCAGATTTCCATGCATTGAAGGTTGTTTCTTTTCAATTTGTATTCAAAAAGAAACCGTATATAGATTTGAAAATCATTTTAATTTTAATAACAACAAAGTCGATATAAAAACTGGGGAATTGTTGATATGGCAAATGGGGATATATAAATTTACCTTGAAGTGATGAATTATAACATCCATTTTGATGGATATGAAATTGAAATGTTTTTTATTTAATGTGAAGTACAATCGATACAATTAAGTTCTGAATAAAACGTCATTCAAATGGCCTGCACGACTTCTTCTGCAGGAACGAATTCGATGAACCCAATTTTCGAGCACTTTTTCCACTAAATCAAGTCGTATGTCATCAATAGCAAGTTCAATATTGACTTGTAAAGCTTGAAGAGAGTTTGCTTTATTGCTAAAGACCAATGACTTCGAATAACCCCACAAGAAATAATCCAATGGTGTTAAATCACAACTTCTTGGAGACCATTCAATATCACAATTTCTTGAAATAATCGAATCTCCAAACTTTTCTCGCAATAATTCAATTGTTGTACTTACAATTGCACTTAATTGTGTAACATGTAGCCCCGTCTTGTTGAAACCAAATGTTGTCAAGATCAACTTATCGTTTTCAAGATGTTCCAAGGCAAAATCAGCAAATTCACGACGTTAACGGTGGTCCAATGGCTTCAGTTCTTGAGTGAGAACAATTTTATACGGATGCAAACCCAAATCCTTTCTCAAAATCCGCCAGATTGTGGTTTAAGACAGTCCCAATTCTTGAGAACGTCTTGGAATCGACAAATTGCGTTCTTCAGCAACACTTGCCTGAACGGCAGCAATATTTGCATTACTTCGAGCGTTTCTTTATCTTATTGGCACTTGAAGATTATGTAAAGAAAATGTACGCTCAAAATTTTCAACAATTCGACAAATAGCGAGCACACTTGGACGATTATTACGACTATAAAATGGCAAAAGCGCACGAACAGTTGCAATTGGAGAACGATTATTTTGATAATAAAACTGAATAATTTGTAAACGTTGTTCTTGCGTATATCTAAACATTACTGAATACAATGAAACAAAAAATGACAGATCATGACATATTACAAATGGCCGAAACGTCACTTAAAAATCATATCATTCCTATTGCAAAACCCTATATATTCTAGGATGGAAATTTGATACTTGAAAGGGATACGTACATATAAAATTGCCACAAAAATTATTAAACGTTCTCTACAACAATTTATTGGCCCTTATTTCGCCCGCTATTCAATTTTTCTACATTAAAATCAGAAATCTAGATCGGGATCGGTACAAAAGCCAGAACTTCAAAATCTCGTATTATCGAAATCTCGCTTTTTTAAAAAACTCTTTTCAAAATTCCGCGTCTCAAAAACCCGCTTTTCAATATCTCGGTTTTTAAAATTCATGTTTTTAAAATCCCGATTATGCTGAAATCTTAAAAAATCCCGTCAAAAATTGGAATTTTTTTAAGACATTAAACTATTTTTTATCGACATTTTTATTCAGAACTTGGCCATTTCTGGATTTATCTTGAATAAATAATTTATTTCCCCACTTTCTTTCTCTAGACACAATGCCGACTCGGACTAGCTACATATTTCATTATTCGCCCTCGAAAAAAAATAAATAAAAACAGATTTGCCACTACACCCGCCATTTTAAAATTTAGAACGTCTCATTAAAGCTTAAATAACAAAAGACCTTTAATCTATTAATCCGAAATACAAGGTTGGTTGGGTGTTTATGTCATGATTCACGACGTCACGACGGTTTCCAGTTCACACGTAGTTGAGTTGACAATTTTGCAGACACGATACGATCCGTCACGCCTCAGAGCTAGTTTCCTACTAAACCCTTTCGCTGCATTCTTTCGCATACTAGGACACCGGCTTTAAATGATCAATGTTGACGTCACGTGTCTGGACATTCCTTTCGCCAATTTTGCTTATTGATCTCACGAGCATCTTTCATCACTCCTTGCAACTTCTACAAATACGGAGAAATATGTGGCACAAAGTATTCCGATGAATAATGTGGCGAATGTCATTTGTGTTTCGAATGTTAGAAAAGCGGGGTTTTATCAGTGACCTCACATATTGTGGTGTTCATACCGAGTCTAATGCTTGATATATATTTCGGTCACTCAGTATGAAGATCTTGAACTGAAATTCCCAATTTAGTTTTCAGGTCCCGATTCCTTAAATGAGCTGCCTGGGTATAGTTTTTGTACTATCCAGAGCAGTTGCACTCGTGAAAATAGTTTCATCCACCGGGTGTCAACATCCTCCACGTCGAGTGTCGATAGCCACCATCAGCTTCTGGTAATGGTCCAAAAAGTTCAACAGCCATAACTTTCATTCGTTGGCCCATTCTCTTGGTTTTCATAAGTCTGCTGAGTTTCAAATTTAAAACTTTATTCTCCTGATAATCCTCACAATTACAGAACTCGGTAACAGAACGGCGCATTCCCGATCAAAAATATTTCGCTATAAACTTCGATAGAGTTCGGCAGTACAGCACTTATTACTTCATAAGACATCCCCGAGAAACATAATTTTCGTGATTCGGCTCATCAGGTTTCTCTTAGCTTTGGATAATTTTCGACACGGTTGATCCTCGCTAGGAAAAATCAATCTCAAAGGCACTGGATTCGAAAATCTGCTCATTATTGTAGGTGGACGATATAATGTGTTAGCAACCATTTCGACTGTATAAATAATTGTTAAATTAAATGATTTACTTAACATTACCCAATAGCCATTTCAGCGGTCGATGGTCAGTCGGGATTATGATTTCAGCATCCTCTATGTGTAGCCTCGGAACTTGTTCAATGGCCATACTAGTGAGACTGTTTCTCGTTCTGTATGGTGCTGTTCTTTCTTTCCGCAGAAATTATCAAACGACTTGCATATTCGATTGGTCTTTCACAGTACAACATGTAAAGCATTACGATTTACATCGGTCATCGCAGGATAAACGACTCGTTAGCATTCATTAAACGCTTTAAATTTTCAAAAGGCGAATTTTCAGTTTCATTCCAGTCTACGATGCATTTTTCTTTGCCAAATTGGTTATCGGTCGGGCGTCATCCATAAAATGGTTGATACATTTCCGGTACCACGAACAGGTTTGTAAAAAGAAAACTTATGATTCGTCCACTGGTGGACTCGTGCCCAAAATCGGAGACACCTTGTTTGGGTCAGTTTTTATAACATGCCCCAGGAACTGTACATTATGACGAAAAAAATGAGTTTTCTCACTTTACTCGTATCTTAAATAGTTGTAATTGCCGGAAAACCATATCCAGATCACTAAAATGTTGATTAAAACTGTTTGAGATCATAATTGTTTCATCTAGATACGTTGTATAGCGTTCGCCGAATTTTCTGCGGCAAGCAGCTTCGCCGAAAAATCGTCGGATATGTAAATCCACCTTGAACAATCTGGGACAAAGTAAACAATACGACGAGTATTATTCCTAAAGAAAAACACAAAACGATACGACAAATAAAAGCAAAGCAAAACGAACAAACTACTTTTAATAAAAATAAATTTTACATTCATCACACAGTTTGTCTTAACCGCAGCCGTCTAAATAAGGCCGCGTGTGGTGGAGTTAGCATCACTACCAATCCACTCTCGTCTTCATGCACCTCTCAAGATCCATGATTCAACAACGCGCATGGTACAGAGAACGACACAATCAAGTCAACTGTCGCTTGCCTCTTGCGCCTTGGGGTTCTGTCATATAATCTTTTGTCTTGATCAACACCTTATTTCAAAAGCTACATCTGGTACTTCAAGATTACCTAGTTCCATGAGCCTTACTAGTTTCAACTCGAAACTATGATTTTGAAGAAAAGTAACTTTGCCCCCCACTAGTTTCTTACTTAGACTCCGAAAACTTTATTTCTAGATTCGGAGTATGGATCAACTTTACGACTGATGAGGCTGATCTAGAGGGAGAAGAAGGCACGGTTAGAATATTGTAAAACATATTCTAATCATACATATCGCAAATGTAACATCTCATAACCTCAACGCAATTAGTGGCGTAAGTGCACGTTGGCTAAAAACAGCAAATGAGTTGTAAAATGTCACTATAAAATCAAGAATTTAATATTAAACTTGAATAAACCTTTTCATTCATGTCAGTCACATAATTCGATAGAGTTTCCAGCTCGTCCATTCCTGTTCAACGGCACTCGGCTTGATTCTTAATTTCAGTGGCTTTTGTAAGTCGTACTTTTTATGTTTTATAGGTTCATTGGACAAAATCGGTAACACCGATTTTGTGAGGGTGACTTGAGATACGCAAAACTAATAACTAATGTCTTCATTACTCGCACGAATTTTAGGAAGAGCCCGTTATTTGCACTCAGTAACAAACATAAGCATCAGTAACATACAAACGTGTATGTTTATATGCAAAACACGGCGTCGGCACGTAATCGCGAATTACAAAAGACAGAATTATCAAAATCCCGACTTCCAAAATCCCGACTTTTAGAATCCCGAATTTCAAAATCCTTACTTTCAAAATCCCGATTTTGCTGAAACATTAAAAATTCCGACAAACGTTGGGATTTTTTTATAAATATTAAGCATTAAATTATATATTTTATTCATTTTTATTAAGAACTCGATCTTTATGGCCGATCTTGGTTAAATGTGGGTTATCGGATATAATTTGCATTTTAATGTGAATTATTTTCGAATTTTTGGAACTGAACTTGGCCATTCCTAAACCAATAATTGTAAAATTTAATTTACAAAATTGGATTTGTATAAAATATATTTTTGGTGGTCCTGAAAAGAACGTTTGGGTTTTTGGTGAAGTATTTAATGATAAAAAAAACAAAATTAAGCGCAATTAATGCAACTTTATAGCATGAGCAATATTTTTTAAATAATTAACTTTGGATCCGTTCAGAATGGCATAATTTAAAAGTGCATTTTTCAAAACGTCATGTTAAAAACTGCACAAGCTGCCAAAATAGCATTTTTCAAAACAGCATATTTTAAAATGGCGTAAGGTACAAAACGGCATAAGGTACAAACTTGCGTTTTTCAAAAATATCCATATTTAAAAACGGCATAGATACAAAACGGCATTTTTAAAAATTGCATTTTCCAAAATAACATTTTTCAAAACAGAAAAACTTTGCTTTTCGGTCATCACATAAAATTCTCAAATGTATAGCAAGATTTCACGCGCACAATATCTTGGAAATTTTACAAAACCACCTGATGTACCCGTATCGGGTACTTCCCGGTGGATTTTTTCCGATTTTTCTAGCCTACGCATAGTGCAATATTTATGTCGACCTACCCTGAAAAAATCTAACGGATCGGATCATGTATTATTAATACATAACTAGCTGACCTGTGACTGAATAACCAGTCACGTGAATACATTTTATTGAATTTTTGGTTAAGAAATGATTAAGAAGATTTTTTAAGATGTAAATTTGATGCAGTTTTGTCAAAAATAAAGTAAATTCTTATATGTATGCTATTAAATATTTATTAAGAAATGTACAAAAGGATAATAAAATATGAATTTACATTACAATTTACATGCGTAGAATCTTTACAAAAACAACATTCTATGTTGTGATGCGTCCATCCCGATCAGCTAATTGATCGCTTGTCTCAACGATAAACACCTTGAGTCCGTCAAATGAGCGGCATCGTGAAAAGGCCACATACAGCTGAACGTGTGTAAATACGGGGGCCGGCTAGTACACTCCTACCTTCTTCAAGCTTTGGCTCTGACTCTTGTTGATGGTTATGGCGAACGCGAGCTGCGTTATTTTTAGCGGGATGGCATGGCGCGGAAGTCCGGACCCTTCAATCTTGTTGAGAAACTCGACAGGTAGGCGGAGTTCCTTATTCATGTCGTCACTCTCAACTTTATCAACACTAAGTTTGACTTCTTGTCTGCCGGACAGGAGGTCAATCACCTGCTGGTTGATTAGCGCGCAATCATCATTCTTGGGTGCAAGGGTTGCGCGCTCCTAGATGGTTCCTTCGGCTAGTGTTGTGTTGAATTCACCATACACGAAATCGATCACACTTTGAACTAAAAAAGAGCGCCGGAAGTGCGATCCATTCAGTTCGGGCATTGCCGTTTCCAACAGAAAGCAAGTATTGCGCAAACTCGTCCTCACCTTCGTCGAAGCGCATGTTCTTGGTGAGTGTAAACTTGTTTACCAATTTCCAAATCGGGTTCAACTTGATGGTCGTTTCGCAAGTTCGCGCACTTCCCGCCTTTGGTACTACAGGCAAGCACTGTCGGAAGTCACCACACATGAGGATGATTTTTCCAGCGAATGGAACACCCTCTTCCAGCTTTCCTCTGTACAAATCTCGTAAGAGTCTGTCTATGATTGTAAGCGCTGCTCCTGGCATGATGCTGGCCTCGCTTATCATGATGAGTCGCGCGCTTTTCAACTTGGCAGCGTGGGAGGAGTTTGGCTTCATTGATAAAACTGAAGACTCATCCATTGGAGCCAGCAGTTTGAAAATGTTATGTAGCGTACGCCCACCTTCCATCAAGCTCGCGGCGATTCCAGTGAAGGCGGAGCAAAACAACATAACCAAAACTAATGTACAGTATGTGCAACAAGAGCGTGTACGGCAAAAACCTAAGTAAAAATAAAACTAAGATTTTTTTTTTGTTTTTATTATTAAAGTTTGTTGCATTTTATAGGGCGCTATCAACTAAAACATAGTAAAGTCACCATTACTGTTAATAATTGAGCGGCTCCTCTTGTCCATTCTATCAACCAATTTTTCTGGATGTGTTACATTTTTCCATATCTTTCGGACCAGTCGCGCTAGAGGGCTCAAATTTTTTATGTGGTACATTTTAATCGGAAATTTAAATGTGTCACAAAAATTGCAAAGTTTTAAATTCTAACTTAAGTCGTTCGTCGTTCGATTAACTCTAAGTAGAAAAGTAGGACTTTGCGCGCATAAACACAACATATGGATACGTAATCCAATTACAAAACAACTATTTACGTTTACTCATTTGCATTTTATAATTACTACATTATATATGAATTGAGTGTCGTACTTGCAACTGGATAACGTAAACAAAATAAAATATTTTTATATTTTTATATTTTGCAATACAGCGATTGCATCTTATACCAATTTTTATGTATATGCATACAATAACAAACATAAAGAAATTACTAATTATTTGATGGATTTTTTTGAAGATGATTTCTTCAAGGTCATGACGAAATGACTTTCATACTAGGGAAAACTATGTCGATTTGGGTATTTGAATTGACAACGGAATAAATTCCGTTACAAACTATCAACGCAGAAATTGAGATAGTGGAAAGGGGAAATCTGCCTCCTGTAATAAAACCTAAATATATTATTGATGGCACACTAGGTTTCAAAGAAACCAGTACCCTTTTCGTGTCTTGCCCCGTTTACCTATGATACGAGTTTTAGTTGCGACTTAAACAAATTTTCTGGAAAAACACACTAACACAAGCATAAATAAAATAAAAAATATTTCAAGGCCATTTTTGACATACATTTTGGTTTAAATTTTATTTTCGAGAGAGCAGAACAAAACAAAATAAAACACATACATATACATTATCTATTACGACTAGTTGGCCTTGAAAAAATAATCAAGAAACCAGAAACCTCGTGTGGAATAGTTGATTAAGAAAAAACATAAACTTAATTTTAATAAAAAAAAACGGGATACAGGAAATATGGCTTTTGAAAGCAATGACTGGAAATACATCCTTTTAGTACTCGTATGCAGTAATGTGGATGTGTATCGGAATCCAAAAAAGCAAAATTCAAAAGACATAACCCAAAAACCAAAACCCAAACTTCGAAAATCCAAAAGAGATAAAATCCAAAAAGGGCGAAATGTTTGGATTTTAGAATTTATTGTTTAAAATCTATCTTTAAGAGGTGAAGGAAACTGGATGTGTATCCGAATTCAAAAAACCAAAATCCAAAAGACGTAATCCAAAAACCAAAACCCATCCAAAATCTAAAAGAAACAAAATCCAAACTTTCAAAATGCAAACGGGACAAAATCCAAGAAGGCCAACTCCAAAAAAAAAAAAAAAATCCAAATATATCCAATTTTTTGGATCCGCGCGCGCATTAAATATTTTCAACAAGTTTGGATTTATTGTTTAAAATCTATAGGGTTTGATGATATGATTTTTAAGTGACGTTTCGGCCATTTGTAATATGTTATGACCTGTCATTTTTTGTTTCATCGTATTCAGTAATGTTTATAATTTCATCATGGTGAGATATACGCAAGAACAACGTTTACAAATTATTCAGCTTTATTATCAAAATAATCGTTCTCCAATTGCAACTTTTCGTGCGCTTTTGCCATTTTATAGTCGTAATAATCGTCCAAGTGTGCTCGCTATTCGTCGAATTGTTGAAAATTTTGAGCGTACATTTTCTTTACATAATGTTCAAGTGCCAATAATACAAAGAAACGCAGACAAAGAAATGCAAATATTGCTGCCGTTCAGGCAAATGTTGCTGAAGACCGCAATTTGTCGATTCCAAGACGTTCTCAAGAATTGGGACTGTCTCAAACCACAACCTTGCGGATTTTGAGAAAGGATTTGGGTTTGCATCCGTATAAACTTGTTCTCACTCAAGAACCGAAGCCATTGAACCACCGTAAACATCGTGAATTTGCTGATTTTGCCTTGGAACAACTTGAAAACGTTAACGATTTTTTTAAGAAAATCATCTTCTCCGATGGGCTCACTTTCATCTGAGTGGTGCGGTAAATAAACAAGACTGTCGACTCTGGTGCGAAGAAAATCCACAAATTATTCATGAAAACCCATTACATTCACCTTAATTGACAGTTTGGTGTGGTTTTTGGTCTGGTGGAATCATCGGTCCCTATTTTTTTCGAAATGAAGCTGGTAACACCGTTACTGTCAATGTAGATCGGTATAGATCGATGATAACCAACTTTTTATGGCCGAAATTGGAAGAAGTTGATCTTGACAACATTTTGTTCCAACAAGACGGGGCTACATGCCACACAGCAAGAGCAACAATTGAATTATTGCGAGAAAGGTTTGAAGATTCAATTATTTCAAGAAATTGTGATATTGTGTCTCCAAGAAGTTGTGATTTAACACTATTAGACTATTTCTTATTGGGTTATTTGAAGTCAGTGGTCTTTAGCAATAAACCAAACTCTCTTCAAGCTTTACAATCCAATATTGAACTTGCTATTCATGACATACGACTTGATTTAGTGGAAAAAGTGCTCGAAAATTGGGTTCATCGAATTCTTTCCTGCAGAAGAAGTCGTGCAGGCCATTTGAATGACGTTTTATTCAGAACTTAATTGTATCGATTGTACTTCACATTAAATAAAAAACATTTCAATTTCCTAAACAATTAGTGTGTTTTTTTTAAAGAAATCGTATCACTCTTATTGGAAAACCGTCTATCTTCTTTAAAATCTATTCAACCTTTTATTAATATTTAAAAAACAATACAAGTACAAATATTTAATTTGAATCTATTTTTGTTGTAATGTACATAAGTTTCATAAATAATAATAAATTTTCTGAAAATTAATGACAAAATAAAATTTAACATATTAACATAATGATATGTTTTGCCTTTTTTGGACCACTTCTTTAATAGATTTGCTTTGTTGGCTTAATTTAAGTCCAAACCACACAAATGTGGGAGTAAAAAACCATAGTATGTAATGGCGTTTTTGATAAAAAAAAAATTTCGCTTGATTTTAAGTACAACAAACACAATTATGTGTATTGTTATAGTGTTTTTTTTTCGGACAAAAATAAGTTTTAAAGGAATGCACAAATGTGTAAGTTTGTTGAAAACACATACAAAAATAAATTTTTGTCATGGTACTTTTGACAAGTTTTAAAGGAATGCACAAATGTGTAAGTTTGTAGAAAACACATACAAAAATAAATTTTTGACATGGTACTTTTGCCGGCATGAGCATAACGGCTTCCATAACTCCCACGGGCACGCGGGAGGGCGCTGCGCTTCCCATGCCCTCCCCCTCCCTCCCTGCTTAGCCCTCCGAGGGGCCTTAAATTTGAACTTCGGGCGACGTAGGAGCCGGGAGCAAGAAACATGTCGCACTGCGTGCCGCAAGTATGAGCGGATAATATAGAATCTATCAATGACACCGACGCTATTAGGTAGAGGTAGGTATAAAAATTATTAAATATTTAAAAAAAATTTAATATTTAAAATTTTGAAAAAAAATCCTGACTTTTCTCGGGTATTTTGATTTTTAAGGTTTCAGCAAAATCAAGATTTTGAAAATCGGGATAGTCGGGATATTTTTTTTCGGGATTTTGATAATTCGGTATTTTATAAATCGGGTTTTTGAGCCGACTCCATTTAATTATTATTAAAACGTCAATAAATTATTAAAAAAAAAAACAAAAATAACAATTTTATTGATTATTAAAATAATTGAAATCGCTCGACCTATTCGAATAATTCAATATTCGGATATTTGAACTCGAAACCCTAGGTCGCACATGCAGGATTTCAAAAAAGTCGGTTAAGAAATGGCATAAAAAAATTGAGTTGAAAGAGATTGGATTTTGTCCGTTTTGGATTTTGTACCTTTTGGATTTTTCACATTTGGATTTTGCCCTATTTGGATTTTACCTTTTTAATTTTTAAAAAAAGTTGAATTTTGTCCCTTTTGGATTTTGGGTGATCTCCAAGGAAAACTTTATCTTTAATAGGTTAAGGAAGAAATGGCCTACTCCTGTTGGCCAAAATACCAGAGCTTTATCAAAAAATGGTTTTAGGATTTCAAAAAAATCGGCTAAGAAATGGCATAAAAAAGATCGGATGTTACCCAAAATCCAAAAAAAAAAAAATCCAAAAGAGACAAAATCCAATTTTTTTTAAAATTCAAATAGGATAAAATCCAAATGTGAAAAATCCAAAAAAGACAAAATCCAAAAATTATATAAATATTTAAAACCCTTTCAACTTGATCTATTTTATGCAATTTCTTAGCCGATTTTTTTGAAATCCGACTTCAATAGGGATTGAAGTAGGTCATTTTTCCCTTCACCTATTAAAAATAAAGACTCCTTCACCTAAAAGATAAATTTTAAACAATACTTCCAAAAAGTTTGAATTTTTTTTGGATTTATTTTTTGGATTTTGTATTTTTTGGATTTTGTCCCTTTTGGATTTTGTAACTTTGGGTTTTGGTTTTTGGATTATGTCTTTTGGATATTGTTTTTTTTGGATTCTGATACACATCCAAAAGATCGAGTTGAAAGAGTTTTAATTATGTATTAATTTTTGGATTTTGTCCGTTTTGGATTTTGTTCCATTAGGATTTTATTTTTTGGGTCTTTAAAAAAATTTGGATTTTGTCCTTTTTGGATTTTTTTTTTGATTTTAGATGGCGTCCTAGTAATGTATACAATATTTATTTAAGCACTTTTGAAAAATGCCGAAGAGATTCTATATATGTCGTTTCGAAATTTGAAATTTTGAAAATGCCGTTTTAAGAAATTCAGTTTTGAAAAATACCGTGGTGCATTTAAATCCTTTTTAACTATTTAGAAAATATAAGGTTTTTTATTGGTATATGGCACATATATAGAATTAAAATAATTATTTGCTGAGCTTTCGATGTCAATTCGACATCATTATCAAAAAGCTAATGAAATTTTATTAAACAAAATTTTTCCGTTACAAAATATACAGAGCCTATACAGTAAATTTTATATAAATACAACAGGAATAGAAGGTATATTTAAAAATTATATAAAATATGATTTGAATTTATAAAATAAAATAAAAAATGCAAATATTTAAAATAAATTTAGAATTTTTTAAAAAATATAAGGAAGACAAAAACAAATTAGACAAAATAATCATAAACATTTCCAATATAAGCATAATCATTATTAATATTTATCGAATTAGTACTAGATTTAATGTACAGCATTTCCAAAATTGACCTCTTTCTAAAATTTCGTTCTTTATCAAGAATCTTGACATTATCTAGATTAATTATATGACCAGTATTTTTCAGATGTGTTGTAAGTGCACTCGTACTTTGTTCGTCATCGTTCTTTACGCCGTTTTTATGTTGATACACACGTTTTTCTAACAATTGTTTGGTTTGACCAATATAATAAACAACATTACAATCACATTTAACTTGATAAACTAAATTTGACTGTTTTTTAACGGTATTGGATCTTTGAGTTTCGAAAAAATGGAATCTTTTAAACTAATTGATGAGTTACCAACAATTTTGAAATTATAATTTTTAAACAAAAGTTTTATTTTTTCATACAAATGTTTCCATATATGGAATTGATAAATAATTTTGAACATCATTACAAAGCCGAATATTAGAATTACTAACAAAATGTTTTTGTTTCCAAAAACTTTTATTAATTAATTTTGCCGGATAATGGTTATGTAAAAGTTTCTTTCAAAATTTTAAAATTTTTATTATGGAATTTTTTGTCTGAAAGTTTTAAGATTTTTTGAGCCAAAATATTTACTGTATTAATTTTATATGAAGTAGGAAGCCAAGAATGAAAATTTAAATATCTGCCAGACCAACTATGTTTATGACACCAATCGAAAGAAATTTTGCCACCAGGGGGTCAATTCGCGTTCTGTGAAATAATGAAAATGAAAAGTTTTTTTCATTAGCAATCGAGTAGGTTTGCATCCCCCATAAGAAATTTTGATTTCACACAGTAAAATTTAAAATTACGTCCAAATAATTCAAACTACTAGATTGGCAATGAAAAAAACTTTTCATTTTCATTATTTCACAGAACACGAATTGACCCCACAGGTTCGTGAATCAAAAGTAAATCTAAAAATGCAATTTTGTTATTAGTGCACTTACAACACATCTGAAAAATACTGGTCATATAATTAATCTAGATAATGTCAAGATTCTTGATAAAGAACGAAATTTTAGAAAGAGGTCAATTTTGGAAATGCTGTACATTAAATCTAGTACTAATTCGATAAATATTAATAATGATTATGCTTATATTGGAAATGTTTATGATTATTTTGTCTAATTTGTTTTTGTCTTCCTTATATTTTTTAAAAAATTCTAAATTTATTTTAAATATTTGCATTTTTTATTTTATTTTATAAATTCAAATCATATTTTATATAATTTTTAAATATACCTTCTATTCCTGTTGTATTTATATAAAATTTACTGTATAGGCTCTGTATATTTTGTAACGGAAAAATTTTGTTTAATAAAATTTCATTAGCTTTTTGATAATGATGTCGAATTGACATCGAAAGCTCAGCAAATAATTATTTTACTTCTATATATGTGCCATATACCAATAAAAAACTTTATATTTACTATTATTGGCTCATAAATTATATTTTTAAATATATTTAGAAAATTTTACTTACATAACATTTAGTTAAAAATATATTTGTTTTCACATTCTAAGTCGTTACCACATTGCACTCATCATAGAAAAAGATTTTCAAAAGCTCATAATACAATTAAAAAAAAACAAGCTTTTGAAAATCGGGCTTTTGAAAAGTCGGGCTTTTGAAAATCGGGATTTTGAAAGTCGGGATTTTGAAAATAGGTCTTGAAAGTGGGGATTTTGAAAGTCAAGATTTTAAAAGTCCGAATTTTGATTTCGGGATTTTGAAAGTTGGGAAAATGACCCCAACCTGCAAAATTCTTTTTGCAATAGCTAAGTTCTCAAGTGAAATAAATTGCATTGTGCTTAAAAGGTATTCCAATTTCAACTTTTTCGCAAATATTATTGATACCGCCTCGCCAAATGTATTAGCTACCGCGAAGTGCCAAAGAAAGACTTGGAAGGAGCTACAACGTTGGCAGGCTGCAGTAAATAAATTGAAAGTAAGCTTAGGAAGTTTTATTTCGTCGGTATTTATAAATTTGCAACATAGCAAATTGATGCCTTTCTCTGAAAAGAAAAATCATTCCGTTTTCTCAGAAATAAAATATACGATAAGAGCTAAGTAATATACAAGTAATACTTAAATCTTATCATTAGTTTTATGCTGTGTAAATTCTTCGTAAATTTTAATTTTCGCTTAACCAGCAGAAACTAACCATTTGAGGTTATTCACCAAACAAAATTAAAAAAAAACAGCAACAAAGAAAATACCAATAACCATAAATTGGTCACACTTTCATGTCCTTCAAAACAAAAAGAACGTAAATTTATTTGTAATCCTGAACCAAATATAGAACAATATATCTTTAGAGGACTTCGGTGTCTGTATATGCAAGCACACCAGTTATAAATTTGTATTGACTCGAAAGCAGTAAAAATAAATTTCACTTCCTTCAGTCATAAATTACTCTTGCATTACAAACAATTCGATTTATTCCCCAAAAACCTAACAATTTTTTGCTGGTTTCCGAATATTGGAGTGTGTTCTGTATGTATAAAACAACAAGTATAAATTGAAGGTAGTCGCACAATAAATTAATTAGTGCACAAAAATTATATTAGATTCATAAATCTTAAATTTTTTTTTATTTGGGTGTGTAGTAAGAGTACCTCGAGTGGATTTCCCTCTATAATAAATAAGTTTTTTGTGTTGTGTATGATTTACAAGCCTTATTTGCATATACTGATGAGTTGTGTGTGTGTGTGCCGAATTTATATTTGTGTATTAATAGCGCCATGCCGATTACGCAGTATGCATACAAATTGATTTTAAAAAATTATTCGGTCGAAAATGCTGTTTGCTTCCCGTGACCATTGCGAAAATAAAAACTATCGCTCACCCTGTTCAACTATTTTTGGATTTATGTATGTACGTACACAAACAATACACTCTAAATCAACAGAAATTAAAATGTCGCGTGTTTTTTATTTATTTATAAAATAAACATTCAGTAACAACAAAAAAACAAAAAAATGTTTATTTTGCAAAAATAAATAAATAAAATTTGTTGTATGTAACTCGTGGTGTATTTATGTAAGTAAGGGGGGCAAATATGCGAAAAGATGGTAAATTGAAGGTTTTCTATACACACACAAACACACATTTTGGAGAAAAGCAAAATGAATTGGTTGCGCGTTTCCTGAATATCGCCGCATGATTTATTACGCGGAGGGATGAGTATTTGAATAGTAACCAGAAAATTGCGCGGGAGGGAGGGGGGGGGGGGAGTAAGAATGCGGAGGTTCCCGAAAATAATAAAAATACACAAATTTGTGAACTTTTCTGAAAAGAACACAAAACATTTTCTATGTTATGTAAACTTTGTGTAGTCGTCTAGACAAGAAAAATATATAAATTTTCATTATTATTTTCACATACATTTTCATTTTTTGGAAAATCTCGATATATATATATATATATATATATATATATATATACATATATATATATATATATATATATATATATATATATATATATATATATATATATATATATATATATATATATATATATATATATATATATATATATATATATATATATATATATATATATATATATATATATATATATATATATATATATATATATATATATATCTATATACATATACATATATATATATATATATATATATATATATATATATATATATATATATATATATATATATATATATATATATATATATATATATACGTTATGTGTATGGATTATATAATTGTGTGTGTGTACGTTTACGTGTGTGTTTGTGTGTGTGCAAGCGTCGACATCGAAGAGAAAATGAGATTTACGTTTTTTTCCTTCTTGATGTAATAATAATTTTATTTGAGATTATACAAGATTTTCGAGAAAATATATTTTGATTTACCTACAGGGTAGCCAATAAGAAAATTTATTTAGTTTATTGTGCGCACATTTATTATTTATAGGTGCTTTTAAATCGAGCCAATCTGTATAGTATTGGGTTTTGGATTCTTCGGGTCATGTCATGTTGGTATTCAAATAAATTGAAAAAAAAATGTGCTGTGTAATGGGGGGTTAAGCAGGGATATTAGGTATTAAGCGAAAAATATGAATATGATACCTTTGAGGTGTGCCATACTACCTTTGTGAAGTTGGCTCAGAATTGTATAGCTTATAGATTGCAGTGCCGTTCGCAAGGTACATTTCTATGTAAACATAATTTTATGAACCAAAGTACGATTAATTAAAACAAATAAATAATTTTTCCAAAATTGCCATTCATTGCTGTTAACTGGTGCTTTGCTATATAGAGAGGGTTCAGAAGCATGTGTGCAAATAACAATTTTTTGGAGAATCGAAGTTCTGGAGAGTACCCGTAGTGAACATTTCAATATATACCGTTCAATAAAAAATTGCGTTAATTTTAATTCCGTGTCGAAATTATTTGGGTACTGCCGTTAACTTTAAGACGCTTTTCTGGTAGAGGCTACTTCTAAGTATTTCTGCCAATAATCCTTGTTTGGGGAATCGAAGTTCTGGAGGGCTCGCGTTGTCAATATTCCAGTATGCAACATTCAACAAAAATTTGTGTTCGTGTCACGTTCGTGACAAAATTATTCGAATACTGCCTATAACTTTGAGATGTTTTTCTATTAGGAATGCTGCCGGGTGCTCATGGCCACCCATGCCAATAACCATTTTTTCATTTTTGTGGGCATCAAAGTTCTGAATGATTCCCGTTGCCAATATGTGCCATTCAACAAAAATTTTCAGAAATCAGACATTTCAACTTTAAAAGTCAAATTAAAAGAGCAATTAAAAATATTATTTCATACAAAGCAATACGAAAAAAGTTTGAGCATAATTCCGATACCTAATGTAACAGAAGCGGATATTAAATCAGCTGGGGAGCCTCATTATCCCCACTGTAACGTAATGAGCATTTGTGTGCTTAATGCTGATGGTCAATGCATTAATTAGGAACATGCCGTTATATCTGCCAACCTCTGTGAGCCGAAATATTATGGTCGTTGAAAAATGTTCAATCAATTTTATTTGAGGGAATTGTTTTTTAAATTTCTTAATTTAAAGTGTGGTAAATCTCTTCTTGTAATATATTTTCAACTTAAAATTTGATTTGAGTACTTGAGATTGTTGTTATTTTTTCAGGATAGAATTTGATTTTCTCCATATTTTTTTTTTAATTTTTCGGGCTGAAGTCTTTTAATGTATTTAGCGGAGACACACACACCAAAGGCGTTTTTCGGGATGGTTTTCAGGCCAGCTTCACATACGTAATTTCGATACGGAATTAAAATGAACAGTAAATTCATTTCAATATATTTATAAAATTGTTTTGGTACCTTCCAGCAAAGATCTTTAATTCTCCTAAAATTCGGAGAGTTTCTAAATTTAAGTATTAATTAATCTTTTCTTATTTAATATTCGTAGAACATCGGGCTGAAAATAAAATTCCGGCTATTAAAAAATATTTTTTTTAACATCATACGACCGTTTTATCTTTGGGCTGGCAGTAAAAATATTGTGGGTTTTTTTTGGGTTGACTGTAGAAAGTAACTTCCTATGGAATATTTTTTGGGATGATATATGTCGGTAGTTATTGTTTGTCAGATTTTGTGAATCTCTTAATTTCGTATTTGATAGATTCAATTTCCAGGCCCCTATAATTTCGCTGTGCTAAAAGTATTGTACGACTCCATTGAAAACCATCTAATCTTAACCTGATTAATTGCGATGAGCGCAGAGTCGAACTACTATATCGTCAAGTTAATTGCAACTCATCGACTTTAATTGTCCATTTTATGCGTTATTATGGTGAGACCTGAGGTAATCTAGATGCCATCATCTTCAAAAACCAGAAGATTAGCCCAGTTTTTCATCCCAGAAAAAAAAATCCGCAAACAATACTATTTCATCTCATCTCAGTTTTTTAATTTAAACTTGTATAAGACGGAAATTTTGTTTTTAAATTTTTTTCTCAACAACAAAATATCCATCCCAGATTTTTTCATTTAATTGTTGTTTTTGTACTCTGCGTATGAATAGATGATTGAAAATAATTTTTCGAAGTGAAATGATAATAATTGTTTGTTTTGATTAAAGATAAGAACAATATCAGTCAATATATTGTTTCAAGTTGGTAACAGTAAGGGCTTACAATGACTAAGAGGACTGTACCAGCCGTATGGTAGTGTTGGTGCAAATGGCCAAGTTCCATATGGCCCCATATAAGAATAACAGAAAATCAAGCCATTCTCCTAGAAATATGATTTGCCGGAAATGATTCTTTATGTTTCGAATAAGCTTAATAAACACATTTTTATTAATCACTTGTTTTTGTTTCGCAGAATATTTTTCAAAAAGTTTAAAAAATCACTCGATCGATTTCGACTTGTTAGGTCATCATCAGGAGTATCTACTCATCAGGAGTATCTCTCATCATCAGGAGTAGATACTCCTGATGATGACCTAACAAGTCGAAATCGATCGAGTGATTTTTTAAACTTTTTGAAAAATATTCTGCGAAACAAAAACAAGTGATTAATAAAAATGTGTTTATTAAGTATAAGTGTGTTTCGCCAAGTGCCTACGGCAAATAGCGTAAAAAGTATTTAGAATAAGCCATGGTACGGACTAACTGTGGCCAGTTGGACAGTACCAGCCGTATGGTAGGATTAGGGTAATCGGCCAGCACTACCATACGGCTGGTACTGTCCTCTTAGACATTGTAAGCTCTTACTGTTACCAACTCAAAACTGTGTCAATCATTTCCGGCAAAACATATTGCTAGGAGAATGGCAATTATTAATTTTTTATTGGGCAATATGGAAAATGGCCGATTACCCGAATCCTACCATACTGCCGGTACTGTCCGACTGGCCACAGTCAGTCCGTACCATGTCTTATTAGAAACACAAAGAATCATTTCCGGCAAATCATATTACTACGAGAATAGTTTGATTTTCTGTTATTCTTATGTGTACTGCCCTCTTAGTCATTGTAAGCCCTTACTGTTACCAACTTGAAACAATATATTGACTGATGTTGTGCTTGTATTTAATCAAAACAAACAATTATTATCATTTCACTTCGAAAAATTATTTTTAATCATTTATTCATACGCAGAGTACAAAAACAACAATTAAATGAAAAAATCTGGAATGGATATTTTGTTGTTGAGAAAAAAATTTAAAAACAAAATTTCCACACTCGATAAACAAACCCTAAAGTCTCGCTGGTTTGTAACTGTTATGCAAATGGTCAAAATTGAGTACAGTTAAGTTCTTACGGACTGGCTGGTTCGACCTTAAGTCAAATGCCACAGATTTTTCTAACGGTCAGTTATATGAATGCAACGCCCATGTATTTTATAGAATAAATTAGTATATTAAAAAATATTGAGATGCGCATGGGATGCTGAAAATGTTGGATTATATGTTTTTTATGTGAGAAATCCAAAAAAATAAAATAAGAAAAAATTTGGTCGAAAAACAAATCTGGATCTCGGCAAATCGGTCAAGCTGCTTTGCTTGTTAGGCTTAATGATGTACTTAATAAACACATTTTTATTAATCACTTGTTTTTTGTTCCGCAGAATATATAAAAAAAAAAAAAAAAAAAAAAAAAAAAAAAAACAAGTGATTAATAAAAATGTGTTTATTAAGTATAAGTGTGTTTCGCCAAGTGCCTACGGCAAATAGCGTTAAAAGTCTTAATGATGTATTTGTCGAATAGTAACTATTAGTCTACTTTTACACAAAAAACGTACGCACATATTTAATAGCCTAGGCAGCCGTATTACCACACACTAATTCATTTGAAATGGTTCAAAATAGATTTACGGTGTCAAAAACAAATGGGTTAACTCAAACTGGTAATCTGGTAGTTCTGCATGTGTCCAAAGCAAGATCTACAGTTTACGCAATTAAGTACGCATGAAAATTTAGAGCTACACAAAAGTAGGAGAGTTAGTGGCAAATAAAATTGTGTGAAAATATTAAGCAAATTTACTTTGTTACGGTTTGTAGCTGTCTCTAAAGGTGTTCCTACATTTTTAAATCTGATAAAAATAAAAATCATTAGAATTGACTATTGCAAGATGGCTACCTTATTAATATTTCGCATTCAAATATTGGAATTATTTCAAAAATAATGAGCTTGATCGAGACTAACCTAACAGACGAGAAGGAAAATCATTTCTTGATGGTTTTTATAACTTCAACGTGCAAAAAAAAATCGTTTATCTCGTTACCCTAACAAAGAGGGTGATACACATACGAAGAAAATATGAAAATTTATCGTAATTTTTAATTAAAAATTGATATTAATTGTTCCCATGTTCGTATACATAAGAAATTGGTTGGCGCATGGGCTGGGGAGTAGCTACCAACAAACGAGAATATGTGTTGTTATATGGTGTTGCAACATTATAATCCTGAACCCAAAAATAAAAATAATCCTCTTACGTTTTTATTTTGTTCTATCTCCCAAACAATCGGGGAGAACCGCACGGAAATATTACGAAACATGAAAACTAAAACACGAACGAGTTAATTAATTTATAACATTTCAATTCCCACGATACCTTTTAAAGTACCCGAGATGAGATTTGTCCGTGTATATAATTACGAGTATCTGTATATTATGAGAGGCATAGGAAGAGGAACAAATTTATTTTCTACTTAAAAATTGGTACAGATGATTTTTCGCAGTGGAGGAAAAGGGGTGTTGTAATAAGAAATGTCGTGTAATGTATTTTATTAATTTTGTTCTTGGATTGAAAACACACCGAGGCAGAATAACAAAATGTCCATGCTGTGCGTAAATTTCCGGTCTTTTCTCTACGCTTTTTCATAAAACACAAAAGGAAATTAATTAGTTTTATGAGGAAAAGGATAGAGATCTGCGCTAGGGTAGATGGAAAAGCTTTTAGGTATATTAAAGTTTAATCGTCTACGTATAAATCACTTTAATATTTTCCTTGGACTCAAGTTGCTTCCATCGTTGCCAAGTACAATAATTACTAATTTCCACCATGCACAATTAAAAAATGTAATACTGAAAATTGGAATGTGTGAAAAAAGAAATAATGCGACCAGCATACACCATAAAAAATCACGTCTTTAAACAAATCTTTTATTGTCATCGCACGTATATATACCGCTCGCTAACTGCTCATAATCAGCAGTTTGGTAAATTTGTTACGCGATCAATATGAATATTTTAATCTTTTTTGTTGCTGTTTGTATAGCCGTGAGCGTGGTGATAGCAGCTCCTGCTGGTGGTGGAAAGACACTCACTGCCGACGACGTAAAAAAAATAGCCGTTAAATGTTGTGCCAAGCATACGGAGAACCATAAAATCAAGAAAATAGAGATAAAAGAGGACGATGGTAAACAACCACCAAAGAAGGAAGAGAAATTGGAAGAGAAATGGGAAGAGAAATCGGAAGAGTCATCGGAAGGGAAATCGGAAGAGAAATGGGAAAAGAAATGGGAGCAGAAAGACGTGAAAATAAATGAAGAAGCGAAAATAGATGAAAAAGAGAAAAAAGATGAAGGAGCGAAAAAAGATGAAGGAGCGAAAAAAGATGAAGGGGCGAAAACGGAGGAAGAAGCGAAAAACTCAGAAGAAGAATCGAAGCAAGAGGAAACACACGAGTCTGAATCAGACAAAGAATCTCATAAAAAGCACACGGCAGAATATGCCATTCACATCCATTTGCACTGAACCCAGCTTACCACACGTATCTTCAAAGAATTACATTCAGTATAATTTTAGTTTGTTTATGTATTTAGGCCTTGTCAAATAAATTTTTTAAAAATATATTTTTATGTTTATTATTAAGTTCTCCGGACGTAATTCGTTCTAATTTATTCATTAGATTCGTTTTGTTCCAAATTTTATTTTAAACGTAGGTTTTAGTTCAAAATATTGTGATGTGTACATAATTCAGTACTAAATTGTGCCTATTTCACACTTGCATTGCTTCCATAAATTGTCTACGTTCAATTGGTAGGCATAGTAATTTGATGCGTATAAAAGGCTTATAAAGGCTTAGATAGAGATATTTTAGTTTATGAATTTTCTTATTGAGATGTTCACGGTGTAATTTCGATATTTTTGTGGAACCATTGCACCGTACCGAACAACGCTTTACCAACAATGTTTAGCGTAGCATGTTAAAATATATCGACGTACAATGCATCTTAGTAAAGCTGATTTGCGGCTTAGTTGAAAATTATTGGAAATATTCGCCTAGTATACGTGCAACATTGAATTACAGTTTAGGTAAAATTACAACAAACATTCAAGTAGTCTCTGTGACCTCGCGAGCTTCATCAAACAATATTATTATGATACAAGTTGCAAAATATTTCAATTTAAATTATATCGAAACCCTGGAGTCTCGTTATCGCTTAGTGCTTACTAATCTCAGTCAGACCGGTCAGTCATGCCAACCGCTCAGGTAAATGACTATAAAATAAAACGTTTCAAAATGGAATGTGTAAAGCGCAAGAAATGTTTATAATCGTGCCATGAAGACATACAGCATAAAACTTTTTAAAAGTCACTTTTATTATAATCAACTATATGTTTATGTAAAAACAAAGACTTTGTGCATGAGAAGCTCTACATCAGTAGTATATGCTGCTTCAGTTGGTAACGTCAAAGAAAAAGTTAGGTGAAAGTACTCGATATATAATAAAAGGAAGCGACAAGAGGCTATGTAGGAACGCGAATGAACAAAAATGTGATTGTGAAGTTTGACCGAATCACAACTCCAAATCTTTTTGCTGAAGAAATATAAATTTTTGTAAACATATTTGTAAATAATAATAGAGATTGGCCCACAATTGCTGTAAAAATGTGTAATTCGGAAGATGAGACACTCAGCAGGTACGAGTTTGAAATTCAATTCAATCATTTAATTTTTATGGTGAATTGATTTAGGTAAGTTTAGTGGTTTTTTGTGTGAAGTCGTGTCTGATTGTGAAATTTTCAGCTATCTTAAAAATTATATAAGCGAAATCAAGACACGGTGAATTTTTACTGTAACATATATTGTTAAGTGTGAGTGGTATTTAAATAGTAAATAAGCCTGCCATCTAACAAGTATAGATTTTGAGCTAATTTTCAATTAAACTCAAGAACAAAGATTTTTTAAGAGCTCGAGTGAAATTTTATTGATTCATATATATTTACAAGACTTTGTGAATTTTGTAAACTTATATCAATATGGAACTTAAAGTTTAACTAAAATAATTTAATAAGTTTTAAAAATTCCACCCAAATTTTTTTCACTTAATCACATATGATTTTAATATTCTTAAAAACCTAAATTTTAACAAGTTTTTCGTGATTAAACTATCTTGTAATTAAATAAAATGTGTTTATGAGAATCGATTGGCTGCTGATTTAATAATTCATTATTAGAAAACCGCATATTTTGATCGGTAGGGTTTAATCAAATTTGTATGCTGGACTAACAAATAGAAAACTCCGACCAGCACGCACCATAAAAAGTCACGTCTTTAACCAAGTCTTTTGTTATCATCTCACGTATATATACCGCTGTTCAACTGTTCAAAACCATCAGTTTGATAAATTTGTTACGCAGTCAACATGAATATAAAAATTCTAACCGTTTTTGTTGCCGTTTGCGTAGCCGTGAGCGTCGTAATGACAGCTCCTGCTGATAAAAAACCATTAAATGGAGGAAAGCAATTGCAAGAGATATCGGAAGAGACATCGGAAGAGACATCGGAAGAAATATTGGAAGAGCCATCGGAAGAGACATCGGAAGAGAAATCGGAAGAGAAATTGGAGGAGGAAGACGCGAAACAAGATGAAGAGACGGGAATAGATGAAGAAGCGAAAACAGAGGAAGAAGCGAAAACGGATGAAGAATCCAAAACGGAGGAAGAAGCGGAAACGGAGGAAGAAGCGGAACAGGATGAAGACGTGGAAAGCAAAGAAGAAGAATCGAAACAGAAAAAGAAAAAGAGAGAATATGTTATTCACATTCATTTGCACTGAACCGAGCTTACCACACTTATCTTCAAAGAATTACATTACAGTATAATTTTATTTTGTATACGTATTAGGCTTTGGCAAATAAATTTGATCAAAATACATTTTTATATTTATTATTAAGTTCTCCGGACGCAATTCGTTATTCTTCGAAATTATTCTATGGACAATAAATTCTTTTAGTTCCAAATTTTATTTTAAACGAACCTTTTTTGTTCGAAATATTGTGATGAGTACGTTATTCAGTACTAAATTGTGCCTATTTCACACTTGTATTGCTTCTATAAATTGTCTACGAAAATAAACGTTAGAAGGTTTGTAGAGGATTAGATAGAGATGATGAATGAATTTTTTTGTTCAGATGTTCATGGTGAAATTTCGATATTTTTGTTGAATCATTATACCGAACAACGCTTTACGAACACTAGCGGCTTAGTTGAAAATTTTTGAAAATATACGCCCAATATGTGCAACATTAAATTACAGTTTATAGGTCAAATTATATTGGGTTTTATCAAGAAAACAAACACTCAAGTAGTCTGTTTGACCTCACGAGCAAGATTTAACAATATTATTATATACAAATTGCACACTTTTGCGTGTTAAATTATATCGAAACATCGTAGTCTCGGTATCGTGTACGAAACTCACTCATACACATTTCTAGTAATTTGCATATTTAATTTTTCAACCGTTCAGTTTTAGGACTATAACATAAAACGTTTAAAAATGGAATGTGTATAAAGCGCAAGAAATGTTTATAATCGTGCCACGAAGATATTCAACATAAAACAATTTAAAAGTCACGTTAGATTCGTTGCTTTTATTATAATCCACTATATGTTTATGGCTTTGTATATTGCGTAAGATACATAGAAACAAAGACTTTGTTTGAGCATGAGAACCTCTACATGAGTAGTAATATGCAGCTTCAGTTGGTAACGTCTAAGAGAAAGTTAGGTGAAACCACTCGCTATAACAAAAGAAAGGGAAAGGAGGCTATATGGGAACGAAAATGAAAAAAAATGTGATTGTAAAGTTTGACACTTTGAATGCTGAAATCGATGGTTGTAACGAATCACAACTCAAAATTTTTTTGCTGAAGAAATATAAATTTTTGTGAATATATTTGTAAATAATAATAAAGAATGGCCCCCAGTTGTTGTAAAAATGTGTGATTCGAAAGATGAGACACTCAGCAGGTACGAGCTTGAAATTCAATTCAATCATTTAATTTTTATGGTGAATTGATTTAGGTAAGTTTAGTGATTTTTTCTGTGAGTTGTGTCTGATTGTGAAATTTTTGGGTATCTTAGTGGTGAATTTTTACAACAACATATACCGATAAGTGTGAGTGGTATTTAAATGTTAAATAAGCCTGCCACCCAACAAGTGCACATTTTGAGCTAGTTTTCATTTAAGTTCAAGGACAAACATTTTTTAATAGTTTGAGTGAAATTTTATTGATCCCTATATATTTATAAGAAATTGGGAATTTTGTAAACTTATATCAATATGAATTTTAAAGATTTCCATCAAAATTTTTTTCGCTTAATCACGTATCGTCGGTTTGGTGCAATAGTAACACAACTCAAATCTCACTCAGTTCTAAGATATTCCAATCAAACGATACCTAATAATTCATAATTTTATTATTTTGTATTAAAACGTACTCTCCTATGTAGTTATTTCTAACAAATAAGGTAAAATCAGGGTTCTAAAATTCGATCTACAAAATATGTTATTCTTTCTTTACTGATCGAACAAATAATTTTTACTATTGATCGTCTCGAATAGTGAACAGAAAGCAAAATTTTACTGATTATATTCATTTTGCATAGAATAGAAAACAAAAAAATGTATTCTCTATTCTCACTGTAGTGGTATATTCATTATCCATTCTAACAAATATGAAAAGTAAAACAAATATGAAAAATTTTGTTTTAGTTCTCGCAAACAAAAAATCAATTGCCACATGGAAAAAATTTTACTCTAAAATAAAAATTTATAAAGTTCGCCAACTATTCGCTTAGCAAAGAGCAGACAGTAGAAAAATATAATTTCTGATTTATTCAAAACATCGATCATTTTGTTTTTTGCATTATTCGCTCACTATTCGTTGAAAACTGAATATTATTCTTAATCTTTTATTTTACTATTCACGATCGAAAAAGTGGGTAAAAAATTAAAAAATCATCAATTGAGAGAATATAAATGGAATAGAAACAAAGTGAAGAGTATTTTTGAACGCTTTGAAAAAAAAATCACTCAATTCGCGAAAGAAACTAACTTTTTAAGATATTGGAAACTATCCTAAGAAAATTTGCAAAATATTAAAGAATTATAAAAATTAAGATGTACGAATAGAAAAAAAATTATTTTTCTAATCAGAATGTATTTTTATTTACTTTTGAAAAACGTCGTTTGTACATACAATTTTGAGTGATTTTTTCAAATTGTTCTACTGAAAAATTAATTTTTTTTAGTTGTGCCACTGGTGCACTACTTGTAATTAAATAAAATGTGTTCATGAGAATCAATCGGCTGCTGATTTAAATGAACAATCATCACGCACCAACACGCCCCATAAAAAGTCACGTCTTTAAACGTGTCTTTTGTTATCATCGCACGTATATATACCGCTGCTCAAGTGTTGAAAACCATCAGTTTGGTAAATTTATTACGTGGTCAATATGAATATAAACATTTTAACCGTTTTTGTTGCTGTTTGTGTAGGCGCAAGCGTCGTAATGGCAGCTCCTGCTGGTGTTCAAATGGAATCCGAAGCTTTCGACGGTATACAATTGTGCCCTTTGTGTTGTGACAAGAAAGCGGAGGAGGAAGAGAAAGCGGAAATGAAATTGGAAGGGGGAAAAGGGAAGGACGAGGGAAGCCTAGAAGAAGAAGAGGGAATATTAGGAAGCATAGAAGGCTGGATAACATATGGAGAAGAGGAAGTAAAGGAGAAGGAAGAAGCTAGACATGATGAAGAAGCGCAAGACGATGAAGTGGCGAAAACAGAGGAAGGAAAAAGAAAAGAATCGAAACAAGATGAAACACATGTATCTGAATCAGGCAAAAAATCACATAAAAAGCACAAGGTAGAATATTTTATTCACATCTATTTGCACTGATCAGAGCTTACCACATTTATCTTCAAAGAAAAACATTTGCATATAATTTTATTTTGTATATACCTATTAAACTTTGACAAATACATTTTTTTATTTAACTGAATTGAATTATGAGTTGCTGAATCTGTGAAAATATTTATGTCAATATCATATGATACCATTATCTCAGAGAAATATGAATCGAAAATATGATCTCGAAAACTAATTTTGATTATTTGTAATTAAAAAAAAGTTATTATTTATTGAACCATAAAGATTTACATTTATAAGCCTTGATAGTTCTGTTGAGTGTAATTGATCTAATAGTTAAATTAGTTTCGCAAATTCTACTTAACAATTTTTTCACTCAAAAAATTCTCGTTTAATTTTGATAAAAAAAATTAAGTTTGAGCTAATAGTTTTTATACTCTTGTCTAAAGGTGTGTATAGCTAACACCCCCATATAAGAATTTAAAGAAGTGACTTACGTTAGAATTTTGCTCAGTTTATTCTCGTTTTGCCCATCACCCGGAAATGCGATAAAATATTAGTAACATTTGAGATAGCTATTCTACATTATGCCCGGTTTTGTTCACCCATTAAACAATTTTACCCCATGTAAGCTCTCAAAATGAGTGAAATTTAAGCAATCACGTATGTACATAAACCGAGCTGATAGAAGTGGATTTTTTATTTAAACTCGATTTGGATTTAATTTTTTTTTATATATTAACAAGGAATTTTGGTAAATTCAGATTGAGTATTATTTCAATTAAGAAAATTATAAATTAAAACTTCGGTTTAGGTTTTGTACCTTTCCGAAATTAACTTATAATAATCAATTTAAAGATGAAACTATTTCACTCAGGTATTCATTCATACGATACAAATTTAAAAAATTTTCTTCAATTTTGATTATCATCACACATTAGATATTAACACAGTTAACAATTTTTTGTACATTCGTACGTTCTTTCGGTACCTTCCATATCGCTCATTTGCTGCAACAGTGACGCAACTCAAAATTTTTAATTTTTCGGTAGACCGGTTTGAAAATATCACTGAAAATTGTTTGTAAAAACGGCGTTTTTCAAAAGTAAATAAAAATACATTCTGATCAGTAAAATATTTTTTTTCTATTCCTTCATCTTCAATCGGATCTTAATTTTTATAATTCTTTAATATTTTGCAAATTTTCTTAGGATAGTTTCCAATATCTTAAAATGTTAATTTCTTTCGCGAATTGAGTCATTTTCTATATGGTATTTTACCTAATTTGCTAGAAATAACTTAAAGAGTATGCTAGAGAGTATGTTTTGAGACAAAATAATAGAAATATAAACTATTGGGAATCGTTTGATTCGAATATCTTAGAAATGAGTGAGTGTCACTATTGCAGGAAATGAGCGATACTCGACGCTGAATTATTGTAATATTTCATTCACAATAAGGCCTTTTTTATTTTCCGCGTGATTTATTAATCCACTCACAAATTTCTTTTATTTTCCGAAACAAGAGGTAAATTAAAATAAATCACTTTTTAAATATCTCATTTTTTCACTTTATTTATTAAAAGTTCTGATATCCATTATTAGAATTTAGAACACACTACTCTACACATGATAATTGTAGGATTATGATCCGGAACAATAAAGCACGTTTTTATTTAATTTTTATTGTAAGCGACCAAAAACACTTGTTCATCCTTTTACCACTTTTACATAATCCTTTATTCTCTACAATTGGTACAATTCAAATTACTATATGAAATACTTTCGTTAATATAACTTCGTTATATCAAAATAGTCTTGCATTGAATATTTTAAAACATGAATCAGCCAAGCTACACACGATTTCAGCTTCTGGTTTCAAACTAAGTCATAATAGATTTTTATTGTTAATTTAAACCCTTATTTTATTTTCGAGTGAACAGAATAAAACAAGACAAAAAAATTTAATGATTTAATTTAAAATAAGGGTTAAAATTAAAAATTAAAATCTATTGCGACTTAGTTTGAATCCAGAAACCAAATTATCGGCTGAATCGGATTCACCGAAAAATTTAATGTCGCTGTTAAAACGGATTTTTTAGGTAAAAGGGGAAAGAAAGGAAGGTGAAGCCGGTCTTATAAAACCGTGTGTAGCATGGCTCAATCATAAAATTATTTATATATTTTTAAAACTTTCACTCAAACCAATTTTCACTCAAAATTAAATTTCACTCAAACACCCAATTTGTCCGGTTTTGTTTACAATACAATAAAACGAACTTATTTCCTGTGAAATACGACTGAATAAGAGTAATTACGTCTTAAGAAATATCCTAATTTTATTTTAACTCATGTTTGAGTTAATTTTTTAATAAATGCGCTAATGACGACTCAACACATCTAACAGATTGGTTTAGAAAAATTGGTAATGTGTTTAAAGTTTTCATTTAATGTAGTTTATTAAATGCTCTCATTGAATTTTAATTTGTAAATTGTATAACCACTGTTTTTTATACAAAACATTAATTTAAATTCTAAGTTTTGCAATATAGCTGAACTTCAACTTTTGAAAGAGATTCATTAAGCAGCGAACAACAATTAATTATCACTGCACTGAACAGAATAAAGTTTAATTTTACCTAATTAACAACACGTCACTTGGCCAGACATAATTGCCATCGACAATTGACATTTTAAATACCAATTACCCGCGCTTATAGTCGGATGACTCTTGATTAATAGCCAATTTTCAAATTCATCTTAATTATAAAATATTCACTGTGATACATCAATCTCCTATATTTCATGACAACAACAATTTAATTGATAAAATTTTCAATCAACAGAATATTTTGATTTTTTTTTTTTTGTTTTTTTAATTGATACAGTAATCATTAATCAACGTTTCTATATAATAAGCTGTTGAATGGGAAAATTCGTCTGGATATTTAGATAATAATTAAATAAAAATAGATAAAAAAATTGGTTTTCATGAAAATTGAAAATAATTAATTTTAGAAATACGAAGCAATTTGATTGAATGATGGAAAATTTAAAGTTTTTCTAGTCATGTACCTGCATCAATTTTTAAAGAGATTTTTTTTTTTTTGTTGATCTAAATTTAATAATGCAAAATTTTACAGATGAAAATGTATATATTTTTGACTCTAATCAAATATCTGTCATTCATATCCGGTTATTTAGTAAATACGAGATGATGATGGAATTATGCATATAGGAAAAAGGCAAAATAGTCGGGGAGTCTGGGAGTATATGGATCTTTTTAAAATTTAAATTTATACCACAGTATTGTTGTTGTTGTGTTTATATAACAAAATAATTTTATTTCGTTTTATGGAAAAGCCGAATGTGCAATGAATTTAAATTTCTTTCATTTTGAGTTTTCCATTTTTGTGTGATATGCGAATGTACTTATAAAAAAAAAAATTGAAAATTTAATTTTGGTATTGTGGTGAATTGAAATGGAATACACGACTGTATGACGGTATGCTTGCTTCTCTGCTATGTATGGTTGGTGAACGGTATTTTTATGCGTCTGGGAAATTAGGATAGATATATACACGAGATGAGGGTTTTCTTTTAGTTTTTCTTATTATATTGCGATGACAGTTTTTCACTAGGGAGGTATTTTTTTTCTAGTAAATGGAATATGGAAATTTATTTTGTTTTCATTCCAATCAATTGGAAATGTGATGATACCGGCGGAATGATGAATTACTATATTTGTGTATGATACTTTTTGCGATTGGGCCGGATGTTTTTGATTTTTAATTTAACAGAGGTTTAATAAACAGCGAAAGTTTTTGCAAGTGATCTCCTAAAACTGCCAACTTTTGGTTATATGTATATTGGATGGAGTCATTAGGAGGACCACTAAAAACAAAGTATAGAAGATAAATGTAATTTATATCATGAATGTGATTTATTGGCAAGCCAGGATGGGCAGTTGTAAAGTTAGTGAAGCAGAACACATAAGCGATAGTAGTATGATAAGCGGCCCATGGACGTACGTGAAGTTACCACCGGATTCTATACCCGGAATTAAAAAAATTTAATCAGGCAACACTAACATAATTATATCCATGTAACATATGTGAAGTTAGCCCCGCCCCGTTTTAATATTATATTTTATTCGAAATACACTTCATATGTGAAGTTAGCCCCGAATTTTATTTTATAAAAATTGCCAACTTAAGCCACACCATTTGGAGCCTAATTTCGCTAGGTTGCAACGACACGATTTTCCTAAATGTGTGAGATATGTGTTTGCCATCTTATAACCAAATTATCAGAATCTGACAAATTTATGAGCCAATTTAAAAATTATTTTATTTCATTTTTATTAAATCATTATAAATGTAATTGTAATTTGTGTGTTTTGTGAATTAAAATAATTTTAATAAACATTTTTATTTTTCATATGATTTGTATTTGAAATAAAATATAATATAAAATGGGGCGGGGCTAACTTCACACAAGAGTTAGAGGGATATAATTATGTTAGTGTTGCCTGATTATTATTTTTTATTTTCGGGGATATAATCCGGGGATAAGTTCACATACGTTACCCCATCCCATGGGTCGAATATATGTAACGAAATTGAATAGAAAATGGAAATTATTACATTTTTTAAACTATCAATATTTGTGTGCTCTAAATGAAAACTAGGCAGTTCAATCGCTGATATATGGTGAAACGAAAACTCGAATACAAAATTTCAAATTTCAATAAAAAGAAATAATTCTAATAATAACTTGTCATTCATCAGTGAAGCAGTATAATGCATTGTACGTTAATTTGTTTCAGCCGGAATCATGTCATCCGAAATAACACCATTTATTGTATCATTGTGGTTACAATACCAGCCGTATGAATTTAGTATGAGATCAGTTGCAAAATGGACACAGTGTTACATTTTAGGTCATTGTGCATTGTGGACCATTACAATGTCAACCGATCGAAACACCTGGTGTGAATTTCTTGAACTAAAATGTATGCTAATGTTCAATACGAATTTTTTGAATTCTTGGCCACAAATTTGTGCTATGCACCTAGATATTTTTAACCCTGTATTTAAAAATTTTTAGTAAATCAAGAAATAATGGTTTGAAATATCAAAATGTAATTATCAAATTGTTCGAACCAGCCCACAATAAAAGAAGCTCTTCCAAATGCCATCTCCCTTCAGCACGAACTTTTATCCACCCACGAACATTCAATCAATCAGCAACAAATTTGCATCTACACCACCAGTAGTTCCTGTATCCGATAACAACCCCGGTAACGCTGAAAATAGCAGTAGTATTAGACCTTCCTGCTAGTTCACAGTATTTCCGAAACAGGAGAATATATTCGTTTCCAGGCTCAATATCTCTACGACAAACGCGCAGATGTTCTTGCACGCGTTAACTTCATTTTGAAAATAGTAGCCCCGAACAGCCATGTTTCCTCCTTTAAAGTGACGGTTCCGGAAAATATGTTTGATTTATTAATGTATCCAGCATCATGGCCTGAGTCAACATACCTGTAAAAATTGGTTTTTCTCCGGGCTAAGCATAATCATACACCAACCAGCGCAAACCAAAAAAACTGAATTATTTGTATACCTTTATTACCAGAATGTATGGGGACTACGAACAATATCCCACGACGTATTTTTGCAAACTCAATTTCTTATGATATTTTTGTAAACACTGAAACAAATTTAACGAACTTGTACTCAGCGTTTAAAGTACAAATTTTATTTACGCACACACTACCCTTCAAGAGTTCACTATTTATCACTGCTAAAATGCCCCGTTCATTGTTAAATTACAACTGTGTCGGCATTCCAAATTGCTCGCGCTTATATACTTGTGTGTGTATATCTCTGTCCGAAACTATTCCATTTATTGTTTATTTTGATGTACGCGTATTGCAATTGTAAAGTAAACCATATGTATGTACAGGGTAGGCCATCTATATTAGTTGTTTTTAAATCATATGATATGCAAAGACTTTTTTAAACGATTTCATATTCTGCGCCACGAAATGAACATGTTTTTCATTGAGGAGCATTTCGAACTATTGAAAACTTATTTTCAAAGTCAGTGTTGTGTAGCCGAAACCGTGCGAATTTTGAAAAGTAATATGGGTCGTGATAGAGCGCCAAGCGGAACCGCTGTAGTGAAATTAAGTACATGAGAAAGGCTCGCTGTTAGATGACTGAAGTGGTTCCCGCGCTCGGACAATGCGCACGCTCAAGAATATTGTGACTGTGTTCCATAGTGTGTTACGAAATAGTTCAACACCATTCCGCAGATTTAACTAAACATGCAGAGGGCTCTCTCCTGATGATATTGCCCTAGATCTCAGGGTTTTTGGTTTGTGGGGAAGTTGAGGCTTGCGTGTTCCTGGCCTACACCGTGGAACGGAATAAACAAAAATAAAACAAACTGAAAAACTGAAATTAAATTAAGTGATCCCATAATTCGTCGCACGACACTTAAGCAACGTAATAAATAAAATAATAACCGAGTGTGCCCACCCAAAGATGACCGGATCTAGAGGGTAGGGACTTCTTTTCACCAGACCAGGAATCTCTTCACCCGGAGAGACCTTCACCTAATCCCCCACAATTCACAATTCGACTGTATGAGACGGCCGAAGTGCCACGGAGGAACCGTTTGGATTTTACGGTCGTCCTTGAATGGACAATTCATATGTTGGACTCGCCACTCCGACCCTGTGGATGTCCTTCCAAAGGGATGATGAGGAGTGACAAGCCTAGCCTGTAGTTATGGGACTGCCAGGAAATGAGAATTCCCCCTCCCCACATACCGATCCGAAAAAATTCAAAACTTCATAATAATAAAAACAAAAATAAGAAAAATAACAACAAAAATAACCGGGAAATAGAACCTGACCCATGAAAAATAAACCCGAATTCCAGGATATGTCGCCGTGCTGTATTTTTATTATAAAATTTATACAAAAGATAAAAAAAAAAGAAGGGAAAAGAAGAAATCTTTGAACAAATAAAAGTAAAAATTAAAAAGAAAAAATTTAAATGAACTCCTCAAAATTCTTGGGCGAGACCAACGTGCACCCCGGTCGCGCGCACCACCAACGTTATTCGGTGCTCGATTACTATATAAATATATGCATTTAAAAAAAAATTAAAAAAGTGGTAAATTGAAATTTAGAGTTTAAGTGGAAAAATAAAATTTAAATAAAAAATAAATTTCGCCCTTCGGTTGGGCCCCCGGTAATGTTGGGCGTCCTTTGATAAACTAACGTTGGGCGTTTTCCCGCCTTTGGATAAAATAACGTTGGGCGTCTTCCCACCGTAAACTAAACATTCAGTAATGGCCGGCTGGCCACCTGCTCGTTGCGGAGCCTTTCACCCATACCAAATATTGCAAATGGCCGTTTGGCCACCTGCACGTTGCGGTATTCGTCGTTGCCGCTGTCCCAACCGGCAGAGGTGTTAATGCCCCGGTGAGCCGCCCGTTGGAGTGTCTTTCCACCGTTTCAAAATTTAAGTGCCACGACTCGGAACCCCTAAAATTTAATTGCGGTGCCCGTTAAACTTAGGGTACACGCCGATAATACGGTACCCGATAATATTTGTGGCACCGTTGAAAATTGTTGGGCGTTGACTCGCGGAAAAAGTAATTTTGTGGTACTTCGCCACTTCAAACAAAGGTTTTATTATAAAACTTCGAAATACCAAACAAAACCCCAAATACCAAACAATTGCTGATGTAATCTCCTTGCACCACTCAAAAAACTTTATTTACAAACCAAAATAAAATAATTTTCTTATTTTTTTAATATTTTCATTATATCATAAATTTAATAAAAACCTTTATTATTTTTCATTTTATAATATTAATAATTTTTATAAAAAAAAATTATTTATACACATTATAATTCAAAACGGGATTTTCTCTACCCCAAAAATCAAAACTTGACTGATTAACACTCAAAACTCGACCTTATTTTTCATCAACAAAATAAAAACTCCAAACTGGACTCTGTTTTAATCAAAATCCAAAACTTGACTGTAGTCGAAAATCCAAAACTAAACTGACTAACAAAAGAAAAATTCTCTTACTAAAACATTCTATATAAGCATATTTTTTCGGTTGTTTTACGTGGGCGTCACACACTTGCACATTCTTTCCACCGCGCATCTACCGCACGTACCAAAACAAAAAAACACAAAAAACTCCTCTACAACTTCCCTATCGCACACACGCACAAGGTACACATTGGTCTCGCTCTCGTTTGAATAAGGAGGCTAATTTCCATAAAATCAAATTTTCAGCGTATATTCAACAATAGATGGCAATGCCACCAGTAAAAGGCACCATCCATTCCATTAAACGAAATTAAGAATTCAAAAAAAAAATTAAATAATAAATAATGTTATGACCCTTCAAGGTCGTAACAAGTGTAGGACAGAATCCATCGACCTCAACTCGACGCCGATCGCAGTAGCTGGCCATTATTCGCACCTGCCTGAGGAGAATACTGCACTAACACCTCGGACTATTCGTCTACAAGGTCCAAATGACTCAGCCGTTGAAAGCAAATGACCATCCGCTTCGATATCAGTTCTCTCTGTGGACGATTTTGGTCGAAAAATCATCTTTTCAGATGAAGTGCATTTCCATCTCGGGGGAGTATGTAAACAAGCAGAACTGCCGGATTTGGGGTTCGGAGCAGCCATACGTAATCGTAGAGAAGCCAATGCATCCACCAAGAGTTACTGTTTGGTGTGTATTTAGGACTGATGGCATAATTGGCCCTTACAGAGCCATGCTGACCAACTTTTTATGGCCTCACATACACGCTATGAATGTGAACAACTTTTAACAACTTTCAATAAGATGGTGCCACATGCCGTACAAATTGACCGACAATAGATGTCTTGCTCGCCAAATTTCACAAGCGAATATTCAGCCGTTTTGAAGAAGCCGTTCAGCCGTTTAATTGGCCTCTGCGGAGCTGCGATTTGACGCCGTTGGACTTTTTTCTATGGGGTTTTGTTCAGAGACAATTTCAGATTTATAACATAACATAGCGACAGTTATTCGCGAAATATTCGACGATATTATAGAAAAAATTCTCAAAAACTGGACTCAGGACGGCTTACTGTAAGGCCAGTAGAGGGAGCTACACGAACTGAATTTTTTTTAATTCTTAAATCGGAGACTCCAACATACACAATGAAAAAAGCTCAACAAAATAAAGATAAAGAAAACTTTAAGATAAACCCGTAAATTACCCACCCTATAGTTGTATTTGCGAATATTATACGTCATCAATTCTCCTTCCACATGGAATGTCATTCTCAAATTCAATTCCCAATCTTTATTGGAGGAATACTTGATCCGGCAGCATCGTCGGATAATTAGAGTTAATAATTGCTCAATAAAATTATTGCCTAGGGTGTGTAACGAAATCCCGGTTTTCAAAATTTCGGTTTTGTATAAAAAACTCCTAATTTTTAGGAAATCCCGGTTTCAATTTTTAAAATTTAACATGTGGGAAAATGGGACTTATATTATTTTTTGAAACAATTCAAAAATGAGTTTGCGATAAACTTCTAGAAAATGGCTGACGCATTCCAAAACTCACAAAAATTCTAATACATATTTTGTCGGTTCTAATTCCGTATTGTAACAATACAGCCGAATTATGATAATCTTAGATAGATCTCTACGTTTTTATAGTTCAGTAGTAGCGGGTCTGCCCCTGTAATTCTAGGAAGCTTACAGTTGCTGGTTCCCTGTGGGTGGCACTCAAACGCCTTATTAGGAAAATCGTCGTTCTTCTTTCTTGACATGTGGCATTGCTAGTGCGACGTTTTCCTTAAGATCGGCTGCTCTTGGGGGAATTTTTGAAGATTTGCGTTGGTAATCTAATCCAAACAGGAGATCTTCAGGCATTTATTAATTAAGACCTGAAGTTTGTCATGCAATTTGGAAAATAACGATTTAAAAAAGAAAAATCAATACTCTATACTTTGTACCAATTCCCTTGAACTAGATCCATACATAATTTTAACAATCGAAAAGTTCACCCTCATATGTCTGCTCGGAAAAAATGTGTTCATTATGCATAATACGGGGAGGGAAAATTATAAAAAAATAGGACATCACATCCTTGTACAATAAATTTTTTAACCCTTTTTTATGTATAATACATTTTGCATCCCTCATGTATTTGTGAGCACCCCGTGCCGCGCGTATTCCCTAATAATCAAAACAAATAATAACAACAACAAAACACGAAGTAGAACAACCTTGACATTAAATTCATTTCAATGTTACAAACATTTTCTATTTCCATCTTAAATTTTTCAAGGATATATAATTTCGTACGTATAAAGTGTTAAAGGAGAATACACGATAGAAAGTCATTAACCTCGCATATACGAGTGTAGTTAACATAAAAATACGGGAATATAAAAAATTGTGCTGAGGGTGACTAAATAGAAAATATTATAATGAAGGAATGGCAGCCAACTTGTTATGGTACCAAAGCATCATAATCATACGAATGGAAGTTTTATTGATTTTTGCCTCAAACTGTACATCACAGGACAAGGGGGATTTTTTACATTTAAAATACGATTTTTATTTCGTTTGTCTTTGGAATCTGATTTTTTTTATGTGCAGATTTAAAGGAGGTTGCTGTCTTCATAATAATTTAGATAAAATCTGATGATCATCTAAATACATATTAAGGGGTTTGGTGGGGTTATTTTGATAAGTTTATTATTTTTATTTATGGGTTTGTGGTTGTATCAAACGACGGTAAAATCCTATCTAATGGCGTTAAGTGTTTCGGGATGTGTCGACTAAGTGAGCTTCTTCTAAAGTAAATCGACTAATTGGCAAACGGTGACAACAATCAACGAAAATTTCTAGGAATAGGATTCGAATCCATTTAAATCCAAATGGTTTTTATAATGAGAATAGAAAGTTGAGAATGAAAGGATGGCACTTTACCTAAACTTAATGGTTTCGGGTTCCTTTCAAAATGTTGAAAAAATACATTTAAACCTCTTTATTATGAGTTATTTTATCAAACATACTGGTTTCCAGAAACCACGAAAAATTCTATACAAAATAAGGACGTTATATTTTTATTGGAGAATATGAAAGAAATTCTGATTATATTCAATAATGACATTACATATCCATTGTCTGTTCTTATTATAGAAGAGATGGCTGAATCAGGTATTTGTCCTGCAGCAAGCGACCCGCTATAAAATTCTAAGTAAAAGTTGTTGAACTAGATGGCTGCAGATTGAACCAACCACCAAAATCGAGAAAACCTACTAATAAACTCTCATGCATTTCATTTGTGTTGCACTATCTGTTTCCGGATCCTTTGAAAATCCAAAAACTCACAAAACAAGAAAGTAACTAATACCACACAATAACAGCAAAATTAGGAAAACTAACAAAATTAGCCTGGGCATCTAAACGAAATTTTATGAAAATCGGTCGAGACGTTTTGTTTAAAACCATTGGAAAGAACATACAATTACATGGTACCTACATTTAACCTATGTGTCAGAACTCGCAGCAACTCAGGCTCCAAATAATTCTGCTCTGCAAAATATTTCACGAGCAATGTTAATAAATGGCTTAGTTTTGTGACAGTGGTTCATATTCCATGGACTCCAATAGACCTGTTTCGTCCTAGTTGAGCATATTCCAGAACTCTCTCATAACTAGTTTTAGAGTAGCATTTCTTTCATAATTAGCTTTAGAGTCGCATTTTCTTATTCCAAAACTTCCTTCAAAAATCATTTTACAATCCCATTTCCAACTACCATACATATTTCGTCATAATCGTTTAATAAATTGTCTAGAACTGTGTTAGTTGGCCATGTCAAAATTTAAGCCTGCTCGGGTATTAGATCCGACCTACTTGACTATATTCCAGAACTTCCTTCAAAATTTATGTGAGAATCCTTCCACACCAAATTTCGCCTTGATCGTTGGCCTAGTTTCGTTCGAGTTGGCCATATTGTCGCACTTCCTTCAAAATTCATTTTAAAACCCTATTTCCATCGAACACATCAAATTTCATTTTTCAACATTATCGGTTAACTTCATACAAAATAAATAAAAAACAAAATAATAAAAAACAACGCAACATGGTGCAACATTACGCAAAGCGAAGCAATGTAAAACAATTTTTTAATTAATGCAAACAACATGACGCAACTTGAAAAGACGTAATGCAACATGAGGGTTCCATCAGAGGACGACTCCTATTTGAATTTTTCGGACATCGGAGCTCTTTGTAATCGTTTCCTGGAACGACATTTTTCAAGCGGAAAAAAGGAAGTTGGTATATGATGATGTTGTTGATTCAGGATCTTTTTTTAAATCTTTGGAATTTTTGTTAATTCATATGAAACTCAAATATTATAGTGGAACTATATCAAATTCTTAGCACAAATTAGTATGCAATTCATACATGGTTTGAGTTCAGCTTGTTCGGTTTGCACCCCTACTATTTTAGTACCCCTACTATTTTAGTTTTGTTGCTATAATATTTTTTTCTTAGTGATTTATCAATTGAAACTTTAATTTTTACTTTAATTATAAGATGCAATATTTTTCTGCCATTTTAATTAGGATAAATTGATAGACGTTTAATAAAAATATTGATAAAATTTGGTCGATTTCGTAAAACTCATTTTTTTATGTTTTAATCTATGCAATCTGTTCGAAGCATTCCCAACTCTTTCGCGGTTCGCTTTTCACGGCCAACCTTACGCATTGCTTGCCAATTCGAAGGCGTACAGCTATAGGTCCGATTTAAGTAGTATCGCAGCTGCACATTGTAGAGCCACATGTCACTACAGGCCGGCATGGAAGATGGGTCAGCCGAGTTCCGACAGACTCCGACAGCGGGTTATAGTTGTGTTCATGTCCATCACTGATCGTAATTTTATGATGAAAAAACCCATTTGCATCCTGCCCCTGACGGAATTCGAACCTGGTACCTCCCTATCCAAACGAGAAAGCTTTGACAAGATGTGCTTTTATCACAATTTTGTTTTACTTCATGGCCGGGGGTAAATACTAGGGGTGCCGGCGGAGGATGTCCGGAGGTACCGGTAGGAGCATAATTCACCGGGGGGTATGGTCCGAGGAGATTCATCTGTAATCTCAGCGCGCTTTAGCCAGTCTATCCTCCAGATACATTTCAATGTTTTGTTAAATGATTCTGTTAAATCAGGTTCGTATCACTGGATTATGAATAACGTTATAGAATTTGACATTTTCAACAACAATTCTCATAATTTACATGTATATGAAACTTGGCACAAATAGGAAGGCACAGAGGAAGAGACTAAGATGGTAATTTCGTTACCGATATCTAATAAAAAGTTGATTCGATCAAGTAATGTCTCGCTATAAATTTCAACCTCAGGATTTATTTCATTGTGTATGCTAGACTGCGTAACCAAACACTACAAATATTTTCCGTATTTGTCTATGACCCATTCGTTTGTTAAGCGGGTGGTTCAACCTTTAATTAATCAACCCCAGAACGTATTTCGTTGTGTAGGCGAGACTGTTACCATCAAAATCGTTCCTGCTGAGAAAAAAATTAAAAAAAGGAACTCGGGCCCTATACCGGAGGATTTCTGAGCGGATATTCCCAAAATCAGGACCCATCGCAATCGATTCTTGGTACTAGAAAATTCATTTTCAGCTATTTTCATCAGAATCGTTCGTGCTGAGAGAAAAATGAAAAGGCAACACGGACCCCACCGGAGGAACTCCTGAACGAATTTTCCAAAAATCAGTATCCATTGTATTCGATTCATGGTAATTGAAAAAAATTAAATCATTTCAAATGTTGGAATTTTCAGAAACCGCCCATACAAAATATTTGTAAAATGACCTTTGGCAATTAGAGTTGAAGTAAGGGTCTCCTATGGATAATTCTGGCCGCTGGAGAGTAGCCACAATCTTGGAACTTGGTCTGTGTGTTCAGTTTCATTGATTTCATTAATGAAACGCACAAGTTTCATTGATTTCATTAATGAAACGTGGGATTTCCAGAAATCACCCTACAATTTTTTTCAAACGTGATCTTTTGAAGTTAGGGTTGAAATAATGGGTTTTCTATCAGTGATCCTGGCCGATATGTATCACCCACAATCATAAAACTTGGTTAGTATGTTCAGAAAATAGAGTTTCTATGATTTCATTAATAAAAGGTGGGATTTTCAGAAATGACCCATACAAAATTTTCGAAAAAGACCTTTTGAAGTTATGGTTGAAGTAAGGGTTTTGTACGGGTGATTCTGGTCGGTAGGGAGTAGTTACAATCATGAAACTTGGTCAGTATGTTCCGTACAACAAGTTTAAATAATTCCATAATTAAAAAGGGGGTTTTTCAGAAATCACCTATCATAATTTTTTTTAAATGATATTTTTAAATTAGGGTTGAAATAAGGGTTTTCTACGGGTGATTCTGACCGATGAGGAGTAGGCACAATCATAAAACTTGGTCAGTATATGAACTAAATTAAAACTTATACTTCAATGTTTAAATGGATGGATGGGATTTAAGCTATGATGATCACATCAGAAATCCCACATTATCTCCCAAAATATGTAATGCAAAATTGCACAATGAAATACTACTCCAATGCCAACCCCTCAAACTCAGATATCACTATAATCTCTCTAAAACGTCACTTAACCAATCCACGCTCAATAGCCAAAATCGTAACAGTATGCAGAACCAACTAAAGATTATTTTTTTTTTTAAAGAAAGTATTAATTTATCCATAATGGATTTAATGTCCTTGTAATGTCAATTAATACCCCCTTTTCATTGCAAGCTCCATGTCAACCTGTACACACTACACAGCCATGGACGGTGGGTAGGCGCTGAATTCTGCACTCCAACAGAGGGTCTTTGTTGTGTTTATTAACATCACCGATCGTAATCGATGACGAAAATTCGCGTTGCATCCAGCCTCTGCTGGAATTCGAACCCAGTACCTCCCGGTCGAAGTGTCGAACCACTGCACCATTTGTCCGATGAGCCGTGCTAATCTTAGACCTGGTAGAAAGGGTTGTGATATATGCATTGTTCAATAATGCATTGTTCCCCTGGTTTAAATGTCATCGAAAACGGTTTGGGCTGGCTGACTCGTAAAATTTATGAAGAGGGCAAACAATACCAATGTAACGAACAGCTGATTGCAGAAATTGGAGCTGTATAATTCTCTCAAGGGCATAAATGACTGTGTTTTCATTATACATATTTCTAAGTTGCATGCTAGCAAATTGAAATTATCTTAAAAAAAATTGAAAGGCAAGTTAATTTGCATTCTGAGAATAACTATCGATTATGGATTTATTGAGTAGCGAGAAATTACAATAAAACTTACATTTAAAAGTAAAATTGCAAGTTCGTCTAATCAAGTGAACCGCATTAGTGTCGCATATTTTTCTGATAGTGGGCCAACGTTCTGTAGTACATTGTTTTCCCGCTGGCGTCACTTAAACACCAACAAAAAATGTTTTTATTTGACGGAAGGTAACAGAGCTTATAAAAATGAATTGATTGGAAAGGCATACTCTTCTAGATGGTATATTAAAAAAGAAAGTGAAACAAAAGAAATCTTCGTTTTTTTTTTTAAATTAATTTTTTGGTGGGTGACCTGCGATTTCACTAAAAAACACACTAAAAGTGGTACAACTTTTGCACCATCAACAATTCGAAAAAACTTTACCTGGCTTTTTTTGTTGGAAATGAGTTCGTCGTTTTCGTAAAATTAATTTTAGAATCCTAGTTCCATTTCTGATACAGAATTGCATAATGATCGGTTGCGTTCAGGATTTAATTATTACCACCAATATAAGAATAACTCTCTTATAAAATACTCCATAAGGAACGTGGACCCACCAGCAGGTGGATTATGATAAAAAACTATTTATATTTGCATTCATTATGATAATCAGATCATCGTCCTGAGCAGACATCCGTCTATAATATATAATTTTATGTAAACATATTTAAATTAAAAAAATAAATATTTTGATATTCAATTTATATTTCAATTTTCCTCCCATACCTCATTCCCATATCAAAATATGTATATCGTATGATAAATTATGGGCAACAATGATGGTCCTCTTCTCCTGATGTTTTGTATTAGTTCGGTACAAATATACAGGATATTTTGATTTTTCAATATACATACATTAATTATGAAATATAAGGAAGGAGTTCGCGTACAGGGGAGGGTACGGGGCAATACAAAATGAGAGAAATAAACATTTTCGTATCATTTTGTGTTTACGTAGGTTGTGTTGTGTAGCCTCAAGGAAATGAATTTAATTTTCCTTTTTTTTATTGTTGCATACAGTTTGCCGCACAATACCGAGTTCGGAATGTGATTTACATCGGATATATAAAATTTCGTATAATACATTATTTTTTCAATAAATGTTTGAATTGAATTTTAATGAAAAATTGATGAATGCCGCAAGAGGTGTGTAGCAGACCAAACATTTTGTGCACACATACTATATCACGAATTTATATAGTTTGGAGATGCAAATCAACTGACACACTAAAATGTATTCGAATTGCTGTTAAACAAAAATATCTTTGTTTTCTTTTTTAACGTGACATTCCTCGCATTGGCGCAACATGTGAATTTTACGGTAGTACAATGCGTTAAATTTTTTGTATATTTGAACTTGGTTTATGTTTGGCTTAGACATTTCTTTTTTTAAATAAAAAATACAAATGAGATCGCTTCGTTGTCGTCATGGCATCGCCACATACATTTCAAATTTTTAATTCGCACTGTCTGAAAATTTTGAACTCCACTTTAATTATTATAATGTAAACAGGAGACGGCAGTTGTTAAATCCATAGGCAGACGGTTCTGCAATGTACTCTACATAAATCTAATGTACAGATAACTCCATATAGCTCCACACACCTAATCATGTCTCTCTATATAGCAATGAATAGGCCAAACATACATCAAATAGCTATATGAAAATTCGGACCATAGAAAATTATAGTTTTCTTGTTGCGTCTTGTGTGCTCATAGTTAAAAAATGCCCTCATATTTAAAACATTTTAGAAACAATTTTCAATTAATTAAAATTTTAACAACACAAAGGTGAATTATATAATTTAAAGGTGAATTATTTAAATTAACTTTATATACGTATTTTGTACATCGGCATTGTACGTTGGCGATTTATTGATGAGAAAAGTGAGACGTTTCAGTGAGTCCTAATTTCGAAAATTTTTAAAAATTTATTAAACATTTGCTGCATCCAAAATATTGGCTTTAAAAAGGCCCATTGCTTCGAAGCCTTGGCAGTTGTATACGGATAAACAATGTAAATATGTACCGCTCGAGTTTTGACAAAGTAACAATCATCAACAATTCTATTTACACACAAGAGACGCGTGCCAACATTTGTTTTGTAAAATAAAATGAAAAATTCGTGAATTTCAAAAATAAAAAGCATAAACTAGTGACATACACATATATAATGTGATGCAATCAAGAAGCATAAAGATCACGTTCCACAATTTTTTTTTTTAGAAATTTTGATAAAAGGCACGAATATATAAATAAGCTTTTTACCATGAAGCCCGTTTAATCAAATTTTTAGTGTCAAGCAATTTAGTCGTGAAAAAAATATTGACATACTATGAGGTGGAAAATAATAACGGTGCTTATTGTCTCTAGTGTTGCTGTACTCGTTTCAACATTTCCTTGTTGGGATTGCCAACATTGGTACGCAGAGGAACCTTCCTTTGAATGGGCTTGTAATCACCAATACCACCGCATTACAACAACGGAGTCCCCACCAGGTGGCTGCCTCCATGAATCAAAAGAGCATGGACAGATGACCACCGCTTCTGAAGCTGCTACAACCACGGCACAGGAAGTAACTCCAACAAAATGTGTGCCTACAACCGAACTACCGACGAAAGTAACTACAACCTGTTCGCCTACATCAACAGCTGCAACAGAAGTATGCACTCCCACAACAGAAGATACAACTACCAGCGGATCATCTATAGTTCCAACTGAATCATCGACTTCTACAACAGAAGAAAGTACAACTACAACCGAATCGTCTAGCACTACTACTGAAGTATGGACTCCCACACCAGAAGATACAACTACAAGCAGATCATCTACAGTTCCAACTGAATCATCGACTTCTACAACAGAAGAAAGTACAACTACAACCGAATCGTCTAGCACTACTACTGAAGTATGGACTCCCACACCAGAAGATACAACTACCCGCGGATCATCTATAGTTACAACTGAATCATCGAATTCTACAACAGAAGAAAGTACAACTACAACCGAATCGTCTAGCACTACTACTGAAGTATGGACTCCCACACCAGAAGATACAACTACAAGCAGATCATCTACAGTTCCAACTGAATCATCGACTTCTACAACAGAAGAAAGTACAACTACAACCGAATCGTCTAGCACTACTACTGAAGTATGGACTCCCACACCAGAAGATACAACTACAAGCAGATCATCTACAGTTCCAACTGAATCATCGACTTCTACAACAGAAGAAAGTACAACTACAACCGAATCGTCTAGCACTACTACTGAAGTATGGACTCCCACACCAGAAGATACAACTACCCGCGGATCATCTACAGTTACAACTGAATCATCGAATTCTACAACAGAAGAAAGTACAACTACAACCGAATCGTCTAGCACTACTACTGAAGTATGGACTCCCACACCAGAAGATACAACTACAAGCAGATCATCTACAGTTCCAACTGAATCATCGACTTCTACAACAGAAGAAAGTACAACTACAACCGAATCGTCTAGCACTACTACTGAAGTATGGACTCCCACACCAGAAGATACAACTACCCGCGGATCATCTACAGTTACAACTGAATCATCGAATTCTACAACAGAAGAAAGTACAACTACAACCGAATCGTCTAGCACTACTACTGAAGTATGGACTCCCACACCAGAAGATACAGCTACAAGCAGATCATCTACAGTTCCAACTGAATCATCGACTTCTACAACAGAAGAAAGTACAACTACAACCGAATCGTCTAGCACTACTACTGAAGTATGGACTCCCACACCAGAAGATACAACTACCCGCGGATCATCTACAGTTACAACTGAATCATCGAATTCTACAACAGAAGAAAGTACAACTACAACCGAATCGTCTAGCACTACTACTGAAGTATGGACTCCCACACCAGAAGATACAACTACCCGCGGATCATCTATAGTTACAACTGAATCATCGAATTCTACAACAGAAGAAAGTACAACTACAACCGAATCGTCTAGCACTACTACTGAAGTATGGACTCCCACACCAGAAGATACAACTACAAGCAGATCATCTACAGTTCCAACTGAATCATCGACTTCTACAACAGAAGAAAGTACAACTACAACCGAATCGTCTAGCACTACTACTGAAGTATGGACTCCCACACCAGAAGATACAACTACAAGCAGATCATCTACAGTTCCAACTGAATCATCGACTTCTACAACAGAAGAAAGTACAACTACAACCGAATCGTCTAGCACTACTACTGAAGTATGGACTCCCACACCAGAAGATACAACTACCCGCGGATCATCTACAGTTACAACTGAATCATCGAATTCTACAACAGAAGAAAGTACAACTACAACCGAATCGTCTAGCACTACTACTGAAGTATGGACTCCCACACCAGAAGATACAACTACAAGCAGATCATCTACAGTTCCAACTGAATCATCGACTTCTACAACAGAAGAAAGTACAACTACAACCGAATCGTCTAGCACTACTACTGAAGTATGGACTCCCACACCAGAAGATACAACTACCCGCGGATCATCTACAGTTACAACTGAATCATCGAATTCTACAACAGAAGAAAGTACAACTACAACCGAATCGTCTAGCACTACTACTGAAGTATGGACTCCCACACCAGAAGATACAGCTACAAGCAGATCATCTACAGTTCCAACTGAATCATCGACTTCTACAACAGAAGAAAGTACAACTACAACCGAATCGTCTAGCACTACTACTGAAGTATGGACTCCCACACCAGAAGATACAACTACCCGCGGATCATCTACAGTTACAACTGAATCATCGAATTCTACAACAGAAGAAAGTACAACTACAACCGAATCGTCTAGCACTACTACTGAAGTATGGACTCCCACACCAGAAGATACAGCTACAAGCAGATCATCTACAGTTCCAACTGAATCATCGACTTCTACAACAGAAGAAAGTACAACTACAACCGAATCGTCTAGCACTACTACTGAAGTATGGACTCCCACACCAGAAGATACAACTACAAGCAGATCATCTACAGTTCCAACTGAATCATCGACTTCTACAACAGAAGAAAGTACAACTACAACCGAATCGTCTAGCACTACTACTGAAGTATGGACTCCCACACCAGAAGATACAACTACAAGCAGATCATCTACAGTTCCAACTGAATCATCGACTTCTACAACAGAAGAAAGTACAACTCCAACCGAATCGTCTAGCACTACTACTGAAGTATGGACTCCCACACCAGAAGATACAACTACCCGCGGATCATCTACAGTTACAACTGAATCATCGAATTCTACAACAGAAGAAAGTACAACTACAACCGAATCGTCTAGCACTACTACTGAAGTATGGACTCCCACACCAGAAGATACAGCTACAAGCAGATCATCTACAGTTCCAACTGAATCATCGACTTCTACAACAGAAGAAAGTACAACTACAACCGAATCGTCTAGCACTACTACTGAAGTATGGACTCCCACACCAGAAGATACAACTACCCGCGGATCATCTACAGTTACAACTGAATCATCGAATTCTACAACAGAAGAAAGTACAACTACAACCGAATCGTCTAGCACTACTACTGAAGTATGGACTCCCACACCAGAAGATACAGCTACAAGCAGATCATCTACAGTTCCAACTGAATCATCGACTTCTACAACAGAAGAAAGTACAACTACAACCGAATCGTCTAGCACTACTACTGAAGTATGGACTCCCACACCAGAAGATACAACTACAAGCAGATCATCTACAGTTCCAACTGAATCATCGACTTCTACAACAGAAGAAAGTACAACTACAACCGAATCGTCTAGCACTACTACTGAAGTATGGACTCCCACACCAGAAGATACAACTACCCGCGGATCATCTACAGTTACAACTGAATCATCGAATTCTACAACAGAAGAAAGTACAACTACAACCGAATCGTCTAGCACTACTACTGAAGTATGGACTCCCACACCAGAAGATACAACTACAAGCAGATCATCTACAGCTACTACTAAACTATCAACTTTCCCAACAGATGAAGGTTCAACAGAAGGATCAAACGAATCTAAAGGTTCATCGCATTCAGGCGAACGTAAAGAAGGCACACGTATCAGAAGATCATACGGTTCAAAACACCCAGGCACACCGACACGGTCAAAAATGTTTAATAACCGAAGTAATCGGAAGCCAATTTATATTCATACTGACCATCATCATCACTAGGTATCAAGAATAAAAATCACTTCGTTAAATGCGCTCGATTTTTATTAATTAAAATTAAATTTATCGCAATATCATTTTTTATTAATATTTTATTGTAAAAATATTGAAATTATAATATTTTTTATTAACCCATTAAAACCCGAACTATGTTCTAGTGGCCCGATTTCTCTGAAAAACACAATTCACGTATATTTCAAGTCGAAAAATGTAATTGTAAGAAAAAATCCATTAAGTTGTCAATGGGGCTCTTTTTTATTTATTTATTTCTGTTTCTAATGGTAAATTTAGCAAATAATAATATAAATAAAACATATTACAATTCATTTAAAATTAAAAAAATAAGAAATTTTAACACAATAAGTGAGCATTTGAAAAATCTCTTAAAAAATTTGGAACGGGGTTTATGTAGAAAATTCTCTGCAAGTATTAAGCGACCCAAATCTCTAGTAAATTATAAGAATGGGATCTTTGGATGTGCTTGTCTGTACCAAAACCGTCTGTTAGTAATAGCTCCATTTAACGTGAACGTCATAGCCCATTGTTTGATATACTATATACCAGGGCTTTGGAGCCGGCTCCGGACAGGAGCTGGAGCTGCCCGGCCGGAGCTAGTGTTTTCACTTGGAGCGGAGCCGGAGCTGGAGCCGAAATATTTGCTTAAATATTTGGCTCCAGATTTGCTCCAGATCCGTAGGATATCTATTCTACTACGAATGTGATTGCTCTTTAATTTAACACATTTGTGAACAAAATTTTTTTTCTATAGTTTCGTATTAGCGGGTGGGTCTACGAATAAAACACAATACAAAAAGTATCATCCATGTTATTCCTTTCGAATAACTGTAAAACACATATGGTAAAAATGTATTTAAATAAACCAGAGAAAACCCGTCGATGCGTTTAGTGTTGCAAAAAATGGCACATTGATCACAAAAAGGGTAATTTCATTTTTGATAATTTAAATGCGTGCTGATCTTTCTAGTTTGCAGTACATGCACAAAAAATCATCACCAAAAATTGCACTTATGCCTCAACTAGCGAACACGTAAGAGCTTAACTTGCACGCTCTATTTCGGTTAGTGCTACAATCACCAAAATTGTGTAGGCTTCTCGTCACAAATAACAATTGACCTCTAAAATTTAGGTGGTCGTACCGCTCCTCTAAGTGGTCCAAACGAAGCACAACTTAAGCTCTTAAGTTTTCGCTAGTTGAGCCTTTAACAGAATCACATTATAAAAATAAAAGAATGGAAGAAAAAGGACGCTTAAAAATCAAATCCGTTTTCGAGGGAATTGAACACTATTCGAAAAATATACAAGAGGCGTGCAGAATAGTCACTTGTTTGCCAGTTTCGCAAGCAAGTGTAGAGAGGTTATTTTCTGCACTTAAGTTTATAGTAAGCGATTTGCGTTCTTCCCTTAAACCTGATATTTTGGAAAATATTTTATTGTTACGAATGAATCAAGATTTTAATCTTGAAATAAAATAAAAATATTTTAATTAATTATTTTCTTTTAAATAAAATAAAATATATTTTACTATGAAATATGTAAATTTATTTGGATTTGTTTTATTCGGAGCCGCTCCGGAGCCGGAGCTGGAGCCGGAGCCGGCAATTTTAATGGAGCGGGAGCTTGGAGCCGGAGCCCAAGCTTTAAACGTCAGCTCCAATGCCCTGATACCATCGAAACTATGTCACTATAATTCCTTTAATTGCGAGTTATAATTTTTATATTCTTTAAAATTAAATTTAGTATATCCTTTTTGTAAAAAAATTACATAACACACAATGAAAGTTAATGACACAACTAATTTTTTATAAAGTCTCTACTTTTCAACGATGATCCATTTTGTCCTTAATGCACATCGAACAAAATGCAACTAAACCCTTTTTTATCCGTTAGATTTTAAATTATTTTACTAGTATACACCATCCTCAACCACTTAAGATAAAAAACAAAAAAATTGTATGTATAGTATTCAAGAGAGAAGAAGTTAAGAAAATAGTGATTTGCGTATGATATATCATACATCGGGCTTTAATGGGTTAACTACTTGTATTCACATTTGATTTCAAAATCTTACCAAAATAGCAGACACCAACTATATTCTCTTTACTATTTTGACTAGGTAGGTTCCTCTTAGATACAACACAACAGCTCTTTTAAAATAGGCATTAACAATGCTTTGGAAGGGGTTCGTTGCGACTATATAGAGTTATAGAACAGTGGTGGTGTTATAGATGGCGTCCCAGATACCCACATTGTGAGTTGTGACGTATATTTTACATTACGTCAAATATACTAAATATAAGAGCCATCAATAAATTCCATTGCGCGTCTTATTTTTTTTTGCTTTTTTGGAGCCACCGGTAATAATTTTACTTTTCGGACGCACCCAAATTAATCACTGTGGCTATCAATTTGCTCGAATTTATCTACCTTCAATGTTAATTAACTTGATTTTTGAGATGTTGCCTATACTTAATGGTGTTGGCCGGTAGATGTCGCGGAAAGAATGTTTTGTTTTCTGTCTTGACAACTTTAAGAATAATAATACTGCTACGAACTCTACTCTTGACACGTATAGTTCGCGGTGGTCGAGTGGTTAAGTTATACACCAGTAAATATTGTCAATCCAAAGTTTGCACGTTCGAACCTAGTCAGCAATATTCCTCGATTACTGATTTGGAATTGTATTTTAGAATGGCATTCAAAGTGCAGGGGAATGTGAAGATAACGAAAGCAATTGTAAACGGCACCGATAACCATCATCATCAATCATCATGGTAAATACAGGAACTAGCAATGACGTTAATCATCAAGACAGGGGAGTTGATGACGTAGAATGTTCGCGAATACAACTACATGAACTTAATTTACAATTGCACACATACATCGCCTGGTGCAATAAAAGGAAAATTCTCGAACAGCGCGATAGTACGCCAGTTATAATTTAACCAGTGAACAGTGCGAGTTTAAAAGTGGAAAGTAAACAGTGCGATAAGTAACGAGACCAGTAAAAGTGAACAGTTAAAGTGAACAGTAGGAATGAATTTGTGAATTTTTGTGTCACTTAAAGGTGTTTGGAATAAAATTTGTGACTCAAATCGCTGAGTGTTTTATTTGCAAAATCCAGTACGAATCGGTATCGAACGCCTGAAATTCGTAAAAATACTGCACCACATTTGTTTTGATAAATTATTAAAAAATATTAAAAATTAATTGAACACGTAGTGGAAAGAATCCTAACTAAAAATTTATTTTGAATTACGTATTATTAATTTATAATTAATATTAATTTATTAAGCGTTTTTTTAATACGGCAGTCGCTAACGATGTATTCGACTATAGATGAATTATTAAATTAAACCACCGCAGTGGTTTAAGCTTCGGCACTTGGACAGGGAGGTACTGGGTTCGAATCCCAGCAGAGGCAGGATGCAAAGGGAATTCTCGTCTTCGATTACGATCGGTACAGGTTGACTTAGAGTTTGCAATGTACAGGTGGTATACTGTAGTTGTGTAAGTAGGTGAATGGGTGAGTATGTGCGTGATTGAAAAGAGGGTATTAATTGACCTTAAAAGGACATTAAATCTATTGGGTAATTAATACTTTTGTAAAAAACATTGTTACTTGATTTAACAAGTTTTACTAATTCATTTGTACAGTTTGGCATGACGAAAAATGTATGAAAACGTTGTTGCGAGATAGCACGAAAACCAACCCGTAGATTTTTCTCAGTATACAGAGGCCTCTCTCACGGTGATTTTGCCGACTAGAGGTTTTGGGTTACGGGTGTACCCATCCAGGAACAACCGGATCCCCCCGAATGATAAGTACAATGTCTGCTCAAAAGACCCCTCCTAATGAGTCATCGACCCCTAGAGGCCGATGCCCAGCCACAACGTAGCAACATAAGAGAATAAGGACGTCTCTCTAACAGACAAAGTCTCTCTTCACCCGAAGAGACCTCTAGAGGATCTTCCACATTTCACATCTCGTCAGCTTGAAACTGCCGAAGTGCCGCGGAGAAACCGTGTAGAATTTACGGTTGCCCCCGAATGGACAACACATATACTGGACTCACTGCTTCGACCCTGTCTAACTGTGGATGTCCTGCCAAGGGGATGAATGGGAGTGGCAAGCCCAGCCTGTAAACGTGGAACTGACGCGAAATGAAACCCCCCATAATATATAATAACAAAATAAAATCCCACAAACCAATAAAAAAAAATATATATCACCGAAGCGAAACCAATGTGCACCACTGTTGCGCGCACAACGACCGTTAAACGGCGATCGATTACAAAATATTTGAAATTTAAAATGAAAAATTTAAATTAACCATTGAACTTGAAAAATTAAAATTCGGAAAAAATTGAAAATTTAAATTGGATTTAGTTTGAGAAACGAAAAAATACAAAATCAGAAAAAAATCGGCGTCCTTGATTGCCGAAATTACAAATGACCCCAGAGTTGGCCACTTGTTGCGGTGTCTTCCCACCGAATTCCAAGTTGTGAATGGCCACATTATTGGCCACTCTTATGTTGCGTTATCCTTGCCGATAACCCAAAAAGCGAATGGCCTCGGTTGGCCATCCGTTGTGGTGTCTTCCCACTGATAACGGCGCGTCGCGGTGCCTTTCACCGATACAAAAATATACGAATGACGGGTTGGCCAGCTGCACGTTGCGGTGTCTTTCACCGATACCAAATGGAAAGACCGCTCGTTAATAAATTGTCAGCCCCGTTAATTATGCGGTGCCTGTTGAAATACGGTGCCCGTACATATTAGTGGCGCTCACTTTAACAGGGCCTATTACATAACCGTTTTTTTGTTGTTGAAGATGGCACCAGTACACCTTAAATACTTTAACTATAGATGGCAGTATAATGAAATTAATGATATAATTTTTTTGTATAATCTTTTTCGTGAAACGTTAATAATATCAAATAAAAATTATATTACGTAGGAATTAATTTATTATATTATTATTAAAATATGCATGAAACATTTCGTTAATCCCCTAAATGTCATTACGTTTTACGAACTTTACTGCCATCTATACAGATCAGAAAAGAAACTGTAGATATAAATTGGATGATGTTTCAAACAGTACTACCTGGTACTCTAGGTGTATTGATGGCACACATTAAAGCAAATCTAAACATGGTAGCTACTAAAATAGTGACACCAATAGTGACACCAATAAGTTTCCAAAATATAGAAGAGTAATCGTAAATTGAAGCTTACATTAATTTTGATGTAGTAGCCAGCCACCTTGTCCTCATTTCTTTTGAGCGAATAATCCGTGAATTCCACAGTGAAACAATTTTTTTCAGTAAAATTAACACGAGATAAAAATATAAATCCTTTACTTGTTAGAGAGAAACAAAAAAAAAATGTCGGTAAAATTTACTGGCAGTAAACGGGGAAAATGTTGCCATAAAAAGTATGAAACTCAATACTTTTTATGGCAACATTTGTTTGTCTTTATCACTCTAACGTAATTTTAATATGTATACTCTCCTCTTTTCGTTTTCCCAGTACTTTTTACTGAAAAAAATTGTTTCACTGTGGAATCCTGTAGGTACAGGGTGCTTTTTATGTTCCAGGTCGATTTTGTTTGGCCGCCATATTGTTTTGGATGACATTTGTCAATTCGCAATTGACTGTCGTATAGAGTGGTCGATTTATTATGGATTATTTAAATCCACAACAGCCTGTTGAAATTATTAAAATAATTTATTTAAGTATTTCTTCAATTGTGAATATACGTGCAGAAAATTACGCGACTTTTTTGGTGTCAATCATGTGCCGAGTAAGTCAACCATTCAGCGTGTAATGAATAATTTTGAAAATTTGCGGTCACTGGGAGATACAGTAAAAACTGGGCGACAATTAAGCCAACGTATGCAAGAAAAAAGTTTTTTGCAGAGAGGCAGCTCTGACACTGGGACACAATTGACACCAAAAATTCACGTAATTTTCTGCGCGTATCCACAATTGAAGAAATATTTACTTTACTTCCAAACCTTTTAGAGAAAAAGCTTTCCTCAGCATAAAATTCCAATAACATAGGATTTTCAAAAAATTTATATGACAGCTTAGTTGGACACTGGGGTTCGACGAAACCAGCATGACTATTTAATTTATTGTTATTTATTTTACATACAACATATTCTGGTATCGATTCGACATGTTGTCAAGAGGAAAGTAGGGATTTTTCAGTGATAGACATTCGTATAAATCCACTATATCTTTTAATTATATTTGTACAACCAGACCTATCTAATTATTTCTAATTAACTTAAATGACACATTGTGAAAGAATGGTTTCTGAATACGGTCCCAAACCAGTTACATTCGCCACCTCAATCGCCTGACCTGAACCCCAATGAAGATTTATGGGATTACTTGGACCGCCAAATTAGAAAATACAGGATTACCAGCAAAAACAACGTTGCAAGAAACATGAAAGAATGGGATAAAATTTCATCGGAAGTTACCAAGAAGTTAGTAGCAATGCCTATAGAAGACTGAAAGAGGTTATAAAAAATAAAGGAGGATCAACTCGATATTAAAATAATTATGAAACATAATTTATTTAAATGATTTAAAAAAAAATCAAGGATCATACTTTAAGTGTATGATCATTTTTGTTGCAAAAAATTCTTGATTTTTTTTTGTTATAAACGATAAATGAATTCCTATTTTGTATTTTTGGATTTGATAATTTGTAAAATTATTTAATGTAATAAAAAACTTCCAAATAAATTCTTTAGTGTATATGATCGTTGTCGTTACCGACTGTGTGTGAATACCTTTGATGCGTTTTGTTAAATTTTTGTGATTGGTTTCTCTGTGCCAAGTAGTAGCAAGTATTAGTGGCAGTTAAAAACTGCAAAAGAACAGAAAGCTATAATTATCCCGGAAAGTTACCTCAGGAGTTAGACCCATCCATCACAGAAACAATGCCAATAGTTCAAGTATGAACTGTGAATGTAAAGGTCTGATAAGTTAACCGGCTTGAATTAATCATTTATTTGAGGGTCTCCTAGGGATAGCCTCATCTGAAATTTGGACCTGAAAGATAGCGTTTTTTGTATTCCCAATTTCTAAATACTTAATATTGGAACCTTGTCTATCTTTATCCATGTGCTGCTAAAATATATGGTTGCATTGTACTTTTCCATTTTATATGAAAAATCGGTTAAATTAAAATCTTAATTGTTGAATGCAGGAGATATCCCCATCGAGTTTATTTGCTCAAAAGTTAGGCCCATTGTGAATGTAAAGGTTTTATATTCAGGTTTCATATCTAAAATGGGCTAGATTAACAATATGTTTGTGGATCTCAATAGTAGTCAATGTCAATATGTTGGTCTCTTAACCATATCATTCAATAATCGTTGGTTTCCACCTCAGATTTTCCACATAAAAGTCACGCATAGTGATTTTGAATGTTAAAGGTTCTTGATACAAAATTCAAACATTGCAGGTGCTTTCGATAGCACATCATTTGCCACAAGTTTGAGCTGGATATTCTCTCTTTTGGTTACTATACTCTCACCAAGCTTGTGGCTTTTGGTCATTGACGATCTTCTAGTTAAGCTTCGTAATTTTGATTTTATCACTCAGAGTTATGCTGATAGTCTTGTTACAACAGTCTCAGGAAAACACCGAAACATCGTTTTCGAGCTTGTTCTTCACATTATGGAGGTATATTATGTTGGAAGCGTCTCCACATATACCCATAAAAACTAATCTAGTGGTTTTTACTATAATCGTCGAAACTTAGATGGCTTTACTTTCCCACTCTTTTTAGAAGCATAATTAAAAAATCTGACTGGCAAACACCACTTGCGGGAATTATCTTGGATTCTAAATTATTACAATTCTCTAATATCGAGTATAACTTCCAAAAACCGACCGCTAGTAGTTAGTCAGAAATGCATGTTACAAAAATTAGTGGTCTACTGCTCGACTCCGCTTATTCCACGTGGCTCGCTATCGAGTGCTGGGTACGGAATATTCTCGGGTTGTCAGGCAGTTCGGGTTTGCACTCCTCGACGTTCCAAGCTGGACCCACAGTACAGATTTTCGGTGTTTTAAAAACTCTGAAATGGAACGTTGAAAAGTCGAATATTTTCTTGGCCACTGACTAAGGCTGTGCCCAATTCGCTCTGGTGAATTCGTAACTTGAGGAGAGTATACATATCAACAATCCACTCAACATCACTCTCATTTTAAAATCTAACGATATCAGGGCAAGATGCCTTATTTTTAATTCCCTCATTTCGCCTAAGATTATTCCTCATGTTCCGCGGTTCAGGCTCATTCAGTATGCCAAGGAAGCGGAGCGCTTGGGCACCCTTAGGTCCCTTGGGCACCCTTATGGGTTGTATCTGTTCTAAATGTAAAATAACATGATTTGAGCCGCGCAAAACATTGCGGACGCGTTCACATAAATTGACGTATTTAATTGGTACCCATGAAGTGGCGCTTAGGTCATCTTACCGTAGTATATTTTGTAGTCAACGGTCGTCATTTCCTATGTATATTTGTTAATACATTTTTCCGGTGTCACCGGTTAGTGCGAATTTAATGTTCATTTCTTTACTGATTCTGAACTTGCTGTCTGTGCCTTTAATCCTCATTAAACATTTCAATGTACGCCCAGTATTAACAAACGAATTAAAGTTTGCGATTTCTAGATGTTTCGTGTTGTTGTTGCTTCCTGCTATTCTTTCTATGGTCTTTGTGCAAATAATAACTTCAAGTAACACTTATAGGGCATCAGATACGTTAAAAGTGGATTCTGCTAATCGCAAGTCCTGGAATACTGATCATCGGAAGCACTATTACAACAATTTCGCTTTGCAAATGTTTTCGATCCACATAACTGACCTAATGACAAATTGTAATTTACTTTAATTCCCTTAATCGATACGCTGATCTAACGCCAACTTTTAACACAAGCCTAAATGATGTATCCTATGCCACATCGTAGGCTGGATATCCTTCTATAAAGTATATTCACCTTGATTACATATTAAACATTTCGGAAATGTGATTATAGCAAATGATCTCAGCATCGTTGAACGACTTGGTTGTACTTGCTGGCTTTCACCCTTGAATCCGTTCTCTGTTTCAAGCGAATGACAGCAACTCTGTTCCTGGGGTTGAGAGATTTTTGTTTCCAAAGTGTTTGAGTTTCACTACACATCTTTCTGCGTAAATATCAAAATATACACTGTGACCCGTAATTGCTTAGAATTTATGAAAAAACACTCATACATTAAACTTCCATAATAAGGCATGATTTTTTTTTTAATAAACACAAATATTTCGACAGAAAAAATTAAATTTTTCGGGATAGTTTTAAGTGAAAGAAATAAAATGAAATTCTTTAAAACAAAACACACTATACGAATCACACACAGAGTTCTGAACAATTTTTGAACATGCTCGAGGAAATCGCTGAGGGTTTTGTTAATCGAGACAGAATATCATTGAGTGTAGTGCAGAAAGTTTTAAACATTTGAAATTATTTATCTCGGTCCCTACGGATCGCACCGAATTTATTGAGGTGGTTCTCAGAAACCTCTGAAATTTTTGTTATTCGAGAGAGAATATCATTAAGAGTAATTCAAAATATTCTTAAACATTTGAAAGTACATATTTAGCTCAAGCCCTACGGGTCGTACAGAGGTGGGCGAAATTATTCTAAATTAGTATTTGATCTAAGCAACTAATCTTACTAAACCACATGTTCAGAAACCTTTGAAATTTTTGTTATTTGAGAGAGAATATCATTGAGAGTATAGCACATAAAATTCTTTAAAACATTTCCAATTAACTAACTCGGTTCCTACGGATCGCACCTAGTTTATTGAGGTGATTCTGGATTAGTATTTGATGTACGAAAATTACAGTTAACCATATGCTCGGGAATTTCTGAGATTATTGTTATTCGTGAGAGAATATCATTGAGTACTACACAAAAAATTCTTAAAGATTTGTAATTATTTAACTCGGCCCCTACGTTTCACACGGAGGTGGTGATACAACTTTTTCTAAGTTAGTGTTTGATAGAGGAAATCAATCTTACTTAGCCACAAGCTCGGATCTATAAGATCCGTAAGGGCCGATTTAAATATGTAATTGCAAATGTTCAGAATTTCTGTATTTCACTCTATGTTATTCTCTCTCGAATAACGAAAATTTTAGAGATTGCCGAGCATGAGTGCTTAAGTAAGATTAGTTCCTTACGATTACATAAAGTACTAATTAAAAACCTCTTTGATCATCTCTGTGCGATTCGTAGCGTGTTTTATTTTAAATAATTTTATTTCATAACTTTCACTCGAAACTACTCCCGGAGACGCGATTGATCGTCATAGAGGACAGACGCGTTTTCGTCTTTCTCTGCTTAGAATAAAATTAAATTTTAGTTTAATTTAATGTAATGTAATGTGTATAATAAATAATTATAATTAAAATAATATAATAACGTGTTAATAATTTAATTAAAAGTGAATTAATATAATTATAATAAAAAAATAAAATTAAAATTAAAAATAGTGTGTAGTGCGCAGCAATGTATAGAAATTGTGTGTCGTGCGAGGAAATGCACCACAATAATTTCTATGTACGAGTTTGTTCACATTGTGGGGATAATTCCAAAGGATATATAAGATAAGTGTTTTAATTATTTTAAATTTTGATTATAACTATTTTCAATCTAAAAATTTTAATTTTATTTATTTTTATTTGTATGGATATATTTTAGTGGTTGTTGTGCTTGTGTAGTAAATACGCATTTTTAATGTTTCGCCATAGTGTGGTGTGGTACAGTTTGCGTGTGTGTGTGTGTGGTAGCTATTTATACATTACTTTAAAATTTAGAAGAAAGTTGTAAAGGGATATAAAATAAAAAATTGTTCGACCTTATGTTTTATGTACATACATATATACAAATTTGTTTTTTAGTTGTATATACTGTTTTATACGTTCACACACAAAATAATAATATGGTTATATACACTACAGGCCAAAAGTATTTGGTCGACATGGTTTTTATAATTTAAATTTTTTTATATAGTTTCAACAAACATATTAATGGTATATATAAATACATTTAGACAGGGTGTAGCATTGCAAGTTTTTTATTTTAATTGAAAAGGAATCATCGACTAGGTGCTTTTGGCTTGTAGGGTACGTGATCATTTAGTTAAAAGACAAATAACAAAAAGAATTAAAATAAAATATAAAACGATGTAATTTGTGTATTTCTTTTATCATCATAATGATCAAAAATGATCATTGAAATTACGATGAGTTTGCGCGCATGAGTTTGTTTTATAATTGTGTTGCTATAGGAAAACTATACATTTGTTGTTATAAGAATATAATATTTGTAATATGACTTAATGGAGAATAGTTTTATTATATAATATATAATATTATGTATATTATATATTTTTATATTTTAAAAATGAATAACAGTGTGTTATAGATTAATATTATATACGTACATTTTTGGCATGTATTTTTTAATATTATTTTAGTTTTCGAGTATGTAATAAAAAATTAAACAAGGTTAGGTTGTGTTTGTTGTGTGATCTCTGGTATGTATATGTGCATGTATATGTATGGGCATGTGTAAATTTGTGTTTGTAGGTATGTATATGAATGCATGTATAATTTTATATACCTCTTTCGCGTTCACAAAAAGGTGTTTTTGTGCTTCTATTTGAGCTCACCATGCACAAATGTGTGTGTAAGTAACCACAGTTTGTGGTGTCTTACGGATTTTAACCATTCTTAGTTGGATCGGGGTCCTTTTTGAAAAATTTCATAATTTGATAACATATAAATTGTATAACGTTAATAATTTGTTTTTGATAAATTATTAGTCGGGTGAAAACCTGTTTGAATGGAATGCACGGTTGTGTATGCTGGTGCATATTGCATACAAGGTAAATTTTTGGAATGATTCTTTTTCGTATTCCAATAATATTTACACGATTGGGTATGCGGCCCGGAAAACGGATGTATAATATATAATTGATTGTTTTTTTTTTTGGGATTATTTTAATAATCAGTTTAATATTATTATATTGGTATTGGGGGCTTTCGATTGACCTGAATTGATTGAGTTGCGATTGAGTTATTATTCAGATAATTGAGTTGCTATTCACTTAATTCAGCTGCCAAGGTGGATTGGGTGTTTGTTTCACACCTCTTCACTTCAGAGAAATGTCAAACTAAATCATTTTAAATTAGGCTTTTGTTGATTATTAAAAAATCCTGGTCGTTGTCGAAACGTAAATATTCTTTAAGATCGTATTCTAAGGCCATTTTTAATAACTCTAATATTACTTAAGTTAATTTAAATCATACAGTAGGTAGTAATTTAATTCTATTTTATTAAAATTTGTATAATTTTAATTAGAAAATAACACAAACACACTTTTCTAAAAAAAAAACGCAAATGAAATGAGCGTAAAACAAATATGTAAATGTCAAAAATACAACAAAAACAACCTGTCTGAATTAAGTACATGAGCAAATTATCTCTTCAGTTAATTTAGTAGCTCAATTTTTTGACTGAACTGAGGGGGTGAGCGCCCAATTCCCTTCGGTTGATTCGTTAATTCAAATGATTTTGTTTGTTCGAGTCAATCCGAGTGCCCTTATTATTTTATGTTTATATTTAATGTTTATAATTAATTGTTTTTATTTTTGTAAGCTTCGAGGAATAAATACTCTTGGGATAAATAAGTTTTTACCTGAACAGCTAATATATATGATTTTTTGCTATTATTGACATTTTTTTCATTTAGGTAGGACTTGTAGCAGGAAAATATTAATTCATTATTAAATTTCAGAGAATGTGCAGATAGATGAATTACATGGTGGAACTAAACTGTCATAATGGTTTCCGGTGTATAATAAATTAATTTCAAAATTTTATTCTGGAGTTTCAGGAACAAAATTGACTTGGTATTGGGAATTTGGGTAACGCACATTAATTTTTATGATTTTTTTTAATTTTGAAATTGCTGATAGACATTCAGCACCACCCTAGAAACCATCTTGTTGTAAATTAGTTAAATATTTTGTTATTAAATGACTTTCAGACAATTTAAGGTTAGATGAATATATAGAACGGCAAGAAAGCAAATTTGGAATGTAATCATTAAGATTATTCCTAAGGTACTCAGTTACGATAGTCCGTAACTGATTAACACTGCAGGATGGTTTCTGGGGTTCTTTCGTTCTTTCTTTCTTTCATTTGTAGCTGTTGGAGAATTAAAAAGGCAATTACCATCTCCTGGAATTTTATAAACTTCCATAAGTTAAAGTTAATAAATATTATTAATAAATAAGTTACAAATGAAATATACTGAGAAGATGAACACTAAATGTAAATTAATTTTCATCTTACTAACAGTATTGTGATGTTCTTAAGTTTAACTCTTAACGAACGATTAATTATTTGTTTAAATCACTATATGATTTCTTATTATTTTGTATAAACTTAAGATTGTTATTATGTACTGTTACGTGCAAATAATATTTCACTATTAAGCTTGGCTTATTATGAAGGATAGGGCTGTATTGTACTGAGAAAAAATCTTTTAAGTATAGATATTTAATTGCCCCTTTAATGTATGCAATTGATTTGATTCTTTAATAAGCTAAGAATATTGAAATCTTGAATAAATTGCTTGTTAGTTCTTACTTAAAGTGCTCATACTTGTTAAATTAATGAATAATTCAGTTAATTTTCATTATTCGGAACTAACATTATTGTTGTAATAATTGAATTACCTTTTTATCTTGAACACATTAATTAAAAAGGGATTCGCGGGATATAGTTAAATTACCCAATAAAATCATTGCGGCGTAAAACAAAACTTATCGTTGGTGTAGTTATCGATAAGATGGAACTTATAATATTTTACTAAATTTTGAAATTTTTACGTAAATTTCGAGATTGATCTTGAAATTTTGTATATTTCGATTTGTGTTTCTTACCAATTTGATGTTAAGTGTTCGGCTGTTTGACGATGGAATTCCGAGAAATTGGTTGTAAGTTTCATAATATTAGTCTGACAATTTAAGTACTATACAGCCCAACCATGTTTACAGTATAATTTTTAAATGCTACTGGATTTCAGTTTAGTTTTATAATTAATATAATTCTAATAACTATGATTTCAGGAAATTCTTTTGTAAGTTGTTGAGTTTTAGGAGGATTAATCAATAAATGTTTGTATTATTTAGGAAGCCGAAAAACATTAATGAAGAATTAAATTTCAGGAGTCTTAAGATGTTTGTGGACTAATACTTCTTTAAAATATTAATTGATGATTGTGTAGTTTAGAATTGTGTTGTGTTTCTATTACTCACTATCGGATTTACCTAGGTGACTGTATTCGAAGTGAATTAATCAATCAATTTTATTTTAGGAAGCTGGAAATTATTAATGTTGAATTATATTTCAGGGAATTTCCAGATGCTCGTGAAATAATAATATTTTTTTATCAGGTTGCTGATTTAAAGAAGCAATTTTTGAAGACCAATATCATCGTTATCCATTGAACCTATTAAACCTTTATCCCCCCTATGTAGATTAGAAGTAGATTAGAATTGTGTTGTGCCGTACGATCGCTAGGTGTCTGAAACCGGGTCGTTCTGTCCCAAAAAAAAAAAAACCTTTCCTATCCCTCCTATTGTTATGTGTATAAAAGGCTGTAGGAATAGGCCCGGCGTTAACCGGGACACTCGTCAAGTACTTGGTTCTACAGTCCAATCAATCAATCAATCAATAACTTTCACTCGAAACTACTCCCAAAAATTTAATTTTGTTTTTGAGCACAAATTTTGCTCGCAAACTGAAACTTGAGAGTTGGGAGTTTTGCTGCTGTTTCACTAACCTACTAGATGCACAAAATTAATATTATTGATTATTGTAAATAATAATTAAATCTTATATTTCCGTCTAGTGTGCTGAAGAAACAACAAAAAAACTCCCAACTCTCAAGTCGCGGTTTTCGAACAAAATTAGCATACTGTTATAGTGTTGAAGTATTTGTGCTTATTAAAAATTTTCAAATCATTATGAAAGTTAAATTTTTGAGTCTTTTCTCATTCTTGAGTACGGTGTATATTTTGATATTTTGGCATAAACTTCACTCCGATGCCTAACATTTCTTTTATGAAGTTAGTAATTTTTTGAATTTTAAAATCCCAACAATGCGTTCGATCAGTGGGGAAACCCAAAGCTTTCAACCTTCTGTAGACTCATCGAACGCGTTGGAATTTAAAATTTAAAAAATTTATGTACTATGCGATCCTCAGTTATTTCGTAGTTATTCTTTTGATACCGCATCTGATATTGATACCGCGTCTGAACTACTTCAGCGGTTTTTATCTGACGATACATTTTGCCGAAATCGGTTGTAAGGACATACTTATGCTTTCTCCATCTTATAATGAAAGATTGATTTTGTGGGGTATGAACGTTGTGAAGCCCAGTGCAGTTGGAACTAATTTAGAAAAATTTCTTCCTGAAAATGAGTTGCAATGATTAATGTCCACAACATCCAAATAATTATGAACTAAAGCGTAAATCTACCGACCAAATGAAAATAATATTTTCCTCAATTTGTAAAACTTAACCTAAAATTAAATGATTTATAGTTCTTTTAGAAATTTTATTAAGTGCGATAAACATTTCAATTCACAATCCGGCACGATACACATTAAGAATTCACACCACATAATGTTTGAGCCACAATCTCGCATCATTCTGATTCATATATTTTTCCTTCTGTTAATTTCAACTGTACGTACTTTCTATCAATCCCCTTATATCTAACTACCCCCGAATATATATTTAACACAACATGTTGTTTATTTAACACATAAACAAAATTTACCTCACACCATCATCATCGGCACGCCAACCGAATTCGGCATAATGGTACTAAAAAATTATATTCTATTACTACAATAGACGGACAGACCGACAGACAGACAGACACATAAATATTCGTTATATTTCTTGGACGAGAAGAAGAATACGATGCTTTGATTTTTTTGCTGTTGTTAGGATCCATCCAAATATACAGCCAAAGGCATTACACTGTACGATGCATTTTTATATAGGTGGAATAAAAATTCGAGAACTTTTTTTTATCTTAAGCACACACACATACCAAAATAATACCCTTAGGGATGTTTAGAATTTTTTTTTTTCATTATCTTATGTGTGAGAAAAACTATTATGAAGAACTATAAATTTTAATCACTCCCTACCTCCCGAACTCGCTGCGCTCAGATTCTACGGATAAAAAGAGACATGTGTGATGATGGGTCTGGAAAATTAACGTTAAATTCAAGAAGCATTTTAATTTTTTTATGGTTGCCAATTAAGTTCGGAGATTGGCAGTCAAAACAGAAATTTATAAAATCATGCATGCGATAGATGTAAAATTAGGATAAACCGAATTAAATTATTTTTTTTTTATTTTTTATTTCAGATTTATTAACATTCTTATTGGAATTTGGTAAGTATCATAGAAATTGTTTTTGACCAAATTCTAATATTTGTTGTCGGAAATTAAAATGCCGGATCCTAACCATATCCCATATTTTAAGATATCGACTTTAGAAAACTACGGTAAAACTTAGTTTGTAGAATGTGATTTATATTTAATTGATTATTTTGAAAGTTTTATTAGAGATTGGCTTACTGGTAAAATGCGACATTTCATTAACCAATAAGACCTTCTCTTCTTCTTCGCCGGCGCAACATCCCATTAAAGGATTTGGCCACTTCAACAATACACTTCATTAGTCGATCTGCAGCCAGATGGCGCCGGACACGGTAATCCATAGTTTGAAGGTCTTGTTCAACGTCGACCATCCAACGAATAGGGGGCCTCATGCGAGGTCCTGTATTCAATGGTGCCTGGAATCGGTAGTTACTTATGCTGTATAAGATAGCTGAAAATTTCCAGCAGAAAAAATGTGTTTTGCTATTAACCGCTAGAGGAATCACGATCACAAAAATGAAATTCTTTCTGCTGATATTTTTTCGAAACTAGCGAAATTTTTATGCAAATTAAAAATTCTCAGCAGAGATTTTTATGAAAAATCAAGGAACTTGTGTAAAAGAAGAGAAAATATATATTTAAACGTTTTGAAGGCAATTTTCTTTAAAAAAAGATTTGCGTATGTATAGTGTAAGGATTCTCAAAATATACAAAAATTACCATACTCATCATTATGCAAATACAGGGCAACACCAAAAAAATCGCCATCGTTGAAAGCACTCCATACATTTTTGAAGTCATTTTAATGTGAAATGTTTTCGGTTTTTTAACAAAAGTGTTAGAAAAGCCCCCCTGCAACAACCTTTCGTTTATCTAACACTTTTGCTAAAAAACATGCTGTACAAGATAGCGGAATTTTGACAGCGGAAAATAAGAGATTACGCTACTCGCCGCAAGTGGCAACACTATCACTAAAGAGAATTAATTTTGTTAAATAATTACCAGCGGGAATTTTTAATTCATTATGTATATATTTTTTCACTAAATAAAACATCTCAGCGGAATAAAATATTAAAAGTGATCCTTAAAATGGAAAATTGATTGATCTCCGAAGTAAAGGAACTCGGTATATGAAATGTTGAAATTTAAAAACATTCCGTCTTTCCGGCTTTTCTTCCACTAGTAACCAATATTTTCGGTTGTTTTTCTAATAGCTTAGGTCATACTGAGGCTACATGGAAAATTTGGGAAAAACTCATGGACTAGAATTTATTGATTTTCTCCGGCCATATAAGTTATTTTCAGTTTTTGGCCAATATCTCAAAAACTTCCACTAGTAACCAATACTTTCGGTTGTTTTTCTAATAGCTTAGGTCATACTGAGACTACATGGAAAATTTGGGAAAAATTCGTGGACTAGAATTTTCACTAAAATTTTTTTACAAATCACGGCGCTAGGATGGCAGTTTTGAGTACTAAGTTGTTCAGAAAAATTTACGCCATTCTTGAAGACCTTTCCAACGATATACGACAAGAATTCTATATTAAACGGAAAAATAGCTAGCAGCACCAAACGGTAGATTTGTGAACTAAGGTGATATTTGGTGATTTTTTTACGTGATTTGCTACCCGATCTATGCCATATGTTTATATGAAAATAAACAAAGCACGGCGCTAGGATGGCAGTTTTGAGTACTAAGTTGTTCAGAAAAATTTACGCCATTCTTGAAGACCTTTCCAACGATATACGACAAGAATTCTATATTAAACGGAAAAATAGCTAGCAGCACCAAACGGTAGATTTGTGAACTAAGGTGATATTTGGTGATTTTTTTACGTGATTTGCTACCCGATCTATTGATGTAGAAATTCTAAAAGCTTTTCAAGATAGAGAGTAATCTTGACTATACTAATTTATAGTTCATAAATCCACCATTGTAGCGCTATTTTTAGCTATTTTTCTTTTATTATAGGATATATACTTGTCGTATATCGCTGAAAATGTTTTCAAGAATGGCCGTATTTCCGTATAATTATGTGGCACACCATTTCACAGCTATTGGTAAAAGGAACAATTTTGTCTTTTGTGGTCTGGTTCACAAATCCACCGTTTTGGCGCTTTTAACTAATTGTTCAATTATTTTATAATAAATACAAGATCAATGTAAATGTTTTGAAGAATTTCATAAATTTTTCTGAAGACCTTTTTTACCTTAATACTAATTCGGAACTACCGTTATGGCACAATAAGCAGTTACAATTTTTCCCATTCCCAGCCATTTACTTCGCAAATTCACCGCTTCGTCCGGTGAAGCTCGGGTACATTTCTATATTTTTATGCGGCTCGCACGGTTTTTATAAAAAATGCTGGGGGTCGTTTTCCAGAACCAGAAACGGGATGGATTGCGATGTGTCTTAATTTCGATAAAATCCGTTTCGAATGCAAGGAAACAGTTACAAATAGCTCTGGTTTCTGATTAATTTATTTTGGAATCCTTCGTGATAACTGATGTTACACTATGCTGTGAGATATTACACGATTCTGCGTTATATTACGCCATGTTGGTTGAAGTTTACTATGTTGTGCGATGTTGCATCATGTTGCTTGATTTTGCATCTTGTTGAGCGATTGTGTGATGTTCCACTAATTTGCGTCATATTGATCTTGTTGTATTTAATATTTTATTTGGGTTCCACGATTTTGGTATAATTTGGCGGAACAATGTTTGGAGTGCTAGGAAACTATCAAGGAATTATGAAATTTGGATAGTTTTTTATTTACGAGTGTCTGGGACGATCCGCAACGTTATACCATGTTACATGATGTTGCGTGATGCTACGTTGTGGGATGTTATTCTATTTTGTGGGATGTTGCATCGTGCTGCGCCATGTTCTGTGATGTTGCGCCATTTTGCTTGCTGTTACATCTTCTCGTGAAACTTGTGCGTAATCCACTATCTTGCCTCATTGTACACAACGTTGCAGAATGTTACAACATGATTGTGAAATGCTGCTAGACGTTGCACCATGTTGCGTATTTGTACCATGTTGCGTGATATTGCGTCGTGTTGGACCTTGAATTTTGCTATAATTAGATATATGTGCAGAATGTTGCACCAAATGTTGCAGAATGTTGCCCCAAGTTTTGTTGGTTGCGTTACGGGACATTACCTGGTTGCATTTATCGCGTCCTTCTGAAAATAATGGTTGTTATAAGTAGCAATATAAATTTGTAGCATTCGCTATCTTATTAATGTGTTGACCTTGATCCCATTTTCACATTTTCTTCTCTCTCAAATGATTTTGATGTTTGGTGGATGAGGCCCGGGTCCTTTTATATAATTTCTTTTCGGCTTGCAGGATTTTTTTAAATTTTTTTTTTTGATTTATCCCTGCATTCTGTTTTGGGACCAGTTCAAGAGAGGACCAGTTCCCTGCTCTTTCGCGGTTTACTTATTCCGTCCTTACTTTTACGCCAGTCAGCCAATCCGAGGACGTTCGGCTATATGACCGATTTTCAGACCATCTGCACATTGCAAGCTCCATGCCAGCCTATACTGACATGGAAGATGGGTCGGCCCATGAGATTTACACTACGACAGGGTGTCATAGATGTGTTACATTTTATCATAGATCGTAATCTGTGATGAAATTTCACTTTTGCATCCTGCCCCTATCGGGATTCGGACCCGGTACCTCCCGATCCAAATGCCAAAGCTTTAACCACTGTACCATTTAGTCGGTTTTTAAAAATTTGCTTAGGGTTTTTTTTCGAGTACCAGAATGTTTGAGCATATAGTTGGTCCGGTAGGGACTGGCTTCCTATAGTTAATTTTTTCGGTTCGTATACGATTTTGGACGTTTTTTAGTACCAGAAAAGAATGGTGATGGTGAATATATTTTTTTGAAGTCATCCAGTGGAGGCCGAATTCTATTATTTGGAGACATTGACTTTTGGAATCAACTAACCGGAAGGCGCTTCTGATCTTGTTCTCTTTAGCTGGAGAGGTCAAAGAAAACTCAATAAAATACAGCCCTTCAAAACTTCGAGGAAAATGAAAAAAGCAACTCACATCTTTCCCAGTTGTTCTACTTGAACTCATATATTTAACGATTTAGCTGATTCATTTAAATCCTCTTCCATATTTGATAAATTGCATTTGCAGTTGTTTCAATTATGGTCACTTTATGTTTTGTCTATAAAATCGGTTGTGATTCGTGATTTTGCCTCAATGATATCGATCGGACTATTCCAATTCAGTGGCTCATGAATCTAAATAGAATCTATAAGTTATGGATTGAGGATTGGTTGGTTTGTTGAAGTTTTGAGGGTGCAATTTTGATGTTTCTGATATTTTGTCGATAAAATCGCTTGCCATTTGAGATTTTGTCAGATGAGCACTGACTGAGTATGCTAATTCATTGGCTGAAGGCGCAAATTTGATTATAAGTTTGGGTGGGTTAGTTGTGGCTATGGGAGTGAAATTTGGGTTTTCCGGTAATTTGTCGATAAAATTGTTTGCGATTAGCGGTTTTGTCTCAAGGGTAGGTGTTATGAGAGTGCCGGTACTTTTGGTTCGGTTTGAAATTAGATCTGTATTAGTTTGAAGTGGTTACAGAATGCCATTCCGAATATTGCGATATTTTATCATTAAGCTGTTTTTTACAATTCAAGACGTTTCCGGTCATATCTCTGGCAAACATTTTAATAAACGAAAATATATTTAAGGGCTCGTGAACTATCTAATTGGCTTGGTCAGATCGGTATCGTTGAAAAAAAAAATTCAAATGGCTAATTAATCATCGAACAAATCCAAATTTCGCAGCCACAACCTAGCTACCTACCTTTTAGTTTCAAACTAGATACAGCTTTGAAATATCCCATTTTTGGGTTATTGTTTTAAAAAGTAGCTCAATTTTGAATTTGCTATGCGGTTACAATAGCTCACAAAAATCAATTTCTTACGATCTAACATAAATGTGTTCATTTTTATTCCCTCTAATTTTTTATTTTACATTTTAAATGATTTACATATAGCTCATTACAAAATATCATTTGCAAATGAGTTTAATTTGTGTTGAACTAAATTAAGGTTTTATGGTAATTGAGCAACTGACGAATTCCAAGAAAATTGTAAATCATAACCAGATATATTACGTTACGTTAGGTTAGGTCAGGGTGGTTGTCCTAAAGGACTGGCACAGAGAAAATCAGGTCCGAAGCCCCGTCACATTTTTGTACTTTCTATAGAGAACAGAACCAACTCAGTTTTGTGTGGGAGAGGAATTCCAAGTTTAATACGAGTGCATTTATGACCAAGTTCCAAAGAAGAGGGGATAATACCCCACCTTCCGACTTCCTATAATAATTTAATACAGCCCCATTAGGTAATTAACATCTACAAGATTCTCAGACTTTTAAATTTATACCGTATATACATTGAGTTATACAACATTAAATATTGACACTAAAAATCTACCCTAATATTTTGTGTTTAGTATAAAAAAAAATCGATATCCTTTCATTAAAGTGGGAAAACTCATGTATCTACATCTATCCAACTTTAAAAAGGATTACGGCGTTAACTACGTTTGTAAATCCCTATCTCTGCACTAAACACAAAAAATAAACTTTTTCAACTCGAAACGAGATAATTGGTTTGATCGATTGTTGTATTTTATGTATATAAAGCAATATTACGTTGGCTTTACTTCTTTGAAAGTATAAGTAATTTACCAACCAAACTATCAATTTTGTTGTGTGTTTCTGTTTATATAATGTGCAACTAGGAAAATTTCAACAACACTCCTCAGCACACTAGAATGGAATGGGAAAACCAGAAGTTGTATAATATTCATTTTTTACCATCATCTCAACCCCGTATACACTCGTTACTGTTGGTATCTTCATATTTTTTGTTAGGATTTCGTTTGAAATCTCTTAGGATTGGAGAAATGGATGAATGGACATAAATAAAATAAAAATCAATGGAAAATGATAAAATATCTGTATTCAAGTTTGAGATGGATGAGGTTAGGTTTAAATACAGGTAGGCTAACCAAAATTATAAATAAACAACTTTTTCAACTTTAAACTTTTTTTTTACATTATGAAAGTGGTTTTGGATCCTAGAGTTATTTACTTTACTATATACATACACCTATCAATTAATATTTTACCACCTGTTAAGAATACATCCAATTTAAACACTTTTTTTATGTGCTTTTCGCAACCGACGTGGTTGATTGGAGTTTAGCTAGCTTGATTGCTAGGGACTGATTGTCTGGAAATATCTATCATTCTTCTAAATCTATTTACTTTGTTATTTGGGTTTTGTACAATCGAATTGTATTTTTTTCCAATAATCGATTTTATTGTTGGTTTTATGCTTGAATTATATGTAAAGGAATAATACATAAAACATTACTGATGATGTCAGTATTTAGTGTACTATGACCATGAACAATTTACATAGTTGCGGTTAACATTATAACTTTGTAATCAAATATACGAGAAAAAGATTAGAGTACAAAGCAAATTTTTGTACAACGTGGCCCCAATTTGGGCGCCTGGTAAACGATCGTTAAAAATACTTTCTTATAGATAAATTCTAGGTAGCTGATTTTATTTTGCATTTTTATATACACAAACTGCTAGACACATAAAACCATCCGGTCAATTAGTTACTGACGTATAATCGATTTTTAATTTATCAATAGTTTGTTATAGCCATAGTTTATCATATTATCATCAATTTTCTCATTATCATAGTTTATCAGTGCGTAAAAACAGTAGTCAGCCATAATATACGCAACGCGCGATCTTACATATTATAATTTTCAATTTGCATTTAAATTATTAATTATACCTATATACACGATCAAGTCTACGATCGTCGATCATATATACTTGCGTGCTTCCAACTTAATATCATTTTTTAATGATCGAGATGATCAACTCTTTTGTTTGAGTTTTTTTTTTATAACGAGACAATCGAAATAATATAAATAATTCTTCGGAGTATATATAAAAAATTATCTGATCAAGTTTTTATTGTCCAAAAACGTACTACAACATACAACCATAAGATCGATCGATCGAGTTCGTGTGAATTGTCGTTTTCTTTATGTGGTTTTTGATTAATTATTAATAACTCTTTGGATGACATGTTAATTTAGAAGTTTATGTTTTAATAATTTCTTTTATTGATCAATGAGATGATCGTAAAATAATATTGGTTATAAATGAATGATCGTTTATAATTTAATATGTGGGTCGGTCATTTTTAATCGTTTACTGCGGGAAATATCAGATGAGTCAGTCGGCCAGGAGAAAATATTTTTTATTTAAAATTTTGTTTTAGGATAATCTCGTTAATGAAATTTAAAAATGAATGGGAGATATATTAGGAATGTTCTTATATGATTCCGTCGATCACGGAACTTTTCTACATACAAATCTTATCTGAAACCACGATACGTTTACTAAATGTATTTCTACGTTCACTTCATTACTTTTGTAGGCAAGGCATTACATCATCCCACAATATAGTTGAAGCTAGCAGAACCCAAATCGAAAATCGGACCAAAACCGAAATTAGAACACAAAACAAGAATAATTGACAAGCAAATAATTTTAGGCTCATTATGGCCTAATCAAATGCCCCATTAACAATTTTTGAGCTCCACTTGTTCTTGACCAAACTTCAGATAATTTAATCTAAAGCTAGCAGAACCCAAATCGAAAATCGGACGAAAACCGAAATTAGAACGCAAAACAAGATCAATTGACAAATAAATAATTTTAGGCTCATTATGGCCTAATCATATGCCAATTTAATGAGGCATTTGATTAGGCCATAATGAGCCTCAAATTATTTGTTTGTCAATTGTTTTTGTTTTGCGTTCAAATTTCGGTTTTGGCCCGATTTGGGTTCTGTTAGTTTTTAAGTGATAAAGCCTTAATTTTTCCTAGAGAGAGCATAAACAAAAAAATTAAATAGGACATTTCATTAGCCTAACTTTAATATTCCAATTATTTTTAAATCGTTTTTTGATATGCTCTCTGCTAACCTTTTCTAAAGCAAGCAGAACCTGCGTATTTGTTGGAAGGGATAAAGTCTAAAAAATTTTAATAGAGCATTTAATAAGCCTATAATTATCCATACTATCTTGTAATGTTCTGCCGTATCAGCTTATGGGACGTGATTTTATGTCCAGGAGGAATAACAAAGGAGAGAGGAATATCTGAACTACTTACCCACTAGACGTCCTAAACATTATGGTAAGAATTCGGAAATGCCTATAAGCCAAATCTTTTAGTAAGCTGAAATCTTGGCTTTCCGCTTGTATGTCTTTCCTGCAGGAGAGCAAGAGGATCGCAATCTGGACCTGATGTTTTGCGAATGAAGCTTAGTGCTCAAACATTCTCTATATTATCTTTCTATATTCTCAATTTCCAATCTCTAAATACTGATTTGTGGTGAAAGTTTCAACTATTCTTAAATCTCACACCTCCTTCTGGTAAGACCTTCCAGAGCATAAAACATTTTCACTTAAGCCGCGTCTGACAAGATATTAATTACTTCCTCTCCTAAAGAAAGTTACTCGGCTAGATAACCCACAGGTAAAAAGGCCAACATATTTGAATGGGCAAACACAAAAAGTTCGAGAATTTATCAAAGTTGACCTAAATGTTATATACTCGTACAACGGCAAAATTTTATTTTATGATCGAACAATTTTATACTACCGGTAGAAATAATATTTTGAAAATCAATCAATAAAATGCTTTTATGCGTCACTCCACTATGGACAAAAGTGGGTATATTGACCAAAAAGCCTCTTGAATTGATATTCGAGCTATTCCAGTATATACGTTGTGCGCATTTGCATCAAACCTCGCAATGACCTAGGTAGCATAACTAGATTGATGGTTAAGCTCCAAATTAATATAAAGTAAGTTTAAGGGTATTTTATATAGGTTTTTGGTCTTTAGCAGGTATTTATAGATTGGACGACACTTGCTCCCAAGAAAGTGTATTTTGAAAATGGTACCCATTCAGCGTTCTAGATTTCAATGGGTCATTCAAGGTCAAGTGATGAAGAGTTTAACCCCAAGAAGTTCTAGCTTTAGACAGAATAGCCCCAATAACATAAAACCACGCAATATCACGACAAAATTTTGCAGTCTATTCTTATACACTCGTGTAGACGAGAACAATTTTAAATTCTGCAATTTTTTCAGTGCCATATCTTAGTTCATAAATCCACCATTCTGGCTCTGGTAATGTATTCGTTTGTTATAGAATAAATATGTGTGTTTACCATTTAAAAGGTCTTGAAGAATGTCACAAATTTAACAGAAGTATCTTAGTTCTAAAAACGACCACTATGGCGCTAGAGGCATATACTTTTTTGTCATTCCAATATAAACATCATCTGGCAGCAACAGTTCTAAAAGTACAAATATTGCATTTCATTGAAAATGTGTTGGTAGTACTCAAAACTGTATAGCTGCACAAATTATTAATATAGTTCCGTGTATATAAATTATAAATGTAGATAACCCGTGTAATATAGGGTTTTCCAATAAGAATGATATGATTTTTAAGTGACGTTTCGGCCATTTGTAATATGTCATGACCTGTCATTTTTTGTTTCATTGTATTCAGTCATGTTTACAATTTCATCATGGAGCGATATACGCAAGAAAAACGTAAAATAAACAGTATAAAACGGAATTTATAGTATTCTAAATTGGTTAACGGGTCAGTTGTTTTACATATTTATATTTATATACACATTTTCCTGATTTTGTGGCTATAACAAATTTTCCCCATCAAAATTATTTTCGCGTGTTTTTTTTTATATAATTTCGCGTACAGTGGTAGTTTTAATATAACTGAATTAAATTTTCTTCGTAATTTCGTCAGCATTATTGAACCAAGTTTTGATTATATTTTTTATCAAAATGCCTCATGATACGGATGATACCGTCAAAGACGAACCGTTAGACAAGCCAGGAATAGCTGGATATCAGGTCACGGTTCCATATCCACCGTATTGGGCACATATGCCCGATTTATGATTTACTCAAATAAAGGCGGTTTTTGAAGTGAGAAAAATTTCAAGCGACACTAAAAAATACTTGGATGTGATAACATCAATTTCGGACATAATTACTAATCCGCCAGCCGTGAATAAATATGATGTTCTTCGCGAAAGTTTAATTAAAAGAAAAACATTGTTAGAAGCCCAACGGGTAGAAAAACTTATAGAAACTACCTTAATGGGAGACAAGTCTCCTTCCGAATTTTATCGCAGTCTATAACTAACGGCAGGTTCATCTGGTGCAGTTAATGCTCAATTACTGAAAACGTTATGGTTGAAACGATTACCGGATGCCATTAAAGCTGTAGTAATGGTTAGAGAGACTGGCCCAATCACAGAGTTATATGAATTGGCAGATAAAATTTGGCAAATCACTTCACCATCGGGTGCTAAAATAAATGCTACATCAAAGTCAAATGAACATTTGATAGCGAACGATAATTTTTCAATTCAGAATTTAGTGCATTCAATAAATGGATTGCACTCAAGATTTGATCGCTTGAATATAATAAGAAAACGAGATCACGTTCCAATAATAGATTCAACCATAGGTCTAATTCACGAAATCGTAGCCAAAATAATAACCGTTCGAGAAGCCGAAATTCTGGTAAACATCTTTGTTGGTATCACCATAAATTTGGTAATAGGAGCATTGAAATGTATTAAATAGAGTTGTAATTGGAATACGAATTCCGACACATCACGAAAATCGGAAAACTCGATCGTAGATACTGGAGCTGACACATCAGTCATATACCACCAACATATTTTACCGATGTGCACCTCAATTAAAACTTTTGGTACACGGCTCGTTGTGGTAGATTTAGGTCTTCGTCGAGATTTCAAACATCCATTCGTGCTCGGAGAGGTTACAAAACCAATACTAGGTATCGATTTTCTTATCAAATTCGGATTAACGATAGATTTACAAAATCGTATCTTGAAAGACAACAAAACTCACCTGGTCTATTAATACAATAATGAGACAAGATGTATCGTGTTCGCCACGATCCAGTATCATTAACGGTGATTACGGGGAACTTCCTCGCAAATTTCCTACGTTGACTCAAGAGCCAAGATACGACTTACCAATCAAACACAAAGTCGTACACAAAATTGTAACGCAAGGTCATCTCCCTTATTGTACTCCTAGAAGACTAGACGCTAAACGTCATAAAATCGTACGCTCTGAATTTGAACACATGTCTATGTTAGGTTTATGTATACCGTCTGACTCTTCAGTCTCGTCACCTTTACATTTAGTGCCGTAGCGAGATAGCAATGATTGCCGACCATGCGAAGATTATAGAAGACTGAATGCAGTAACCGTACCTGATCCTTACCCTCTGCCTCATATTCATAACTTCTCTTTAAATCTTTATGGTTGTATAGTGTTTTCGAAGATAGACTTGATCAGGGCTTATCACTAAAGTCCGGTAGCCACAGAAGATATCTATAAAACAGCAATAACAGTTCCGTTTGGACTCTTCGAGTTTTTTAGAATGCCGTACGGGTTACGAAATGCAGCGCAGACATTTCAGCAGTTTTTAAACGAAGTTACCAAGGGACTAGATTTCATGTTTGGGTATATCGATGACATTTTATTAGCTAGCCGCTAGCCGCATGAAGAACATAAACGATATTTAACAATTTTATTCGGTCGATTGTCTGATTGTGGAATTAATATAAAACCCTCGAAGTGTGAATTTGGTGTTAGTAGGATTGAATTTCTAGGTCATGAAATATCGAAAGATGGAACATTACCATCACCCCGAAGAGTCACGGCAATTAAAGAATTCCCACAACCAACTTCAGTGAAACAAATTGAAAGATTTGTCGGAATGGTAAATTTTTACCACAGATTCATACCACATTAATCACATTAATCAAAAATCTTAAACAGGTAAACAAAAAGGTAATTTTTACATGGAATACCGATTGCGTACAAGCTTTTGATCACATTAAGTCTGCCCTTGCAAATTGTGCCCTTTTAGCGCATCTAGATGAGGATTCTTTCTTAAGCATTACTACAGATGCTTCTAATGCGGCCCTAGGGGGTGTACTCGAGCAACACAGGAATGGAATCCGTTAACCTTCGTATTTTTATCTATAAAACTCTCTCCGGCTGAACGCAAATATTCGGCTTTCGATAGAGAGCTATCAGACATTTCCGATATTTGGCTGAAGGTAGAATATTCACAGTATTCACGGATCATAAACCTCTATGTACATCACTGACGTCGAAATCGGAACGTAGTCTCAGACAAGCGAGACAATTAGATTACATATCACAGTTTACTACAGATGTACGCTATATTAAAGGTGATAGTAACATAGTTGCTGACACTCTTAGTAGACCTAATATTGATTATATTTATAAAAGCGGATGTTGACCAACTAATTTCGTGTCAAGAGACGGATGAAGAACTTAAAATTCTTTGTAATAACCCCAAGGGGGATCACAAATGGAAATTCGTGATAATATTTCAGGTCGAAATTTTTGGTCAGAAATCTCAACGGGAGTACATCGGCCTTATGTTCCTAAATCATTACGTAGATCCATATTTAATCAATTACATGGTTTGTCACATCTTGGAGTTCGCTCTACTCGAAAATTTGTGTCAAGTAAATACTTTTGGCCAAAGATGAATTCAGATACAGGCAATTGGGGAAAATCCTGTACTGCATGCCAGAAAGCTAAAGTACATCGACACACTCGATCAGAAACTGGTAGATTCAACTTACCGTCCGGTCGATTTGAAAATATTCATTTTGATTTGGTGGGACCTTTACCTCCGTCAAACGGATATTCGAATATTTTAACCATAGTCGATCGTTGACCAGAAGCCATACCACTGGTCCTAAGGCTAACGGAATGGTGGAACGTTTTCACCGTCAGTTGAAAGCCTCTTTGTATGCTCGCGGAAATACAATGAATTGGAGTTCCGAATTTTCTTTTATACTCCTTGGCATTCGTACTTCGGTCAAAGACGATCTAGGTTGTACTCCAGCGGACCTTGTTTATGGACAAACACTTAAGGTCCCCGGAGACCTTTTAATCCATCCTGAGTCTACGATAGCAATGTATAAGAAGTTGGCCCGAAATTTCCAACCCGAAAAGGTTTTTTTCTTCATAAAGTGTGTGTCTTTGCTAAATCACATAAATATAATCCCATCCCAAATTTTATTACTGTTTGCAGTAAAAAAAAAAGCTACATAATCTATTAATAAATTAAATCTATTTTAATGATCATCTAGAAAATCTTTTTCTATCCATCACTTTCTTTTAAATGAAAGAAATTATGTTCATTACCAAATTTCCTTGTGGCGAACACAGAGATGACCCCTTGCCTCGGCATATAAAGTAAGGTGTGTCAATATGCATAGATCTTATATTCAGGCGCCCGTTCGAAAATATCGAGGATTGATGGTCATTATTGATTATCCCGAAAACCACTTTCTATAAATTCTTCAGTTGAAAATATGTTCATTACCAAATTTCCTTGTGGCGAACACAGAGATGACCTCCTTCCTCGGCATATGGAGTTAGGTGTGCCAATGTGAATAGAACTTATATTCAGGCGCTCGTTCGAAAATATCGAGGATCTTTGTGTTCGCCACAAGGAAATTTGGTACTGAACATAATTTCTTTCATTTAATAGAAAGTGATGCGGATAGAAAGTTATTTTCTAGATGATTATGAAAATAGATTTAATTTATTAATAGACTGTTTAGCGTATTTTACTGCAAAAAGTAATAAAATTTTATAATTTTCTCGGGCTGTTAAGTTTTTTCTTTAATTTAACAATAAAATTTTCGGGATGGGATTATTTTTATGTGGTTTAGCAAAGACACACACTTTATGAAAAAAAAAACCTTTTCGGGATGGAAATTTCGGGCCAACTTCTTATACATATTGCTTTAATTCCAAAACTTATTGTCTAGAGGCAAACAAAACGTTAAAACTGGCCCGATTTTCCTGAAAAGTCTTTATATCTTTTACACCATTCTTGAAAAACCTCATGGATATGCGGAAAATTGTGATAAAAATCAAATTTTTACAACATCAATGTTTGATCGCAGCACATTTTCTGTTTCGTCTTGCAGTAGAGATAGTTCTCGATTTACATGCATTTCACATGAAGTTTCCGAGCTTGGTGGGTGGGGTCAACATTTTGATTATTCCTTTTGCCCTTAGCTGTTCAGTTTTAGAGTTTCCAGGTCCTTCAGAATCTATGTTTGTTCTAGAATTGTGCCCCGAATAAACTGTACTCGTAACAGGCCACTAAGGCCACTGCGTTGAATTGGCGAATAAAGAGTGTAGTAAAACAATATAAAGCGCAGTTTGTGCTTCTGTGAAACTAAACAAAAAAAAGATGTTGTTGTTGTTGTTCTTGTTGTTGTTTGGAAGAATGATTCTTTAAATTAACTTAATTTTTAATTAATTATTTACTTATCATCAGATCCCAAAATCTGGTGACTGGTTTTAAATTTAACAGTTTTTAAAATCGATAAATTTAAATGGTTTGCCTTTCTTAATCTTACATTGAACCTGAACTACTTACTCTACGGGCTAACTAATTCGAATTTAAATATTGGGTAAATTTATTGAAATTCTGGCGACACCATTTTGGGATACAGTAATGGATAAAGCTTTGTTCACAACGCTGTAGAAAATCAATGAACTAGAAAATTATTACAAAATTAGATCAAGAAAGTAGATCATAAGATATCCTCCTTACTGGAAATATAGAAATATATGATGATGAAAATATGTTGTGTATAATTGGCAAAATTACAGGCACATAAAAAATTAAGACGGGCGACCAAACAAACATACTTTTGGCTCCATACAAATTAGTGGTACAACTTTAAATTGCCACCCGGTTTTTTTTTTACCATGTCTAACTGGTAAACAACATAAAACGTGGCTCGTTTTACGAAAACAAAAAAGCGACACGACGAATACAAGCAAAGTAAAACGAACAAATTTATTTGGTAGAAGAGTAAATTTTACAATCATCCATGTCGTCTCACAACATACTCGTAGCACCAAGTGCCACCCCACTTTCACTCGCGACCACTATGTCGCACGCACTGCAAAGCGCCATTGTATAGGACGAGAAAGGAAAACAAAAATGTAATACATTATTATGTTATAGTAACGTAATTAGACGATTCTTCATCATGGAGCATCGACCATCTAAAGGCCTTAAGAATAAACGCCAAAAGTGGTACTTGGGACATCTCACACGAATTATTTCTGTCCCTTCGCTGGTTGCAAAAAATTCGTACAGTTTTTTATTTTTTTTATTTTTCACGTGAATCGAAATGTTTTTTTGAATTAAAGTTTGTCAAATTAAAGATCATTTCATCACCTATCCAATGATAGGTCTGTATTGTCTGAATCGTGATAGCACCGGTTGCAGAACTTGAAGTCAGTCGGTGGACAGTTAGAAGACATCTTCAAGAAGGTGATCTGACTGCACACAGACCAGCAAACGGGCCGAAATTGATCCCAGCTCGAGAGTATTTCGATTGGATAGAAAAACAATGGAGAACAGTACTGTTCTCTGCCGAGTGCAGTACATATGTGTTTACATAGGAACGATGTATGAGGAAGGATGTACAGAAAGTCAGGAGAGCGATTTGAATAATGTTGCATTGAAGAACGTGTCTCGTACGCCGGTGGAACGTGCATATTCTGGAGAGGCATGTCACTGGAGGCGAAGAGAGACCTTGTGTTCATCTCCGGAGCAAATTCTGGCCGCCGATCAATAGGGTTCACTTCTCAACGGTACATTTAAGAAGAACTCGAGGACTACATTGTACCTTTTGCCGGTTTTATTGGTGAAAAGTTCTTGTTCATGCAGGATAATGCGAGACCGTTGGTATAATGTAGCAGTACCTTCAAAAGATGGATATGCCTGTTATTGGGTGGCCAGCCCGAAGCCCGGACCGCAATAAAAGGTACCACTGGATAGGTGTTGAAATGGGCTTTGAATTTGCATTTAAGAAAATTAAACAAACATTGGTTTTTGTGATATTTTTGAAGTTTTGTTGAAAATTGATTAATTGCGAATTTTTTACATCCAAATGTAATTAAACACAGAATTCCTAAGTTTTACCACGATTGTGTGTAAACTTCGAATATACCCCCCCCTCCCCACGAATATGTCAAACATAGAATTATGTGTAAATTGAAGAAAATTTATGTATACTACCCCCCCCCCCCCCCCCCCTCCCCCTCCCACACTTTCAAATTTAATTTACAATTTTTTTTGTTTGTATTGTTTACATCATAAATGTTATAATTCTCGAAAAATGATTAAAAAACGGACAGCTCGGTCAGTGGACTAATTTCGGTCAAAAACAAATGTTTCATTCCGACCAGTCAACCATCCGAGCTGTAGAGATACATAGCTTTAATCTGTACGACACCAACCACAAATGTAACTTTTAATGGATATTTGAAATTCTACAAAAATTTCGAGGTCGAAAATTTTCATGATTTTTTCCGATGATTGCTTTTCCATGATTATCATTTATGGTAAATAGTCGTTATCAGTGCAAACCAATTTTCGATTAACTGCCATGTTATATAATCGTTACGAAATAGCTTGATCAAATTTCTTGATACATGGCTTAATTTTATTTAATAAGGTCATATTTAAGAAAGCCACCGATTTTCGAGTTCCGATTTTATCGCACACAGAAATTCTCCAATTTCATGAAAAACGATTTTATTCTAGAAATTCTCTTCTTTTGTGCCCAGTATATGAATAATCTCTCATTTAACCAGACCATCTGCTCCAGAATATACTGCTTGGTGATTTTCCAAATTTCCATTTTAATGGAGATATGCTGACATCCTTGGAGGAATGCTGACATCCATATATCGACTATGGAGTTTTCTAAATATTCTTGGGTCTGGCACCTTTTCACTTACCGGTGTTCCTAGTAAGAGAACACGACCTTTATACATCATTGGTCGGTTATGTAATTTAATTTAACCAAGAACAAAGCTACTGTCAACAGTAGTACTGAAATTTATTGTAATTTGTTTGTAAGTCCGTCATTCATTTCCAACGTGAAATTTCAGTTAACGTACTGAAGCCGCTAGCTATTCGGGTGCTCAATACATTTGTATCTCTGTGTCGACAAGGAAGTACATATATTGAAAATAGTTCGTTTGAAACGGTAGGACCAGTTACTAGAACGTCATTTGAGCCAATTAAAAATTGAAGCCTACCGTTTCGTCCGCTATCCACATGTGGCCGGACTATTACTATTAGGTAAGTCACTGTTGCAAAATCTTACAATGACGAAAGATTATTGGAAATGAGTAATTTTACTTCGAATCTCCCCAACTTGTCGCTTGGAAAAGTGTGAAAGGTGGGTTTATATTTATCAACCTCTCAGAAGCTTTCTATCGTTTCATGAATACACATTTACGTTGATGTTGTGATACTGCCAATAACTCAGTCGTGAAAGGTGTTTGTAAAATCGGAAAATCCTTTCTAAACGCAATTTGCCCCACTGCCTGCAATTAGCCGTAATGTTTTGGAGGCCGGTTTGACATACTTTTGATTATTTTACTTTCTGAACAGAACGTAATTCTCTCAAATTCTCGAGCCTCTCAAATTTGTTTCTGGGTCTTACCACAGTCTAGATTTTCTAAATCTTACATTGGAAATTTCGAAGTGTTTAAGTCAAATTTTTCTGAAAAATCCTAGAACGTATCTCAAATTGAAAGTTTTGGAGGTTATATACAGCCAACTTGTTAAATTGAGTTTTCAAGTTTTCAAAATTGTTTGAGAAATATTAGGTTTCGGAGGCTTGGAACTATACCAAATTTGCTATCATATTTTTGGGAGCCTCCCAAAATGAAGGTTTCTGAGCCTTAGCACAGTCAAATCTGCTCCAATATTCTTTGTTTGTATCGATTTAACAATTTTCTATGATTTTCTAAGAATCTCACATAGGAGATTTCGAAGGGTTTAGGACATCCAAATTTGCATAATTATTCTATAAAAAGCCTTCGGTTTCTGAGAAAATCCTAAGTAGCCTCTCAAATTTAATGTTTAGAAGACATAGGGCAAACAATATCGCCTTATTTGAAATTTTGTTAGACGCCTCTCAAGTAACAGGTTGAGGCTTGAGACAGCTAAATTTACCTTGGTAATCCATAATTCGCCAAAATAATGTGCCTGGATATTCCATAAATCAGGTTTCAATTTCTGCAAAAGTCCTAGAAAGCCTCTCAAATTTGAGTTTTCAGAGGTTTATTGCAGTCAATATGTTTTATTAATCAGTTTTACAATTTTCGAAGCTTTTGAAAAAAAAATCTAGATTTTTCTTGGAGCGCTCTATAATGGAACTACATACATGGAGCTGAAAGAGATACAAGGGTGCGTTTGAGATACTCATGTATTTTAAAATAGAGAGAATTTCCGAAACTTCTTTCGTTAGAAGATTATCTCTAATCCAACCATTTTCAGTTATTTTATGTAAATTCCAGGAATCTCAGAATCTTTTACTCCAAACCCATTTCCCAGTAAACTTCAATGAAGATGTTGAACAAATTGTAGGTTATTCTCCTACCTTCTTACGGATGGTATGTAGCCAACCCGCAGATTTCCTCTAACGCACGATAATTTTTCCGACTAGATTTCAGGGTTTTGGATCGTGGGGAAAGTTGACGCTTGCGTGCTCCTGGCCTACACCGTGTAACAGAATAACAATAAAAATAAAAAGCAAATTAAAAACTGAAATTAAATTAAATGACACCAGAATTCGTCGACTGAAACTTGAGGAACCGGAATAAATTTAATAATAACTGGGTATGCCCACCCAGGAACGACCGGATCGCCCCGAGCGACAAGTACCATGTCTGCTGGAGAAAAATTGTCAAACGGAAGAAGAAAACGAATCGATTAAATGGGGTACCCCACGAGAAAATTTGAAAATTGAAAATGAAAGTCAAATAAGAATTTCTAAAAAAAATTGTAAAAACTCATAGAAAATTAAAAATTTAACTTAAAATTGCAAAAACAAAAGGGTACCTTCTTGACCTTCAGAAAGGTCCAGCGGAAATGAGTTGCGGTGCCTCATCGCCTTTAATCAAAAAATAACATTTGCAATTGGACGTGTTCCCGCCTTTAATATTTTTCCATCGACCCTCCAATACCAAAAAAAAATAATCTCGACTTTACTTTTTTGAAATTCCTAACTGAACTAAAAAAAACTCTTGCACTAAAAATCTAGAAGAATATGTTTTAGTTTTCGTACGCGTCATTTGCACACGCAAAAAAAACATAGAACAGAATATTAAGGCCCACGCACACTTCACATCAATTTTAATATTAATGCCATAATACAGATGGCAATGCCATCAGTAAAATGCGTCAACCAAACGACTATAATGAAATTAAAAATTCAAAAATAAAACTGGAAAAAGGTAATGTTATGACCTTGGAGTCGTAACAACCTATAATAGCCCCGGTTTCAACAGGCATGCTATAAGGGAAGTGTACAGATAAAAATACAGCTTAATACTACAAAACAGCGTTCAGCGAGGTAATACAGAATACTCCTCGAATCGCCGCCACAATATGGGCCAGCAAATGGGGATTGCGAGTCAACCCGCCAAAGATAGGGCCCTATTTTACTACGAAATACAAAATTCCTAATTTAAACGGCTTTTTACTCATCTCTACTTTGCTTTTTACTAATCCGAGATTTATGGGTACTACTTTAGTAAGTAAGCTGAGTTGGGAAGAGAAATTTTTAGCCAATGGAATGCCATTGTAAAACATAAAATTTGAAATCGTAGTTGCTATACTGCTGAAGTAAGACCAATAATTGTATGCACGGAGTGGGCATACGGTGGCCAGCACTTAACAAAGTTACTCAATATAACTGAAATTATAGATTATAGGTTCTATGTTTTACGTTCTTCCGGTAGACATTTTCGGTAGGTAGAAAACAGCCAATACGGCTATGTGACTGTGAAGAAGATTAAAGACAGAGATCGCGAATTTTAATCACACCTTTTTTATGCCTCGTTAAACGATTTCGAACAACTTTGCATGCTTGAAAACATTCCAGCACAATTAAATCTTAAAGGTGTTCCTTAAATTTACAAAATGGTTGATTTCCGATGTAAAGGACCTCGATTATGGAATTTTGAAATTTTACAATGTTCCGTCTTTCTCCGGAATTTTTTTTACCGAAATATGATGAAGTATGGTTAATCGTATTGGATCTTTATGAAATTTGGTTCCGATAATGATTTTGGATAAATTTTAGATATTTTGGATATTTTTTTTTTTTTTTTACATAAATTTTAGATGAAGTTCAGGTATCTGTACATTGGAACTCAGTTAAATCTTAATCAATATTTGTAAAATTTGCATCGCAGGACTTTTTTGTAAGGTTCTGAAATGAGGCAATGATTGGCGAGTCATGTGGACTTTCGAATCTAAGAAAAAAATTAAGGGAAGTAATCGTTTGGAATTTGCTATTTCTGCAGGTTACACAAATCCGAGTGATGGCGATTGTAGAAGTCTTGACTTATAATTCAGGTGGACATCAGGCAGCATTCACGTCGTTGATCCGACGTTTAGAGTGGCATTGAGTTGGTGCACGTCTCCGTGACGGTACAGGGAAACAAATGTACAGGGCTACTACAGGGAACCTGAGCTTGCTGGCCACGGTACATCCGTCTTTGTATAAAACTGGATTTTGGATGTTCAGGAACATTAATTCAACAAAATGGTGAAATAAAAGATAAATTGTGAAGCCAAAAAATTAAAATGAAGAATTGAGCATATAATTCATTGAACTCAACCCAAATTGATAACTTCCTCCAACTTATGAAATCAACCATATAACTCAAATGACATTAAGAGGCTACACACATTATAAATTGTATGAAAAATTTTAAGATTTCCTATGTCGTTAAAATCTCACCCCAAAATGTGCAAGCGCCTCCATTCCTTTTTTTTATCTATATACTCTTAAGTCTATTCATAATACGATCGTACCACAATATTCGGGTACATATATGAGATGCTGAGGTTTATGTCGAGTTGAAGCACCACTAACGATAAAAAGTTTTTTTCTGTAAATACATATTTGGAATAGTTTTCTCATTTATATTTTTAGACGAAAATGGTTTCACCCCACTCCAACCCTCATGCATGCCATAAATAACATCCCTTTCATAATATTATTTTTGTTAAGACATTAAGAGTTTTTTATTTTTGGATAAAAATCGATATGTCATGATGATCCAGAATCATGATGTTTGGCATCGACGATGATGTTGATGATGATGGGAATGTATATAGGATAGACAAGCAACAGGAAATTACTATCACATCCATCTAAATTTGATACAACTTCGCCGTATTTATAAATAGGAGAGATGAACGAAAATATGCTTGGTGTTTTATTTTATTTTTATTTTTTTCAAATCCATTTTCCGAATTGAAAACTGGGTTGAATATAAAGGGGTGAAATGATGATTATATCCTATTATCCTGTTTTTCGTGTATAGTTTGAGACGATATTGTAGAAATGGTTTCTCCTTGTTGGTGTGTATATGTGTACCTAAGTGTGTGTACGGTGATGTATGATTTTGTTTGGATATGTTTGTTGAAAAATGGAAATATTATTTTCCTTATACATCTTGGGGTGAGCTTATTTGATTTATTTGAAAATGCATCGGCCATAAAATTGAACTGAACAGCAAAAAAAATATCTTAAAGGGGATGTAATGTTTTTAAATATTTATTGGTTGGGAATTACAAAATCGCATAGAGGATATAAAAGAAGGGGTTTTTCTCTTCCTTTTTGTATATTTGTGTGTTGTGAGGTGCGCATATATCATATGCGGTTGGGGAGTTTAATATTGGGGGATTGGTTAATTTTTAACTATTCATGGATGGGCGAAAATTTTATTAAGGGAAATAAATTTTTAATAGGTAATTAGTGTGTGTATTTATGGGTAGAAAATAGTACGGAGAGGTGATGAATATAACGTGTTGACTTTTTTAAGAGCGCCATTTTAGAAAAACCATAACCCGTAACATCATTTAGTTGTATACTTTTGAAGAGGTCATGAACCGATATAAAAATTTATTTAAAAAAAATGCATATGACATAAACATTGTCATTTTGTCATGCAGCAATATCACCTTCCGCCTTCCTAAATGGTCTTTTTTCCTCCATAGCATCACTTAATTTGATCATTTGGGCCTTGTAACGTTCAGCTGTAACAGTTTGACCAGGTTCCCGAAGGTCGTATAGTAAATGACTCCTTTCCAATCCCACCAACACACACAGTAACACTTTCTTTGATGTTGATGGCTGGCCGGAACCCGTGGCTTTCAGCGTTTAAGATTATCGTACAAAGTCCACTTTTCATCACCCGTAATGATTGTGTCCAAAAACAATTTTCGTTTGTACTCCTAACTCTTTTTGAGTTTGATACAAATTTTCATCCAATAAAACTTTATGTTCATCGTTTTCAAAATGTTTTACTGCACCTGGATTATTAAGAACCTGGTATTGGCGTGGACCTATCCCAAAATTATTCCAGGAATCACCTAATCACTTTTACTATTATTTCTGCACAAGTTGTTAGTTAAATTCTCTATTTGAATTTCATGTCTAAATGTGTTTGCAGATAGAGATATTACCCTCAATAATTATTTAAAGTAAAACAAATAAATTTGGGTTGTTAAATTAAGTTGAAATAAATGCCCAAGAAACGCAATCCTTAAAATCCACCAAAATTTCACTTCTCTCGACTCACGAAGGAATATAACGCTATGTTCCTCGGAACAGAAACGACCATTGAAGCTTTAAAAAACACTGCTTCTGCCAATCGCATTTTGGAAATTATCCCAAGCGTCGGTCACCAATCAAGCAAGCATTTGACGTTTCGACGGACGATTTCCTGATTTACATACGGCTGATTTTTCCAACAAATGTCAACTGAATCTGTGGCATTGCTACAAGACACGTCATGTATCGAAGAATTCGATGTATCGTGTTAACGAATGTGGCGTATTCCTCGAATGTGTCCGCACGTATAAATGCACCATACACGCTTGAAGAATGTTGCATTCATGCTAGATTGTGGACATTTCATTACATTTCCTTCTTTATTGTCTCAACTTGTAGTCAGTGTAACTCACGTTCAAGTCGACTCGATCCTATAAACTTCCCATGACTTGTTTCAAATCTTGAGAAAGACCAAAAACTTTGCAAATGACCGGCATGAGCTGAAGGTAGAAGAATTTGCGTGGTATCATCTTTTTCACCTCGTATCATTGAACTCAAGTCATTTCGACCAATCACTATCTCACCGCTGGATTACTTTTGACAGCGTTACATCGGTAAAGATACGAGATTCTAGCGTACCAATTATCTTTCCGGGCTCACGTTGTCACCAACACGTTCGAGGAATTCATCAAAATTGGGGGCCGAATGTTTATTTTGAAACGCAAGCTGATGAGAAATTTACCAACAATTACAACATAAAGCTGTTGGAATGCTGAATGGACAACACGGGCATTCAACTGTGCTTTAGTAACGAAGCAATCGAAATATGTCACTCACTCCACGATGAGTTGGACCTATTGGCAGACTACGGGTTACTTTAGGAAGCATTCTTGGCGATAGACAATCAGTTCAAGAGTCCAAGTGCACTTGTGGCAACTCATCGTACGCGAGACTAATCGACTCGTGATAAAAACACTATTGCAGACTAACTCATTCATGCTAATCGGCATTTGACATTTGTTCCATTTTGCGAAGTTAAATATTGGTTATTTTTAAGTTAATTTTAATTTGACAACTTGTTGTTAATATTATATATCTGCTTTAACTTGCTGCTGCTTATTATCATGAGGTCCCTTGATCATGTTTATGATAAACGTCACGCCATTCGATTTATGTCTAATAGTATCAAATATTGATACCAGTTGTCACTACCATGAAAATTCCGAGTTTTTTTTTCAACAGATGGTAGCGCTGTCGTAACTATAGGTATTTCTTAGCTTGATCCGCTCCCGACCTCAGATATTATATATCGAGCCTTATACAACTTCTGAAGTTGTTACCATTGTGAAATGTGGGGATTTAAAATCAAAAATACTGTTAAAGTTAGCCGAAAGTTTCCAGCCGAAAGATAATGCAGATTGTGTCTTGAATACAGCAAAAATCAGTCATGAACTCGAATTTAGGAGAATTTAGGAGAAATTACATCATTCGGGTGAAGGAGAAATTATTTCAGTTTATAGGAATTTAAAAATCGATAGGAGCGAGAGTATAAAGAGAGTTTTACTTTCGGCTGAAATAGTCAAGACACTATCTGCATTATCTTTCGGCTGGAATCTTTCGGCTAACTTTAACAAGGTAAATCAGAAGATGGTGTGCAAGCGATGATCTCTTATTGTAGATGATCCAACCAGTTCCACAAACAAAGTGTCAATATTGCAGCAAGAATTTCATGAAAACCTTAGGTCTTTCCTGACATTTTGCCTAAAACCAATTGTTGAGATCTCCGATCGATTGGGTTTGCTAATCCAGTTGTGGTTTCCAGAGGGGTTCTCTCACATTTATTTTAAGCGGAAGGAGACAACCTCGGGTGAATTACATCGTTTACTTCTGAAGAGCGATTACAGAGGTCCATTATTTATATTCATCATCCATCATTTATGTTTATATTTTTAAACAAAAGTCGTTTAGTTCAATATTATTTTTCCGTACTGCTATTGGTTAACGAGCCTGGCGTCAACATTTAATAACTTGTACCAACTCAATTATTCGCAAAATAATTGATACTACAATCGTCGGCTAGCCTTTAGTATCGCATCGCAAATTAACTTTCGCGACATTTTAGCCAAAATGGTCATAACACTAACTAAAAATGTAAACAGATGCCATCTTACAGATATTTAAATTTTTTTATATATTGTTTATAATTTTTCCGCTTTTGGATTAAAATTTACTATAACTTTGTTTAAGGTGGTTATAATTTGAACTAAAATATTGTTGGTTTAGTTTGATAAAATAATCCATCTTAGAGATATTTTTATAAATAAAATAAATTTTAATACAAAAATAAAAATGTATTTAAATATTTAGCGGAACATAAATAATTTAAAATGCTTAAATTACAACAAAATAAAAAATGTTTGTACATTTCGTTTATAAATAAAATAAGTTTTAATAAGTTACATGCGTTTGGTATTTGTGGTACAACTACCAGAAGGAGCGATACTATCCATTTGATCTGTGTCTGCGAGGTTGACGAAGCAAACATAAATTCAAATCAAATACGTAATTCGAATAAAAATTATTTTATCACCGATTAACGAATAAAATTTTAAATTTAAGTTCATTCATATTTTAATAGATGGCACTAGTTTGACATACCGAAAATAGTAAGCACAGCTTTATTTTAGTTCTAAAAAAATCCACTATTGATTAAAGTGGCGCCACCATCGTTTTACTGTCAAATTAATTGCGATGCGATACTATAGCTGTTCCCAATCGTCGACGCATTCGACATGTTAATACGCGGCATTCAATTAATTCGATATTTAATAAACCGGCATTTAATAATCAACTTCCGACACTCATAATTGGCCACATATACTGGTGATGGCAAAAGCAATAACAAATCTCTCTTTACGGCTGTCACAAAGTGAACACAACGTAATAAATCTTTTCCCTATTCGTATTAAAAACTAAATTAATATAAATACTGGGAAAATATAGTATGAAATATAAATAGAATAAAATACTGAATTGTGTATAAAGTGTAAAACTAAAAGTTAAAGCTGTATAAAAATATAAACACACGAAACCGTACAAACTTTTAAAAATTCCAAGCTCAACAGAATTAAAAGCAGAGAAGTATTTTGCCTCATGCCCTCGTATATCTTGGACAGGGGTGCTTTTTGTTAAACTCCATGTCTCTTTGGCTACACTTTTCAGCATGAAAAAAGCCTTTGATTGTTATCGACTACCAATCACTTTACCGATTCCACCATCTGCATTTTCTGGTCAACAACAGTCAAGACTAGCCAGTAGTGGTCTTTTGATGTCCAAAGCAATTTGGCTAAAGTTAAATTTACGTATACATCGAGAAAATCAGGTAAGAAGTATACATTTTTAAAATTTTTAAATGCAGTATTGTTTATCAACAGTTTTTAGGAGAGAGAAGCCAAATTTTTCCGTATAATTACCCTATTTTCCGGGAAAATTTTCACTTAAAAAGAATATTGCGTATTATTTTATTCAAAATACGTACAAATGTGTAATTTTTATAAAAAATTTGATATTAGGATTGTATGTTATATTAAAAGTTTTTCGACAGTACAAGTAATTTTTCCGGGAAAGTTTTGAAAATTTTCCAGGAAAATTTGAAATTTTTTCAATTTTTTTTTTACTTAGTTTAAAATTATAAATAAAATTTAACACTTGGAGAATTGTATAAATTCTAGAAAAACGGGGGTTTGGGGCAGCCCCCATCCTCTAAAGGTATACAACGAATTAAAATTACATTAAAAAAAATTAATATTTACAAAAGTTGATTTTTTTAATATTTGTGGCGCTATCAGAAGAAGCGATAAGAGCGATAAAACCTCTTTGATCTGTGTCTGCAAGGTTGATGAAGCAATTATTATTAATAAAAATAAAAATAAATATTGAAAAAATAAAAAAAGTGAAAAATTTTCCAAAAATCAGAAAATTTTCCGGAAAAATTTAGCTTCCTCCTCCTAAAAACTGATAGTAAACAATCCTGCACTTAAAAATTTTCAAAATTTATACTCCTTACCTGATTTTCTCGATGTATATACGTAAAGTAATATTACGCCAGCAATTTTATGTTGGATTCGCTTAAGACTGGAAGCAGCATGATAGACCAGACTCGAATTCATGAAGAAAATTGTTGCATGTTATTCGATCATAGACACTGTCATCGTGATTTCTTAAGTGTTGTTGTGTTCCATTTGCATTGTGTTTGGTGCAATAGAACTTTGAGCTATACAGCATCAGCAGGCTAGTGCTTCAATGTTTTGAGGCTTTCTCGTACTGTGTTTATATAAAGTTTCGGAAGGCTCTTTTGTGTTGAATCGCTATTGATATAATTTGTCAAGTAAATTGATCCCCTCGGCAGCTTGAATCTTGTTATCATGTTAAACATTTATCGCAAACACTGGTTACTGTTTGTGTCATAGTACATTTTACACTGTCTTCGAGTATATTATTCGGAGATGACATGTTTAGTTAGTTAGTTTATTAACCCCCTGCCATTTTATTCACAATTGACAGGCAAATCTATTCTAGTTTACGTGCTTTAGTTTATGCATCTAGGAATCTTGTCTATAGTCTCACCTGAGTTTGTCAAGTGAGTTATAGTTATGCTTATAGCAGACCACCCGTTATCGGCTCTCCGTTATATTTATATATATACCTATATGTGCTTGGCTGACGACCATCATTAATTATGAAGAGGTCGCATCTCGCTGTATTCGTCAATGATTTCTGTCATTTTAGAACCACATAGTTGTGACTTACCCTCCACTCGTCGCCGAAGATTTTTTACATGAAGAGGTGGTTAATGTTATTGTGTTACATTGCCTGATCAAGTGTATAATATCTTTTGACATATTTGGCTGTACGATCCTCAATTTGCGGATATTTGATGAGTTATTTATGATATAAACTATCTTTTTCATTACCAGGTCCAATTAAAGTCAATTGTATATCGCTTCTTTGGACAACCCTTCTTATCAGGACCAGACGCTAGCAGTGTCACCAGATTTTATCCGATTCTTGACAGAATCTTGCGATATGATCCCATTTTGACTTTTGAAACTATATTTCAAGTCCTATTTATCTTTAATTTTTTTACTATTTGGCTTGACGGTTGCCAAGACGTCATTGAAGCTTCGCTTTATCCGTCATAGATAATAATATGAGGCAGTTTCATAATTGAGAGCGCAATCATCAAACCAACCTCAGACGAGCCTTTCTAAATTTGCAGTTTCTTCGCACGAATGTCGCTGACCTTTTAACCAGCTATATGACATTCAATTGGTTTAATAATTTCCCTCGACTTTTTTCTTACTTCTGCATTAGTGCAGGTAGTCTCAACGATGGCCGGTTGCCAGTAAGGCTTTGGGATCTTGTGGCTAATGATTTAGTGGCCGGTGCTTTAATTTTACGAGTTCCTGCGGTGAATCCACATATGTTACCCAGTTTGCATATTGCTCACTGCGTTTTAGTTGTCGTGAAATAATTTTTTCACATAAATACTAAAACTTTAGAGGTTGTAGTGTGTAACCAGCTAACTTACTTATTGGGTGGAAGTTTTTAGTTCAAACTCAACAAAAAATGGATTTTAACATCATCTGATTTATCATCGTGGGTGATTGACGATCGAGCTGTTAAATTTCTTAGTTCGAAATTTGTCCGTGTATATTCGCATATAGAAAGGTTTGAAGTCGATGATGTATTGCTTCACGCGCCGATGGGGTGTGTAACAATTGGTGGTATCATGAGTGCCACTTCCAGACCATCGATGCTCTTGTGGTGCAAGTACATCTAATGTGTAAGTCTTTGCCTGGTTAGAAAGGTTTTGGAGATCTCTAGGTCTAAAAGGGCCAAGCAAGTTCCATGTTCCCATTTTTAAAGCGTTCTGATTCATTAAAATAGTTACGGAAAGAGTACCATGATGAGGTATGAATCTAGGACTTCGCTTCCAGGCTACATTTGCAATTTTTTTTTTTTTGATAAAGGATTGGTATTATCTATTTTAAAGCTAGCAGCTAGCTTCTATTTAGACTAATAAAATGCCCATTAAAATAAATTGCGACTCCACTTTTAAGACTAATGTAAAGTAAGATTTATCGATATAAAAAGTCTACCTTTAAAATGGGAAAACCCAATTTTTTGTCCAGAACGGGTGGAACCCAAATTGTTTAATAAGACATTTGATTAGCTTAAAGAGGCCCTTTTATTCACTTGTCACTAGATCAATTTAGTCCGAAGTTCGGTTTTAATTCAATGAATTCGGTCAAGGACGAGTGCAGCTTTAAATTTTGTTGATGGGGCATTTAATTAAGCCATAATGAGCCTTTAATTATTTTTACGTTAATAGGTTTTGTTTAGCGTTCTAAATTGATTTTCGACCCGTTTCGTTATCTTTAAAATTCAAAAGACGATATCTTTAAAATGTTTTATGAAAAACGAGTAGAGCTAAAAATTGTTTAATGGCATATAATGGCATTGCTGATAGACCCTTTTATTGTTCACAAGGGAATTTTAAAATCTTTAATTTTATAATGTTGTAGAAAATCAAAATTCAAAACTTGATACAAATAGCCTATCGTTACAAAATTTTGAATCTGAAAAAAATAAAATTAAAAAATAATAAATACCATAGTATGTAGTTCTAAATTCTAAATCTAGTACATTTTTGAGGCCATTTTTGGAAGAGTATAAATGTTATATAAGTGTATGGAAGTCGGATTACATCGATATGCAGGGTGGACATGGAATGGAAAAGAAACCCTTTAGAACAACCGCCAATTTATTGCCAAGTTATCCGATGATTATCCCATCAGAGGCAAATCGAATTTTTGCTATCGATTACGATCGGTGATGTTAATAAATACAACTAAGACCCTCTGATGGAGTGCAGTATTCAGCGCCGACCCATCGTCCACGTCAATGTAGAGGTTGACATGGAGCTTGCAATGTGCAGGTGGTATACTGTAGTTGTGTGAGTAAATGAATAGGTGAACGGGTTAATAATGTGGCGTGAATGTTTTTTGGGGTGCTAAAATTGGCCTAAGTGTGCGATAGCAACCACAAAAACCTAAAACATATCCAATGATTATGCCCCTACAAAATTTATTGTATATAGAAACGAAACGTACATCACAATCACTTAACAATCACTTTATTAACTGCCTTTGGCATTTTGATCGTGAGATACCGGGTTCGAATCTCGATATAGGGGCAGGATACAAAGGGAATTTCCATCAACAGATTACGATCTGTGATGAGATAGAACACATCTATGAACTATGACCCCCTGTCGGCGTGCAAAACTCATGGGCCGACCCATCTTCTATACCAGTATATAGGCTGGCATGGAGCTATGCAATGCGCAGATGGTGATAAAATCGGACCTATAGCCGTACGTCCTGGAATTGGCTTGCAACGGCGTAAAAATAGGAACGGAAGAAGCAAACCCCGAAAGAGTTGGGAGTGCCTTGGCCCCAGAACAAGTTGCAGGGACCAATTGCATCGAAAATTCGATTTAGATCTAGCCTCTGATGGGATTCAAACCCAGTACCTCCCGGTCCAAGTGCCGAAGCTTTAACCACTACACCACTTGTCCAAAAACTGCAATAACTCAATGTCTCATTTGCATTCGTGAATGAATCAGAAAAGTTCGTTGGCAGTCGAAAGCTTAGGATTTTTTTCTCGTTAAAACATGTTTTTGTTTGACTACAAAAAAAAGTCATTAATAACAAAAAATCACACCGGGATCCCGCTTTCCGTCGCTGTTCGGTTCCACATGTAGCACAATTTAAAATAATTGTATTGGACAGAAAGTATTACATACATGAACAAATACATACATAAATACTTACGAATGCATTATTATTCTCACTAAATGTTCTCATGACAATGAGAATTCTCATTAATTGTATGACAGAACAAGAAAATACAAGAAAAAAATGACGACGCATAACGAACAACCGACGCAGAGCATTTTTGGTATTTTTTTTTAAACCGACACAACAGCGAATAGATACACATCGAATCGACGGCCCAGCATCGGATAGTAGACAATTTCCTTCATTTTAAAAGCAAAAAAATATTTAAACCGACTTTTCACCAAGATACAAGCGTTTGAAAATAGGGTATTTTTCTAACAAATTTACTGTTGCGTTTTTTGTTTTGCGCAGTGTACAGTCGTTGGCCAAAATACTTGAGCGGTTACATCATTCAACGTTTTTACTTAATAAAGCTAGTTTTTCTGTTTTTCTTTAAGTTTCGTCCTACTATTTTTTCTGAGTCTCTTTCGTGCTTTTGTTTATGACTAATTTAAATGGGCGGTCGCATAAACGTGTCTGGCTGTGTGTTTTTGGGCAGTGAAAAGAATATTAGCTTACGTTTGTTAAATAGTTCTTATTCGAAAGTGGTTTTTAACAGATCGACTCCTAAGAAAGTGTTTATCCTAAAAAATAATTTTTTACTTTTGTGTTTTGTTTACGTGACGCCCTATTTTTGAAGTTGCAAACAACTTTTATCTTATATAAGGTATTGTTTTAAAGTGAATTTTCGCGTCACATTATCAAAGTCAAAGTTTTTCGAACAAAATGGGTCATCAAGCAAAAATCTGCTGCAGCTGCTCTCATTAAAACTGGCCAATTCATACACTGCTATTACCAGAAAACTGGGCATAGAACGAGACAGTGTTCGGCGAATTGTACAAAAAATAGAGGCCAAAGAGGATATTTTCGTAAGTAAGCGTGAAAACTGCGTAAGCGTACGTGTTGCATTAGAAAGCTGCCATGCACCAATTCGAATAATCATCAATGTGATAATTGAGCCTGGAGTGAAAATATCGGAAAGAACAGTACGACGTCGTTTGAAAGAAAATCAATGGATATGCAGACGCCCAGCAAAAAAGCCACGCAATCCACGCATGAGACAATAACGACTGGTCCTTCAGCATCAGGAGTTCACAGAATTCGATTGGAAATTTAAAATTCCAAATTTAAAAACACCAATTTTTCTTTAACTGTGTTCAAACATGCAAAATACTAACCAACTTTATTTTTCCATTCCATAGGTTATATTTAGCAACGATTGCTCCTTAGAAGCGGTCACGGAGTTTCACAGTTTCGTGCGCAGGCGACCAGGCGAACGGTATAATGCGGACTGTGTGGAAAAACCAAAGGGGGCCCTGGACCAATATTTTTGTACAAGGAACGATGGTTTTGAATGATGTGCACATGTCCTATGTGAAATCCTTGCCCCTTTGTCCATCGGTGTACACTTTTCTGCAAGATGGCACACCATGTCACAATGCATTAAGTGTTAAAAATTACTTGAACAGTGAAAAAATAAACATTCTTCCGTGGCCAGGCATTTCACCAAATCTCAATCCGATAGAGAATTACTGGTCCGTGTTGAAGCGACTAGTATGTATGCGTACCAACAATACAGTGATCGAACTAAGAAAAAACACCGAGAACGTTTGGAAAAATGATTTAGAAATAAAAAATACAATAAAGAATTGCTACAAAAGCATGCAACAACGATGCAAACAAATAATATTAGCGAAAGTAGGAGCCACAAAATATTAATATTTTTCTTTAAATACATAAAATAAATTATGTTAACAATAACTATATTAACTAAAAATAAATTTCTTCGAAAAATATTTTTGCGCTAAGTTTTTTGGCCAACGACTGTAATATAAAAAGAAACGTCAACCCAGAAAGAGCGAAATTTTTTACCCGTTTGTCCCGTTTGTCCGATAAAGCTATAAATCCCCTATGCTTTTAAAATTTTATTTTAAGAAATAAAATAATAAGCTTTTTTAATAATTTTACTTATTACAATTTGAAATTAAATATTTTTATACAGGGTGTTCCAGAAATGGACGATCAAACGAAGCAGGGTGGTAGAGGAGCTCATTTCCATCAATAACATCCAAGGTAAAATCTTTTTGTTTCTCAAAAATTTTTGTTCTTGTTTAAGTGACGCCAGCGAGAAAACAATGTACTACAGAAAGTTGGCTCACTATCAGAAAAATATGCAACTTTAATGCAGATTTTAAATTGGTATCAGACACTGGGCTATTCACATCAGAATGTTTTTTATCAATTTTTTCACAAAGTACGTCGTGTTTATTAAAAGTGCACTTCACATAATTTCGAGTTCTAAAATAGATGCTTTGACAGAAACAAAACAAAATGAATAAAATAATTTTTTTTTATTAATTTTAAATATTATAACCCATGTTTTACACCAAAGAAACTTTTTATTTGATAAAAATTTTTATTATCCAAAATTCGCATTTCACCTATAATCATTATTTGTTTTAGTTTCCTGGAACTTTATTGCAAATGACAGAAGAAATGAGAATAACAAAAAATTAAATCAATCAATTTTCAAAATTTATTTGTGAGTTTATTATTATTCAAAAAGTTCAATAAACAATTAGCATACTGAACATAAAAGTTTATTAAAAAAGGATCGTGGTCCTAGATAAAACTAAAGTTTTTTAAATCGAGCAATATCACATTTGACTACAGTGCATCTTGCAACTCGCACAGTAATTTTTTTTATTGTGTTTGTGACATTTGATGATTTTGAACTTATTCAACAATATGGTAGCACAAAAAACAAAGGAAATGAAAGTGAATGTAGCGACGAAATTGAATTACTAATTCAAAATGTTGAAAACAAACCGTGCTTATACAATTTAAACCCAAACAAAAATATAAAGATAAACGGTTCGGGGATGCTGCTTGGGACGCAATCGGAAATGCCCTAAACAAAACAGGTAAAACAATTGACCAACAAACTTATTTTATTAAGAAATTGCTAGCAATTTCCAATCTTTTAAGTTTCACAATGCAAAGAAAAATGGACGATATTGCGGACGCTATACAACGAAACTTATATAACAAAATTAAAAAATTCAAATCTGGTTCAGGACGGCTATTGGCTGTTAAATGGAATCTTGACAAGAGGTTAAGTTTTCTTGAACCCTATTTCAGTACAGGAACGTAAGTTAATCAAGAGTATATTAGTTGATATCCAGCGACATATTTTTTGTATTAATTTTTTGCTATTTAACTTCAGCGCCAAGTCCAACATAGAAAATTATTTCAATGTTGGTGAATACAGAGAATTTAGTTCTAGTGTTTCAAATGGAAAGGGAGGATCCCTTTGTGAAACAACATCTGGACGTAATGTAAAGAGAACCATAGAGCAAGATGATGAATGTACAGAAATATCACCGAAACAATCGACACCATAACTACAACAAAAAAAAACTAGAAAAGCATCCTCTCCAAGTATACATACTACAGTGGACCAGTTTCTTATTGAACATCTGGGAAGCAAGAAACGCAAGATGACAACTTTCATTTTCTCCAAGATTTAGGAAAGCAATTGGAATTTCTACCGAAATTAGTACAATTAACAACCAAAATAGATATTCAAAAATTGGTATACGTCAATTGGTATTGACAGAAACGGGGACATCCTTAGGCTTTATCTTTTAATGTGAATTTAAACCTAGTAATTTTTATTATATAAAAGACTAGATAAATATGAATTAACATACCATATACATTCCTAAAATGTAATATCGAATTACTGTGACAATTTTTTTTTTAAGAAATTAGAATTCTGATATATTCTCTATTGGAATATGCATATGTAACCGTTGAAGAAATGAAGAATGTAATTATTTATGATTTGTTAACGATTTTAAGAAGCCACAAACCTACATGTTTTCACTTACGAGCATTGAAGTTTTGTTTCTCTTGCCTTATTTTCTTACCTCTGACTACTTTTTGACACTATGGTCTTTGGCTAGTTTCTGTCCATTTCATGATGTTAAATAAAATATCAATAAAATATTTTTTACATCAACATTTTACTAATTAGGTACGTGATTTGCGTTAATTATAATAATATCAATTAAATTCGCTTAAGAGAAGTTTGTTGGTATAATTCTCAGTCGGCATTATCTGATAAAACATTTCTCGTAGCGTATGGACGCATTATATTGGTTGCAAGAGGAAACGTGTCATCCGAAATGAAAAAATAAGGATATGGTTGTTTCATTTGGAAATGGATCCGCTTTGGGCAAGCCCAATTGATTTGAAAAAAATATCTTCACAAACGACGAATTGCGGAAAACAGCATTATCACTGGCATTGTCACATGCGCCAACATCAATTGAAATGAATGAAAATTGTTATAGTTGTAGTACAAAGACCCTTCATTTCTTAGTTTCTGTACCCGTATATGTTTCCTGTCTATACTACAGGGTGGCTGAGACCAAGTGTTACCAAATGAAAACGCTGTAATTTTTTTAATTTTGATTATTTTTTATTGAAATTTCGTGGAATATGTTGAAAACATATTACATTTTATTAAAAACATGTTACTGCTCGATATGACCTCCTTTGGCTCTGATTATTTGATTCAGTCACAACACGAGCATTGAAGGCCTTGGCCGAACGTGATGAGATTCCAAAAAGTGTCTTTTTTGATGAGTAAATTTGCGCTATTCAACAGTATGCGAATAAACAAAATGATCGTGTTTGGTTAGAACACAAGTCCAACGATAATTTGGACACAAGAGTTGCCATGCGCAAGCAATCACCAGCTTATGTTATGGTTTAGGCTGCAGTGATTGCAGATGGACGCACTCCTCTGGTTTTCATCGAACATGGAGTCAAGGTAAACCAAGAGGTGTACCGCCAAAAGATCATAAACGATGCTTTGCTACCTTGGGCACGTAAACACTTTGGCACGAACCGTTGGGCATTCCAACATGACTCGGCACCGTCACACAAAGCTCGAGCGGCACAGCATTTTTTACAAAATTGCGTTCCGCGGCTGATTTCGTCGAAAGAATGGCCACCATATTCACCAGACTTGAATCCCATGGATTTCTCCATATGGTCCATTTTGGAGAGTAAAGTGTCCACTAAAAAATACATAAGTGTTGATGCATTGAAGTCAGCTCTTGTTCGAGAATGGAATAAAATTCCGCAAGCCCACGTTCGGTCAGCATGCAAAGCTTTCTATGGAAGACTGAATCAAATAATCAGAGCCAAAGGAGCTCATATCGAGCAGTAACATGTCTTTCATAAAATGTAATATGTTTTTAACATATTCCACGAAATTTCAATAAAAAATAATCAAAATTAAAAAAATTACAGCGTTTTCATTTGGTAACACTTGGTCTCAGCCACCCTGTACTTACACGTAACGGTATTTGTCGATAATCTAGGTAGTTCTGGGCTATTTCCTTCCATTTTTTTTCAGTAGGTTTCCTGTGTATTGCTTTTTGAGCACCATATAGTTTTCGACATACTAATGAAAATTTTACTTATAGTTGACGGACTCATTCTAAAATTATATTGGAGCGCCGGAAAAGAATTTCCAGTCGCGTAATATCTAGAAAATGAAAATTTATTTTAGGTATGTTTAGTTAAATTAAATTGATATCGTACCTAAGCGTCATACCCAGCAGTTTTTGAAATGTTCGTTTTTCCATACGTAAATAATTTTGAAATTTTATTTGGTCTTCCTTTAACTGTGGAATCAATATAGGGTATACACTTTCTTCATGCCTCTTAATAAACAATTCTATACTCCATAACCTTCAAAATGTAGATTTTAATTTATATGCGGGGTATATTCCTAGTTATTTTGCCAAACAAACCTCTTTACACGTCTACTTTTTTCTAGCTTCCTTTTATACAGCCTATACAACATTATTTGTTCCAAATTATCCATAAATTAAATTTTTTAATTGAGATAAGATGATGTAGCTATTATTGTTTTAGTAAAAACACTTCTGACTGACAGCTATAGTTTTCACAATATGATGTAGATGTCGGAAAAATCACAAAATTGTAAAAGTTTAACAAATATATTTGATATATATATATATATATATATATATATATATATATATATATATATATATATATATATATATATATATATATATATATATATATATATATATATATATATATATATATATATATATATATATATATATATATATATATATATATATATATATATATATATATATATATATATATATATATATATATATATATATTTGTTTGGTGTAAGTATTCGAAGTGTCCATCATTTGCCAATATACATAACCGGCATCGCCGTATAAAATTTTGCGTATTGATTTTACGTTAGAAAAAGAAGAAAATAAATGAATTAACTTTCTAGATATAACAATAACCAGACTTAATTCTTCTTTAGACTTCAAAATTTATCGGAAACCAACGTATACAGACGCTGTTATCCCTAGTTCTTTAAACCATCCCCATAATATTAAAATGTCAGCTTTCCACTCAATCATAGATAGACTAATAAATATCCCTGTGACAAATTCAAATTATAACATAGAGCTTAATATAATTCTACAAATCGCAACGAATAACGGATATGCAACTAGGACTATATTAAAGTTATGAAATAAAAAGCTAAAGCGTAAAACTCTAACGGGTATTTATCCACCGGATAGTCCAACGCGGGCAAATTGGCGTCGCTTAGAGTATAATATAGGAAAAACAAGTCAACGGATTACCAACATCGTGTCCAATTACACCAATATTAGTTTTGCTTTTTATAATAATAACACAATAAACAAAATGATTTTTAACAATAAACCTAGGGTTGATCGCCTTTCCAAGTCTGGTGTTTATAGGGTTAATTGCAATGATTGTAGTTTCTCCTATATTGGCCAGACTGGGCGCAATTTTGGAGTTAGGGCTAAAGAACATTTATCTGGTTGCAATCAATCAACTTTCCATAACCATTTAACTTTAGAAAATCATACAGCTAGCTTGAACAATTTAGACATATTACATATACAACCTAAAGGCAGGCGTTTAGATACCTTAGAGTCTTACGAAATTCGAAAATCAATATTTCTTAACCAAAATATCCTTAACGAACAGAGAGAAATTCGTTTCTCACCAATTACAGACCCCGCCCTTTTCTAAAAATTTGACTAATACGTCGGGTAATTAAATGTACTTCAATATACCGTGAATTTTGTTACTCAGCCGATGACTAATCGCCCACCTGTGCGATCAATAGATTAATTTTTATTGCTTATTTTTTGTCCCTCCTTCTTTTGTTTATTTTTTGCTTTTTTCTGCTATATATAACAAATTTTTACTTTTATAAATCAGTAGATACTCGATCCAGTGGTTTTTAAACTTTTTTTTGAACAAATTTTTTAATTAAAATATTCAAAATATCTAATTTTGCGAAATAAAAAACAAGTGTTTAATAAAATGTGTTTATTAAGCGTTTCAAAACCATTGTTTTTATTTGACAGAAGATAATATAGCTTTTAAAAATGATTTTATTGCAAAGGTACCCTTTTAGATCGTATGCTTCACTTGAAAGTTATCTTCTGGGACAACCTGTATATTAGATTAGATGAATTATTTATTTTTGATGGTTTTGTAATAAAAAACAGAATTATGAAATAACCCTATAGAGTAAATCGGTTTTCGATACTGAGAAAAATTCCCGAGGAAAATATTCTCGAGATATAGGCTCGAGTCAATAATTTCCTTAGTGCCATGTAATATTCTAATAGATGCGAACTTTATAGAGACGTCAATTTCGATTAAATGTTTTTACGATCAAATATTCTTACGATGATATTGTTTTACGATAAAATGGTTTACGATATTATGGAAGTAAAATCTTTATTCGGCGCCAATTTTGGCAATAAACCAATATTTTCATAATATCAAAATGATCTGGTTGATTTGACAGTGACACGACATTAAACAGCCGACGGTATACAAACCGAGTTTTTGTGTTTTTATATATAAACAAAAAATTGATAGTTTTTCATCGAATTATTTCTAATTATTTCACCCAACTGTAAAATTTCCATTATAAAATATTATTTTCGTTGTTTATTTCCTTGTCACATAAAAAAAAAAATAAAAAACTAATCGACTCTAGTCAAGTGGAAAATTGAAAATGACACCGCGTTTTTTTAAGTATCGCGCGATATAAAAACATGTGAAAGTTGTATCAGATAGTTTTTACGTTTTGGGGGTTGGGTAATGTTTTCGGTCTATTAAATTTCGCGCGCTTTATTCGCCCATTAGGTTTCTTTGGTGCTCACTGCTCTGTATAAATGAGTCTTCTCTTATTAACTGTATAACGATACATGGCCGACGGCAAATTTATTTATTTATTTTTTTATGAAAGAAAGTTTGTTTACATTTTACTAACCCTAATTTAAATGGACATTTTCTTTAAAATTTTCTTAAATAAATAAATCTTCCATGTAAACATTTTCTTATTTTATCCTATGGTTTTTATCTTTCGTCGAGTGCACACACACACACGTAACCGCACACAAAAATAAATGAAATTAACTTGAACTCCGTCGGGAGTAACCCAAAAGAAAAAGAAGTTAAATTAAATTACCTAAAGGCGATGTACTTTAAACAAACGAATGAAGAAAATAAAAAAAAATGCACAGTTACTTTAATAAGAGAGAGAGAAACGAACAAGTGAAATCAAAACAAATGCATATTACGCTTTATAGCTATATATTGTAGTGCAATTAGCGGTTTGAAGAAAACAAAAACATAAATGACATTGAAATATTTTTTTTCTCCCTCTTCCAAGGCAATTTTTATTTCGAGACTGTCAAAATTCACTGTGCACTAAACAAAGTTCACTGTGCCTTTAACTTTATGTACACCATACACAACAAATGAACGAGACCTGAATTATATAGATTCTAGATAGATAACCGGTCTCTGGTTTCATAATCGACTAATCATATGTTTCGCATATGCATTTTTGTATTGTTCTCCTTATCTAAAATTTGAATAATAATAATAATCATAAAATAAACAATACAATAAAACGATTATTCCTTCTTTTTTCTTGGGCTAATAAATTTCGTCTCGCTTATATCGGCTGTGGGTTAGAATGAGATATCATAATGCGGGTTTTTTGCTGTATTGGCAACCACGCGAGAATACTTTTGTTTCGAGAATGGAATGTTGTGTTGTGTGGATTAAAGTGTAGACGTATTTGTGGAAATATGGATAGGAAAAATTAAACAAAACAAAATTGTGTCAAACAAATGTGTGTGAGTGAGGCTTTATTTGAAATTTATTTATTTTTTTATGTTTTTCGTTCAAATGAGTTTTTTTTTGTGTTGTGTTGTGATGAAGAGAAATCGTAAAAATGAAAATACATTTTTTGTGTGCATACTCGTACAGTAAGTGAAAATATGTTGGTACGTTGTAATTGTAAAGTAATGGAAATGGGTTATTTTATATTTGAAAACGGTATTTGAATTAATATTAGATAAAGGTCATTTAAACCTATAGATTAAGCATAACTTATATATCTTAAGTCTAAAATAGTGTGGATTTTGTTTTAAAGTAAACCTTTATATTTCAATACATTCCCGGTTTTGGATTTATTTCAGTGATAATATTGTCGATACTATATGTAGTACTTTTTTCGATACTTTGGCTGTATGAAAGGTATTTCTATACTTTCGGGTAATTTTTGGTACTAATGAGAAAATTCAGGAAATATCGCTCATATAGATACAACTTTAGTAGAATGTAAGATAATACAATCCAATGGGTTTCATCTAGAATTTAGGGTGCTCAGCAGCTCGAATACAAAGGCCCCAGGCGAAATGCACATATTTCTTGAACCAGACAACTATGCATTTGACCCAGAAACCTACAGAATGTTATCAAATGCCATCACTGTTCAAAACGGCTGAAAGAGCTACATCATACATGCCCAAATGAAAAACTAATTGAGGAACTTAGCTAGAAAGGCTTAAACATGATGCGCTGGGAAAGATCCATCAAAAGACTGCAACAAAAGTAAGAACGAACCAATGAAATGCATACACTGTGGTAATCATTACCCAGCAAATACAGACGCTGCGAGGTAGCCAAAGAGCTGCAAAGAATGAGATACAACATGAGAAATAAGTAAGAGAAGGTATAACATATGTTCAAATGGCTAAGCAGAATAAAACTATTAAGACAACAACGAGTCAGCGCATTGCCAAAGGCTAGAAACTTTGGGCGAACTAGGAGAAAGCCAACCTACTACAGCCTACGGACCCAATTAAATTAATAAATTACTTAGCAGTCGAAAATGAAAGGGTATCGTAAAACCATTCTCCAGTTTTAATTTGAATAAGTGGCACGGTAATAAGGAAAGCAAACCCTCTAAGACTAACAAATAACAAAACAAACTATGAATATGTTCGGCAGCTGGTCGAAAAAAGCATTAATCTACAGGTGCAGATCTCGAGTGCTTACACGATAGAAGAAAAACTTGAAAGCATCATTGAATGTGTACAAAATGTAGCCTGGAAAGTCCTCCTGATCAGCAACAAATATACAGTGACTCACAAAATTGTTCATAAAAATCTAAAAATAAAATATTTCATGTCTTTCTCGTTCTTTCATCGTCGCATCTTCAATAAAAATATATTTTTTTAATTATTGGGTTTTACCGTTATTGTAGGGATAGGTTTTTTCCATTGTTTCTTGAATTTTGTTTTTTTTTCGTCGTTAGTCGTATTTGAATAGTTTCGTTGCTCAAGTGTCAAGGCATTGTTTTCCGTTGAAATATTTATTGTGCTATTTTTTAGAGTTGTTGAGTTTAATTTTATTAATTTATCATATTATAATTTGGAAAAAATATATTTGAGTGAAGTTTTATTGTCGATGTAAAATGTCGTAAGTAGTTTCGACAAATGTTCAGGGTGGTGTACTATCTGAACTTGAAAATGGAGTATTCGTAAGAAATATTTCCAAAAAATATGCAGTTTCCCTTGGTTTTATAAGTAATTTGAAGAAAAAGAATTATTTAGTTATCAAGAAGAATATTGGAGGACGACCACAAAAATTGTCACCTAATGTAAAGAGAGCTGTAAAAAGGTTAATTGTATCTGGCACAGTTGTTAATGGCACAGAGGTCAATAGGTTCATTAAAAATACATTAAATATTAATGTAAGCAATGAAATCATACGGTTTTGCTTAAAAAACAATAATTTTAAAGGTAAATTTAAAATAAAAAAGCCAATGTTAAACGCCACTCATAAAAAGAAGCGATTAAAATTCGCAAAAACGTATAGAAATTGGACACCGGAAAACTAGAAACTGATAACATGGTCCGACGAAACAAAAATAAACCGTATGGGGTCAGATGGACGCGTATGGACCTGGTTCGATGCAAGAATTGGGTTACAGGAGAGAAATATTCAGAAAACTCTAAAATTCGGAGGAGGTTCTTTAAAGGTTTGCGGATGTTTTAAGGGTGAAAAGTTGGGAATGCTCAGGAAAATTAATGGTATAATGAAAGCTGCCGACTACTGAGATAGGGGAGACAATTTTCATGCAAGACAATGATCCAAAACCACACTGCAAAAATAACCAAGCAGTGGTTACGAAATCCGGATCTCAATTCAATTGTGAATTTATGGAGTATCGTAAAAAAAAAAAATAATTGCCAATAAAACAGTTCCCAAAAACTGTTAGGAATTATGGTCTAGGGTTCAAGAGGAGTGGAACAACATTGAACCAAGTGTTTTACAAAATTTGATCGACAGCATGCCAAAGAGAATTAAAGCAGTTATCAGTGCAAAAGGTGGCTACACCAAATATTAAACTGAGCAAAAACTTTACAAAAACCCATGAACTACAAAAGTGTGGAAATAATCCCAAAGAACTATATGCTTTGGGATTATTTCCTATTATTTCTGTGGAACCATAATACCATAATTTTAAAAATTATTATTTTATTTTATTTTATTATTAATTAACAACAATATAGACTAAAAGATTGACTATGAACAATAAATTTTATATTTTTTATCATTAAATTATCGGTTCTTTTAATTTTTATGAACAGTTTTGTGAGTCACTGTATTAAAAAAGTGTATACTATTCAGTTGAAGAGAGAGAGAGAGTTGGTTAGCGAAAAAAGAAGAGCTCGTAAGACTTGACAGAAAAGTGACTATAGAGGCAAAACAATCCTAAATAACTTGTGCAACAAACTTAATCTACGTATAAAGGATAAAAAGAATGAATCATTTGCTAGCTTCCTAAGCTACCTGAAAGGTAAACCTGACACGGACTATGCCCAGTGAAAAGCCAGCAAATGTTTAAAACGG